>JAGXOD010000022.1:4905833-5552500 GCA_020368025.1 Brachyhypopomus occidentalis
TTTCCCTCCCTTTCTCCCTCGCTGCGTCACTCAGAGGCCCGAATGCGCCTGACATCCGATCCCCTGTGAAGCAGCGCGTACCCTTCTCTCACCGGATCCGGTTGCCCGCGTCCGTAGGTGAGCGGTCCGACTGCGTGCCGCGGTGTCGGGTTTTGCTCGGAACGGAGAGGAGTGCCATTGTTCGCCGAGGAGAGGACAGAGCAGGGTGCGGCAGCGCAAATAAAGCGGGGGGCAATAAATGTACGGGGGGCGGCTGGGGCGGCGGGGGGCGGCGGGGGCGACCGCAGACGGTATCAGTGCGGCTGCCGAGGATCATGTGAAAGGCTGCCAGCCACTTCCTCCCGATAAGGGTGGACGTGCGGGCCGTAAGTAAGACAAGGGGCTTTTATGCGCAGGGTGGGCGGGTGGGCGGGCAACCTCCGCCACATCCACCACGAGACATCGCAGCCACCAAGGGAGTGGAGGAGGGAAGACAGAAAGAAAGATGTAGAAAACCCCCACGGTCGGCTAGAAACGCAGCAGTGATGCTGGTGTTGTTCCCTTTTTGTGTCCCCCAGTGACGGTGCAGACGGTGCGCTGGTGAGGCTGTTCCCCCCCCCACACACACACACCTCGTCTCACGTTGCGCACCGCTTCGGTTTAGAGTCAGTTATTCATTTTCAGTCTCTATTTTAAGGCGGGCGAAACTAGCCGCCTCTTTCGACCATTTAAATATTGAACGCGGACCCAAAATACGTGCTCGTATGCAAACGCCATAACATCTCCCCAAAGCGACCCAGATCGGCGTTAGCGTTCGTGTGACAGTAACCCAGTTTTTATTTTTATTTATTTTTTTTTTACTCCTTCCAATGAGTGAGCGACGTGTCTGGAATGAAGCGTGCTGCCTTGCTCTATTCTTGTTCAGTAGGCTAAAATGGGCTATTTCTGAAAGGCCTTCATCGCACTGTCCTGTCTGTCTGCCCCTCCCCCGTCGCCAGCAACACCAGCGCCCCGTGGGGGGGGGTTCGCTCCTATTCGGATCTGGGTCAGTCCTGCCCTGGTTACCGCCGCGCCGTACCATAAAAGAGGAAAACGAATCTGGAGGGATGAGGAGAGACATCTGGATGTGCCTCAACTAACCTCAATATTAAACAGAAATGGGGGGGGGGGGGTGTTAGAGCTCAACTCTGACCTCATTTGCTGGCGGACTACATTACTTTGCTGGGTCACAGGGTGAGCAGGAGAGTGATTCGTTTTCTCTCGCTTTTATTCTAAAACTTCCAGGTTATCTCTGATTTTAGTGGTGATGGTTTAACCCCCCCCCCCCTCCCCATTTTACCCCATGCTAAGCTTCCTGCTTTCCTGACAGGCATGATTCAAGGCAGTCAGCTGTGAAAGCTGTGACGCACCTCTGGGCTATTGTGTGTGTGTGTGTGTGTGTGTGTGTGTGTGTGTGTGTGTACTCACACAGCACGGCTTTGTTTAAATAGACTGATTGAAATAAGCCAAGCAGAATTGCTGATTCAGCGAGTCTGTTAGCTTCCGCATCTCTTTGCCACTGTAGCCCCGCCCCCTCTGTGATCAGGCCATAGAGCACATTTGCTTAACCTGCCATAGCTATTCATCCTCATTTATTCACCCTATTGGGTTAGTCGTCTTCCTTTCTGAGGTAATGTCACAAGACGCTTCTGTTGCTTCAACGAGACACTACCAACGATGCATGGGGAAATAATGGAAAATGAAGCTACATTATCTAAACTGGTAAAAGTTATGCTAACCCAAAGTCTACAACTTGTTTTTTCCCCAAACACAAACTTTTCTGCTGAGGTCATATCCCACATCGTGACATGCTCTGACTGTGAAATGCTACGGGCGAGAGCATCACCTTAAATTGGCCATAAAAAGCCCTATGCTCACAACACAGACAGCGAGGGCTGTCTTCTCCTACAACAGGGCCAGAGCGTGCGCAACCGTCGAGAGTGACGTTAAGTCGGATTAGCCGGGCCGATTTATCCCCGGTCTGTGGAATCCGCTCCAACCATAACTGCACACACCCGGAGCTCTGTACTTTGGCTGCTCCGCGTCCTCCACGCTCCGGGTGGAGCGAGTTCGCGCAGATGACACGCTTTGTGACCTCCGGTGCCGCTAAAAGGGCAAAGTGGAAGAGAGGCTATCTGCAGAGCCCAGGAAGCCGTTCAGAGCGGCGAGCTGATAAATCTTTGAAGCCGCGCTCGCGCTGCAGAGCTGCACTTTACGACAGTCTGCCCAGAAACCGTGATAAGAACCGTTTAATGTTTAACTGGCTATATGGGGAAAGGTTAGCAAGATCCGGCACAGATACGGCTCATCGTTCAGGGCCCGGCTAGGCCGCGGCCAGAGGCTTGTGGCAGGGCTCCTGGTTGGCATGGACACGCTCCCATGGCCTTTATGATGACGCAACGCCGTGAAGGGCAGGTTGGAGCCGTTTCCGTGGAGCCGAACGGGCCAATCGGCGGTTGACCAATCTTCACACTCCCCCCCCCAGAGTCGCTCGATTAAGAGCAGGATCAAGCGTGGTCGCCAGCACCTACCTCTAATCTTTTTGTTTACTTGTGCAGGTTGCTTCGAAATGCTGGAAAGGCGATTACTGGCGCTCTGAACGGGTGCTTTCATTTCCCAATTCGGCGTGTGCGGTTACTGTACATTCTTTGTCTAGTCATGCAAATAAGAACCTGTCCTGTTTGTTTACGAATCCTTTCAAGCCTGCTCAGCATAACTCTTGGTAGAAAGGTCACCTCCTTCCACACTGTATGCTAAGCACACCCTCCCCATACCAACGAGTGCACAGAAGCATGTGAGCAGACTGTGCACGCTCACCCGTAAACAGCTATTCCCTCAGCCTGGCCAGAATAACCCCGTCATAGCTACAAGTAGTGCGGTGAGTCATGGGTTGCACAATGCAAGACAAGTAATCATATTACTTCGGCTTATCTGTCTCGTCAAGGGCACCTAGTGCACTCTGCTCCCTGCCTGTGGTCGTGGGTGTGTGTGTGTGAGCGAGAGTGACAGATAAACTAAGATAAACGCCTAACAGAGCAACAGGGAAACTCAGACAAGGCTTCTGTGAAAAAAGAATTACAAGCACACAAAGAGCGTTGCCAGATAAGGAAGAAAGCACCGGGAGGACAAATAGCACAGACATGACCAGGTGGCCACTGCAAGAGCGTAACCCCAGCAGGCTGACAGGTTCAACCGGCTTTAACCTCTGCGTCTCCAGATCTCTGTTCTCACACGGCGTGCCATTCAAACTTGCCCCACTTCAGTGCAAAGCTCTTGCAGCAGAAGCACCTTCCAGTCTACTCCTGCCGGCCACACCCACTGGGCGGGTTTTGTTCTTAAACGCTGGCAAGCAGCCACACCTTTGACTCAAGGTGCGACCACAAAGAGAACTGTAGTTTCACGCCACCGGAAGGTCTGGGCCGAGTAACGCGAGAAGCGAATCAGGACACCTAGGGTCACACGGGGCTTCAGGGGTCGATGAAATGACAGAACAGAACGAGAGACAGAGATGCTCACGTCGCAGATTGTAGCAGAAGGAAGAGGGAACAGATGAAGAAAAGATAATGCACGCAAATGTTTGGCAGGATAAGAAGGCGAGAGAGAGAGAGAGAGAGAGAGAGAGAGAGAGAGAGAGAGAGAGAGAAAAGTTTACGGTAGAATCCTTCCATCTGGTGTCGTGGACAGGTCTGATAAAATGCTTAAGATGTGATGGTGTATGGGAAAGTTCTGCAGTCACTTTGTATGAGGCGGAGTCTCGAGGGGAGCCTCATCTGGGCAAAACGACAGGAGCGAAAGGAAGTCACAAAAGCACTCCACACGCACAGGAACAAGAACTCGATTCATGCGAGTTACATCGCAAGCCTTCCTTGACAGAAGCTCTCGTAAAGGGGCTTGCTGCTTTTTCTGTTTTGTTTTTTTGTTTTTTTTTTACTTTTACAAGTATATTGTCCAAACCACACAGGGCCAGACGGAGGAAAACTACAGCTTAATGGTCTGCACGCTACAGAATGAGCTCCGTTGCTGCTCTTTGCCCGCCTCGTTCAGAATTCCAGAGATTACATTCAGGAGCCAGAGGATTGCACACAGGCCCAAGTGGCATTATGGGAGTAGGGTTTACTGCACATTGTAGCATAGCTCCCAGTATCCTGGAAACATTCTTTTGTGGGCTGAACACTGAAGGTTCAGGAGCATATAAAAACCGAGGCCTGTGTCCTTATATGTTAATGAATATTTGCATGAGACGAAAATAGAACCACGGCTGGAGTCGTGCACGACACTTAATGCGGCGTTAAAGTAAATCGGATTACTTCTAAAAGCCTCTGTCTCGATGAAGAACCAGGCTGTTGAATGCTCCATCCCCCCAGACATCAAAAGAAAGTGAGGAATTTGAAACTAAGGCATGGCAACTTTTGATACAAGAGAGGGAGAGAGAGAGGGAGAGAGAGAGAGAGAGAGATTCAGACAGAGAGATAGAGAGCTGTCTGGACATTACATGAGATGTCATTATTCACCAGTTCTTGCTCTGGGGCTTTAGTTACATCACTGTGTTATTTTTGGAGGCCATGCAAGAACTGTTCCTTGTTGTACCTGCTACCTGCATTTTGAGCAGTCGAGAAGTCATGGAACTGGGGGAAGCAATCAGGAGCAAAGACAGCATATAGAGAGAGTGAGTGAGGGAGAGAAGGGAGACAGAGAGAGAGAGGGAGGGAGAAGGAGACAGAGATTGAGGGAGAGAGAGAGAGAGAAAGAGAGAGAGAGTACTACTGAGTTTTTGATAGTGACTTTACCATTTTGCTTCCAGAACCTTGCAAGGTAAAGTCAGTCGTCAGGAGAAAACGCACAAACATCGACCCCAAAGCCATCTGAGATTCCACTCTGCGCTCGCATGCAGAGATCATAATAATACGTATATTTTTAGAATTACATTTGCATGCGAAGTGGGATACCTATTACGTAAACAATTAACATCCATTGTATTCACAAATATTGTATTTTCATATTCTACCAAGTAGAAACCACCTACTCAAAAATTACTATCATACCAGCTTACTCAACAAACCCAGACAAGCAAAGACTTTCAATTTCTTGTTCATGTCTGGCCGATGTTTGCACGTCTGCTGCGGTGGTGGTGATGGCGGTGGTGGCTGTTGTTGTTGTCGAGTGGTAGCTCTTGTTTGTGTGAGTCTGCTGCTGTCTTTCACTGCCTTGTTGCAGATGTGGTTCATCTGGACCCGGGAATGACTCATTTGCAGTACTTCTCCAATGTTCCACTCCTCGGGCTGCCATGGCAACTGCAGAATGTTTGGCAGCGAGCCGTAAATGGCTGATGAATAAGGGAGAGCGAGAGAGAAGGGGGGGGGGGAGAGCGAGACGAAAACAGAGAGAGGGAGGGAGAGAGAGAGAGAGAGAGGGGGTTGAGGCAGAAGCAGAAAAGTGAGAGAGAGGCAGTGAGCTCTCAGAAGTCTGGCTTAAGTCCAGGGCAACCATAATGCGGAGGCTGAAATGAGGCCCATGGCAGAACACCAGGTCTTAGAGAACAAAGATGTGAGCTCCGAACGCCGGCCACGGGAGCCTGCTTGGCAGCCTCCACCTTTTCCCAGCAGCCTTTGCCTTGGCAGCCCGCCACCCTCCTTTCCAGTCCCGCAAAAGAGGATTGGGAGGAGGACGGGAGAGAGGTGGAGAGAGGTGGAGAGAGGGAAAGAGAGAGAGAAAGAAAGAGGGAGAAAGAGATTTTATGTGACATCACCTCCTCCTCTTCAGTCTCTGGTGGAAAGCCATCCAAAACTCTTTGCTCACAAAATGCACCAGTTTATATCTTGGAGGGGGGGGGGGGGGCGCATTTGGGGTGTACCTGTCCCAAAATGGTGAGTGTGCGAATCCCAGGCTGTTTTCAAGCTGATTACAACAATTCTGTAATAGCATTTAGCTGCAACCAAACGAGCGCATACTACTGTAATGCACGCATAATAATGAGTAGTACCACACAGGCCTACTCTGGCCACTCAGATTTATGATTGTAAGCCAGATGCTCCATTTTCTGTCAACATCCATTTCGACTTCGTATTGATCTGTTTGCGGGCCTTTGTGATCTGCCAATAGTCATATATTCTCCCTCTCCTTCTCCCTGTGAGAGGAGTATTTCTGTCAGTCCTGTCCGGATGGTCCGACGGGGGGCCGTTGCGGGCGACGGAGAGCAGAGGTGACGCTGCGATTTAGTACCTGCGCACTCAGCAGCTGGAGCCAACCTCGCGCATGCTTGCCAGTCCCGCTAAATCACACGCCGGCCGCTTGCCTTTGCTTAAAGCGCGTAAATAAAACGGGCTGTATTAACACGAGGAGGAAGACTGCGGTAAGCTTTAACGCTCGATTTCCACGTGACGCAGAAAAGACTCCCCTACTTTCCACGCCCTGCACGGCCGCGCACGCATCATGTGTGTGTTGTTTTGCTGGGCTGCAGAGCTGAAGGCTGAAAGCTACCCTAACACTGTAAACAGGAAGCGGTTAGTCACATAGGCTATCCTGATAAGGCTGTGGTTGCCATAGATACGCTTTCCGGTGTAAGGAGCAGGACGATGAGAAATGTGACTCATACTGGGCAAGAAGCAGCCCTCTCTTTACCAGATGACATCACTGCGATCTGATCGGTTTTCTCGCGTAAATATGTGTCCAGTGGGGTATATAGCAGAAAACCGGTAACACTCATGTGGCCATAAATAATCTGTATTTGTAGTTTTGCTCGAGCAGTTATCTTTAAACTTATTTAACCTGTGTTTAATGCAACGTTCATGCTGGTGTCGAGTCATCTGCAGAAAAGTCTAATTTGGAACAAATTGTATGACTTTTGTTCTGGATTAGCAACTTGCACAGAGTGCTTTTACAACGCAGAACTTCAAAGCTGTATGTGATGTTCATATTTCTTCATTAGAAACATGCGCTGTTTAAAAATTAAAATGTTTTAACACATCAAACGCATGCACGACAAAGCTTTTGGCTCAATTATTAAAAGGAATGCGGTGCACGTTTTCTCAAGTCTGGAGTGAAGAACTGAACCAGTGCAGACACCTACAACCACATGGTGCACCTGTCCAGATCGGATCACTCATTTACCACCACATCTTCCTTTTTTCCAAGAATTCGCTCATAAAAACCCAGAAGGTGGTTTTCAGAGCTCAACATGCATAGATGATTAAAAAGTTATTAGGCTGCTGGATGACGCAGGACCCGATTATGCAAATCCCGCTCTATCCAATAAACATAACATGAATGAAAATATACTGGGGTAAAAGAAATACTACGTGCATGTGGACAGTATTAAATCAATGTTTGGTCTCTGTTCAGAGTTGAATGAGATCACAGGAAGACACCTGACCCCACCCCCAAACCCCAGACCACTTTAGATTTGTGAACTTCCTCCCGTGTGAATCAGCTAAGCCAGATAGACACTCTCAGGCTGTGTGTGCGAGCTATTTGTCTGGCCAACAATTCCAGGAAGCCTCCACAGGGGCCGGTGAATAGTAAAGTATGGGGCCCTGAGTGAAGTCTTCCTCCAAACCTCAGTACTGCTTTTTTTGGTTGTGTAACTAGAGGAAAGATTCTGGGGCTTCAGGAACGGTCTGGTGCACTTTCGTTTTGGACACATTGGCAAAAATAAGTGGCCTTCCGGATTGTTCAATCCAGAATACAGAGATTTGGTGGATTAAAGTGAATCAGGGGCAATCTGACTTTACAGTAACCGAGTGTGATGTGGCTTAACAACAATGGACAAATAAATCGGACATGCTCCGGGTTTTCAAAGGCCATGTCATCCATTTGTGCGCCTGGGCCACTGTCCTCTGGCAGAGGTTACAGGACCCAGAGGGAAGCAGGGCCCCAGTTGAACACATCTTAATCCCATTATCGGCCAATCACATGGCTGCAAGCAGGGCTCGCACTCAAATCTCTGTAAGCAGGCTATGCGGCACAGACCACAGACGCAAAGCACGTACGTCACAGGAAGAAAACAGTGGCTGAAAACTACAACAACCATTGCATCAAAGTGGTACAGAGAAGGGGGTCACATGTTTACTCAAGGCAAAGTGTAGATGTTCCTACTAAGGGGTCTTATCTAAGAGTCTTAGTAGGGGGTTTACCCTTGGACACACCTTGGCATGTTAAGAGGAAAAAGCCTATGGAAAGGTCTTTCACTAGGAGGAAATGAGCTGGTAGCAGCCACGAACTTTAATCTCGATTGTCACCATAATGGATTACAGTCTGGAAGCGTGAACAGTGGCTGCTAATGGGATTCTGCACTTAAGAAAATGGACTAAAAATGATCCATAAAAAATTATTTTACTTATAATAATAATAACAATAGCCTCCTTTTTAGCTGATGCCCTGCGCCACGCCATTTGCCTAAACGCTGAAACGCTGACCGTATTGTACAGTATGCAAAACGCGTCGCTTATTCGACTGTTTTGCCGGCAGCTGTAAAATGGAACGCATTGTTCAGTGATTGCGGCGTTCTCTTTGTGTGCATGCGAGTGTGTTGCTGACTGGCGCATTTAAGGCGGAAGTGAAGTGCATGTCGTAATGCTACTCTACGGAGAGACGACACAACATATCTGCAGCCTCGTTAGTCAGCTGTGGGCAATATGTTCACCGCGAAAAGAAGGCTTGTGCGAGAGGAAGATCTGATATTCGAATTACTCAGTGATATGGTGAAATCTATTCGGCGTACTGTATAAAATGCTGAAGCGCACAAAACATGAGGGAATTGATCTATTCTATATTGGGTCGATTTACGGTTTTAGAAGCACGCGGTAGTCGTTTCAGTTAAATAATTTTTCAAGTTTCATGAATGGTTTCATTAATGCGTTGTTTGATTGAATGACTCTACGAGATAACGAAAGAACACGTTTTTCTAAAAGGGCTAGGGAAAAACTGCACACAGAGACTTCTCGATTCTATAACAGCGCATGTCAGCGGTAGCCTAGATCTTTGGCCGGGTGCCAGAGGGGTTGGTTTGTTTTTCCCCGTATGGGCGAGGCAGAAGCGGGTAGCCTACGTGACTGTTTCTCACTTCCTCATTGAAAAGTCGTCATAAGTGCTTGCAAAAACAGGTCCCACTTTGCCTGCAGGTCTTGAGTTGCCTCACCCGAGTCAGCATTGTGCGCGAGCTGCAAAGACGTCCATTTCCAAGGAGCGAAAAGCGTAACTGTTGACATAATGCGGTCAAACTCGTGTATTCAGCTTTCCCCCCTGTCAGTCTGGTAACAATAGCTTTTTTTCCTAATGTATTTTCGTCAAAACGAGTTTCTGAATTTGTTAAACATCTTTTGTTCCATTTATTTAAAGCACAAAATCATCATCCGTATACATTTTAAAATAAATGTTCACTTGTTACATTTTTGTAAAAAAAATTGTGGCTGGGTTAATTAAATTTGACTTCGTAAAATCTCATAAAAACAACGATAAGGTAATGCACAGCTTACGTGGTCTAGACTTGCCTTTGATATGGGGCTTTCCGCGTCGCCCTGAACCTGAACCAATTGTTGCTTGCTGAATCACATGGGCTTGGCTAACATGAGTCAACTGAGCCTCGAGTCTGAACGAAGTTCACATGCCTAAAGATAAATAATTTACCCACGGTGACAGTCACCACCCCCCCAACGTAGAAAGGAAGTTTTATCTGAGCAAACTCTGAGGCGGAGCAGGCGACATTTACGGTGCTTTCTTTTTACCTGGAATTCAACGTTGGCACTGCCTGCTTGACCAGGTGTGTATCGCTCTTTTTGGATTAGTAAATACTCTGGTTACATTAGAGTTAAGGCTATTGCATCCTAAATCTGCTGTGGTAGCTCAAACCTAAGTCGGTTTAGCATGACTGGCTGAGGGCAGTGAACCGCGTGACGTTGCGTTGGCAGGCGGACTGGAATGTGGAATTTCTAGGCTATAGCTCCAGGTCACATTTAGGCCTACACGAGCGGGGTCAGTGGTGCAGTATCAACGCTGGGTTTGCACGGGGTTTGCATCGAAATTAGCAATTTTCTAGTCAGGACTTTTTAAGTATTTTGCGTTCCTACATGACCGGATACTATACCATTTGCTAAGGGCAAATTTTTAAAACGCATTTTAAAAATATTTTCCTTCCACTTTGCAAGCCATTATTGTTGCTTTTGTGAAACGGCAGCCAGCGATGACTGAAAGGCCAATAATAAAATACGTCTAGCCTTGATTTCAGTAGCAGTTGGGAGTGTTGAGGGCGAGAGGAAAGCATGGAGCATGCGCTGAAGGCGGTTGTCGAAGAATCAAGTAAATAGAATCGGAGCTGGAACCCTAACTTTAGTGTCGACGGTGACGTCACCACTCCACATTGAACTGGCTGGCTGAGTAGTAGTGAGGGAGATAGATAGAGGCGCGCGGTAGTAAAGTACACACTGCCATGAACTTCGGAGTGTAACTTCGCTGTTTTGTCGCTGACGGACTGGTGGGAAACTACATCGAATTTTTCTATTATTTTTTTCCCAAACAGATCTAAAGGAAACCGAAGGACATTTGGAGAATTTGTGGCTTACTTTTTCCCCAAAAGCCATGTCCTCCGCGGCGGTTGCTGCCTCGAGAAGGCAGTCGTGTTATTTGTGTGACTTGCCCCGCATGCCGTGGGCTATGATTTGGGATTTTACAGAACCTGTTTGCAGGGGATGTGTCAACTACGAGGGAGCTGACCGAATCGAATTTGTTATTGAGACTGCCCGGCAACTTAAAAGGGCTCACGGCTTCCAGGAGGGTAGGTCTCCGGGACCAGGTAAATCGGGAAAGGAAATTCAGCCCATCAACCACACGGCTGGAGACCCCGGATCGCGCCCACCGCAGCCCCTGGATCGGTATCCTCTAGCTCCCGACAGACCGCCTAGGCTGGGTCCCGAGTATCAGCCAGGGAGGCAGGCAAATGGTATCCCCGTTCCGAACGGATTTCCAAAACCCGACGACCCACCGGAGCTGAATCGCCAGAGCCCCAACCCGCGCAGGACTAGCACAGTTCCCCCAAATTTGGTGCCTTTGGTGAATGGAACCTTGCCGCCTGTGCATGCGCTCAATGGCCGACCTCCTCAGATGGGGATCCCGAGCGCCCTGAGTGCGCCCAGCCTTACTGATCACGGCGGGAAACGTTCAGACGATATGAAAGACAAGCATCGAGCAGATAGCATGTCTGACATTAGCGAGAGTCACAAACGAGCAGAGGAATGGATGGGCAAGGGGAAAACGGTGCGAGACCTCATGGCGCTGCACACCCTCGACAACAGGTTCAAAAAAGAGCACGCAGCGATGCAGCACAGGATGGGATACGAAACGAGTTCAACTTCCTCAAAAACAGGTAACAATGGCTTTGCGAAACATTTTAAACCTACAGTTTACCGCTAATTTTTTTTTCTTTCGCTTTAAACAAGCTCGTGTAAATGTCGGCAGTTACTTCCGAATTGAGAAGTTCAGTGCACATTTCTTTGCGCCTTCACATGGCATATTTTGTGTGGAGCTCTTGGCAAAAAATTGTCAAACAGTGCCAACAACAGGTCATGCTTAGAGTTTTTGAAGAGTGAAAGGACTCTCTTTTTTTTTCTTCTTCTTTTTTTGCTGCATCTGTTTTTTGTCCTTCTTTCTAACTTGCATGTTTAACTTTCTCCACCCCCCCACCCCTTGCGATTCCACCCCCCCCCAACACCACCCCGTGCAGACCGAGGCAAGCAACCTCGAAGCATGAAGAGGAAAGCCTCACCTGAGCCTGAGGCAGAAGGCGGCGTGGCCAAGCTGAACGGCGAGGGTCAGCCCTGGCTGCCTTCTCCATCTGAAGTTCTGAAGATGCCCCCCGTCGCCCTTCCCAGCTACGCGGCTGCTCCCCCCTCCACGATCTCCCCGCACTCCCGTACCACCCCTCCGGAGGCGGCCACCGCCACGCAGAACGGCCAGTCGCCCATGGCCGCCCTCATTCTGGCGGCGGACAACGCGGGCGCCGGCACCGGCTCGCCCAAGGACGCCAACCAGGTGCACTCGACCACCGCGGCCGGGCGCCGGAACAGCGGCAGCCCCCTGTCGCCCTCCTCGGCTAGCCAGCGCCGGCTGACCCAAAGGGACGTGATGGGCGGAGGGGTGGCAGGCACCGCCGGTGCGGGCGCAGCCACCGGGCACGTGCCGGGCGTAGACCCGCAGGCTGGGCACCCGCAGAGCATTCCGGACTCGTCGGTGCCCCCCGGCAGCACCCCGCTGTGCTGCACGTTGTGCCACGAGCGTCTGGAGGACACACATTTCGTCCAGTGCCCCTCGGTCCCCTCGCATAAGTTCTGTTTCCCCTGCTCGCGCGAGAGCATCAAGCAGCAGGGCGCCACGGGCGAGGTGTACTGCCCCAGTGGCGAGAAGTGCCCCCTGGTGGGCTCCAACGTGCCCTGGGCCTTCATGCAGGGAGAAATAGCCACCATCCTGGCGGGAGACGTGAAAGTAAAAAAGGAGAGAGACCCTTGATTTTTCCACAGTTTTGTGTTTTATTCTTTTTTTCTTTTTTTTTTTTGTTACTTTTTGTTTTTCCAAAACAACAAATGAAAAATACATGCATATAGATTTCAGATGACTATAAATAAATCAAATTGCATACCATCCAAACCGAAATTATTGGACATGTACATATGGACACAAGGAAAGTGTACACTTCGTAAACATGGCTGTATAAATTTTTTTTTTCCTTTTTTGAATACATTGTTTCTTCTTTTTTTTTTTTTTTTTTTTGAAGATGAAGAGGTATGTACACATTATAACAGACTACTTTTGCCCCCTTTTTTCAGTTGTTGTTCAACGCCAATTATCAATGTACTATTAGAACTGGTGGCAGTCCATGTTTAAACATAGAATGTGACTAAACTACTCTGAGCACTTGGCGAATACTGAAATGCTTCTAGCTGTACTTGTATGCACTTGTTTAAAATTGCCAAATACAATTTTTGACCTTGTAATAACAACCTGAGGTGTCCATGGTCCGCTTCTTGTTACATTATTCTCCAAGGCGGTCGCTCCCTCCTGTGAATCGTACGAGAGGGTGATGCAACTGACTCTACAAGAACAAAATGGGACGCGGTGGGAGGGTGAGCAGGCGAGACGGAGAGAGTGAGACATTTTGTCTAGTGTATGTCAGCAGTGTAGTGACCTAATCGCACTATTAACTCAATTATTTACGGGGATATGTGTGCTAATCTGACGTTCTGTAGTGAGTTTATTATTTTTTTTGTGTGTGTGTTTTTTTTTCTGACAGCGAGTTGTGACTCGCGTTTCATTGTTTTCAAGTCCCATGTGGAAGAACTTAATGCGATATGCAATCTGACACTTGAGGTGTCTATTTTTACTCCCACTGCCATAGGTTAGGGGCTCGTCAACAATCTGCGCTTTGGCCTTTTTCGGTGAATAGAGATTAGAGTTCCTTTGCATCCATTTTTATATTTATAGACATGAGATCATTACATTTTACTGACTGGGGGGATTGTGCTCAATCGAAATGTTATAGATTAATTATTCTTTATAAGATTTAGCTCAAAAAGGTGCCAACCAGGCTTGAAAATAGTGTGTGTGTGTGTGTAGTAATCTGGTCTGCGATGAGATTGAATACATTAACGCCTCTGAAGAGAAGTCCTAGACAGCATTTGATTTCTACACAACTTTATGCACGCGTTAAAAGACACGGCCCTGCACTCTGGTTCAGCTTAAAGAAAACGCGCCGGATCACGTGGTTGCCCTGGTGGAATTCCTGAGTCACCGTCCTGCTTCTCCTCAATCAGGGGCTTTGAGGCCAACGCGCCTGCTGCTGTTCAAGGTTGATCGCACACAGGACAGAAATGAATGGAGGCCTCTGTTCCGCTTAGAATTCACATGTAGTCGCCATTCAGATGAGCAGCAAGGCTCCAGTTAACTCTTCAATAACTGCACATGGTCACTATTTTTTTAATCGATGGTAAAACTGTAGTGGACCACGTAGACAGTATGGGCATCTTAGCTGCGTATTATAACTGAACAAGTTGCATATATTCCGCGGTTTATTTTACCCAGTTCTTTGAATATCAACTGCATGTCAAATCCACAAGGATCAGATGCAGGGTAGCTATATAAGGCAAACCAAAAATCAAAACAAACATTCAAATGGTGATTCCTAACTGCGGTCTTGCGGTTGTTGTCAGTTTTGCGTTCCTGGTACATGGTCGCTCATCTGTTCTGTTGGCGCAGGATCTGCCTCAAATTCCAGCCGCGCCGACTCCTTTCTTTTCATCTGTCACCGAAACTCAGCACCCGGAGGGGAGAAGCCGGTCGTCGGAGATTAATAGGTTTGCTCAAATTACGTAGCAGTCAGAAAGGGCTTAGACTCTTTCTGTCTTTTGTTTGTACAGCTGTCCCACCCTAGCTAGTTAGTGTCGAATTTTTGTAAAAGAAAAAAGAAGAAGGGGGGGGGGGGGAATAAGACCAAAATTCAGCCGTCACGAGACAGTTAACACATCGTTTGGCACACAGCCTTCATGATTTATAGACTGTTTTCTTTCAATCCGCCAAAAAGGAAATGTACACCTTTAGGCGTATCGGTTTATCAGTGCTGGAAAGGTTAGTGAATAGCCTGCTGTTTGGGTGGGTGGGGGGGGGGGGGCTTTCATTGTGAACTGTCTTGAGCTGGACTATGAATCATTTAGACGTTTAAGTAAAAAAAAGGATGTTTTTTAAGTTGCTCTAAATTTAAATATTTGGTCATCACACATATATATATATCAGCAAAAGCGATAGCATGATCATATAATGGCCTGAAACTAGTAGTAAAATAGTGAAATGCTGATCAAAGTCCTTAAGGTCAATGAACTGAAGGAACAATCAGGTGGAATTACCAATAATTTATAAAGCATAATAAATCCTAGCAAAATAAGCTATAATAGCAACTCACAATCTGTTACTTTATACAGGTACCTGCATGTATACATTGATGATAATTACATTATTCTTTTGTGAATATGCATTAGTGCATTAGATTTAAAAATTGCATGTGATATTTTTGTGTGATATGTGCAGTTGAAGGTTTAAAATGATCATTTACTATGTGACAGACATAGCAGGATATCCAAGAGTACAGCTAGACGGCACACCAGAGGGGTGGTGTGAGCAACTCTTTCACTTTGGGCCTGGAATGATCTCCTCTGATTGGCGGTTTCGCATTCGAATGCAGCTCAGAAGGTCGACAAATATGCCATGAGCTAAGCATGTGGTGTCGGCCTCAAATGGGGGTGGAAGTGGAGAATCGTGTTTGCCACGTCAGCACTTTAAGCCAGTCTGCCTCGGGGATCTGTGGAAATCCTGCAAGGCCTTTACGGCTGGTGCACTACACGCTTGCCTTGAGCAAATATGCACGCGCGCACACACACACGCACACACGCACACACACTGGAGGGGGGAAAGCAAAACATCCCAGCTCACATTCTAGACTCTTTGCTATCCCAGATTGAGGGGAAAAAAAAGAAAGTGGCAAACCTGAAAGGTAGCGAGGGAGGAAGGGAGGAAGGGAGGAATGGGGGGGGTGGGGTGGGGGTGGGTAGATATATCCAGCAGTCGCACCGACTATAATTAGACAGAAAACAGGCGAAGCCCTCCTGCCATCAATCACAGACACACCAGCACCAAGAAAGGAACATGCGTCCTGTTGACTGGAGGCCTTTATCTGGAGAAATGGTTTTTATGTCGCACCAAATATAGCGATCACACCCTCTCCGAAGCTGGAACGTGTAATAAAAGGGGTGGGGTGAGGGGTGGGGGGGGCTCCGTTGCCTAGTTACCTGCTGGAAGAGTAAACAGAGGGTGTGTGGAGGTGCTATGTCAGTTTGCAGGCAGGGGGAAAACCAGGCACAAGCCCAGACCCAGAAACAGCCTTTTATTGGCCTGCTACCGTGGAGAAGCAGAGGATGTGGTTGGCTGACAACATAGTGGAGCTGGCTACAGGCAATCCTGGCTCGCCTGTCTTCAGGGCTAAAGGATATTTTGGGTATAAGGGATTAATAATATGCCCTATAAAAAAAGGAAGGAAACATTGAGTGAAAATCAGCAAAAAAATGCTTCTGAAAAGCCGAAACAAACTCGCCATTTTGATTGTTGGAATGTTCCAGAAAGGATTAGTAAATACAAAGAATGAAACATAGGGGTCATACAGGGGTATGCCATGTGAAACCAAAATAAATCCTTCATGATGCGAGAATGAACTGAATAAGTTTGAAGTCTGAGTTAACGAAGGAAACGGATCTGGACAGGTAAATCTGGTGGCATAAATAATCAGAGATTCCCCCTCAGGTTTGTCGACGCTGTTTCAGACACTTCTCACTCACCGCCCATGCAGTCATGGTTGGCTGGCTGCAACGTATTTTCTCGCACTGAGCTGACACACTTCTGTGCTTGTTCTCCCATGCTCACTGACAAGCTGTCTATTGAATAAAGGCTTTAATTAATCATCTTCCAAAGAAAATGACACATATCGTCTGAATGTAGGCTAAGTTAAAAAGAGAGATGGAGGAGGGGGGGGGGGTCAGTATTGGAAAACAAAGTGAAATTTTAGCCAAGGACATTTTCAAATCCAGTCTTGTACTCCTCTGCCCAGTAGCAACTTTGAACTGGGGCTCCTGTTACAGGAAGCCTGATGGTAGAGATTTGCTCTTTAAAGTGGATCCCTCGCATCCTTTCTGCCTTCCTTTGTGCAAGTGCCATTTTTTTCCGAAGGAGGCTTTTAAGACAGAGACCTGCTTTCTTCTGCTGCACGTGGCACATGGATTCCCGTCCTGAAGGGTGGGTGGGTGTAGGTGTTGAAGGGGCCCTTTCCCTTCACCCTCCCCGATGTGTAAAATGAATGCTTTGTAATGAAATATTCCTCCCAGTCTCAGCTCCTATGTGGTGGGGGTGGGGGAGCACAAACCAAAGAAAGAAGGGAAGAGTAAAAGAGAGAGAGAGAAAGAGAGAGAGAAAAGGTGGGAGGGAACGGCAGAGGAACTGTTTCTTGACCTCATTTGTTAATGTGTAACAGCCCTTTCTGTGGGCTCCACCTGACAAGTGTTGCACAACCCCCCCTCCCCCGGTGTTTTCAAAAGCACAGCAGTTTTGAGCACTGCAGCCTTCTCTGTGCTTTGCAGAGGAGGCATGGGGCATGGGTGTGGCCATTAAACGGGGGCACGGGTGTGGCCAGCCGGGAGCATTAAAGCCCTGTAAGTGGTCAGCCTTGGCAAGGTCAATCCCACAAACCAGCCCACTCTTCTGCTACTCCGCTCAGCCTACTTTTACTACCGCCCCTTTTCCCTTGCCATGTTTTTACATTTTCCGTATAGCAGCCACTTTATGAATCGGTTGCTGTAGATGTATGGTTAGAGTTTATGGCTGTGGCATATAAACCAAGGTCAGTAAGCAATTAATTGGTCTTTTAAAATCAAAAAATTTAAACGTCACATTTGCAGATGATGTCTCTAGACAGTACTTTCAGTTAATGTGCAGCATGAAGCTTTTAAGCCGTCTAAAATTCTGAATTGCTGTAGGGTTTGGAGATCAAATTACTTGTAAACCACTCTTTTGACATTTTAAGACAATTCAGAGTCAATCTATTGTTGGCAGAACAAAATTCCGTAGCTTTGGACATCATACAACCCATCTTGTCCAATTTTGGATAAAGCGTGTCAGTGCCAACACTTGACCTTTGACCTTTGGTGCTCAGTCAGGAAGAAAATAAACTCCAGCACATCCTCAGCACCTGGTGAATGGTTCCTGTGTTCACTGGTCATTGGTCAACAAAGGCAAGTGCATGTATTATAAATACTGCTAAAGAGACGAAGTCCATATTCTTGGCGTATTGAGGTTCAGAGTGCTGGCTAGGACTTCAGTCAAGATACGATTTGTAGGCAAGGAGAACAAGCCCACCCAAATACAAATCCCATCAGCCACCACCTTTTTAGCGTGAAAATCATAACCAAAGATGTGTTCAAACTGTAATGAGGTTGAAATGGTGTCTAACCTCTCACGGTGTCTCACGGCGTAAGCAGTGGGTAAGGCCTTACAGACGCTGCAACATGGCGTTGCACTGGTTTTGCATGAACGCCTGGCTGTAGGAGCGTTTGTTGCGAGTTCCGGGTTGTGTGACAGCACGTTGAGGGCGTGTCAGGTGGCGCCCGAGGGCCAAAGAGATTAAGGCCGTGAGAAGGGGAGGCAGCGCGTACATCGATCAGACAAGTTTGACTTTTCCGTTTGAATGAAGGATGAGTGCAGACTCTGTGATTTAATCGCCTCAGCGAGAAAGCCAGCACGAGACAAAGGGGTTGACCTGAGGCAGAGCACGACGATAATTGAACCTATGACTCTTGAAAGGAGAATTTCTCTCTCCCTTCCTGTCTCTCTCGCTGTCTCATTCTTGTCTGTCATCATATATAACTCCCCATGACACCTTATTTAGTTGTCTATCTTTTTTACACGCCCCTTCATTACTCTTTCTTTAGGTCTGTGTTTTGCACCCTTTCTCTCTTGACAGTACTCTGATGGAAGGCTGCAGCGTAGAGGCATAAACAGGTCACAGCTGATAGGGAACAAGGACAAGGGCTTTCGGAAAAAAAAATGAAAAAAAAAGAAAGGAATGCAGAACAGGATTTATGGTCAGGGCTATTTTGGTTGGAGTCATGGGGCTTCCAACATTTGTTGTATTGTTCCTCCTTGAGAGTCCTGGCCAAACAGAGCCCTTAGATGGCCAAACAATTCTGTAAAGAAAAAAAAAAGTGATTTGACTCAGTTTCAAAGTCAGCTGCATTTGGATTAAACGTTTTTGTCCTTTATGCCAGTCGCATATTTCTTTCTCTATCAGTGTCTTATCTTTAACAAGGGGTTGTAACTATTGAATTTGAAGATGACTCTCCACTCTCTCTCAGTGAGCTGTGAAAAATATATATCTCACACTGCGTTCAGCATTCATTCACAGCCTGCAGGTCTATGGAATCATCTTCATATATATTTCAGAAAGTGCGCAAGTCCTCTCTCATGCATCCTCAAACGATAGTGCAATAGGCAAGCAACAGCTGATCTCCATTGAAGCTGCAGACTCTCTCTCCTTCTCCTTCACCTCTCCCCCCCTCCACTCTCTCTCCCTCTCTCTCCCCCTCTCTCCTTCTCTTTTTCTCTTTCTCCAAGCCCCACGGCTCCTTCTTTGATCTCACAGGGACTCGAACGTTCGGTCTGAGGGTTTAATAGGACACAGCTGAAGCCCAGCGCCCTCGTTATCCAAGCGGGTGGGGTGGGGGGTGGTGGTGGTGGTGGTGGTGGAGGGGGCGAACCCCCTCTCCATCAGCCCTGCGCCGGCACGTACACCCTCACTTCTGAGAAACGCCCCCACTCTTGAAGGTCGAGTCTGCGCGGCTCGATTCGCATGCTATGAGATGTGTGACCACTTTTGATTGATTTCTATTTTTGCAACCTCAGACTGGCATGCGTAGCAAACCCCCCTCCCCCTCCCAACCCCCCTTTCTACACTCGCTAGGAGTAGTGAGGGTTTCCAGAGCAAAGGGAGGTTGATTGAGAAGTAACCGGAGGAGTGTATTCTTCCACTGCATGATTAATGCCCTCTCGTCCTGCCACACAGCCACTCTGTTCTATTTTTAGCCTGCAATGTCAAAAGGGGGCCTGCAGAAATCTCAGCAGGCTGCAGTTCATGTGATGGATGAAATCATCAGAAAACACAGACTCTGTCTTCCTCATACCCGGTTTCTTTCTTTATTTCTCTCCTTCTGTAAAATGAAAACGAGTCTTCCTTTTTTTTCTGTGCTGGACGTAAAAAAAACTAGACAGCTAGTGCTCGGGCTCGTCAGAATGTTTTCTTTCGGTTGCTGGAACGGCATCAAATGTGCAGAAAAACTGGAACAAGCAGCGAGTGAAGGAGGGAGGGAGGGAGAGAGAGGGAGGGAGGGAGAGAGAGGGAGGGAGGGAGAGAAAAATGAGACGGGCGAAGAGGAACAAAAACAAAAGAGCGCACACATATACACACACTCGCACACACACACACTCAAAAACAAATCCCAACAGAAAAAAAGGGAGTGAACGAACGCGGAGATAGGCGGGGTTGGTTTGGGGTGGGGGGGGGGGACAGAAGAGGCTTTTGTGCGCGCGACAGACATTGCCGAGGGAGCAGAGGACTGGGATCAGCTGACGAGTTGATGTGATCAAGAAAGGCGGTCTCTCTGCACGCAGCACAAAGGCAAACAGAAGAGCACGTCGGGCTTTGACGAGAACCCTTCCAGCAGCAGCAGTGGCCAGAGCGTTTTGGCCCTGTTGCAGGATCTTGTACGTTGGTTCGTCAAACCCCAGTGCCGCCAAGCCGGAGTGCTGTTGTCAATCGCACTTCCGACAAGTCTCAACACGGGCTGACTTGTGTTTTCTCTCCGAACGTTTGCTGGGGGAGATTTCTTCGCAGTACCTCCTCCACGTTGGCTTGGCTTCGCTCTTGCTCGTCACGTTGGCCTGCTTTCCAGTTTCGATCTGGGAGCAATTAGAGTTGGACGATTTTCCTGGCAAAAACCACATACAGTACAAACACTAGCCTCTCCTCTTTTAGCCATGGAAAAACACGTCCTCCAATTAGAGCACCGTGGTATTCAGCGATGCACTCCAATTGGGTGAAGAGGGATACTTACTGTAAGGCACAAAATAGGAAGAGGAATGAGTGATGGGGTGGGGAGCAGACAAGAGGTGGACCCAACTGAGGTTGACTCATAACTCAGTCATCGCTTCAGTTATATAACCTCTTCATGATGAATAATCTGCTTGTGTCCCTGAAGATCAAAGACCATCATTCTTTCCCTCTCTCTCCTCATTCTGCTCTGTCACGCTTTGTTCATTCGTTTCATTTCTGACTTCTGTGTCAGAATGTGTCGATGTGATTATTTCGTTTTTATAGAAAGACTGACGAGATCTACCCTGGTTTTGGGTCAAGCATGACAAAAGCAGACTGCATCCTATCTGTAATGTCCCTGGTAGATGCCCCTATAGAGTGGTACATGACTAACTCAACAGAGACACAATTTTGGTAAATTTGGCTGTGCACTCTAGGACGCTGGACATGACATGACATGACAATGATGGTTAAAATTCTTGACCAACCATAATCCGATCCTCATTTGTATCATTGCAGGGGTGCTCAGTAGGGTGCTCACTTGTTTTTTGCCCAGATATACAGCATGCCAACGCAACATTAGTCTTGAAGATGCACTGGTCATGAAGAAGAATACCCACAAGGGAGAAAGGCTATCAAAAAGAAAATGGTACTCCAGTATGACCACAGAGTACCCTACCACAAGATGGTACACTAGTATGACCACAGAGTACCCTACCACAAGATAGTACACCAGAATGACCTCAGATTACCCTACCACAAGATAGTACACCAGAATGACCACAGAGTACCCTACCACAAGATGGTACACTAGTATGACCACAGAGTACCCTACCACAAGATAGTACACCAGTATGACCACAGAGTACCCTACCACCTGATGGTGCACCAGATGGTGCACCAGTATGACAACAGAGTACCCTACCACAAGATGATACACCAGTATAACAACAGAGTACCCTACCACAAGATAGTACACCAGAATGACCTCAGATTACCCTACCACAAGATAGTACACCAGAATGACCACAGAGTACCCTACCACAAGATAGTACACCAGTATGACCACAGAGTACCCTACCACAAGATAGTACACCAGTATGACCACAGAGTACCCTACCACCTGATGGTGCACCAGTATGACAACAGAGTACCCTATCACAAGATGGTACACCAGTATTACCACAGAGTACCCTACCACAAGATGATACACCAGTATGACCACAGAGTACCCTACCACAAGATGGTACACTAGTATACCACAAGTACCCTACCAAGATGATACAACAAGATGATACACCAGTATGACCACAGAGTACCCTACCACAAGATGATACACCAGTATGACCACAGAGTACCCTACCACAAGATGGTACACTAGTATGACCACAGAGTACCCTACCACAAGATGGTACACCAGTATGACCACAGAGTACCCTACCACAAGATGGTACACTAGTATGACAACAGAGTACCCTACCACAAGATGGTACACCAGTATGACCACAGAGTACCCTACCACAAGATGGTACACCAGTATGACCACAGAGTACCCTACCACAAGATGGTACACTAGTATAACCACAGAGTACCCTACCACAAGATGGTACACCAGTATGACCACAGAGTACCCTACCACAAGATGGTACACTAGTATAACCACAGAGTACCCTACCACGAGATAGTACACCAGTATGACCACAGAGTACCCTACCACAAGATGATACACCAGTATGACCACAGTGTACCCTACCACAAGGTGCAACACCTCCAAAGCAGAAAGGCCAAGTTACCATTTGCCTTTAAAAAGTACACCAAAACTTTGTCCACAGATGAGATGGAGATTGAAAATGGAGGAAGAATCTACTCATAACACTTCATCTACGAAATGCAGTAGTACGGGTATACACAGCTGCCCGTGCAACTGGTCAGTGCATCTTTACTGATAGTATCATAATGCAACCCGTGGCGGTAGCAATAGGTTTACTCTGCCCGGATCTAACTACATGCCACAGGGCTCAAAGCATGGTGCTTCATACCATCCAGGCAATTAGAACAATTGACTAAAAGTAGACAACAAAACCATGTTGGGCAAACATTGCAATGGCCACAACTGTCTCAGTAACCCTACCTGAACACCAGTAAGCATAGCTTTCTTTTACTGAAGATGACTGACGATTTTATTTGAGAATTATTTATGGTACCAATGAAATGATAGGATGTAGGATAGTTTCGGGTCTGGGATATTTCATCCAATACAGATGTAGATACCCATGAGACACAGTCAGTGTTTCGTTTCATATCCAATGTCATCGAGTACATAGGTAAAAATATAGAAATGATGTAACTGTCCAGTTACGTAAAGGCTGCACTGTTAGTACTGAATATGTTGAGCTCCTTTTATGTGGAACACCTTTACTGGATGTTTTAGGGGTTTAGCAACTGCTGCTTGGGCAAATTATCCATGAAAAACACAGGCAAGCTAAAACTGGAGTGACTAACATCCTGTCCACAACCAGACACATGCCGGCTGTGACTGCTTCTCTGAGGAATGTTCTGGCCTCTGTCCCAAAACACATGGCATGCTCCGCCTCTCATGTTCCCAAACAGAAAAATGTTAATAACATGCTGCTGACGACGTGGAGAGAGGACACGTGAATTGGTCTCTCTCTCTCTCCCTCTCTCTGTGCTTTTCTTTTCTTTATCTCCCTCTTTCTCTCTCTCTCTTTTCTCTGTCCTACACTGTCTTTTGTTTGCGTGCACATCTGGTATTCAGTTATAGTACTAATAGAGAAGACAGTGTGTCTCCCAACCCCCCCCTCCGCGAGCAGGCTGGCTGGAGTTTGTGGGAAGAAAATGATCCTGTGTCATGCAGCATGGAAAGTTGCTGGAGGAGCCAAGCAGGATATGCTGGGATGGGAGGGGGCGTTTCTGCACAAGTGAATGTTCAAATCCAGCAGGCGCCCTGCCAAGAGCCAGACAGAGTATGTGAGTGTATGTGGGTGTACTTATGTGTGTGTGTGTGTGTGTGATGTGAGATATTTTCATGACTGGTGTTATTTCAGGGCAGATAGCTTACCAAGGTTTTTGGTAACACCTGTTTCTGGAAAGTTCAGTTCTGATCCGCTGAGATTTTGGTATGCCAGATATTGGTATGTCATAATGACAGAGTTGTCAACAAAGGAATGTGTTTGTAAGGCAGCACTTTTATTCTTGTTCTCAGACACACAGCCAGAGACATTTACAAACACACACACACACACACACACACACACACACACATAAACAAGGGGCAACCTTCTCACATGGTACTAAGCACATTGAAAAGTTACATAATACAATGATTCAGCACTTCAGCAATCGTGACCTTTGACATACTGAATAAATAATATTAGCTAGTGGTGGCTGTGACATTAGGGAAGATTGTGTGCCCCCCATAATGGTATATGGATCCCTGGCTTGTATGTCACACAGAGAGTGCTGGCTGTAATATATTGTAGACTGTGGGGCAGCCTTCACAGTCATGCATCTCTACAGGGAGATGTGGGTGTCGGGCAGCAGAGAGCCGTGTAGGATGAGGTTAAATATAGTTGGGCTTTTGTGTGACTGTGTATCTGTGTATATCTGTGTGTGTGATCGTGAGCGTGTTTAGGCGACACAAAGAATGAAATGCGGTCATTACTGACGTTGGTGACCAGTGTAGGAACATTCCAGAAATCCGAATCATCTACACACCTTTTTGCAGCAGGATAGTAAGCAGACATTGGTAGACTGAGGTATTTTGGACCCAATGTCGAGAGGGGGACTTGTGAATGCATTAGTGTCTATCCAAACGTTATTTTACTGTGTGTGTGTGTGTGTGTGTGTGAGGGCTTATGTGCAGCAGGGGGAAGGTTTTTTTTATTGTGTATGCGTGTGTGTACGTTCCTGTACATGTATTCAGGACTGTCCAAAAATGCACTGACTCTGGTCTCATTACCGGGTCCCCTTGGTGAATCGGTTATTTTTAGCTGTTGTGGGGCTGTCAGGGTGGAATGACATCTGAGCAAAGTGTGCAGAGTCTCATTTCAACAGCAGAGCTCAGCTGCACTGGAGGTGCACTTCCCCAGAAGTAGGTGATTTATAGAAGCAGATCAGGTTCCTAGCGTCTGTTGAACCTGTTAGGGAGACTTCTCTCGACTTTGACACTTGTGCCCTGAACCGAGGGCGAGGCTGAGGGAACTTGATACGAGGCATGGGGGGAGGAGTCAGGGATAACGCGTTGACTAAGCAATGGGGGGAGTGGTGGAGTTTGTCATTGGCCACAACTAGAGGGATCGGTGACTGGTTTCTGCATGCTGCAAATCAACACACACACTCACACACACTGTCCTTTCCTTTTCTATCTGTCCTGGTTTGTTTCCTCGTGTACTCACCCCATGTGCTTTTGCCACATATCCTTCTCTCTCACAGTTCGTATGCGCTGCATGTAGCTGTCCTTCCTTTTCCAGCTCTTCTACAGTTCTGAGGGCCTTTGGAGGCACGTTAAACCTGGCTGCAGCTTGCTGAGTTTTGTTCCAACAGTAGCTCCCAGAGTTCATGGAGAGAGAGAGAGAGAGAGGGAGAGAGAGGGAGAGACACACACACACACACACACACACACGCACGCACGCACGCACGCACACACACACACACACACACACGCACGCACGCACACACACACACACACACACACACACACACACACACACACACACACACACACACGCACACACACAGACTTCTCAGCTGGTTTAAAAAGCATAATATGATATGTCTTTCCAGCTGTGGATTAGATGTTGTTTCAGACTATGCAATCTCAGCATGGCACAAAAAAGTAAATAAACCTTCCATTTTGAATGACAAAAAGTTACTCAACAAAGTGGACTTAGAACTATACATCGATTTTGTTTATTTTTCTTATACGATGTCTCACTTGGCGTATGCCATGGGTAAGTGTGTTGGTTACTGTGCTATCGCCGAGGTGCAGTTGGTCTGCTGGCACTGTGCAGCTCCGCACAAAATAAAACACAATTGCATTTCTTCCCGATGATGTCACACCCAGCAGAACTGAAAGGGGAAGTGGGAAGAATCTCGCAACGTTGTCGAACTCCCATCCTGTAACTGGAAAGTGTGTGTGTGTGTGTGTGTGTGTGTGCGAGCGCATGTGTTTGTGTGTGCGAGCACATGTGATTAATATTCTGAATGTTCTGATGCTGTTTACTCTGATGCCCCCCCCCCCCTGTAATCCAGTCACATGACTGTAGTGATTCATAGTTGATTTTCCTGAGTGAGCATTTGTCATGCTACTGTACTCTTTAATATTGCGGAGGGTGTGAGGTCTCAGCTTCTCATTACCACCTTTTGAAGCTACAGAGAAGATTAATACTGCCGAAATGTTTGAGAGGAGACGCAGGGTGACGCACAGCAAGAGAGTCTGAGGTGCCTCTGAGCTCACACGCATCATGTACATCAGACCAGCAGGCCTCTGGTTTGGAGTTTCTAGCTGATCACTTCTGAAAATCTGGGGAAGGTTTGGGGGTCTTGTAACTCTCTCTAAATCACATATGACTCAAGGAATAAACAGCTGATGGAGTAAGCAAATTATAAACTGTGTTCTTCCTACCATGTCATTCATGTCCTCCCACATACAGGTGGCTTCCCCAGAACTAGCATTAGCATTAACCCGATAGGAGTCGATTGCTGTCGTTTGTTGACAAGTTCTAGTATGTCGCTGAGTCCTGACTCAAAATTACAAGGCAGGGGCTGTTCATCCAGAGTGATGGTGTAAAACGAAATCTCCACCCTGCTTTACCCCACTTACCCCTCAGCCACCTCAGCCACATGCCCGAAATAGCCCCACAGCCCCAGGGTCCCCTACCAGCAGTGGCCGGATATGGTGTCATGACAACCTGGGTCTGTTGTGCACAAACACCACCCCTCCACCCTGCAATACCCGACAGCAACCATTCCTGTCCTTACCAAAATGGATGTCAGATAATAACCACACACACACACACACACACACACACACACATATATATATATATATATATATATATATATATATATATATATATATAGAGAGAGAGAGAGAGAGAGAGAGAGAGAGAGAGACATTAAAAATTGTAGTGAAGTACACAAAGTTTCCAGAGAAACAGGACGTTTTGAACAGAGGTCCTTCATCAGCCGTGCAAGCAGAAGGCTTTGTACACAACAATTTTTAATATCTCGCTCTCTCTCTCCCTATATATACATATAAAGGAGAAAGTACCAGTGCAAGTGCACTTTTCTGATTATTTGAAAATGCTGAATAAAATGCTGAAAATGTAAGCAACAATGTAATACACACTTTTTAGCACTAATTTCTGATTATAATACACATTTCTTTTTGAATTTTTAATGAAGTCAATTAACTACAGTAACCTTACTCTCCTCAGCAGAGTAAGGCCTCTGTAAAGATAGTCACACTGCCTGTGTGTGTGTGTGTGTGTGTGTGTGTGTGTGTTGTTGCTATCTTTTTATCTCTCAATATAGTAGACAGTGCAGTAAAGGAAGGAAGATAGGATCACTCCACCAGTTCCCAATGCTCCAAAATATACCTCATGCCCCCTCTAACACACACACACACACACACACACACACACGCACACACACACACACACACAGCAAATCCCGAGCCCTCAGCACAGACGGGTGTTGGGGCAGACAGCTCCCCCAAAGGTGTCACAACAGCTGCTTCACTCCACCACTATAAATAACAGCGACAAAAAAGCACACTCATACACACATACACACTCACACATCTGCCAGTACCAATAACAACTCCAGCGCATGAGACAAGACTACAACGCAACCTCTAAAAACTACCACAGGGCAGATCAGCCAGTACTAACACTACCAAGCCCAACCTCCCCCAGTGAAATTGCTCAAATAATAATTATTACATTTTGGATAATATTAGATTGTAATATTATATACTTATTTCAAATTGGCAACAGTGGTATATGCTGTGTGTACTAATCAACAATCCTGTTTTGGCAGGACTTTAATGTGTCAGATTTAACTTAAAGCTGAATTTCCATTGCCAACATATATGTGCCTTAAATAGAGAAGGAACTAAATCTAATGCCTTTCTTTTGAACAAAGGACGACCCTCCAGCCTGGAACGTCTGATGAAGTCGAGATTCTTCCTATGTACTCCAGTGTTAATTAATGCTTATTTGTGGAGTGTCGTCTGGTCACTAGCATGGTCCTGCTGGCCACCACCCCAGCTCCCAGTCTCAATGTCACCTCCTTAGACTTCCCTCTCCGAACGGACGGGCTCCACACTGGCTTCACCACGGCCCGGAGCGATGCGTTGACACACAGGCTCTGCCCCCCCCCCCCAAACGTGGCCGAGCGCCGAGCTGAAGTGTCATATCGAGGTGCCACCTTGGGCAGGACGGACGCGGCGATCGGGAACGTTGGGGCTAGAGCGACTGCCAGAGTCCCCGCGGTGCAGCGGATCTCCAGCAGGAGGCGTGGCAGCCCCCCGGGCTACAGATTGCGGTCGACATGAGGCAGGTGGGCAGGTGGGCAGTGTGCCCCGGGCTCCGGCTGCAGCTTTATCTCATCCCCGCGCTCTGATAGGGCCGGAGCACGTCTCCACCCAGCTCCGATAACAACAGCCAGCAGGGCCCAGAAGTGGCAGGAGCCCTGCTCCTCTCAAGACAACAACCAGCTAATCTCTCACTGTATCTCGCCCCTTCTTCTTATCTGTGGTATTAAACACACACACACACACACCACAGACACAAACTCAAAAATAGGAAGACTTAGGAAAAACCCAAACAAGATTATTCTGATGAGGATGATGGTTAAAAAGTATTGTTGATAAAGAGACAGCCTCCTTCAGGTGCAAGAAATGGAAGTATAAATTCGCTTTTACTGATGAAAGATAACCTGATGAAATCGCAAGTTAATGTCAGAAGCACATTACGCATCAGGATGAGATTAAACTCCTGTATGCCTTTGTAGTCTGTCAGTTATATAAAAAAGTGTTATTTGGTCTTTCAGTCTCTTTAATTCTCTCTCCAAGTCTCTCTCTCTCTCTCTCTCTCTGTCTGTGTCTGTCTCTGTCTGTCTCTCTCTGTCTGTCTCTTTCTTTTCTTTCCCCCCTTTTTCCCATCCTAAAGTTTGTGTCCTACTTTCTGGGTTCTTTGAAAAACAGTAGTTGGTGCGTATCGGATGAAAGATAGAAGGAGTTGAGAGGCGAGAGAGAGAGAGAGAGAGAGAGTGAAAGAGAGAGAGAGGATGGGAGAGCAGGGGAGAGAGGCCAGTGGAATCGTGCGATGGCTTGCCCCTTTTATCTTTCAGCCTGAGATGACTGACTTTAAAAAGACACGACAGCCTCTCCGGGGACCAAACCCTCCTTTGGCTTTAAGCACTCTGAATGTAAATAGTGGAACGCAGCCCCTTCCACCACGACGGCGGCCCACTTAGACGAAAGGGAGACATTTCGCCTTTTCATTTTTCTGTTTCTACAATCAGCAAAGGCTCCAACTGTGGTTGTGCTCTCAAGGTTGCTAACAACTAATGCGTAATCCACATGCCTGGAGAATTTAGGCTATTTTACATACTATGCCAAGGAGACAGATGATTGCCTACCTGAGATGGAAAACGGGAATGAACACATCCCGCATATTCCCAAATCTACTCTCTGGCACTGCAATGTAAAATTACTGAAAAGCCTTTCTGGGTCATTTAAAGCCCTTGACTAGGGTTTGACTTCTTCACTCTCAAAGAAGGTCAAAGCAAAACCATAAAGGCCATCAACTTATGTGTGCTAATTGTTTTGAATTTGTGTGTGTGTGTGTGTGTGTGAGGGTGTCTGTGTGTGTGAATGTGTGTGTGTCTGTGCGCATGTGTCTGCGTCTATGATTGTGTGTGTGTGTGTGTGGGCGGGGCCAAGGGCGTTGGTGGTGAATGTAGAACATGTCTATTTTGAGTTCTAGTAGAGCACATGGGCCCATCATTAGAGGCCAGACTGCGTCCCATGTGTCACTTGAGCAGGCAAACTCGCTATGTGAAGCCCTAACTCGTTTACTTCTGGCCCCCGCTGAGAGCCACGTCACTAGCAGCACTGCATGTTGTGTGTGTGCGTGTGCGTTTTGTGTGTGTGTGTGTGTGTGTGTGTGTGTTTGTGTGCGCGTGGGCCTGTGTGCTGGGCTGTCTCAGGCTTTTCAGAGGAAGGTGAGAGGGGGATGTTGTCTGGCCAGATTATCCAGCAGCCTAAGCCATGTGCCAGACTTTATGGTGTGTGTGAGTGTTTGTGTGTGTGTAAGAGGGCTTGGCCTCTTCTGATGATCCGTTCAAAACAGGTTTCTGAAAGGCCCCACTCTATTCACCACCCCTACCACCACCTCATGACATGTTCTCATATGCACATACACACACACACAGTGCACGTCCTTTATCGCTGAGGGCTTTGAGCCGTTTGGCAGTGGTGCCATGTGACCGTATTGTTAAGCTGCATCCGGCTGGCGTGGAATAAAACCTTCAGTGACGGCGTTGTGACCCTGCTGTGAATGACCTGACCTGTCGGACTCGCCTCCTGCCTCCTCCCAGAAAGAATGAGATGGAGAGAGGTAGAGCAAGAATGAGAGAGAGAATGAAAGAGAGAAAAAGAGAGAGACCAAACAAAGAAAAAGAAACAAGCAGCTCAGTGGAGTCTAGCCCATTATATGTTTCTCCCTAGTGTGTGTCAATAATCGTCTTATGACTCACGTGCTTAGTCCCTAAACGGTCATGTGTGTGTGTGTATGTGTGTGTGTGTGTGTTTGTGTGTACACAACAGCGCTCATACAATATGCATACATCTGCTTGTCCATTGGCTTTTTTCCTTTTGGGTGCCGACACGAAGAAGTCTGGCACGTTTTGCCGGCCATGTGATGTGGTCATGTGACCTTGCTGTTGCGACACCTATCAATCCGCAGCGGGGGACGGCAGCGTGTTCGTACGGCCACCCCGCATGAACCCTGCGCTCAGCGAAACTGAGCCGAACCCCTTCTCGTACACTCTCCCCGTGCTAGGCTCAGATTACGGAAGATATAGCAGCGACCGCTCTCCTAGTCGGTCGATGTCAGTTATTCCAGGCAGGAAACCGGCCAGCTATCTGCAGAACGGGCTCCCTCGCCGACATGACGGGGTGGCGTAATAGCCCCACCAGCGTGCTCTCAGACCCAGCCAAACTTGGATCGCTTCGATGCCCGATGTGCTGGTTTTTCCTGGAGCTGGGCCTATCTCTGTGTGGTGGGGGCGGGGACAGGGCTTATCTCTAGGAGAGTGGAGCATGTCTGGAGATGTGCTTCATGTTTTGGTGGGGAGGAACATTGTGTGCGTTTGTGCATATAAGTGCGTGAGTCTGTGTATGTAAGAGACTGCGTGTGTGAGAGTGTGAGAAAGTGATCCAGAGTCATGGAAAGAGGCCCCTTGCAACAAGGTGATAGCTCGACTTGTGTGGACGGAAAGAGGAAGCGGTTCTTGCTACAAAGAGGCAGATGGCGCAACACGAGCCTGGCATGATAAGTCCAGCGTGACTGTGCATGGACTGCACCGGTCGGTTGGCATGGGCTGGCATGGCATGCGACACTGGCACTGGGGGAGGGGCTAAAGGAGAGAGCATGCTGTAACCGAATTGTTGTCAGGCAGTAGTGGTGTCAAATTACCTCGACAACACACAAAGTATCTGGGTTTTTGGGCTTTTGTGCAGTTCTGTGACCTGCCACTTCCATCCAAAGTGCTAGCTTTTATATTACTGGAGGTCAAATGTAAAACACTGACATTTTTCACTCACCATCATTTTTCAGATGGTTTTAAAAAAGTAAAAATCTCGCTCCTACATATCTCATTCAATCACTCCACTCAAACATATCTTGTTGTAGAACTGTGGTGGAACTCCATTTCATTATGATGTCATCACCTAAATTGAATTAGACCACACCCTAAAGTTCTGAGGCTAAACCACGCCATTCCAAGATATGACAGCGTCACCGGGAGGCCCGTGGTATTCATCTGTGTCTGGCTGCATGTATGTGTAAACATGTGGGTTAGTGCAGGTGTTTGGGTAACGCTCCAGATCTTAGCCACTTCCCTCACACAATGACTGTGTTGTTCTCGGCTCTGCCCGCCCCAGGCTGTGTTTCTAAACAGGCAGGACCAGTGTGGCGGGTGTGTTTCTACCTCAGCTCCCTGCCTCTGGGGTGAGGAAGCAAAAGTCTTGCGCAGTTCACATATATAGCCACCGTTGTTGTTTTCAACTGTCATATGGAGGAAAGCTGTATAATTATCCTTTCTCTCACTTTCGCCGTCTCGTGTTCTCTCACACACACAAACACACACACAGAATGCAAAATGTCACACATACACACATTCATAACACTCTTTGTCTCAGCTCACACCCTCCCACACAAATCCATATATTCCTACTAATACATTCTACATCACCTCACGTATTCTCTCACGGATGAACACAAATGCCTTCACCGTCTTTCTCTCTCTCCCTCGCTCCCTCTCTCTCTCTCTCTCTCTCTCACCAGTGCCCTTGCAGCAATCTGTGTGCTGGGGATGCTAATGGAGCATGTTATGGTGATGATGAGGGGAGACACAGAGAGAGAGAGAGAAACAAAGAGAACAAGAGCTGTAACCTGCAGCACGCCACACTGACGTTTTAGCGGACGTGTCCCAGTCCTCCGTCATAATCCTCAGCGCAGTGGCGCGGAACCAGAACAGAAACGTGCCTCAAGCTCACCGTGTGGACCCCACATGCTCCAGATGGATCATGGGAGAACGAGGGCCCCTAAATATAGCTGGTTGCTATAGAAACCCAGGTGCACGGGCCACCTCCCGTAGCTCCGTGGTGGAGGGGGGCGATGGGGGCATCTGGGATGCAGGTGAGGCGGAACCCCATCCGGAGAGCAACACTCGGTCGCTCTTCGTTACGTCCTGCCCGTATAGCAGCGACCAACATTTCCATGACAACCAGAAAGATTCCGGCACGGTGGGTGTCCACCTTCTGTGGATGACACCATGGTAACGGTTTTTCATGCGGCCGGAGTTTGTTTTTTTCCGTCGAAGTGCAACCTGAGCTCTAACCAGCCGTACCCAACAAGAAACCTCATGTGCGACGTTTTATACCACTGCACACAGCCATGTAATCTATTGGTTTACTGTACCCAACATGCCCTTGTAATCTATCTTATTATTATCCGTGATTTCACTTTGTGTGTAAAATAATTTTGGATCATTTGAGCTGGACCAGGAACAGTCAGAGGGCTCATGCCTACCATCCTGGTTCACTGGACAGAGACTGCTGGACTAACATGTTTGTCATATTAAAAGTTGTGGTCAAGTTCAAAGTGAACAGAAATACAGTCCATAAATATTGTGGTTCATGTTTGAATATGGCGGTTGTAATGAGCCGTGAAATGATTTTCCTTAATTTAATGGAGCCAAACTGGCTTTTATTTACGCATGGGTGAAATATTCACTGGCTGTCGGAGTGCATGGGGGAGACAACGCAGAGGACGACATTGGGAAGCTCCGTTTTATTGGATTGTGCTGTAGTCTTCAGCTGTAGTCGTGCTGCCAGGAACCACGAACTCCACAAATTTAAAAAGAAAAATAAATACATAATAAATAAAGTTGCGACTGACACTATGTCACTATAGAGTGTTTACGTTATGACTGGCTACCTTAACCGCACTGTTTTACTGCTTTCACAGGTCTTGTGATACACCATTGGCCATGTCTGTCGCTAGCTGAGGACTGTCGTCATTTCTGTAACAACTGAAACTGACGGTAAAATCTTCCGTTGTTGCAGCAGGCCATTTTGCCAAGCAGGTGGTCACACTGTACTGTACGCATCCTACTCAAGCAGACGGTTTCAGCGACGCGGAACAGAAAGCGATATGGCGGAAGTGAAAGTGTTTAAGCGGGGATTTCGCGCGGCCGTTATGAGGGAGTTTTTCTAAGGTTAATGAGAGTGTAGCATAACCCACATGCCTTTCAGATATACGTCAGTTCCAGCTCACACGGCATGGTGACAACTTCTTAAAGAGTAGTAATATGGTGCAAGTCGGGCTGCGTCCAGATAATCATGTTTACATGTTCTGAGTATGTACAATTGGCTTGGGCACATTTTAAACTTGAGCCACAACTTTTTTTGAGATTTGATATTGGCAGAAGGGTTTATTATTTTTGACTTAACCTACTGTTCAGTATGATTTTAGATGCAGCTGATTTTTGTTTACAATTTCTCTTCCCATGTTGGTTAAACACATACCAAGTAATATAATAGGTTTGTTTGTATTTATGTTTCCTCAGCACAGGTTACCACAGCTAAGAACTTATTTCGAGCTCTGTTCATGAAGCACACAGCTCAAGCTGTTGTGAAGGAATATTTATTTCCGTGATATTTTCGTTGTTCATTAGGCAATGAGGCTTACTGCTTCACGGTGGCGAAGCGTAGATGAACAGTGTTACAACAGCCTGGAGAGGCAGAAAACCACTCAGATATGTATGAGAGCAGCAGAAGAGACAATATTATGCGACCACTGAGATGATTAATATGCATCCGCACAGGTGGTGTGTTCTAATTTATGCTGATGAATTCCGAGCCAGACTACATGATCTCTAATCAGTTTCTCATTGAGCAAACGGTCACACCATGATAATATATATATATATATATATATATTGATTTCTATTTCTTTTTAGCATAGAGATAAATATCAAGTTCATGGAGTTACGCATAACATTAGCACATTATATATTTATTGATATGTAATGTTGGATTTTTTTTTAGTGTATTGCATCAGTATATCTACAGCCAAGCCAGCCATTGTTGCTTAACAGGCTGAAATGTATCTGGAAACTGGATCTGGAGTGGCCCTGACCTATGAAGAACGAAAGGGAGGCTCTGGCAACCCTATCCTCCACATGTGGCTGTGGCTCCAAGGTGGTGCATAGGAGGACCACGGAGTCTCACCGCTTGCCAGGAGGGTCAAAGTAACCCAAAGCCCTCCAGAGGGGCTACATTTCAGCCGCCTAGCACGATCTCTCCCCAGACCTCCCATCAGCCGTCGGCCTACAGCCACGGGGGGACGATCAGGAAAAGACCGAGGGAAACGTTCCTGAACAGAGCCCACAAGCTCGGGGGACAGAATCCAAACAAGCTCTCTGATGTTTTGGCAACCCTGCTCTAAATGACAGGTGCTGTTTAGGGAGATATTTTCTGGAAACACAAGTAGGACACTGCTTAGTCATAAAGTTCAGCAGTGTGTGAATATTTCATGTCTCCCATGAGTAGTCTCATTATAAGAGCAGAAAGAGTGACAGGAGGGGTTAGCATGTATTTGGCAACGTCATATCTGGAGGAATTCCGCTGTGACCAAACAGTTTCCCTGGTTACAAAGGGATAAGCTGTTTCCTCTCTCAAGCCAGACATGGTGATCTGTTTCAGCAAGAACGGACAGAGCTCAAGTCTATTCAGGAAACAAAAATAAATGACTTCATACTTACTACCCTTAATCTGAATATGGACAGGAATACAGGGCCTTTAATGAAATATTAATAATTAAAACCTATAAGTGCTTTTCATGCACTAAAATAGAACTGAAAAAGAAGAAATGGTCAAAAGAAGCATACAAAATTTGCATAAATACATCTGTACTTCTGCAAGTGAGTCCTGCATTGTTTTTTTAATGTTTACGGAATAGAACTGAAGCATAATCTGTCCAAAAAAATGCATACAGTCCCTGAAACTAGCACTTAAACCTGACCAAAAACCCTCACCTCCATTTCCAGCTCTGAACATGTTTGCACTGTCAACCTACAATTAGCCTTCCTATTTTGGGAAACGGAGAGTGCGTTACAGCTATCAGTCCGCCATTTCCTTCTAGTGCATCGAGTAACTAAATAGGCATGACGAAGTGAGATTTAATACTGCCGTCTTCCGGGAGTCGTGCTGCATACCACCATTCAAGTCCTTCCATTCACTTCTACCAGACGTCCTGGCAGCGTCAAACACGGCAGGAACTGAGACAACTTTAACTTCAACCACAGCGAGGTATAAATAAAAGAGAATGTGCATAGATGTCCGTACTGTTTAGAAAAACGGTCTCCATGAACGATGGAGCAGGGCAGCACCAGCAGGCAGGGGGGGAGGTGCAGCCAATCGCTGTGCTTTCTAAATGAAGCAAGACTAACTCATGTCTGATGACTGAACTCTCAGAAGCAAGCTGAGATCCCCAAGGCATGACCTCACCTCCATTACCCAGAGTTCTCCGTTCGCGTCGGACGGGATGATTGGATTTGTGGCTGAGGCCGCCCCAGTGTTGGGTTGGGCCGGCTCGCCAGCAGACGGTTAGGCTCGGGAGGTGACTCAGTGAGTGCACGGAGCAGGCCTGTGTCTGGGCAAAGCCCGCCCCGGAGAAACCCGATCCGTCACTGACGGGGGCAGGAAACCCTGATGCCATTCGGGCTAAGCGGATGATGTCAGCGCTCCATTAACCACAGCAGCATCTGTGCCGCCCAGAACCCTCGCCAAGAGGGAGACGGCGTTCAGGGCAGGCTGCCGTCTGCCCCGATGGTCTCCCCCTCCGAGGCCCCAGCTAATAATGGCCAAGACATAACTGAGCTTTGGTTTCTTTGTGTAGCATATTTTACACGCGATAGGAGAACAGCGTACGCCTCCGCGACACACACATGGCAACACGGCCTTAGGACGAGTTGGACTTTCTCAGTATACATAGGTCCGTGCTGAGAGCGAGTCGAGTTGTGTTGCAGCGGAGTCATGACAAAAGGCTTGCGTCATCGCTAGGCGAATATAAATACAGTGCTAAAATATTCGCCGTCTCTGTTCTCCGCGCATATGAGTCACAGGCCACAGTTCGTCCACCTGCCTCCACCTCATCCTGATGAGGTGACGCAGCCTTCCACACAGCAGGTGGCTGCAGGAAGAGGTGTAGCCTCGCTCGATAACAACTGTCCTTGACAGAAACACACGCTGTTTGCTCTTCTCAGAAAAGCGGGGGGGGGGAAACGAAGTAGACGGTGAAAGGGGCGCAGGCAAGAAGTTGAATCTCTTAGTGCTTTTTTTTAATGAACGTCTATACATTTAAATACCCACCGCTCATTGGGTTTTATTTATCTCTTCTGTTCTTTCTGGATCTCCCCTTTTCCCCCCATTATAATAAATTATATATTATTACAGTACTCCACCTACATGTGCAATCACTGCAGCAGTGACTGCTGCTCTTGCCTGGGCCTGGACAGCCACAGTAGGTGCTGCTCTTCCATTACCGACTGCTGGACCAACTTTCCAGATGCAAATGCACAGATTACCGAGATCGATGGATGCCAGTGTGCAACAGTTTAATCTATATGGGTCACAAAATATAGTCAAATTTATGCACTAATAATTCACATTTGCATATATACCGTGTATTAATATGTAAATAACTGACTTAATATTCGGAAACTAGAAATACTCAAACACTGAATAGGACAGACTGCGCAAGGAGTGATTAGATTAGAGATTTGAGGAAGTGCTGGAACGTGCAATCCAGAGGCCGTTGTCTGCAGCCAAGCACGGAGCACGACAACTTCCATGAATTCGCTCCCATGCTTCCCAGAACTGCTGCTGTTGTTGTGGCCCGCTGCTGCAGACCGCGGCCCCGCTAGACCGCGCGGCCCCGAGTTCTGCCACAAAAAAACAATCGGGCAAAATTAACTCTAGCTGCATGAAACACACGTGCTGCTAAGGCGGTAATGAGTGCACGGTGGTTAACTCCAATGAGTCATTCTCTACCATCTGGAAACGGCGGTAGTTCCTAGTAGGCCGAAGCACATCGGTGGATGTTACAGCTGGCTGACAAATTCCAGTTGTTTCCCTCCGTTAGTGGGTATAATCATAGCCAACCATGTAAAACTTCCCCTTATACTTGGTGCCAAGCTGCGGACGAGGGCAAGTGGCGGCAGAGTGTGTGATATATCTGTAAAACGGTATTAAAGAGCCGAGTCCTTTGGCAGGTCTGAGCATGGTGAGGAGTGGCTCTCTCCAGTACCTCTGTGTCCTCTGTCTGTCGGGCTGTTCATCAACGGCAACGAGGCCATATATCTCAATGACACGGCACCCAGCAGGAGGGGGCCCTAAAACAGGCCAAAGCGTCCTGATTTAAATAAGGGCGCGGAGGAGTGCTTTTCTGAGCCCTCCTTCCTTCAGTCGTTTCTCTGATGTATTTATGGCCTGCCAAGTTTGCCCACTGCTTTTGGAAGAGCGCTGGCACAAATCAAATGACCTTAAGGCGTCTCCCGAGTCTGATGCTGCATGCTGCACGTGCTTGATATGAAGACCAGGATCACCTTACCTACCCCGCAATACTTATTCATAAGACATTTGCGTCACTTGCAACTCTATTACAGTCCAGGATGCATGATTCTGGATGCATGCTGACTTAACAATATAAATAAGTAGAATATATTGTTATAGAAATCTGATGAGGTCTGTGTTTAACTAAGGAACAAGACTTGAAAACACTTTGAAGTTGTGAGACCCAAACTGACTGTTTAATAACCCAAGATAAAGAAGACAAAAAATAAGAAGTTGAATAATCTAATTTCTACAGGGTCATTATTAGCAAGCTTGCTAACGGTGCATGGAAAATGCCTGATCGAAATTGGATCTGAGTATCCCCAGCTGTAACGCACTGCTGTTCTCTGCAGAGGGCTTTGTTGACTTAACTGGGTCGCCCTTTGACCTTTGTGTTTGCTGGGACCTCTGGAATTTCGCGTCACAAGGAAAACACAAACAACAGCTGTAGCTTGTTTCCCCAACTCAGGAAAAGGTCGCGTTTACAGTGGCTCGCATCCAAAGGTTGTTCGCCTGGACAGATTTCAAAGAACCTTATCACTCCATCCTTTCTCAGCATCCTAAATATAGTCACGCTATCGAGGTTGCCCACCATACGGCTGTATTTCTGTGAAGAGACGAACATTTACAGATTGATGTCTGGGTAACAAAGGTCCAGAGTCTGTATTTTTTCAATACATTAAATGGCCGCGGTTCTTATCTTTTTACGATATGTGTGATAGTTGCGTCTCACCAAAAGAAGCCGAAATCCAAGAGGAAGCACGTAGCCTTTTTTTGTACTGGGAGGAGCGTTTGGCTTCACCTTGCGGCGTTGTTGTAAATCTGATCCCTGCAGGGCTGATTGAAAGGTTAATGATCAGAGTGAGCCAGACGCGCCGTACTTCACCACTGACAGTGACTAACGCCGTCGCTCCGCTTCCAGGAAGCGCCCGTCTCCTTCTCCGGATCGATCCACCTCGTACTATTCGCTAGCTCCTGTTTTTAGAGCTAATGGAAGAGCTACCGGAGTGCTACTATGTTACTGCAATCATATGGTTGCTGTTTACGAGTGACCACACCTTGATCGTTATTTACAGGAAATGGAAGAGATTCGTTGAGGGCTCTTCGGGTTTCATCGCGAGCTTCAAACACGAACAAGCACGCAGGGTTTACTAGCAATCACGGTTTACAAGCAATGAAAGTGGAAACTCGTGAGGAGCATAGATGTGACATATCAGTATGACAGTTGCAGTCATTCGTGATTCTCAACGTCTGTACTCCTAGCCATGAATTTGAGATAGATCATGTACGGCCTAATGAGATTATTAATTATAATTCTAAATCGTCTATGTCAGCATCAACACGGGAAGCATTGCGCCCGTTAGCTGAGTGCTATCTATGTCACTAATGGCGCAGACATGATGAGTGAGCTGTTATCCTGGCAGGTTGTAACTCCAGGACTCCAGCAGTACGTCCTGCCCCTACTGGCATTAGAGGCTTCATTGGAAGTGACCCCCGCTGAGGCGAAGTCAGAGGTGGGAGAGATCCTCCATTCTTCTAGTGCTCATTAAACCTCATCCTGTACATAACTGAGGACCCCATGCAGGCGGGCAGACAAACGCATTCGGCCATTGCGATTCTCTCGGCTGCCGTTCCGCTATCCGTAAATCCGTTATCTCGTCTCCAGCTCCTCCCCTGCCTGTAATGATCGGAGCCATCGGATGACGTCCAAGATCACAGCGCCCAGACGCCGGCTCTCGAGACAGTTCTACCGACTCGCTTCTGCTCATCACGGACACCATAAAATAAATGATATGTGTCTGGATCTGGCTGACATGTTTGGTATTGTGAGTTGTGCTTTGTGCTTTAAAAAGAAAGAAAGAAAGAAATCTGTTGTTTTTCTTTCAGATTTATGTACAACAGCGTTCAGTTGCACCAGCTATTTAAGTTCTTCCTTATGGCCATGTGTTGACTGCTGTAGTGCAAATCACAGTCGACTTCAAAGAGCACAGTACCACCCACAGTGTTTATTCCCCAGTGCAGTGCAATAGATCATGGAACAAATGGCAAAAAGTGACAGTCATGTTAGTGTAACAACATGTTTGTATTTGTAATCTAAAGGAGAGAAACATGGATCGGCGATGCATGTCTGGGTTTGACACAACAGGGACAGCAGGATTGATTATCTCTGTAGACGCTCTGTCGAAAAAAAAAACCAACCCTAGGATGTGTTTTCTTCATCGTTTCGAACAAAGAGACCCACATTCTCGCCATAGTGCCCCTCGCCGGGCGACGCCCTTGAGGAAAGCCTCTCGGACCAGGCTGGCTTTTGATTGGGTGTGATCCCGTGGCCGTAACCATGGCGACTGCCCACAGAGCACCTGGAGGAGTGACGCAGGCGTCGTCATGGCTGCCGAAGGATGAGGATGATAACGGGGAGAAGGTCGAGAGCTGGGGGAGACACAAACACACACACACACACACACACACACACAATGTACACCAAATTAGATAACCATGGGAATGCCATCCAGACTCCCATAACACACACTCTCTCTCTAACTCTTTCACTCTCTCTCTCTCTCTCTCTCTCTCTAACTCTTTCACTCTCTCTCTCTCTGGAGCTCAGTGTGACTTTGAAAACTCCCTGCAGCCAAAGCGGGAGAAGAGGGGGCAGCTCCGGTATCACACCACTCATACACACAGAGGTGGGACTCGGCTTGTCTTCTCTGGGTTTTTGTGGCCCATATATATCAATCCTGTCTGATCCAGGGTCACATGATTGCAACCACATAATTCCAGCTCTGATTTACTAAGGAGATATGATCATATGACCTCAGAAGCCCACTAGTAACTCATTGGATTTCTCTGCAACCAAAACTTTCAAGACATCTATCTCCTTCACTTCTCCGACATCAATCGTCTGTATTCTGTATTGTCCGCATTTATTAGACAGTTATTGACAGCTCTTCGGGTTGATTTACAACAAATATCAACGTGGAAATATAGGTAAATCGTCGAAATGCAAGCATATGCAGCTGACATTTCCTGAAGTGTGTCCCCTTGTACTTTCCTCAGTGTATCAGCTTTGCTGTTGATCATCATAAATCAGACCTCCAGCAGGTGAATATGTGCTTTGTCACCATGGTGTCTCAAGCCAGCCTGATAGACCAGAGAGAGTGCCGCTCTGTCACCATGGCAACCATCTCTGCGAAAAGTACCAAGAGATCATTAGCTGATGCCAGCTGAGAGATTAAATCTTCAATTATGCTTCAGTGAGCTTATCTTAGCCAAACAACTCTGTGTCCTTGCTAGGTTTATGTCATTATGGCCATGTATTTGAACAGAGTTTGGTCATCTAAATGATCCTGGCACAGTTTAACTCGCGTTTGTCATGTGGCGATGTTGCGACGTCTTCCGGGGTTGGTAGAAGAGATATTAGAAAGGGAAGAGAGAGAAAGAGAGATAGAGAGATAGAGAGAGAAAGAGAGAAAGAGAGAGAGAGTCATAAAGAGCTGTAACTCATTGCACTGTTCAAACGAGCCTCCTGTGCCATAGTCCTTTAACCTCTCGCCTACCTCACTACTCCAAACGTGTGTGTGTGTGTGTGTATGATGACAATTGCTCATTGGTCTGTGAAGAACGATGTGGAGGGGTATTTTCTGAAAGCGTTTAGCCTAGTTGGTTTAAAACGGTGTGTATGTTCATGGAAGCATAGATATAACACAGAGTCACAGTCTCCCCAGTGTGAGAAGTACAATGTAAACCACATTCATTTGGTGTATTTAATATGATTAAGTGGTGTGATATGAGCACACTGTACATTTGTGTGTGGGTGGGTGTGTGTGTGCGCGCTAGATATTCAATGTTCATATATTCTTTGTTTGATATAGATTTCTTAGAGCTTTTATTCATTATTAAATAACCCCGTCCTATCCTACACACACACTCACCCACCCATACACACCAATCCTAATCTCTGTATTTATCTCACTTATGGCCTCCTTCTAATAAAACATTTACTATGGAAAGAGACACATGTGCGTAAGCATACACAAGCACCCGCACAGAGGACGGGCTAATCACACGGAGCCTATTATGTCATACACAAATAGCCTTGTCATGTGACATGGAGTCATGTGACGGGTGGGTGGTGGAAAGGCATCCTGGGAGGCAGGAAAAGTTCAGGTACCTGCCTCAGGTTTCACCGGTCAATTATTAAGTGTGGGAACGAGAGGTTCACCTATCACAGGGGTGTGGGGCTGCATGAATGCATTCAAATTCACTGTGGTACAAACAGGATACCGGTTTCATTGTGTGTGTGTGTGTGTCTGCATTAATAAGAGTGATATATAGTGTTTGGTTTCACCATACTGCAACAAGGATACTATTTACATCTGTGCATACATGCATGTGGGTGTCCTTGTGCATATGTGTCATATTTACCCATACACACTAGCAGCCGAAAAACATGGCGATGCTGGGGTGGAGCTGGGAAACGCGCCACCGTGGTTCTCACACAGAAGGACCTGCAGACGGCATTGAAGGAGCAGCACTGTCCATGTTGCTGAAACAACAGCGCTCAGGAGTCCCAACATCCTCCACGCTTGGAGAGGGGTTAATCAATTTTCTCCCAATTTCTCCACCACCAATTCCAAACCCTTACTTATGACCTTCTAGAAGAAGATTGATTCCAGCCCGGGGGGATGAGGGCTGATGTGTGATTCCTCCAAGGCCCGTGAAGCCAGCCACTACATTGAGTTCTGCACCATTTATGGAACTTACGTGGCACACATAAATACATAATCTAACTTAATAACAGTGTGCAGCAGGCTTTTGTAGAAGCCGAAGACTTGGTCCAGGTGTCCGAGTGCCTGATCTGGGTTGTTCTTGCTTTCGCACACTAAGCTAAAGGTCACTGAGGTAAACCTCAGTTGCATCATAGGGAAACTAGCCAGGAAAATACTGGAATCTCCCTAAACAACCCCTTAACTCCTACTTGCACACAAGGGCAGGCGCAAACCCATTCGCAATCCAAACATGCGTACACAGACATACACAGACATATGCACAGAAAAAACACAGAGACACATGCACACCTCCCCTGACCTCTACTTAACAGAATGACACGGCGGGCCACGAGGGGAGGGGAGGGGAGGGGAGGGATTCAGGCATGAAGTTGAGGGGTGTTACTCAACGCCTGATTATTGTTTACATAAACACGCCAGCAGGGAGGGAGGTTATGATGGCTGTAAACAGCAGAACGCAGACAGCACATGGCACTGGGCTTTCTGCTGCGGCGGGGTCATCGGGTACACCGGGACCTTGCGGGATCGCTTGTGTCGTGTAAGTTGATTATGGTCACGTGCAATGAAAACGATATGAAACTCTGGTTTCCGGTGAGCTTTCAGTGAGCTTTCTGTCAAAGTGTGATGTTTGAGTGATACGTCCTCTAGAAGTGAACGAGAACAGACTTCGGCACGGTCCGGAGCACTGCTGGGGGTCATGCACGGTCCGGTGCACTGCTGGGAGTCACGCACGGTCCGGAGCACTGGTGGGGTCACGCACGGTCCGGAGCACTGCGGGGGGTCAAGCACGGTCCTTAGCACTGCTGGGGTCTGCGTGCAGATTCAGCTTCTGTTCCTTCTCACCTCAGTCCAGCACATTCCATCCTGTAGAGAACGTGTCTCTCCCAGTGTCCTCTACGTGTTGGCTCAGTGTCAAGCTAGCATTAATCCAGCCTGTGGAATTCCCCTCCTTCAGCAGACCACACACAAACACACACACACACACACACACACCTCCATCACATCAAAACCCCAGTCCCCCTGTTCCACCCTTCCTGAAGGCTTGAAGTAGCGGCTTCCAGAGCAAGTCATGCGCTTAGCATGTAAACAACCAGCTCTTATCCCGCCTCAGTGACTTCCGAGACTCTCTGAAGAAATCCAGTTTTAAGCGTGTGAGCATGGGATTCGATTGAGTTTCTATGGAAATAAAAGAGGCCCATTAGCAGGATGTTAGTTAGTTAGGATGTTAGTGACTACTGGGCCCGGGAACAAGAACCTTATGCCACAACTGTAAAACCACCTTTTGTCCACAAATACGGACTGGTGCTAACAGGCCGCCCAATGGAGGATGGGTTCCCTTTTAAGTCTTGGTCCTCCCAAGGTTTCTTCCTATATCCCCGCCATCTTAGGGAGTTTTTCCTTGCCACTGTCGCCTTTGGCTTGCTCATTAGGGATCTGGACCCATGCAATTTGTAAAGCTGCTTTGTGACAACATGTGTTGTAAAAAGCGCTATATAAATGAATTTTGAATATAATCCACATCACGCTTTAGGCTTTAGGGGTTTTTGTAAGATACGGTATGATACTGACTTCATAACGTTACGGGTAAATGATGGTGATTAAAAATAGGAAAAAGTAAATGCAGCAGTGGCTTTTGCTGTTCCATTTTAATATTATTATTATAATAATAATAATTATTATTATTATAGTCTGTACCCTATCACAGTTCCTCTGAGCTTGTTTACAGTCTGTACCCTATCACAGTTCCTCTGAGTTTGTTTACAGTCTGTACCCTATCACAGTTCCTCTGAGCTTGTTTACAGTCTGTACCCTATCACAGTTCCTCTGAGCTTGTTTACAGTCTGTACCCTATCACAGTTCCTCTGAGCTTGTTTACAGTCTGTACCCTATCACAGTTCCTCTGAGCTTGTTTACAGTCTGTCACAGTTCCCCTTGTTTATCACACAGTTCCTCTGAGCTTGTTTACAGTCTGTACCCTATCACAGTTCCTCTGAGCTTGTTTACAGTCTGTAGTTCCCCTATCACAGTCTTGCTTGTTTACAGTCTGTACCCTATCACAGTTCCTCTGAGCTTGTTTACAGTCTGTACCCTATCACAGTTCCTCTGAGCTTGTTTACTGTACCCTATCACAGTTCCTCTGAGCTTGTTTACAGTCTGTACCCTATCACAGTTCCTCTGAGCTTGTTTACAGTCTGTACCCTATCACAGTTCCTCTGAGCTTGTTTACAGTCTGTACCCTATCACCGCTCCTCTCCTGTGAGTGTTCAGCTGCACTCATCTCCCACTGTGCTTGTGCAGTTGCCGACCAGTAATTTTCCAGGAGCAACCGACTGGCAGCCAGGAAGCGTAAACTCCCTCACCCGGCCCTCAAGAGCGCCTCAAAGAGCCGCCCTGTTCCTTCTCGCTCATGCAGCGTCGGCACAGTAACGCCGCCACGCCTGCCTGGCCCAGACATTACACGTCCTGGGCCAATCAGAGTGCATGTGCTGGGACACGCCTCCCCCCACCGTGGGACCAGGTTTAGGAGGCCCTGAGACGGGAGGGAGAGCAGTTGAAGGAAGACATGGCTCTCAGACCAGTGAGTAGCCCTATGACAAGTACACACTCAGATCGCTACGTTCACGTGTTTCCATTCAGAAGAAAACACATACCATCTGTGTCCCCCCCCCCCCCACCGCAGTCGTCTGTCACATGGTTTGCGACCAAGATGTTTTTCGACCACCTTTCAAAAGCTGGCTGTTCTTTTACAAGAACGCGTAGGAGGTTTGAAATGTTTAAATAGCACGTCCATTCTTTGATATGTTTTGTGAGGACCTTTCCCATGTGTTGTTCGGCAGTCTTGTAGACGGGGGCAGGATGTATATTATGGTCGAGTAATCTGGGAAGACATGCTCGCCCATTCCAAACCACATGCTATGCATTCAGGCATTTTATGTGCCTTCTCTTATTTCCAGGACTTCTCACTGTTGTTTTTCCTGTGTTGACTAAAGAGGTGCTCCAGATATTCAGAGATTTCCGGCAAAAAGAAAAGGCACTGCCTCCACCCTGGTAATTACTGCATGCTGGCTTGGCAGAAGCCCCACTGGAGGTCATGTGGAATACTTTAGCGGCAGTTGTCATTACGATAATGTAGTGGAATGCAGCACACACACACACACTCACACACATACACTCACTGTATACAAACACCAATCAATGAAGACAATAGTCAAGAAAGAACATGATTCTGTTCTCAGGATGCAGCATTAGAGTGTACGTACCAGAGAGGGAGTGTGTGTCTGTGTGTGTGTGTGTGTAGATTTATAAGCAGCATCATGCATATTTTATTCTTGCATTTGCAAACACTGACAACAGATAGATGAAGTGAGTGGACAGAAGAGAGAGTTAAGCGTTAAGAGTGCTTCTGTGCGTGTGTGTGTGTGTGTGTGTGTGTGTGTGTGTGTGTGTGTGTTGGAGGTCGGGCTGTGTCTGGGATGAGAACACCTTGACCCGAGCATACCACTCCAAGGCTAGGCCACGCCCACTGCCCACCATCCTGTTTATTTACACAGCCACAGGGTCGCAAACTGATTGATTCAGTTGGCCGGCGTGGGCCGTCCACCAATGGGTAGCTGTCTGAGGCTGGGACGGATCCAGACTGGACCTCCACTCCACTCCACCGCGGCTGTCGCGGCGCCCCCGGACGGCCATCCATCACGCCCCCACAGTTCGAAGAGGCGAGGCGTGTGGGGACGAGGGCCAGCCGCTCGCCGCGCTGCGTTTGTGCGGTGCGTGCGATAGCCGCGATAGCCCCTCCGTGGCCGTCTGCTGTCCGCGTGCGTTGGGTTCATTCGAGTGTCGTTTTCGCTTGCTGCAGGACAAATCACTCTGTTTATAAATGTATACATGTATCTTATTATTTGGAGGTACATCAGTGCTAATGGCCTAGCTCTGCTCACACACACACACACACACACAGCTTTCATGTTATTGTTTACTGAGTCTCTATAGAGACTTCAACAGTCACTTCTTATTTGGGCAGAGACAGGATTTTCTGTGTTTCCTAATCAACAACTTACATCTGACAGGTTCAACATGGGGCCTGAACGACTTGATATGAGACCTTTAATTGGGTTTTCAGGCCCTCTGGGTGGTCTCCCTGTCAGCAGGGCAAGGGGCCAGAGAAAAGATTTTGGGAAAGGAGTTTGGTGTACGTAGGAGAGGCGCCTATGACCGGCCCTGCTGTTCTCATCCTGAGAACGTTCAGACAGATTTGTTCCTGACTTATCTGGAAATAGTTTTGAGTTCGACACAAATACCAGGATGTAAAAACAGAAGAAATAAGAACAATCATCTGAGCGTAGACTGCAAATTCTCCTCTCTAGAGGAACAGTAGAAGTCGGTGAGTGAAAAATAAAGAGTTTGTTTATCTCTGCCATTCATCCTCTGGGTGGTGATGTGGGTACCATGGTACTCCTCTTGTGAGGAGATTCTGCTTAGTAACCCGTTGTCATGGTGGTGGTCCTGCACTCAAGGATGAGAGCCTTGGCCTCAGGGGCTCCAGCAGTAATTGCACCCTTTTTTTTTTCAGCAGATGAAAAACAGAGCAGGGAAGACGTGTTGCGTAACGGATGCTGTTTCATCTCTCTCCCTCTCTCTCTCCCTCTCTCTCCCTCTCTCTCGCTCTCTCTCTCCTCAGGGGTTGTTCTGCAGTTTTCCATATGATCAAAGCAGTGGGAGAAGTGGATAATTTCATAGCAGGTGGTGAGAAGACAAAATATGGGCAAAAAATAGAACAGGTATAAATTATGAATACAGAGAGAGCAAAAATGGATGAGAGTGATGCAAAGAGGAAGGGAAAAAGACGGGAGATGAAAGGACGCGAGTGAGGAGAGGGGAGAGGAAGTGGAGAGGGGATGTGGAGAGGGGGAGCAAGAGCCCTGGAAAGCAGACTGGTGGGGGTGTCGGGTCCCACAGGTGCTGACTGCAGGTTGTCATAGCAGCCAGTATAAAAGGCCTGTGTGTCAGCAGTAGGGGTCGACCCCTCTACACTGAAACCAGATGTGCCCCTAGTCACACGGCCTGAGTGATGGAGCTGGGCGGTGGGGGTTGTGGGGGGAAGGTTAAGGCCCCCAACCCTCCCCAACCGTCCCACACTTACTGACTTCGGCTACATCCAGCATCAACAGCATCAAGTCAACACCGCGTTCATGTGGTGGCATGTGGGCCGCACATGCGGGGGGTTCGCCGCTGCAGCTCACTGCGTAGGCGCGAGCCTCGTGTTCCTGGAGACGACGTTTTTGATGGGCTCCGCTCGGATCCGCAGTCATCGTCTCTCTCTGCGTGCGAACGACGCGGCTTTCCCTTTGAACCGTCCGTCGAGCGTCTGCGCTCCAGAGTCAACAGCCTGGCCTCCTCTATTCATCCTCCTTTTCCTCTCATTTCTTTTCATTTCTGTTTGCGTTGCACCGAAGGAGAGGCGCTCTGCTGTGTCCTCACGCGTTAAAAAGGGAGCGTGGCGGCTGGGGGAGGAGGCGCAGAATGCTGCAGATGGAGGAGGAGGTGGCGGGGGCAGGCTTGCCCTCCCAGGCCGGGCTGCAGGAGACGTTTCGGGGGCTTGGCTTTACCTCTCGTGTGCTCTCTGGCCCTTCAACGCTTGGAGCATGATAAAGAAGGACAGATCCTGTAACCAGAGAAATGTGAGTATCCGCTGCACTCACTCAGACTTGCAGGCCAAATGAGAAACAAATGGCTCTTCTCAGACGCTCCTGGCTTGGATCCCGGGCCTTCTGTCCTCCAAAAGTCTGGCGCCCCCCCCCCCACACCCACCGGGCCCCAACTCCACAGCCACCGTTCCCAGAATGCTCTGCGGAAGCACAAAGGGAGCCGGGCCCTTCTTCCGTTCACAACGTATCGAGTAGCGTATTGTGTCTTATCGTGCTGGACTCGTCGCTTCACTGCCCATGGACACTGGCCAAGCTGCAGGGAAGGCCTACGTACAAGAGAGAGCGTTATCTGTGACTACGTATTTACTGAACCAAAAAGAAGACGCCAAAAACACATGTGAGGTTTAACTCAAAACAGGAATGAAACTCCAGAGGTCTTTAAGAGCTCTTTGGCCCTTTCTTTAGTTAATAAGAATTTTTGTTCAAATGGTGGTTGCAGGCAAAGTTTTTGAACCTGCATGAGGTTGAAATCCTTCGGAAGGTTTCCAGGGGGACAAAAATCTAGGCCGTACTGGCTGGATTACCAAAACAATGGCACGAAAAATAGATCCCTCAAAAATGCAAACCACATGTCTTAGTAATTCATGGGCCAAAATGAGGCATGTGGTTCGAGAAGGGGCTAAACTGTGATTGACAGAGTAATCGATTGGTCTTAAGATCAATGAGCTTAGCCAGATCTGAGGCTTCTTGCAAGAGCCAAAGCAGATTAGCCAGGCACCAGGTACCGCCCGCTATATCCGCACCCCCATCTGACAGGGGGTGAAAGGTCATGGGGTCACGAGGTCACAGGGAACTTGTGATGCATTCAGTGATAAGTGACTCCTGACTGATGCACGTTTGCGAGGGTGGATGTCGTTAAAAAGCGTGAGGTAATCTTGCATGTGTGTGTTTAAAAGATGAACGAGGTAGGCACCTGAAACTTGAGTACTTGCAGGCATGTGATTATTAAGTGGGTCTGCTCCCAACCGGAGCACTGTGATTGGCTGCTTGGGTCACTGCTATGTTTGTTTGTGTGGTGATGGAAACTCTGTGGTGCTCTGGATGCCATCCAGAAACAAATGACCTTGTTTCCGTGGAAACTCCACAGACGAAGTGAAGGAGGCCTGTTTTTTTCTTCTTTCTCTCGCTCCTGGAAGCCGAGCGCAGACGGCTAATAGCGCCGACGCAGAGCGTCATGGATTCACTGTGTCCCATTAGCCAAGATTACCTAGATGTGTCGTTCAATATTCCGATGCCAAATCAAGGCCGCGGGGCCCTCTCTCCTCGCCCCTGAGGCCGCTCGGCCGCGGGAGTGTGCGCGGACGCAGGACAGCGAAGAACTGAGAAGAAGGAGTCGTCCTTACCCTAGCTGTCAACCAAGAGCCAGGGCTCTACTGTATCCTCCTCAAGCCATCTTTGAAATGAACCTAACAAGAACCATTAGCCTGCCCCCTGTGGACAAGAGAGAAGGGAAATGAAAGTTTGCAGGGGTAGCTGATGTTTATGCAGATAGTTGGGGTTGAATAGGTCCTAACATGACTCTTTCACTCCGATGTAATCTCTCTCTCTCCCCCTCCCTCCCTGTCAGGGCCCTGGGAGAAATCCTGTGTGCAGGAGGTAGATTATGGCTGGCTCCATGTTGGGTCTGTTTGGCAGTGTGACCTCCAACGCACCGAGGATTAGCTCCAGTTACCATTAATGGAAAATAGAGCAGACTCCTGGCTTTCTGTGTGTGTGTGAGTGTGTGTGTGTGTGTGTGTGAGTGTGTGTGTGTGTGTGTGTGTGTGTGTGAAGAGATGGAGAGAGCAAGATCATTTCTAAACCCACCCGCCCTCCATTCCTTACCTAATTCACTCTAGGCCTGTGTGTGTATGTGTGTGTATGTGTGTGTGTGTTTGTGTATGCATGTCTGAAGAGATGATGAAGGCACACTAAGCATTTTAAACCAAAGCTGTCCTAAACACTGCTTTGTATGGAGAAGTGGAACTCTTTCAAAACCAACCATTTGCATAGTCACGGCAGAGAAAATTAAACAGGAGAACGCACATTTCTGTGTGTGCGTGTGTACAGGACTGCATGCGTGTGTGTGTGTGCGTGTGTATGTGCGTGTGCGTGTGTGTATGTGCGTGTGCGTGTGTTTCTAGACCAAGAATATTTTGTGGTCAAAGCTTAGGGGATTTTAGAAGACTGTGTTTTTAGGAGATTGTACGTTTATGCTTCACTCTCCATAGCTCCGTAGGTATTTTGGTTGGATATCGAGGCTGAACTCCTACGTCAGCTGCCAGTAGATCCGGTCCTGCCCTTCCCAGCCTCAGAGGTCCTGCCAAATTTCAGACAAAAGAACACCACTGCTTCCTGCTCTGGTCTACTCTGCACTCTGCCTAATTCTAAATGTTGATCCTACTGTTACCGCAAAAAAAAAAAAAAAACTATTCTTACTAATTATAACCCATGACACCATAACTCTAGCAGCACTTATATTTCGGTAGACTCCTTATTCTGCAAGTTATGTAATTGGAGCTGCACCTTTAACACCTATAAATGTTTATAGCATGTTCTGTCCCAGAGCCCTACCATTAACACACCATTAGAGACACTGTCTCTGGAATCAGTTTAAATGATCCCCGCCCAAAATAATATCCACTGGGTGCACAATGTCCACCCTGATTCAGGAACAGCTGTCAGAGAAAATCATGTGACTGCTGCGTATTTGTTTCAGCGTTCCCGGCTCCCCTGAAACTCAATCTCCGCAGAGTGGGTAGGAGAGTGTGTAGAGGGGTTTGCCCATTCAGATCTTTGGTCCGCACTAGGAGACAATAGAAGCCTTTGTTAAGGATCGAACATGTGACGAGAGAGACGGAGACGACGCCATTGCTCAAGGCCGCCCTTCCAGAGCCGAGAACGAACCCCAGCCCCTTCCTGTCGCCGCCCTGAGAGAACAGGCGAGATTAGGGCAACGGGGCCGCCTACCACCTACAGGGATCCCAAAGCATCCCCTTTCTCCCGCTGATATAGCGACCATCGCACACATGCAGAAGAGCTCAGAGCACACACGGCGAGCATAAAGTGAGATTTTCCTCTGTCTGCATTCAGTTTGGCCGGTGAGGCCTGAAAAGCCCAACGGAGACACCTGACACCTCCTTATCCAGGCAACTAAAACCCCTCCGATGCTCTGGCCAAACGTGCCGCGTGATTGGCTGAAGCCCCGGACCAATCGTAAGCGTGTTTGGATGGCTCCCATGGCTCGCTCTGCAGGTCGCTGAGTTTTCCGCCCTGCCGCTTTCGTCCGCAGCAGGACGTTAATTCCGAGGTTGCGATTGGGGGGGGGGGGTATCATGGAGCAGGGGAGTGGGAAGGCGTGGGGCGAGAATGAGGAGGTGCGTGGGGGTGGGAAATGGGAGTGAGTGGAGGGGGGCAGTTTACAGGCCTGGTGGTTGAAGGAAGCTCAGCGTGGGGGGGGCGGGGTGGCGGATGGGGGGGGGTTTCCCTACCTTTGTGTTAGCTGTGAGATTTCCTCTCTTCCTCTCCAGTGGATATGTGGGGGTATGGGGACTTCAAAAGTGTTCAGCCTAAGAGGCTTGAGTTAAAGTAGGACATCAAACAGATGTTATGTACACAGATTTTGTGTACTTAACTGCCATACCCATATCGGAGTTTATCGTACGTGTGTGGCTATGCTTCTGCCGCCACTCGTGAGTGTACGTTTGTTTACATGGTAATATCCCAGTTGATTATGCCGTGTTCGCTGTGGCATGTGTGTGTGTGTGTGTGTGTGTGTACCTGTGCAGCCACACATGCATACGGCAGCGAGTGTGTTCGACCACCCACCTAGTCGGCACCTTGGCCGTGGACGGCTGCCTGCATCATTCCTCCACCGGACAGAACCGAACCCGAGCTCCAGCACAGCAGGGCCGACTGCCCAGACTTCTCTCTGGCATCTGTCACGCATGCCCGATTACACAATTACATCGCTGCTTTAACCCTCCCCATCCTCTCCTTCTTCTCTCGCTTCATCGACGGGGCTCAAGGACCTTTCTGTCACGTTCTGGACAGCCCCTCCCCGGCCCGCCCCTCCCTGGCCTGCTGCTCCGGAGCGCGGGTCCGTCCCCCACCCCCCTCCCGCCCCAACGCGGGCGGCGCCGCCTGGAGCACGCCGCTGCCGGCTCTGCTGATCTTGGCTGATTCAATTAAGCGCTGTAAATAATTGAGCTAATGGCGAAACCGAAGCGCTGCCCCGTGGGAAGCGGATGACATCATGACTGAAAGCAGTGGTGGTGGTGGTGGGGGGGGGGCGGGGGTTGGGCCGAATAGGACACGGTCGTCCCGGAGACACAGCCCGTTTGTGTCCCAGTCGGCTTGCCATATCTGATTACCTAACAACGCCCCCATACCACTCCACCACCACCCTCCCTCCTGCTGTCGCCTCCCCGCCTGTACTTCTCCTCAGCCCTGCTGAAAGACATCTCCACCAAAGCTGGCAAGAAAGATCAAGAACATTGTACGCTGAAACCCAATGCTGACTGCTATAGAAGTGTTTATTCATCGGGGCCTGGGCTACGAGCCAATCAGGGCGCAATCACAATGGGTGAAGCTCCCAGGTCTGGTCCAATGAGGTGGCAGACCTGGCCTGGACTGGCGCTTACATCACAATGAGCAGTAATCAGGAGGTGCGCTGAGCTACGGGGCTCTTAAGTGTGAAATAATACGGTATCATTGCATGGCCTCACGCTCCTCTTTCAACCCAAGCGTTCTGGTTTTCAGGCCGCACGCTGTGTGCTTTGGAGCCGATGGAAAAAATGAAAGCCATCCTTGACCTCTGACCTGAGGGGAAAAACCTACCCAATCATGATGACCTCATTATGAAGGTCCAGTCTTGACTCCAATTTTCCCACCTTTGATGTCAATCCATATATTTTCTCTCTTTAATGACAAAATGGCACCCGTTCACAGAGCCATCCTCAGATTTTCTACCAAGTTTGGAAGGTTCTGGCTTCTAATTCCAATTTGATTCCTGGTAGCTGGCTCCAAGCAGCTCTGAAGTTAATCACAGACATGTGTCACAGGAAGTGGGATACCAAACCATGCACGTGTGTCAGACTTGGGGCCATTCATCAGCTAATTTGAGGGGCCTTCGACCGGCATCGTCAACAATTTGACTAGCGTACAAAAGTCAAACAAGGTGAGGAGTGTGTGTGTGTGTGTTGGTGTCGTGGACAGCCGGAGCAGTGAACGTTTCGGCTGTGTAAGGTGTTAGCCAATGGGGCCGTTGCTCTACAGTCCCTGTGATCGTGCTCCGAGTTCCACACAGTGTGAATTCAAACAGCGGGATATGGCATGACGAGAGGTCACCTCCTTCCATCTCCCCCATAAATACGGACATAAACAACAGATCGGCTGCTTTCAGTGCTCAGTGTTACCCCTCTCAGGCTGCCCCTCCCCAACACACACACACCTTTTTTTTATAGGGGAGGCACTATACGCCCACGTCCATTAGCCGATGCATTAGACGCGGCTATTAGCGCGTCGAAGCCGAGAGTAGGGGCGGCGTCCTGTGACGCTCGCGCCTTCCGTTTCCACGGGGAGGCTTCAGTGATGTGGCGGGAGCGAGGAGGCCCCTGGTGGGAGGGGAGGGGTTGGCCACGGCTCCTCGCCGTTACCGCGGCCGCGTTCGCGCACGTGACTGCCGTTACCCAGAGGGGAGACAAAGGGCTTCCTCTGAGGCCAGAACACGCAACAGCGTGGCTTTCACATGCAAGGGCTCTCGGTGAAATTTAATACAAGGGGAGAGTTAATGTTACAGAGAGAGATGGGGAGAGAATAGGAGTGTGTGTGTGTGTGTGTGAGAGAGAGAGAGAGAGAGAGAAAACCTATGTTCATGGGCTAAGTAATGACCTTTTCTGCTTGGTGCAACATTGCCCCCTGTAGGTGGATACTGGGACATAAATTTGGATACCTGTCCTGCTGGCCACAGAACGGCTTTGTTCAGTCCCTGTGGCCTCCAGCAAAGCCCTGTGAAGTAGGCTGTGTGAGATAGTGTGTGTGTGTGTGTGTGTGTGTGCGCGTGTATGTGTGAGATAGTGTGTGTGTGTCCAACAGTGGATGACATTTTCAGCATGTCCAGACATTTCTTTCTGCAAAACTGCTGTTTGCTCCTTTGGGGGTGTATAGACGGGCCACATTTAAAAGTACATTTGGCTTTTCAGAGATGTATTGAATTTATTTTATTTCCTTTCACGTTTGATAACCCGGTGTGGGCCAAATGAAGCTCTGCCTTACGCACTAGTGTTGTGTGCTGACGGCATCCACAGTTGACCCGACCTTGAGTGTGGAGCACGGTGAGCAGCTCCATCAGTACACACCTCCTTCATCGTTCATGATGAAGCTCGTAGCTGTTTAACTGAACCGGTAGCAGTGCCTCACTGGTGCTGAACCGGTAGCAGTGCCTCACTGGTGCTGAACCGGTAGCAGTGCCTCACTGGTGCTGAACCGGTAGCAGTGCCTCACTGGTGCTGAACCGGTAGCAGTGCCTCACTGGTGCTGAACCAGTAGCAGTGCCTCACTGGTGCTCACACTGAACCGACAGACTGGTTCATTTAACCCCGACGGCCATTAAATAATCATGCACTGTTCCTCCAGTCCTCCAGGAACCATTAGGAAATATTCATCTTTGTGCTACGTAAGTGATTTGTCAAAAAAACAAGGGGGGGTGACTGCAGTTGCCTTAGTTACAAGGGCTTTGCTCTCACTAGAGACTGCCTGCCGTCGCCTTAGTTACGAGGGCTTCGCTCACACAAGAGACAGTCTGCAGTTGCCTTAGTTATGAGGGTGTCTCTCTAGTCAAAGACAGTTTGCAGGCCCCATAGTTTCGAGGGCTTCTCTCTCGCCAGAGACAGTCTTCAGTCGCCTTAGTTACAAGGGTTTCACTCTCTCAGAATGAGGCCAGGGGCAACTCGGGGGGGGGGGTGTCAATGTCATAGCACTACTGTTTCCATAGAGACAGCGAGTCAATTATTAATGCCTTCATCCATTTTTAACGCGCAGCCATTGGAAATCTGGGTCAGGCAGGGTCAAAGATCAAGCAGACATCATGACATTACATGGTGTGCTCGACATGCACGCTTGGACCATACAGGACGCTCTGGCTTTAGCCACTACGCCACGATGTGCCTGAACACCGATGGTCTTTATCCAGCCCTGACAAACCAGCAGCACACCACATGTGCACCCAGACATTACTAATCGCCTGCTCACCTGGCACCTACCTACAGGGGGGGGTTGTGCGGGCCAGCCGAGTGGCCAATCGTGAGCCTGCTCCCAGCATAGCGGGGGGGAGGCCGGAGGAGAGGCCGTCGCGTCTAGTGGGAGTCTAAATAGAGGAAACAGACACACTGGGCCACAGAACCGCAGACGACGCGTTACCCTCAACGCCCCATGAGTGCTGCTGCCGTCTGGGACACAGGCACTCGAACAGGTCACAAGCTTGAATTCCACTCTTCTAATGTAAAAACCATAAACCGAGAAAATTCTCATACAAGAGACTGACTGTACATGCTTATCGTTTCCTTGCTAGCTCGCCGTCAGGGGGTTCACTAGGCTACTTTTCATTACCACGAGAACTGATTCAGCAGTCTGCGTTCCCGTGCAATTCGAGCTCTCCGACCTGAAAGAGCAGCGTGCATGTGAGCAGCGACAGCCCGCGGGGCGTACTGACGTATCCTCCGCGGCTGAGGCTCCAGACCAGGACGAGCCTTTTCTCTCGGGGAGCTCAGACAGTCGCATGGCTGCGCGTCCGTGACCTGCGGCCGACTCTAGCACGTGGCGTGACACGTGGACGGCCGTCTGCAGCGCTCCGGTACAGCGGAGCAGCTTGGCGTTTCCCCGAGTCGCTTCTGGGAGGAACAGGCCCGCACCTCCGTCACCCAGCAACCTCCGTCACCCAGCAACCTCAGCCACCGGCTGCATAGCTCCGCCTTCTCTCCCACTGGAGGGTTTCAGTGCAAGGCAATGCATCTTGGGAGTGGGGGGATGGGGTGTTACACAATTAAGAGCGTTTGGGCAGCATGAGCTGCCTGGAGGTCACACTCCAGTGGCACGAGAGGCTCCAGAAGCAAAGAGAAGAAACAACTCTGATGAGAAGGAATAACTTGTCCGCTCAGAGCTGAGACAAGCAGCAGAACTGGGGCTTAATGAAAGAACCTGCACACGGCCAACGCCGGAGTCCTCAGACCGAGCACACGCCATCAGTAACTACACCCAAAGCCACGCACTTAGCCACAGACTCCAACTGCTTCACTCAAGCGCATGGGGATTTGCAGCTTCGATGATGAGGGAACTGAATCCTGACGGTAGCGCACATGGTGTTCAGTGCCGGGTAAAGCAGCCTCGGCAGCTTGCCTGGGGGTCGCAGCTAGTGATGGCTGGACGCCTCTCGGTACGGTCACATGCTCTGCTGCGTACGATCTAGCAGAGGACAGATGGAAGGACGCTCAAAGCAACGAGCAAAGGAATTAGAGGCTGTCTCCAGTCAGACACTGTCACAATGCAGTTTCAAAAACATGCGCGCACACGCATGCACACAAAACCCCTGTCGGTGCCCGTTTTTGAAGGATTGGCATTACTGTGCTGGCAGCCTGCTAATTATGGCACTGCATGAGCGCGGCTGGCACCAGAGACAATTAAGTGTTTGTCTGCAGAGTGGCACGGAGGGGGGGGGCAGGTTTTCCCCTCGGCTGTCAGAATGCTATTAGCTGCCCACACCCTCACATAGCATAAACAAATGGAGTCGGAGGGCGCGGAGGAAGAACGCAGAAACATCGATGTGTGTAACGCGTCCATCACGTATTATTAGAACTACAGACAAAAGCAAAATAGAGACACCGGGACTGTGTGCGCCATGAAATGGAAGTGCTCCGTGTCTGAGTAACTCTCAGACAATCATACACATTAAAGGTCTAGTAAATGTGACGTGTCATCGTCATAGCACCGGAGAGGCTTTTTTGTGGTGCAATAAATATTTGGTTTTGAGGCAAGAAATTGTTTGTTTTGGACAAAGGCGTGTCTCGGTCGATGCGACTGGCGGCCGATGCCTTCCGCCAACGGGAAGCAGGACGGGGGTTTTCAAACGGGCCTTTGTAAAATCTGGCCCGACGCTCGTCTCACTGACTCGGGGAGGCTGGGTTTCAAAGCTCATCTGCTGTTGTAGTTTGCAATGGTGCGTTAAACCCCTTGCCATAACAGCCAGACGCGTCTCACCACTGACGCGGCGGAATTTTCCATCCCCTACAGCAACGCTGTAAACAGCCACTGGATCATTTTGACCGAGGAGAGAGCTGACATGGCCTTTGATATGCTGCTTCGTCAGCAGGCTCACTGCTGTAACGCTGCAGATAACAGGAAAGCAGGCGGCCAACGTATTGCTTTGTTTGAATTTAAGTGCCTACTGGGAAGTGGCGTTATGCATATACGTACAAAAAAAATTCCACAACCAAACACTTCACATAATAGATGTCGCTCACCTATACCATTCACATAAACATGCCACCTGCTCCACAAACAAACCAAATGAATCATGCAAACCAAATGAAACATTTCAGGAAAACCTCCCTGAGGACACGCTACTGCTATACTTGTTAAACATAAATACCTTGCCAGGTACTGAACCAAGCCATCAAGTGCCCACGAGAAATGTTGATTTAATACAGCACGAGTCTTCCTGCATCCAGGTCATATTTGGCAGCTCAAGAGCGCCATCTGCGGGGGACTTTTATTTACGCAATCTCCCATTTTGTAGGAGCCGCTCATATTCGTTAATATGCACTCCGTCCATAGGCGGCAACTTCACTTCTACAAAGCGAAAGATAACGTTCCTACGACACAGGTAGATCTGCGCCACAATTCATGATTGTGCAATAACCTCTGCAGAGATGTGGCAACACACGTACATATTTATTTAGCACATCTTGCGTCACTGCCATATCCTCAGCAGTACTTTATCTGTAGCACCGTTCCAAAGAGCCAACGATGTGTAAACAGAAGCGCCCATTTGCTAATGAAATTGCATCTGCTTTGTTAATGCTGGTCATGACTTTCTAGACAAGGTGATACGAAGTGTACTATAGAACTGCACGGGTCTCCACGTTTTAATATTGGGTATTACCTGCCAAATATGTATACATAGCCATGGACACAAGTACCAGCAGTAATAAAGCAAGTTGTAGTTACCCAGTGCAGTGGTCCTATTGGTAATCACCGTAGCCCTCGGATTGCCTTTCAATTTTCTTAGCCATTCTGCTACAATTCAATGCTGCCCTCTAGTGACTGACGAAAAAGTGACGAGTACAATTTATTACTTTGTTGATTAAAACATACAGCACAAACGACTCGTGCAGGCACGAAATACACAATCCTTAAAAAAAATCAACACTATATACAAAACAGTCTTAAATATGCCTACAATTTAGGCTGGTAAAGGAAAGATTGTCTTTAAACACGTGTAACTTTTTTTCAAAAAATCATTTCGGATCGTTTTTATCGTGATGACTCAGTCGCGTTTTCATAATGTCCAAACATTTCCTGAGATGCGTAGGTCATGTAGAGGAATCCATCCTCGTCTTTGTGGTCGTTGTACACCTGTGCCAGCGTCAGCGACATGCTAGCGATGCCCGTGTTGTCGATGAGCAAGTAGAAGGCTTGGCTTGGCATAATGGTCATTCGATTTCTGGAAGACAAGAATAAAACAAATCGACAGTTATGTAAATGGGGTAGATAGGTTGTGGTTCTATTTTAGCGATGTTGCAAAGACAAAAGTCAAACAGAAATACTTAAACTGGACAACTCTTACGAGTTACTAGAAAAAAACTGAACGCACCTAATGATGGTAACGAACTGTGTCATGGTGAGTTCTTGTGGAACAAGAAACTTGGTTTTATCCAAGGGTGGAAGGTATTTTTCCCGATGGTATCGCTCAATGATCACCTAGAAGATAACGAGCTGTTTAAGCACAAAAAATACCTTAAACAATACACCAGCTTCTATCTTTCTAGATCTCACCGGAACTTTAGTTGGAAACTTGGTTCGGATTCCTGCCACCTCTTGCTTTCGCAATGCTGTTCATAAAAACATGTCCGAGTTAGAATGATGTCTAACTCAACCTTTAGACACAACCTTTAGTCTACATCAAAGGGAAAAAAACATTTTTACCAAAACTCTTCCTCTGTTTGAAAGGCTTGGGGTGTTTGGGTTTCTCAAACGGAGCCATAGCGAGATTTTCTCTCCTCAACGGGTTTCCCACGGCCTCTGACCTACTTACACTAATTTCTCAGGAAGCCCACCTAACTCAAATTAAATAGTGCAAGTTGTGGTGACGTATGACGGCCACTGGCGGCCTGATCCAACCCATACTGCTTTCCACTCCTTCCAGACTGATGAGATTCTGCGAAAGAATGTCGAACGTCAATATAGCAATTTTATCTGTCAAAAAGATAAATTTTTCAAAAGTTATTTTATTTATCTTACTGTTTAAAGTTTAATGTTTCTAAATCAGTACATCAGGCCTTAAATTAAAGTCACAATGAAAGACTTAAAAATGTGTTTGGCTTTTGGCATGTGCAAAAAAAAAAAGAAAAAGAAAAGAATCATAGGCCTGTTGAAACTTCTAAACCACAAGTCCCATCATGCGTAGCGAGCAGTTCTCCGTACAATCAATGCATTCGTATCCGATTGGTTGTTTACGATCGGGGTTGTTTGTTGTAGCCAACCAGAGTGGAGCATGTTGACAGTGCCCTCCGCTCCGTTTGTGGGCGTGAGCTCGCCGCTAACGTCACGAAATAACAACCGATTACTCGTTTTGAATTTACTTGCCCAGTAGAGAGAGCTGTCGGTAGGCTAGTTGTTTGTTTTTTTCCCCCGTCCTCCTCCTCCTCCTCCTCTTCGAGTAGTGAAGCGGATATTGTAACTCGTTAAGTACAGAGGCGTCAAAGCAGAGCCATCCGACGAAGTGTCGTGCCAGTCTGGGCGAGCGGACCGCACATTCCTGGCCTGGCCATGGACGAGCAGGCAGGCCCCGGTGTGTTTTTTAACAACAACAACAACTCCGTGTTGCCCGGGGGTGTGAAGGCACCACAACCCGGCGACGTCGGAGGCGGAGAAGCAGCGAGGGCTCAATACAGTATCCCGGGGATCCTGCACTTTCTGCAGCACGAATGGGCCCGTTTCGAGGTCGAACGAGCGCAGTGGGAAGTGGATCGGGCCGAACTGCAGGTACAATATATATATACATAATGATTTGTGTGTGTGTGTATATATATATATATATATATATATATATATATATATATATATATAAAATGGTGGTTTTCGGATATGTTTTATGTGGCGCTCCAGTCAGAGAGGCGACCGTTTCTCCGCTTGGTTGTCACTGCACAGCTCACTGGCGCCTCATTACAGTTACGCAGCTAACGTGCTAGCTTGGATGGAATGACGTTTAGCCTAGCTTTGCGAAATTTCCGCCGGCCACGGCGTGGAAGTAGCTAAACTTTTTTCATTTAGGGGCCTATTCGCTGTCCGAAGGAAACTCCGTGAGCTGGGGAAGAGTCTGGGGGAGACTCATGTTAGCCTAGCCGCCGAGCTTCGTGCTGTGTGCGACGGGGCTGTGGTGGAATTCCAAAAATGTCCCTGGCTGGCTAACTGTTGGGCTTGTAACTTACACAACCAGTTCGTCATCCATGCCTTTCGTGGCACACTCGCGCAATTGGGATTTTTTTTCCCGAAGGAATGTGAGTCGAGGTCGAATGTATTTTTTCCACGGTTTTACTAAGATCTGCTGCAGACGTCGCTGACGTCAGATTGAGATGAGATGGGTTTGTAACCAGCTAGACGTGAAACACCAAAGCAGACATGTGACACCAGTGATGCACACCGTCCCACTGTGCGTTTAGGCTTGAATACCATTTAATACATTGAATACATTCGGCTTCAATAAAGATGCATAACATGAACAGTGTATTAATTCTTTTGGTTAACCAGGCTGACAATTTGATACCTCAGCTATACCCCGTGCCCTTTCAGCACCCAGTCACAGACCTTGAATGGCTCCTTATATGCCTCTTATATGCCTCTTAAGGATAATAGCGAAAATGGTCAACAAACACCTTCTATGCCCCAGTTTAACAGCACCGTATTCTTCATAGACAGCTGCGCGTCTCACAGTGTCCGTGTCATTTGAGATACCCTGGCCTTTAGATACTCCGTTACAAAGGCCAGTGATGCATTCAAGTCTTACATTATTGGTGTGATGCCCTTTTAGGTCTTTGTGCATCGCTAACTCCGGAAAAAGAAGTTTACAAACCAATGCTTATTACATCTACATGCATTCAAAAGCAAAGGTGCAGCATTAGCTGGTGGAGAGCAGGCAACGTTTGACTGCTGGACTGGGCAAAGGAGGGAAGACGACAGGTGTGGTACAGGAGGCCGTGGCGCTGGGAGAGGGTCCGTCCGGTGGCCGCCAGCGTCTTCCCCTCTGCCTGCCGTTACCAGAGTCGTCGCCGCGTTTCTCCCGCCTTTCAGCGAGGCGTGGGAAAGAGAATAGGATTAAGGATTAACGCCCCTCTGCCTTTATCCCACGGGTCTTGGCTCTGCGGACGTGATGCCTTTGACACGGGAATCTTGTTTAGGAATGAGTTTTGATTTTGCGTTTTGTTTGATGTTTTCTTGGGGTTTTTTTTTCCTTTTCCTTTTCCTTGATCGCTGCAACTAAGACGACGTTTAAACTGTTACCTGCATCTACTGCATGGACACCATGTAGTATCATTTCCCAAACAGTTCAGTTAAGTAACTCGCACACCTGGCCTAGTTTGGAATTTCCTTAAACAAAAGTGGTGAACAGGTAGAGACGTGACATGGACTGCAGATCGCGCTCAGCCACTCGGTTAACATCTAGCACCACTGCTTCTCCCATCCAGAGAGTCATTTGTCTCCTCACAGGACAATGGTCATCATAATCTCTTAAATAATATTTTGGCAGCACGTTGTGTAAATACTGATTGATTATTAAGCCTGGAGGCTCTTAAGAAACTGGTTCTCTGGTCTGTAGTGCCCGCACACACATGCCATTTGAGCATTTACTGCATGTGTCTCACACCTGGGGGTTTCAGGGTTAGCCAGCATTAGCTGGGATTTACAAGCCCATCTCCATGGTGACTCATTCTTCTGCACTGCATAGCTTTCTCTCTCACTCCCTTGTTCTCTCTCTCTCTCTCTCTTTGTCTGTCTCTCTCTCTTTGTCTGTATATCTTGCATCTAAATATATAAATGAGGAAATATAGGAATAAGGGATTAGGGAAGGAGGAATTGTTGCAGGCATACCGGTTTTAGTACTGCAACAGTGGGCCCGGTTAGAAAGCTGCACAGATCCGTCCAGCAGGTTTGTTCTCCGCGCGCCGCGGCTGTCAGATAAGCGGCGGCTCCTGCCTCAGCCGGTCCTTGCCGTGCCTCCACACCGTGGCCCTCGAGGCGGGCCTGTCCGAGGCAGCGAGGCAGGGAAGAGTGTGGGCTTGGGGCTACGTCACAGAACTGCTGCTGAATATCCCCCCTTATTTTAGCTTGGCATCTTTTCATCCGTGTGCCTCTCACCCTCTCCCTCACTCTCCACCACTCTCTCTCTCTTTCTCTCTCCCACATGTACTTTTTAAGTGATTTAATGTTACAGGACAAATATGCTGCTATATACAGCAATGGAGATCAGTCCTGAGGTATATTAATTACATTGGTTAACCCTTGACGTAACGCAGTTAAAGAGCGATGTGACCTGGTTTAAGGTTACGGAACACGAGATTCTCCGTTCCACCCGACGGGCGTTCGTGCGGAAAGTCAGAGACTGTTCAGCCTGCTCTCGGCAGAAGGAAAATTTCGGTTTGCTCGAGGGCTCATTCGCATATCACCTTTGGCGACATCAGTAGGCAACGAAGATGTGAATATGCACCCTTACTCTGGAATGTGAGAGAAAGAGAGAAAGGCCTCTGTGTGTGTGTGTGTGTCGGTCTGTACCTGTTTACACTGACGCTGCTGGTGATGTCAGGAGGGCCTCCCTCCACCAGAGCAGCACACACACTGTGCCGTCCTGCCTCTCCTGTCATGAGAAACCCTGGCTGCTGTTCTAAGGAGTGTCCAGTCCTCAGCAGTAGTTTGTTTTGCAAGTGTGTGTTGGGGGTGGTATTAATCAGCAGCTGCTCCAGCAGGTTTCTCAGTCTTCTCTCTCTCTCTCTCTCTCTCTCTCTCTCTCTCTCTCCCCTTCACTGTCAGAGCATTTGCTCCACATGTGTGTTTGTTTCCCCCTTTACTGCAAACTCTGCGAACAAGAGTGTGTCTGTGGAGTCCTGCCCTGCCTCCTGCCTCTAACCCCCCCACGGCCGCCCCGCCCTCTGCTCAGCCAGCGCCTCACGCAGGAACACACAAACAGAAGGGCCTCCTCTCCTCCAGTGCAAGTCGCTGCTTGTATTCGCTCCCTTTTATACCGACGTGGAGTGCTTGGAGGGACTGCGTGGTGTTAGACGCCCGAGCCGTAGATGCAGACGACCGCTGGCGTCCCCCGTGTAGATGTTTGTCGGTGGGCAGTCCTGCCCTAACCTGAACTGGACCAGACTCCCCGCTAGCGCAGTAGTGGTTTGATCCACCAATTAGCCAAAGGTCAGCGTCTCCAGATTTACACTTCCCAGAGGTGGTCTTTCATAGCGCCATGTCCGCGGTTGGATGGATCGGTCTGAGCGTGCGTGTCTAGCTTTTTGTGAGGCTCAGAGAAGGACCACCAGTGAAGAGGAGGGTCAGCCATGTTTCACATGCCTGTGTGTGTGTGTGAGTGCGTGCATATTGTTTATTAGTGTGCATTTGTTTACATGTGTGTGTGAGAAAGAGAGAGAGAAGCAGGCAAGGAGATTATCGTTTACATCAGAGATAGTTCAGGCGACCCAGCAGCAAGCCACAGCACAGTTACAGTATCGGGTTCCCCTCCAGTGTGGTGGAGATGAGGAGAACCACAACTCAGTTACAGTATCAGGTTCCCCTCCAGTGTGGTGGAGATGAGGAGAACCACAACTCAGTTACAGTATCAGGTTCACCCCCAGTGTGGTGGAGATGAGGAGAACCACAACTCAGTTACAGTATCAGGTTCACCCCCAGTGTGGTGGAGATGAGGAGAACCACAACTCAGTTACAGTATCAGGTTCCCCTCCAGTGTGGTGGAGATGAGGAGAACCACAACTCAGTTACAGTATCAGGTTCCCCTCCAGTGTGGTGGAGATGAGGACTCGGACCTCCTCTGGTTTCAGAGCAGCTGGGTGGCTGTGTTCTCCTTTTCTTCTTCACCTTCTTCTCACGGAACTTCATTCAGTGGATCAACTCCGGTGAGCTTAAAATAGCATTGGGTTCTGTAATCCTGTAACCAGGCTCATTCCCAACAGTGACTTTATGGCATGTTCCTTTGATTTGGCTTTATTAGCGGTTAGCTCTCCGGGACTTGGCCTGGACCTTAAGCTGTCCGTGGTGGTTCTGGGAGGAATGTCACCAAGAGCTTTTCACATAAAACTCGCGTGCGGGATGCGAGTTCCCACGGTCTCTTCTTATCTCTCCTAACCTCCCTTTGCCTCCCTCCGTCTCCACCTGTCTCTCCTGTCTCTGGCCTCCGCACAGACGCCTGGAGTCCGTGTAAAGGGTGTAGTTGAACGGGCGGATGAGGGCGGACGTGCTGTAGTGGTGAGCAGGGTGTGGGGGGGGGGGGGGAGATTAAGACGGTTCGTTTGGGCTCCGTGGGCAGAGGAGGGTTTGTTTTCGCTGTTTTGCAGATTTGTTTTCGTATTTCCCGTTTGTTAGCTCAATCCTAATCCAGCTCCAGGCAGAGGGGCCATGCCAGCACGGCGCTGCCTCTGACATTTCCACATTTCCATCCACTCATAACCTGCCTTCACACCCTGACACCAAGCTGTGCTGCTTAGAAGTCACTGGCAGCGCTTCACACCTCCGTAAGTATAATCCTCCACCAACGTCCTCATTTCCAGCATCCAAGCCTTCGTGTACCTGGCGAGCTTCCCTCCAACGACTCTCTCCGCCGGCGGGGCAGAGTCCACGTGGGCGCCGTCTTAAACGGTGTGATTCACGATTTGAATTTCCAAGCGATCCAGCGAGGCGGTAGTGTTCCCTCCAGATGCCCGGGGGGGTTTTTTGTCGCATGTTCGGAACGAGGACGCACGTGGAGGCCTCCCCCGCGATACCACATCCGCCTCCCACGGCATCCCGTAACCTCCACGCAGCCCGTAACCCACACCCAACTCCCTGTGATGATCCTCTATTAACTAACACCCTATGTAGTGCACCCTAGGTAGTGCGCACTCTAAGCTATAAACCATTAGCTGGCGTGGGCTGCTATGCAGCCTTCAAGCAGCCCCCAGAGAGGAGCGTTATTTCTCCTCCTCATGCCATTGCTGCATGTATTTCCTGGTGTCTCCGTGGAGCCTGTGAACTCTGTCCTGGAGGCCTGAAAGTGGCATCGGCAGAAGACGCAGAGCTTCATGTCTGCTTGTTTGCTCTGGAGGTTCTTCTGCCAGGATCCCAGGACACACATCCAGACAACTACTATGATACCAGTAGCTATTCAATCCTAAGCAATTCTGTTAAAGCCCATCGGGATAAACCACCCCCCACAGCACGTTAAGAGGTCTCCTACCCATCATGCAACTGAGTGGAAACGTGTTGAACGAGACCGTTCTGGTTCCTGGCTCGGTTCTCCCCGGGTGCATGGTGACCTCAGACGGCAGGCACATGCTGGCATGCTTCCACGACCTTCTGCCGTTCCACAGGCGTGCAGGGCTGCGGTTCTAGTCGGTCGGTCCCGCGGGTCCGGGCTCTTCGCCGGTTGCCTCGCTCAGGCCGATTATTTCGGGAGGAGAGAGTGAGCGAGGGATCTCCCTGGACGTCCGTCTGGGTCCTGCTCTGGGGCGTTTGGCAGACGTATGGCGGGGAGGTGCTGTGCTTCCCCCAGAGACGCTGCTGCTCTGAGATGATAAAGAAGATCACTCAGTAGAAGTGATGCTGGGTTTTGTTTTGAAAGATATTTTTCTTGCTTTCACTCACCGACTCTCTCTCACACACAGACAGAGAGATACCATACACTCGTGTGGTTTCTATCTCTCTCTCTCTCTCTCTCTCTCTCTCTCTCTCTCTCTGCAATAGCAGACTAGCATGAGGTGTCAGTCAGTAGTGTACTTGTGCGTGAGACATTCAATGTGGGCAGTGACTGACTAAAAGTGCAACGTCCCTTCCGGCGCACGTGCGTCTGGCCCTCTGACTTCAGGGGTCCGCGTCGTCTGTCGGTCGTGTCGGCGAAGAGCGACCCAGCCTCTCCTGCGTGTCGCGGAGCTGCGTGTCGCGGAGCTTCCGCCGCTCTACGCAAACCGAAAGATACGAGCCAGCGTCAACGTGCAGCTGCTGATTTGCTCTGAGCTGCGCGGGTGTAATCGGGGGCTCATTACCCCGAGAGCTTCCTTCCTGCCTCCCCACCACACACACACACACACACACACACACACACGGGCTTCTATACGCAGAGAGAACGGAACCTCTCCGCAATAAGACACTCGGCTCTCTGGGACAGACCTGTCAGGGACCGTCTCAAGGTGAAGAGTGTGGGTTTGGAGCTACGTCACCGAGCTATTCCTAACCTCCCCCCACGCCCCCCCCCCCCACCTGCTTCTGCTTCGTGTCTCCCGCTCTCTCCTTCCTCTCTTGCTTTCTCAGCCGTGGGGGGGGGGGGGGTGTTCTCCTCAGGCACTTCCCATGGAGGCTTTGGTAGGCCTCTCTCATTCCTCTCGTGCAGACAAAAGCGAAAATGAGCTCGTCCTCTCTCGGGAGCTGCCGGGGAGCTTGAAGTCCCCGAGGGGAATTTAGAACCGGCTCTCCCGGATTCTCCGTGGCCTGCACAGCCTGCTGCCTGCAGGAAACGGCGCCAGAACCTAAACGGCTCCCCGGCTGTCTGTTGGAGACGCGAGTGCCATTTAGCATGTAATTTCCTCGGTGGGGGAGTCGAGCGCGGCGGCGTTTGCGTTCGCTGTTTTCTCGCCGCGGAGGCCATTCTGAGTCATCGGCACAGGGCGCGTTCCAGGGCTTTTCCTCGCCGCCGTGCGGACGACGCATGTCCGCAAACTGCCCGCCAGGCTACAGAAGCGCGGGAAGATGGGAAGGGTCGTTTTACGGCAGACGGCTCTTTTAACGGCGCGCTCGCTCGCTTAATGTTGCATCGCGCGCGTAGTCGCCTGTTCCCCCGCGTACGCTCGCCTTTTATAATCACTGGATTCTGCTTCGTTCACACTTTGCTTCACATTCTCGTCATTGATCTCGTCTTGGACAAAGAGCATCAGCCTGCGCGGGAGCAACCGCGGTAACGTTTGCGTGCGTGTTTGCGTGCGTGCATGCTGCGCTGCGCTGGCAGTGAGCTCCACCAAACACACACACACACACACACACACACACACACACACACACACACACGTTCTTCTTATAGAACTCGCCTGGCTTAAAATGGGAAATGAAGTGAGTGCTAATCAATTGGGTTACCCAGTTCCCCCCTGCATTTAGGTCACACCCCACCGCATCGGAGGTTCCCGCCCCATTTCAGCCTCTTTCTCCCTGCTCGTTGGGGGGGGTGTTCTGATTAGGGGGGTTCTGTCAGGCTCGTATGCGCTGGCATCCACCTGAGTCATCCTGGAGGGCGTGTTGGTGATTTAATCCCTGATTTAAGCTCGTGCGTTAATTCCCATCTTTAGTGTATATGTGAGCACAGAGAAGGCGCTAAACTGTGCCGCGTTCTGATCTTCCACGACCACAACTGGGACCGGGAGCGTTGCTACGGCGCTCTGCAGGTCGTCTGCGGTGACCGAGCGGCCGCACGTCACGCCTGCCTTCAAACTGGAAGCGTTTGCCGAGGGAGTGTGGTGTTTGCCCTCTGACGCTGGCACTGAACCAGTTGCCTTGGCAACCCTGCAAACGGGCATGACCGTGCTGCCCATGCTTTGCGACTTAGAGGTCGTGACCTTCCTCTGGAGCGTGGCACGTTCCGCTCCAAAGATCGCGCGGCTAGCGGACCAGCAGCGGTTGTGCATAGGGCCTATTGGCATATGGATGGATGATATATGAATTAATAACCAATTTATGCACAGTTGTTCTAACCTGTTCAGTAGGGCTTCCACCAGTTTTTCCACTGTAACACGATGGCGTGTGTGAGGCGTGTGTGAGGCGTGTGTGATTAGGAACACATTATCCTCCTGCTGCTGCCCCTCACCAGCGTACGTGATGAACCAAATGGAGTTTGTAGCATAAAGGCTGCGTAAGGAAAGACATCAGCGTAATGGTCGTAGCGGCAGCCTGAAGGCGACAAAACGGCGTAACGTCAGTGTGACGTCTACGTAACGGCAGCGTAAAGGCAACGTAGCCAGCAGTTAGTGTCTGAAAAGAGAACCTTCGTACATCTAACCTCCAGATGGTGCTTTATATGCCAGAGCTCAGTGAAAGTGTGTGTGTGTGTGTGTGTGTGTGTGTGTGTGTGTGTGTGTGTGTGTGTGTGTGTGTGTGTGTGTGTGTGTGTGTGTGTGTGTGTGTGTGTGTGTGTGTGTGTGTGTGTGTGTGTGTGTGTGTGCGTGCGTACGTACGTACGTACAGACAGACACAAGTCCGGGTGAGCCCATGGGTGTGGTTGCTTGTGTTTGCTGGTAGCTTTATGGGTGTGCTAAATCTGATTAATCCCCATCCAGCCATCCTTGTTTGGCCCTGGGCACTAATTCAGCCCAACACGTAGGCAGACATTAAACAGCAGATGGGCCCTTTTGTCCAAGATGTCCAGAGTCCAGAAGCCACACAACGTCAAAAAAAAAAAAAACAAGCATTGAGGAGCTGAGAGGAAAACACGAACACCAGTCCGGCCTTTCTGCGGTTTAGTGAGTTAACCTTTAGAGAAGTGCGTAGCTTCCTCCGCTGTGTAACACAGGTGAGGCTGGTGCCTCTAATCTGGCTGAACTTTTCTGGCAGGCGTGTTGTTGGACACACTGTCCTCGTTTCTAATGCCAACCGGGAGCGTCAGGAGGTGGGATGCGCCTGCCGGCACCAGGGCTCCTGTCTGCAAACACCAGCAGTGCTTCACTCCTGGAATGTGTGTGAATATTCTACTTTCTGAACCCGAGGGCTCACGAATTGTGTGTGTGTGTGTGTGTGTGTGCGTGCGTTCCAGGCTCAGATTGCCTTCCTGCAGGGGGAGAGGAAGGGTCAGGAGAACCTGAAGAAAGATCTGGTGAGGAGGATCAAGATGCTGGAGTACGCGCTGAAGCAGGAGAGGTGAGACCCCATACACACCACCCAGCACCGCACCACCCATCCGAACACCCCCACCATCAGCCCTCATCATAACACTTTTCCCCAATTTCATGAGCATAATTTCCACTTGCTGTAAAGTTGATCGAGCTCTTTTTGACTCGGGTCATTTCTAATATGTTCTCAGTCTGTCCCTCTTGCTGTCTCTGTCCCTCACTAGCAGCTCTAAAATCTCATTCTAACTCTCTCTGCCTCTGTTGCTTTCTCCATCTCTCACGATTGTCTTTCTCCCTCTCTCTCTCTCTGCTTCTCCCTCTCTCTTTCTTTGCTTCCCTCCCTCTCTCTCTCTCTTTGCTTCCCTCCCTCTCTCTCTGCTTCTCTCCCACTCTTAGCAACCCTTCTATATTTGTCTCTCTCTCTTTCTCTCTCTCTGTCTAACACTGTTGTAGCAGATTATGAGTCATTCTTGGTCCCAGGTCAGGCTGGAGTGATATAGGACCTGGGTCCACGGTGAGGCTGGAGTGATATAGGACCTGGGTCCACGGTGAGGCTGGAGTGATATAGGACCTGGGTCCACGGTGAGGCTGGAGTGATATAGGACCTGGGTCCACGGTGAGGCTGGATAGGATATACGGGACCTGGGTCCTGGGGTGAGGCTGGAGTGATATAGGACCTGGGTCCACGGTGAGGCTGGAGTGATATAGGACCTTCTGCAACAAAGGCCCCATCGTTTAAGCAGCCATGTTTACACCAGCTTTGGTCTTGCGTCTTTAGTCTCGCGGCTTTGCCTTCTCCTTCCTCTTGGCTTCCCGCCCTTTTCCCGAGCGGCTTGGCAGATGCCAGACGCGGTTACGGTCCTGCTCGCGCTGCCTTTTCCCAGCTGCGTTTAGTCCGTTTGCCGAGACTGTCGGTTTGGCCGTGCCGCACCGGAGCCGTGCAGACCGCGGTCACGTGACCAGGCAGCTCATGTGATGAGCAGCACTCTCCAGTCCTCCAGCACAGCACGCACAATTTATAGAATCAATCAGCAGTGCGTCCTAGACAATGTCAGAGTGCCAAGTGGGCGTTCTGCTGTAGCCTTGGCAACAGCGCCACTAAAACCTTCTCCCTTCCCTCCCCACAGGGCGAAATACCACAAGCTGAAGTACGGCACCGAGCTGCAGCAGGGAGACATGAAGCCGCCGAGCTATGACTCAGGTAGGTCATTGCCCGTCTGAGTGCGAAACTCGAGACACGCGTTACCCACAGCCACTGTTTGCCCCCTCCCCCCCCAGATGGATAGTTTTGTGTGGGTTGTGTGAGGAATGCTGAGAGATAAGATGCTGAGAGTGTGGCCTGTGTCTGTGTGTGGCGCTGATGACCTTTGCCCCCTTCCCCACCCTTCCAGATGATGGGAACGAGAACGAGGCACTTCCCGAGCCACCCAACAGTCAGCTAAGCTGGAAGCAGGGAAGACAGCTTCTGAGACAGTGAGTGCGCACGCGCACGCGCACGCACACACACACACACACACACACACACACACACATGTCATCTGTCCCCCTGCTCTGGCCCAGCTCCCCAGTGTACCACACCCCCACACAGACACACAGCCAGGACATAACCCCACGCTCTGATGCGGGCTGAGATGTGGGTGGGGCCTCCACCACTGGCCGCCTACAAGGACCTGCCCTTTATGTAATGTTGCTACCCCCAGTATCGAGATGTGCTCTTCCGCACCGCACACATGTTCAGCACACACCTGACCTGCTTCACTAAGCAGCCCTCATGTAAAGGCGCTGTGATGTAATCAGGCTCTCTGCACCCCGTACTTCAGAAAGTCTGTCCTGCTAAACGGGGAAGCTTGTTCAGCGGTCGAGTGCATGACACAGGGAAGAAGAGGAGGAGGAGGAGGAGGAGAGAGAGGGCCGTCCTCCATGACTCTTGCGCCGGGCGGGCTGTAGGGCACGCAGCGCCCCTTTGGGGGGGATCCATCCATCCATCCATTTTCTTCCGCTTATCCGGGTCGGGTCGGGGGGCAGTAGCCTAAGCAAAGAGGCCCAGGTTTCCCTCTCCCCAGCCACCTCTTCCAGCTCTTCTGGGGGGATACCAAGGCGTTCCCAGGACAGCCGAGAGATATAATAGAACATGCTGCTTCCAAAGATTCAGCCTGTCCACTAAGGCTAAACTGGCTATGTTCATAGAACCATGCAGGACGTGTTCAAGAGCCAGTATACGTTCAACACCTCCAAGCCTGCAACGCCGTGTCAAACTGAAGTGCTACAGGATGGCGCGTGGGTGGTCATCAGCTTACCTCAGTCTAATCACAGTAGCTAATGAACGCTAACTGCTAAAATAGACTTAACAAATCGGGTGAATACAGCCCCAATAATCCACTATGTGGAATATTCCTGATTAAACAAAAGAGCAAAGCCGATTTCCTGGGTCAGGGAAGCCCTGAATAAGGACGGGAAATCTGTAGTGAGAGAGAGAGAGAGAGAGAGAGAGAGAGAGAGAGAGAGAGAGGGAAATCTGTAGTGAGAGAGAGAGAGAGAGAGAGAGTGTGTGTGTGTGTGTGTGTGTGTGTGTGGAGAGAGTGTAATGAGCGTGTGGAGCCCCGTGGAGTCTGGTGGACAGGAAGATGAGATAAATGTGTTACTACCTACTTTCATATGCTATGACATTGTGGTTTGTGGTTATCATCAGTTTATCAGTGTATTCATGCGTGTGTGTGTGTGTGTGTGAGTGTGCAATCGTAGATGGTGTCATTTCTTTTGGCTCTCATTATGGGTGGTTAGTAAACACTACAGTTGGTCATCGTCACGGCTACTGTTTCTGAAGCAGTAACGTCTGGTTGTTAGTGCATGTACTGGGTAACCACAGAGACTGAACGACGCGTTGGCCTTTATTCTCCTACGAGAGCTTTAGACCCAAAAATAGTCCGTTACACTGAAACTACCCATATTAGTAAACAACTTTGAAATGTGACCCCAAATAATCAGAATCGTTCACCTGAATGGAGAGTTAAAGACTAACATCTGAGTTTTAATAAAAGTCTTTTTAACAAAAGTATTATTTAAGGAAATAATATCGTCAAGAAAAATAAATACAGTAGCTTTGAGCAGGCATTGGAGGAAAAAGTGAAAATCTAGCAGCTTTAAAAGACCATCTAGACCAACACAAACGATAACGAAAACAACTTAATCCACGTCTCGCGCTTGATTTTAGGGTACATTTTTTTGCTTGGGCAGTGACAGTATTTACAGTCTTCATAATAGTATTAGGTAGTGGCATATTTCCTTCGCCTCGAGAGCAGATTTTGAGGATGACTGCAGTGTGCTTCATCACACGCTATCTTCATCGCTTGCTCTGCCCTGGAGCAAAAGTGATGGCCTAAGGAGGAGCATCAGTAAAGTGAATCGTTATGTCTGGTCTGATCTCATTACCTCTGTCATGAATCACCATGGGGCCCCACGTGGGAATCCGCCTGATTGGCCGAGCGCTCTCCCGTGGGCGGGATCATGCGTGAAGGCAGCGCTGGGACAGCCTTCGCTGCCGCCTGTCATGTGGCACGGACAAATGAGAACACGGTAAACATTAATCCCGCTCACTGGCTTCATTAGGACAGGCATTGATTTCATGTCCTGTGTCGGGAGTGCAGGAAAGCAGCTGCTCGCATTTGAGCTAATTGACTACGAACAAGGATTCTACAGTGTCCCACAGGAGTGTGTGAGCGTGCGTACACTGTACACTGTGTGCACTGTATCTCCACACACACACACACACACACACACCAACCACAAAGGTTCACTTATTTATTTATTTAATGCTAGAAGAATTTTTTTTAAAAAAGCTCTTTTATTGAGAGGGCAGATGCTGGACTTTGTGTCAGTGTCACTGTTGAATGAGTTCACAAAGGGCACTGGCATTACAGCTGTGTGTGTGTGTGTGTGACGGTGAGGGAGAATGGAGGATTGTGTTGGTCTCCCAGCGTGCAGAGCCTGGTACAGGCGGAGCCGCTTCTCTCTCTCCTGGTTTGTTTACTGCCCTTCCTGTCCGCAGACGACGCCCGTTTCTCCCTTAAAGCTGCTCTTAAAGATTCGGATGCGACTCTCCAGCAGGGCAGGACCGCAGGGTGCGTTGCGCGGCAGAACTGTCTGTCCGGCCGTTTCTCCCGGACGCCTTCCCGAGGTAGACGGCACCACGGGCCGCCTGGCCGCCCCATCTGCAACTCTGCGGATTTGATCTGAACGGTGTCGTTCCCAGGTTTTTATGGCAATCGTGCTGTGGGCGTTACCGTAGGGACGGCTGCCTGGTTCTGACCTTGGAACTGTTGTCTTAACTTTGCAAGTTTTTTCTCTTCGTAGTCCTTATTTTGCTTTTTTTTTTCCTCTCTCTCTGTGGGGGGTGTGTGTGTGTCACTACTTAAAACACTTACCTGTCACAGTGGAGGTGCTGCTGTGTCGTGTGTGCCTCGTCTCCTGTGTGTTTGCTTCACTCATGTTGGACATGAGTGGTGGTGTGACTGGCAGCTGAACAGGCGAACAGCCCACTGCACCCACCGCTTCTGGAGGAAAACAAATTCACGCTAGTTTATTCAAGGCTTCCCTTTGGTGACGCCTCTCTCTCTCTCTCTCTCTCTCTCTCTCCGTCTCCAGGTACCTCCAGGAGGTGGGCTACACAGACACCATCCTGGATGTGAAGTCCCAGCGGGTAAAGGCTCTGCTGGGTCTGACTGGGGACAGCGGCGGCCAGAGCGGCGTGGAGCAGCGGCTGGAGCCCATGGTGAACGGCACGGAGCCCTCCTCACTGAAGACCACCACCACCACCACCACCACCACCATGATGGGGTAAGGCAGACAGCAGCTCCGTTTGTAGTGCCGCTCGGCAGTTATGGGGTGATCGGTCTTTGTGAGCTGGGACTAAGTCAGAGTGGATGTCCAGCTTGTCCGCTGGGTCCTGTCCTTACCTCTGCCCTGCTGTTGTGTTTTCCCCCTGCTCAGTGGGCCAGTGCGTATACCACAGCTCCTGGAACGGTGCTGCTGATTCGAGATCATTGTTTTTGCCTTTTAATTCCTATATAATCTTATTTACATGGGTTATGGTGAACTGACGATAGATCAGTTCCCGTGTCAAATAAGGGTGATGGATGTCGATGGGCGTTTGTTTACTGTCCCTTTCTGTTGACAGGAAACCAGAAATGTCGGACTCTGCGACCGTCTTGGAGGCCTTTAAGTTCATTGAGAGCGCTGCGGCTGAGTTCAGTGATGAGGACGATGACGAAGACAGTGACGGGAGGGAAAAGACCATCATCGACTTGGCAACGGTGCGTTCTCGCACGCGCACACACACACACACACACACACACGCACCCCCCCCCTCGTAAATGATTTTGTTTATCAGTGTCCCAACATTTACAATAAAAGCAAACGAGTTCTCATCTCATCAAACCACCCAACCCTGCACTGCTCTCTCTCTCTCTCTCTCTCTGTCTCCTCCTCCTCCTCCTTCCCCCATCTCTGTGACTCTCTCATTCTCTATGCCTGTCTGTCTTTGTCTAGCAGATGGTGAGGAAGAAGGGCTCTGGCTCTCCCTCCTCCTCCTCAGCTGATCTGAGCGATGACCCAGACACCGAGGAGGCTCTGAAGGGCTTTGACTTCCTTGCCAGCAGTGAGGACATGGAGGCCTCCCCCGAGTCTCCCAGCGCAGGAGAAGCCATCGACTGGGGTAAGCCCTGCCCACACACTACTGACTGAGGCAAGCCCCACCCCTGCAGTACAGACTGGGATAAGCCCTGCCCACACACTACTGACTGAGGCAAGCCCCACCCCTGCAGTACAGACTGGGATAAGCCCTGCCCACACACTACTGACTGAGGCAAGCCCCACCCCTGCAGTATAGACTGGGATAAGCCCCGCCCACACTCTACTGACTGAGGCAAACCCCACCCCACAGGTCTGACTGACGTAAGTCCCGCCCCTTCGTCGCCAGCCTGCAGTCTGACTCTGTCAGAGACTTGTGGGTAATGAAAAAAAACAGACTGGAGGGGTCGTGCAGTTATAATTTTTTCTTTTCTATTTTTATTTTTTTTTTTTTCCGTTTTCCGTGAGGATGGCTTTTCCCAGCCCGCTACAGCATCTGAACGCAAGCACAGCGCAGACAGGACCCCCACCAGGGGTCAGGGGTCATGAGGGTACGCCGACTTCACAGCTGAACACTGTGTTCCTCCATCCCCCCCGTGTAGATAAGGAGGAGCACAGCCCCACCATGTCGGAGGCCTGGGAGGTGGACCAGGGTCTGATCTCCAAACTGAAGGAGCAATACAGGAAGGAGCGCAAGGGCAAGAAGGGGGTGAAGAGTAAGTTGGGGCGGGGCCTGCGCCTCACAGCCACGCCCCCCTCCCCTGTCCACAGACCTCCATCACTCCGGCTACGTCTTTGTCACCCTTTCATTTTGCTCCCAGCCCTTTCCGTGTGTGTGTGTGTGTGTGTGTGTGTGTGTGTGTGTGTGTGTGTGTGTGTGTGTGTGTGTGTGTGTGTGTGTGTGTGTGTGTGTGTGTGTGTGTGTGTGTTTGAGACGCTGCTTTGCTAATTGGACATCTTGGTAGAGACCGTTTCCTTCGTCCATCTGTGGACTCCTCCGAGCCGTCATCGCCACCTCTCTCTCTTTCTCTCTCTCTCTCTCTCTCTCTCCTTTACACTCTAATGCACTTGACCTCATCCCTCTTTCTCTCCATCTCCCTCGCCCAGCTCCAGCCCTCTCCTCTCCTTCCTCTGCTTTTGTTTCTCTTCGTTTTGCCACATTCCTCCTGTCGGTCGAGACCGTGTGCTGTGGTCTCTGTCCTCCATCCGACATCCCTTATGCGTTCGCTTTGCTTTGGGCTTTTTCCCCACACGACTTCTTTAATGCTGCCTGCCGTCATCTTGTTTTCACTTTCTTGGGGAGAGTTGGAGCTTTTAGAGGAGGCGTGGCCTTGTTGGCTCCACCCTGTATAAGATGGGCCAGCCCACACGTGCCGTAAGCTCTGAGCAAAGACGACTCTCCCTCTTTTGGAATGTCTCCGTCTTCACTTCCTCTTTACTGCTTTCCCCTCCAATTCTTGACTTGTTTGCAGTACGTTCATTTCATTCGTTCAGAAATCTCTGATAGAAGAAAACTGTCAATAAAAGTCTCTCTCTCCTTCTGTCCTTCTCCCTCCCTCCCTCCCTCCACAGGGCCAAACAGATCCAAGCTCCAGGACATGCTAGCTAATCTGCGCGACGCAGAGGATCTGCCCTCCATACAGCCCTCAGTGGCGCCCCCTGCCAGACCCAGCCTGCCACGGCTCAACGAGCATGACCTCGCCCGGGCTGACGAAGGTATAGTCCACCTGGATCACCTCCGCCATGCCTGTGTCTCACACACACACACACACACACACACACACACATACCGAGGTTTAAGACAATGTAGCCACAATAATGAGCTTTTATATCATAAACTAAACATGACCTTTAAACATCGACGTGATCATCTGATCATAAGCATGCAAACACAAATGAGCAACCGTGTGTGTGTGTGTGTACTGCAGTGGAAGCCCTCACATTCCCCCCATCCTCGGGAAAATCATTCATAATGGGCGCGGACGAGGCGCTGGAGACGGAGCTGGGCCTGGGAGAGCTGGCAGGGCTCACGGTGGCCAATGAGGCGGAGACTCTGGCCTATGATGTAATTACTGCCCCGCCCACATCTGCACACAGCGCCTTAGGGGCTTAACACCGTTCTCCACACCAGACCTCATGACTGTTCTCCTAAATCAAGCCAGAATCTATTGTTTTTGTACTTGTTAATGCCATATAAATGATGAAATGGTTCAGAAATGCAGTGTTCAGTGCTATTGATACATTGGTCATAAAGTGATCAGACAGGCAGATCGATACCATGCTGACTTCAGTGTTGTTTAGAGACGTCAATAAACAGGCTTTTTATCGACGGGGCCTTTAGCCGCGTTTGCTTTCCGCCTACACACACTCGCGCATACACACTTAATCAGGGTTAACTAGGCCTATGAGGTCAGCATCTGAATTCTTATCTAACGTAATGTAAACAGAAGCAAAGTTCAAACCCGCCTGTTCTCCTGAGGTGTCTCTTCTTCCTGTTCCAGATCACCAATAACAAGGATGTGCTGAGGAAGACCTGGAACCCCAAGTTCACCCTCAGGAGCCACTTCGACTCCATCCGCGGCTTGGCCTTCCACCCGGTGGAGCCGGTGCTGGTCACGGCCTCTGAGGACCACACGCTGAAGATGTGGAACCTGCAGAAGACGGCCCCCGCCAAGAAGTACGAGCTCGCCCGTACTCCTCCACCCGGCCCAGTCCTCCACCTGCTCCGCCTGTTGAAGTGGCCGCGTGCGTTTCCAGACGAGTTATTAATCCCCTCTTTGTCCCTCCACCCTGCCCCACAGGTGCACTGCCCTGGACGTGGAGCCCATTTACACGTTCAGAGGCCACAGGTGAGCCGACTCCATACCGCACATGCCTGCTACTGCGACAGCTGCCAGTCTTATCCTGTTCTTATACAGTTACTATTACTGCTGTTACTGTTATAATTAGTATCACTACTACTGCAGGAGGTCTATCATGGCAGCACTCAGAATGCTGACAGTGTCGTGACCCTTACCCAGCTGGGCACAGGAGCTGTGGCTATAGGCAGTTGTGAATCGTTGTCTGGGAAACGGTAGCACGAGCGTTCTCTGCTTTTTGATTGGTTGCTGAGGATAACCCTCCCCTCTCCTCTGCAGGGGAGCTGTTCTGTGTGTGGTAATGAGCAGCACTGGAGAACAGTGCTTCAGTGGTGGTGTGGATGGAACCATTCAGAGCTGGAACACTCCTAATCCCAACATTGACCCCTATGACTCCTATGGTACGTTCCAGCTCGGGGTCCGAGTACCGTTGTGTTCTTCTAAGACTTAAGGAAACCTTTGCAGAGTTGTTTTTGCGAATCAGTGTTTTTAAACCCTCCCCTGTAACAGAGCCCTCTGTGCTGAGGGGGGCGCTGTGTGGTCACACCGACGCTGTGTGGGGCGTGGTCTATAGCTCCGCCCACCACCGACTGCTGTCGTGCTCGGCGGACGGGACCGTGCGGCTGTGGAGCGCTGCGGACACCTCCCCCGCCCTGGCCGTCTTCAACGAGAACAAAGGTAACGCGGCCAAGCCTTAGGCTCCTCCCTCTCTAACACGCGTAACGGGGCATCAGTGAGGAAGGGCCTGGTTCTGGTTCTGGTTCAAGGGCCGAATGTGGATAGTTCCACCGTGTTTGTTATATGATCGTGTTAAATTATAAGGAACTGAGCTTGTTTGATTGGCTGTTTTAGTGATGACAGGAACGACCTGTTCGTGTTTCTGTGGCTTGGTCTCAGTTTGTCTGCATTTAGCCCACCGTTCTCATTCGTGTGTGTGTGTGTGGTAGAGCTGGGTGTTCCCTCCTCCGTGGACATGGTGTGCAGTGAGCCTGCACACATGGTGGCAGCCTTCTGTAACGGCAGGTCAGCCGTCTATAACATGGAGACCCAGCAGCAGGTGCTAGAGCTGGAGTCAGAGAACGCTGGAGAGCCAGGTACACCCTGACCTTGCCCCGACCTCACCATGACCTTGCCCCCGACCTCTCCCCCTCCCCCGCTGACCTCACCAATACACCTCACACCTTTACCATGGTGGTCAGTATGTGGTATCTGACCGTGTGTGTGTGTGACTCCTCAGATGCTCCTCGCCACATCAACAAAGTGCTGAGTCACCCGACGCTGCCCATCACCATCACAGCCCAGGAGGACCGACACATCCGTTTCTACGACAACAACACAGGTATCACCCTGCTGGTCGGTGGTTGCAGTTGCGTGGTGACCCTATCAGCAACGCAGAATGGTTCTGAGGAAGCCTCCGCGTCTCCGTGAGCTATTATGAGCTACAACGTGTAGGCAGTCTCTCCGACTCGTGAGTCATCTGTGAGAAATGTGTGAAGTCTAGCTCAACATTAGAGCAGGAGTTTCTCTTGCATAGAGACAAAGGAGGGTTTTTTTTCTCGTTTCAGTTAAAACTCTACTGCCTGCAACTCCATCTGATGCGTTTTATAGATTATAATTATAAATACAGTAGACCAGGAGTCTGATTGGCTGAGACTTTTCGTGCACACGCCTGTCGTCACGACGACGTTTCCTTCCTAAGACGCTCGTGTCAGTGGTTTCTGTTGTGCTTGTCTTAAGGCAAACTGGTCCACTCCATGGTGGCACACCTGGACGCTGTGACCAGCTTAGCGGTGGACCCAAACGGCCTGTATCTGATGTCTGGTAGTAAGTACACGCCGTCTCTGTGGTCTGCTTGGCTGTCCACGCCCGTGTGTCATGGGGAGGAACGGAAGCTGAACAGCTGCTTCAACATCTTTCCACCCCCACCCAGGATGGTACGTGAACAATCTGTCTCTCCCCCTCCCCCCGTCTCTCGAAGGTCACGACTGCTCCATCCGCCTGTGGAACATGGAGAGCAAGACCTGCATCCAAGAGTTCACGGCCCACCGCAAGAAGTTCGAGGAGTCCATCCACGACGTGGCGTTCCACCCCACCAAGTGCTACATCGGCAGCGCCGGTGCCGACGCCCTTGCCAAAGTCTTCGTATGACCCCCGACCTCTTTCTCTTCCCGCGGACCTCTGGCCTTAAGGCCCGGACCTGAACGTGATGGGCTGGAGGCTCCATTTAGATCGGACCGGCGCCTGCATTGGTGATTGGTTGTTTAGGTCGGGGCTGGCTGTGTTGGTGTGTTTGAGAAACGAGTCACGCTGGATCTAAGAGAAGCCTGGCTCAGCGGACCGTGACCCTCCCGTGACCCCCTGGCTGAAATGCGTAACCCCCCATCCGGGCAGGCCTGGGTGTGAGCCGTGGACGGTGCCTTCCAGCATCAGGCGGCCAGTGCAGTAGCTGTAATTTGCGGAGAGAGCCACTAGGGGGCTCCAAGGTTCATCACACAGCCCCCCCCCCCCACCTGCCATTCTCTGCCCTGTGCTGGAGGACACAGAGTGTGTGTGTGTGTGTGTGTGCATGTGCACTTTTATGGATGTGTACTCACGTGCGCACCTGCATCACAAACACCAAACGTCACTCCTCTCTTCCAGAAGGAAGAGCCACTCCCCCTTTATCGGCCTTTTTGTTTCTGGAAATGAGAGGGCCAGCGAGCTTGAGTCAAGCCTGCTATTCCCCTCTCATCCCCCTCTACCTGTCTCCCCTCATCCCCCTCTACCTGTCTCACCACAGCCCCCAGTCTCCTCGGCCTGTCTCACCTCCTCTCATTTTAAACTGGCCAATGACGGCGTGCCTTTGCTCCCAGTTCTCTTTGCAGATTTCAGTCGGGTTCAGACTAGATGAAGCCGTCCTCCTCTGCTTAAGCAGCAGGTAACGTTCCCCTGCTCTTGGTTTTATTAGACGGTGTGGCGGTTCGATGGCTTATTCCCAAAATCTGTACAGCCCACCATGTGTTGGAGGCATCAACAGTGGACTCACATTCACTTTGCTTGTGTTAAAGTTGCTCAGAGCTCCCAAAAGCTCAGAAAAATCTGTGAATCGGGGAGATCTTTTTAATCCAAGGATTCTGTCACATGTTCAAAAAATATTCCTCCCCCTCCTCATCTAGTCAGCACTCTCCTCATAAGGCATATTTAAATGGGTTCTCTGGAATAGAGTTTGATATATATTTTTTAATACATCTTAAATAGACGTTATCCATGGTTCTGTTATAGAACAAGTGGGATTAGACTTGTACATAGAATGGTATTAAAGTAAATTATTTATTGGTGGAACCATTACCAAAATTCTCTGTGGCTTTACACCTAATTACAAGTGACTTTGTATTGTACTGCCTTTACTCTTTAATTTCATAAGCACCTTTAACAAGCTAGTGCACCCCCAAAACTGTCCATCCTAACCGTTGCATAGTTTTTCGATCTCGTGTTTCCTGGAAGCATTAGATCTTGATATCTAAGCTTGTTTTAGAAAAGTAGTTCTCAGTTGTAAAGGTGTACACTTCTCCTACCTAAAGAGAGCAGGTAACTGGTCCAGTAGAGTTGTATATTTTGTGCAATGGCTACAGTATAATAATTTTCAATTTTCTTTTTTTTTTTTTTGTTTGTTTTTTGTTATTGAATTTTGTACATGGAGTAGATCAGACACTTTCACTGTTGTGTAATGCCAACAATGTAACGTTCCAAGAAAATTAGGACATAAAGAAAAAAAGAAGAAAAAAAAAGTGGTGAAGTCCAATGAAATCTGTCGTCATGTGATTAAACTGCCTAGCTCTAGATCACTTATACGGATGAATGATGCGTGTCGTGTTTTGGATTCGACCAGAGAAGACGCACAAGCAAGGCGTGAAATTCGACCGACCATCTCGTGCACTCGACCCATCGGACAAACTGCAGCAATTCGACGTGCCCTTTTACGGGGTTTTAAGGGAGGATTTTACAGCTTGGTTTGTAGTATTTAAAAAAAATGTTTCTTTCTGTTAATTTATGGATTTGTTTGGGTTCTTTCTTTTTAGCCAAATGTTTTCTGATTGTTCCGAGTGATTTTTAGGACAGACATGCGGTGTGTACAGGACTGTGTGGAAGGACATGCGGTGTGTACAGGACTGTGTGGAAGGACATGAGGTGTGTACAGGACTGTGTGGAAGGACATTGAGGTGTGTACAGGACTGTGTGGAAGGACATGAGGTGTGTACAGGACTGTTGCTGGAGCGTCTGCTGTTCGATAGAGGTCAGAGTTCAGGAAACGGCTCCCCTGCAACTATCTCAGAGTACCGCTTCACTCCGGCTTCGATTATATGACCATCCAGAACAAATGCGAGTATTTCTGTTTACTTACGTTAAGTTTGGTGACCGGTTGCAAATGAAATGTAACCAAGCTGTGCTGCAGGTTGATACTTTAAACAGGTTTGTTGGCTTGTTTTGTTTATTATGTGATTACTTGAAATTTGAAAGTATGTCTCTGGGGTGCCTCTTGTTTCCTCTGCTGAAGGGTTGAACATATGCCAGTCTCATCAGGAATGACATGCCTTTTTAAGTGATGGTGCGGGCATTACAAAGCAAAGGAAAGTGTGTGTGTGTTCACTTTATTTGCAGTTCATTAAATCATGACATAATGGAAATTAAGGGAAACCTTTTGCTATTTTATCCAAATGAAAAAAAGAGTATTAGATTGATTTAGATTCAGCACAAAAAAATGTTTAAATTACTGGAGAAAGTATAGGAAACTAGGAAAGGAGGTGTGTGTGTGTGTATGTGTGAGTGTGCCCCCCCGTCCCCCATACTGATAAATATGCGCTTTTTTATTTTTTCCTGTTGCCTTTTTATTTTAGAACGGAGAAAATCAGTATAATCTTTGAGTATTTACAAACAAGCGATTAACAGCAGTGTACATTAAACTGCAGATGGCTAACCGATCTCACCCAGTGATGTGTGCTTTTAATGGTAACCAGGACAACACCAAAATTTCAGCACGTACACTGCAGTTTCATTCGTTTAACGTGATGCATGTGCACATACATTACCGACATACACTTGCTTAACCTTGCACCGATCAATAAAAAAATCAGAATGATGTAGCTACAATAGTACATGGCTTAAAAACTCAAATTTTATGTGCAGATCATCAGATTGGGAACAGCTTTTAAAAAAAACAAATTAAAGTTAGTAAGGTGCTTCAGCAATATTTCTATTGCCACATTTCATGTGGTTACATTAAAATGCTCTTTATATATCTAGGCACGTGCTGTGGTGACCAAAAATATTCCCCTTTTCTCCCCAGATCTCTCGTATCCCATTAATATTGGTTGGGGAGAGACTACTGTCTGGGTATACCGAGTCTTATGTATTTATTGCATGTCCAACTAATGAAACTGCGTTTATTTGTCAGCTACCCGAGTTGTCCTATTGATTAACAGTATAGTACCCCCTGCTGGTCAGAGAAGGGAACTAGTTAGCTGGCCTATAAAGGGTTGAAGTCCTGGTGTTTTCGTTAGGATAAAAATACGTATATGCCTAATTATCAGTTCTCTTTGAAAAAAGACACTTGTCCAGGTAATATGGTTTTTAAAGAGCTCGCCCTATGCCATTATTTCCAGGGTATTGTATTTAGGGAACTGAGTTACTGACACCCTTCAAACACCTTGACCAGGAGTGCTTTGCTCCGTTACCGCAGATGACCTCGGAAGTGAACTGCTGAACAGAAATGTAACGCAAGTGCTGGAATATGTGACTGTAGCCTGAACCGCCTCTGATTCGGCTGTACAGAGAGTACTGAAGACCATGCAGATTGGATAAATATGTTCATTCTCTTGTATATACTTTTGTTATTGACGTTCTTTTTGGTTCGTTGTATTTTCCCTTTGTTTTTGTTCCTGTTTTGGGTTTTATCAGATGGAAGACATTTATCAATATAATACAATAATAAAAGACAATGTTGTATTTCACAGTGGTGTAGACTTAAACAGTGCATATACGTGATATTGTTGTTCTGCTGGTTTTATTTTGGGTATCAGGTACATCCCGTAATCCACTCAGGTGCCATGAATCATTCAGCGAAATTTTGTGCTTCGAGTATTTAAAATGACTACATAACGTCCGTTCATGGTTCTCTTTCAGATATTTGAAAATGTTTCCGGGAACTACGATGCTGTTTGCTCTCTAAACAAAACTATCGTTAAGTCAACTGCCAAATCAGATTCCTCATGCTTTGACATACGCGCAAAAGCCCATAAACCAACATATACGTCATATACGACAACTTCTAGCCTAAGGAAAGTGGCTGGAGCTGCAGTGCGGTATTTCGGCCACCAGGTGGCAATGATGACGGTTAAATGATGGTTGCTGTCGCATTTTATGAGGTAAACTAACCTGGGTTGAAATTTCTGCGTGTAAATCATCATCACAATGAGAAACAAAAACATGACTAATGGTTGTAAAAGTTGTGTCCCCATGATACAAGGGAGTAACCGAAAACAAGCTTATATAGCTTATTTTACTACTGGTAGAGCTACGCTACACTGATAGAAAGACATTTATTTGTACAACATACCCAGAGGTGATTCAAAGTACATTACATAATAAGAACATAAATAATTGATCATAAAAACATTTTAAACTTTTTGTAGGATAAAAGAAATTTGCAGTGTTTTAAAGAAACATAAAATATATCAGAAATATTTTAGGCTAGATTTTAAAATGTCTGATCTGGGCAATTTCGATCTGGCAGTTTTAGCTGGTGGTAATGAGGGAATTGGAATAATGTTTGCTTTGTCTGGGTTAGCATTCCCCAACGCTCCCCACCCAGAACCACCGCTGCTGTTGTAAAACATTATTTTGATTCCCTAATGATTAGGGTACTTATGATGCAAAAAAAAAATAACGAATCAATTAATCTTAATATAATTTTTTTTTAAATATTTGTGGTAAAAAGTATTGGAGCAGTTCGACTGAAGCAGTTCAAAAACCAAGTTTAGGTATTCAGCAATGTTCCTTAGAGATGGTCGTGGTCATCAAGACTAACAAAAAATTAAAACAGGTGAAAGATTCCAACAAAGATTCTTTATTTACAAAACATCACAGCGGAAAGCTCAGAGTAAATGCAAACTGCAACATACAAGCTAACTCCATCTACATAAAAAGACTGTAGAGTCAATAACCCCCCCCCCAACCAAAAAAAATAGAAAAGAAATAAAAGGGTTCAGATTAAACAAAAACACTCCTCAGAGCGCTCCTCCTCTCTCCCAGCACCACGTCAGATTAGGTCAGCCACTGAAAAAGAAAAGGAAAACGTAAAAAGGTTTGACAGACACAATACAGCTGCCTTTACAACAGCAACGCCATCATGTCCTAGCGAGCACAGAGGGCACACAGGGCAGACATGTTTTAGGGTTGGGGTCAGAGGCCTGCAGCAGGCGGCCAGCAGCGTACCGTTCATGGGCATTTCATCGATCTGTGTAGAGTAGTACTGCTCAATGTCGCGAAGGATGCGGATGTCATCATTCTTCACGAAGTTGATGGCCACACCCTTGCGGCCGTAACGCCCTGACCGGCCGATTCTGCAGAGAGAGGGCAGAGTTGTCGTCACTCGACGTCCATGGTGTGTCACAGTGGAAACTTTAAAGGCAAAACACTAGTCCGGGTTCACCGTCCTTCCGAAACTTTTATTGGTGTGTTGATGTCTTAAAGTGCATCACTGTCAGGGCTGCAAGCAGCAATGGGCGTTTGAGCATATCAGTGCACATCATCTACATAAATATACCTCATTTTGTTCAGACAGTATCAGAAAAATCTATATGAAATCTTTTTGTTTTTAAGAGGTTCTGTCAAATGGGTCTTTATAACCGATATTACGGTTCTGCCCTCGGAAATGTAGGCTTGGTGCCGACGTGTTCACACACCTGTGGATGTACAGCTCTCTGTTGTTGGGTAGGTCGTAGTTGATGATGAGGGAGACCTGAGGTACATCTAGCCCTCTGGCCCACACGTCTGTAGAGATCAGCACTCGGCTACGACGACACAAGCACAAAATTATCTAAATGTTCACGTGTGCAAATAATATCATATAAAATCATAATAAACATGCGTGCGAAAATTGGGTTGACAGAACAAAACATACAAATGTGCAAAGCCATGTTTTAGAACTATACTAATTAAAAAATACAAGGTGTCTCAAAAGGAAACATCTACATGAAATGAAAATGCATATTCCACAGAAGATACGAAATGTTGCTATTGCTGCTTGTGCTAGCATTCAGCACATTCAGCTGCTTGTGCTAGCATTCAGCCAGACATTTAGGTGAAAAGGCCAGTCTAACACTCACTTCATTTTATATGTTTGTTTACTTTTAAGACACCATGTACAAAAAGTGAAATCTACATATTACAAAAACTAAGAAAAATGTAGCCCTTAAAGATCAAGTCATATAAAAACATTCAACCAAATATTCAACCAAAAGAGGTTCAGCTCCAAGTGTTACCTGGCTCCAGATCGGAACTCTTTCATAATGGATTCCCTCTCTTTCTGGGGCATGTCTCCGTGCATAGAGGACACCGTGAAGTTTGCCTCTCGCATCTTTTCAGTCAGCCAGTCCACCTAGAAAATGAAAACAGTTAATTTTTAAATAATTTTTTTCAGCAAATCGGGGGTAACTGAACACCTGCTGAATAGATTCGCAGAGAGCTTTAGAACATTAGAGTCTTGCACTGACTCCAGGCACGTGAACAGAAATGGTGGAGTTTAAAGCAGCTGAATCTCTGCCCCCACCCCCGTCACCCTCCCCTGTTTGTCTGGCTTGTACGGAGAGCTTTAGTGTCCGAGTGAGGGAGCCCGTGGTACTGACCTTCCGTTTGGTGTTGCAAAAGATGACGGCTTGCGTGATGGTGAGAGTATCATACAGGTCACACAGTGTGTCAAACTTCCACTCCTCCCTCTCCACAGCCACAAAGAACTGCTTAATACCCTCCAGCGTCAACTCATCACTGCAAACAGTGCAGGGAATTAAACATTAATGCTCCTCGAGCTGAATTTAAACAAACCTATTAGTGCTCTTGAATTAGGTACAGTGCAAGCAGATCTGTTTTTCTTACCGCTTCACCAGAATGCGTATGGGGTCCGTCATGAACTTGTTTGTCATTTCCAGGATCTCGTGTGGCAGGGTAGCACTGATCAGAACCACCTGAGTGGCAGGAGGCAGGTACCGGTACACATCATAGATCTGCTCCTTAAAACCTACACAGGGAGGGAATAGACACATGCAAATCAGCACCCAGAGCCCGTTTATTTCAACAAAACTCTCCATTCATGAGCCCAACAGTGCATCTTTTTTTAAAAGCTAGCGTTCAAACCTTTGTTGAGCATTTCGTCAGCTTCATCGAGAACCAGCATTTTAATAGCGCGGGTCCTCAGACTTCTCCTGCGGATCATATCTAAGAGAGAAAGGGTAATGAAGTTCATACTCAGCACCTAAGTGATGACATGAAACACATCCAGATTAAGATGCCAACAACAAACTCACCAAACACTCTGCCGGGTGTTCCCGCTACAACGTGCTGCCCGTAGTCCAGCTTCCGAATGTCCTCACCCACGTTTGTGCCACCAATACAGGCATGGCACTGGACGTTCATGTAGTCGCCCAGAGCGAGAAGAACCTATAATGCAGACCAGTACAGAGACTCTACAGTGAGACACTTGTGCAAGTCGTTTGGTGGAAGGTGGGTTGACGCCAATAAACGCACTCAATGTATTTAAAACAAATGTACTTTAGATATTTACCTTTTGAATCTGTCCAGCCAATTCTCTGGTTGGAGCCAAAATTAGTGCCTGGGTCTCACGAACCTATTGGGGTGGAGATAAGAGGCTAAGTGAGAAACTGAAAAGCATTGAATACAAGTACATTTACATTATGTTTACAGTACATTTACATTAAGTTAGTAACTCGAGGGAAAAAATCCTTAAATACCTGAATGTCCAGACACTGCAGCACCGACACGCAAAACGTTGCCGTTTTACCAGTACCGGACTGCGACCTGGAGAGTGGAATGGGTAAAGTTAGATATTTCAGCTTAAATAGGGAAGCCACTCTCACATGTAAATCGTATCGCTGCATTTTGAAAATAAAATCAGTTATAAGAAAGCAATGGCAGAGCTTAAAAGTGGCTGGGAAACTTACTGAGCAATTACATCTCTCCCCTTTATTATCTGTTTGATGGCTCTTTGTTGGATCGCTGATGGTTTCTCAAAACCTAAACGAAGAGCAGATGATATTGCATAAATTATCAGACCACAGATGAAGCTGTAAGTATCCAATCTTAATGGCACATTCAGTAAAACCTCAACTATAAGGACACATTGCCAAATTACCACAAAAATGACAGCTATCTTATTACTGCTTGCTATGTGGCTGCGTAGTTAGCCAACATTAGCTAGCTACCTGTATGCTAACTTCCTAGCTAGCTAGCATATTAGCATAGAATATAAGTTTTAGGTCGCGAGATACTTCCTTAAGTAGTTTAATAGCATAACCGCTCTACTTTTTTTATTAATAGTGCCTTTTGGTAGCAGTTTATTTTATTTAATCGTCTTTGTGAATCGACGGGCCTGAATCACAGAACAAATCCGCGGACTTACCGTACGCGTAGATCCCACGGAGAAGGTCCTCCCGCAGGCCCATCGTATCGAAGGTTGGCGTAACATCCACCTCTTCGCTAGTCTCAAACTCCACTTTGGTCATGTCCTCCTCCTTCAGGAGTCGCTTTCTTGTACTTACGGGAGCCGCGGCCATGGCTATCGAGGATTAACCTAACTGTAGAAATTTAAAACAGAAACGTCGTCCGTTCTCAACACGGAGCCTCCTGTAGGGAAAATGAGCGCCGCGTGTCGCCGAAGTGACGAACAAAGCGCGCGACGCCGTCGAGTGTGACGTGTTTCGCGGCAGCTGCTGTGCGGCGCTCAAACATGCCAGGGTCCTGTTTTCAATATACAAGCATACTGGTGGTAATACAAAGATAATTACGTTTTTTAAATACTTGTCAGACAATATACCTACTATTGGCCTCTCCTTACAAAAAAAGAAACAAAAAAAAAACACAAAAAACATTGAACAGACCTTAAACATCTTGTAATGCTAACAATAATAAATACATCATCCGCAAATAACTTCTCAGTGTGAAAATTAACGTATTGTGAAGTTAGTGACACGTCTTCTGTTGTTTTTATTATTCAAGCGTCTGTGCGTATGGTAAGTATTTAACTATGAGATACCTTTACCATGACCTGACAAAATGATACAACAGTAATCAAGTTAAAAGATTCTTTATTTTAAGCCGCAATATATTTCATTATTATGTCTATGATAGGCTACAGCAATTAGAATGACAGTTGGCAGTCACCATGTATTGCTATATGTATGGGCAGCTGCCAATTTCAGTGGCAAGTCAACACTGTCTTTTGAACAGCAGCTCTGATTTTTCAAGTGTGGGAGTTGTCAGGTTTAAGTCTTACAAACCTAATACAATAAGTACACAAACCTATTAAGATGGATAGAAAAATCAGTTTTTGCTAGCAAAAAAGATTGTGTAGTCACAGAAAAATGACTAAATATGAATATTTGGTTTCCTTTTACACATCACATGCTTTTTAGATTATATAATTTTTTTTATCTTTGCATGATATAAAATACACAAAAGCCCCAAATCTTGTAGTGGTTTGTGAAGCTACCCATACAAACAGTATGCCTTTAAAACATTCCACATTAATGGTGGCCATTATGTAAAACAATCTGTCCATACTGTATGTAGTGTTGTAGTTTTGATTATATGTCCTGTAATACCATAAGTCTATTTATTCCTCATTTCCTATTTTATATTTAAATACTGCATTTTGTATGTTCAATCTAGTTGGTTTTAGTACGTTACGTCATACGTCATGTACACTCACCAAGACAAATTCCTTCTATGTGCATACACATACTTGGCAGAATAAAGTGACTCCAATATTGGCCATTGTTAATTGGCTTTTTCACAAGTTGTTTTAAGAATTTGTTTTTTGCAACACAAATCAAGTTATAGCATTCTGTACATTTTGGACTGTCCCATCCTGAAAATTTTACTTCTAAATGAACAGGTGTTCAAAAAGGCTTTAAAGTGGGCAAGAAAGCCTGTTGGCTCTCTGGGTGAATATGAACACGTCAGCACCGGTGTCAAAACTACCCAGCCACTTTCTTCTAAGGACCTTCACACACTAACTGTACAGAACACTTTGTGCACTGTATTTTAAGTCAAGCCACATTGTCAATTGTGATTTTCACCCCAATCGAAATTTGTCCTCCGCATTTACCCATCTGTGCAGTCAGAACACACACACACACACACACACACACACACACACTAGTGATCACTAGGGGGCTGTGGTGCACACGTGCCCAGAGCGGTGGGCAGCCCTAGCCCAGCGCCCGGGGAGCAGTTGGAGTTAGGTGCCTTGCTCAAGGGCACCTCAGTCATGGCCTCAGGCCTGGGAATCGAACCCACGACCCTCTGGTCACAAGACTGGTTCCCTAACCACCAGACCATGACTGCCATGACTTTTAGCATTTAAAAACAGTGAGAGAGATAGTGTGCAAATTAAACTCATTACACGCTCCAAATTCGCTTTATCACTACGTGTACAAGACCACAGTCATAAGAAGTCTGATCCTTAATTTTTTTACCCCCCAAATAAAAACCCAAAACAGCAGAATCCCACTCAAGACACAAGTTTATTGTCGCTGGTCCCAATGACCCACACAGTAAACAGAGTCTGAGACATGGAAAGTTTTAACCTGTACAAAAACAAAGTCCCAGACTACTGGTCTTTCATCTCCTTCAGTCTTTTGATGGCAGACTTGACTGTTACGGCGGATGTTGTGCTGTGAACGAGAGAAATTATACAGTTATGTACAAGTTTAGACACACACACACGGATCAGATCTGTGACTCATTTCCTTTGTAAGTGCAGCTGATACTTACTTGTATGTCCAAGCACCCCCTGCCACAGTCTTCATGCAGGACCCACAGTGCCAAATGCCCACGGCCCTCCTTTTCATCTTGGTCTGAAAGCACAGAAACATTAGCAACACCACTACAGACGTGAACGTGACGCTCAGCTGCATCCCAACAATCCGATGGCCGTTGGTTATAAACAGCAGTCAGTAACAAGTGCTGGAGCAATGAAACGGACCCGATTCATCTTGTGGTGCACCGAAAAACCAGTGTGCATCAGTATAGTTCAATACTGCATTCTGAAATCCATCCATGTGCAGACGGAGAAGTTTGTTCTTGGAATTAGCAACTAATTAGCGAACCCACACGATTGGTCAATACCAAGAATGAATCCTCACTACCTGCCAACGGCAGCAAGACGAGCAATTCAGTTAAGCCTGGAAAACTGTACTGAACATAGGACTCAAGTCTCAGCACAGACTATAGCCAGTTATAGTGTTATATATTATAGATTAGTTATAGTGATAACTCAACATACTCAAATATGCATTACTATCCAATTACACCGTTTCTGACAATAGTGCATTTAGTGGCTTGACCAATTGAATAAACACAAATGTGCATAATCATATGCAAAAAATAGATGACGCAAACACTGAAATGCATGTGTAGGTGTTTCCAGCAGGATGTAAATCTCTCCCCTCAAGGAGAGTTAAGTTGGTTATCAAAGTTCTCCTATGCCAAATATGTGATCAGTGCTGGGTCATAAGCAAAGCCTATATCAATGGCTTCTTTAAAGACTGCACTATATTAAAGGTCATTTTTGCCCTATTGGAAACTCACCTTGCCACAGAAGGAGCAGGTGTACTTCGCATGCTGGGTGATTTCAATTTTTTTCACCATCTTCCTGAGGGAGGCGCCGTAACGGGTGCCGTATTTCCCCACAATCCCCACCTTCTTGGTGCGCTTGGCCTGTAGAATGAAGGAGTCAACAATTCAGCTTTTACGTTGTGAAACAGACGTTCACTGGAAAACTAAGATCTATTTGTAACCAAGACTTCCCAATGAAGCCTCAAGAATAGTTAAGTGTGTAGTGTTCTAAGTGTTGGCTGAACTTCGTCATTCTCTCAGAGCTCCTATTGCAAATATGTTCAAGATAACCTAAATGGGTAAATATTAAAGATTTATACTCGAATTACAACACGTCCTAATTCAACCACTAATAGAGGGGCACAATTACAGCGATTAGATACTGCTACAGCCCAACGTTTGGGGATGTATCTGGAGGACACACACGTACCCGTCTGTTACTAGCGAGCTGTCCGTATCTATGGCGAATAGCCAGTTAGCTGCTAGCTAGCGCTAATTATGAAACCAGCAAAATGTTTGACATACTGTACTATATAAACATTTTTAAAAACGCCGATAATTTTGACGACGTGCTTAACCCTCGGCTAGAGATTAGCTGTTGCCAGTGGATGTCACGACATCACTCATTTCGTGAACTTCCATAGGAGTCCATAGGAGACAAGCTAGAAGCCATAACATATTTGGGAACAACATTAATCGAAATAATCATCATCATCTTTAGCCACTACCTGGATGAAAACATTCTGTAGACTTTGCAGGGGAGCATAATATATGCACATTAAGTATTTTCAGTACGATTGACCAGATTTGGGTGGATATTTCGTCGGGGGTAAAGTCACTCACCATTTTAGCAGAAGAGGTGCGAAGCCAAAAGAGGGATGATAAAGTGCGCAAGCGCGATTTACCATTAACGCACGCCTAGCACTCTGGGATATCGGAGGACCAACTCCACTAGCAACTGGTAAAATTCAACATTGAACAGCATAATTACATACACATAAATAAATGTTTATACATTATTAATTTATATTATATTATCATTGTTATATCATTGTTTCACATGTGACCACCTCATATTTAACAACAATAGCTCTGTTGCACTTGTTGCGATTTCCGCAGCTGAATAGTAATCGGTGCTAGACTTGCCAGGGTCAGTATTTCAGAAACGGTCAACCATGTGGGATGTTCTCATATAGCGGTGTCGAGAGAACACCGAGAATGTGAACGAGGAAAAACATCGAGTGAAAGGGGATTCCGTGGACAAAACGATCAAACTTGTAGACTCGTTGATGAGAGTCAGAGGAGTAAGAATCGTTTTAACGAGCAGCCGAATGCAACGCTGGTACTTCAGCTAATGCGCCTGAACGCACAACTCGTCTTTTCTTAGCACGGATGGGCTATGACAGCATTAACATTCGATTACCAACTTCGATCACCATTGCTGTCTAACGGAATCAAAAGTAAGAATCCAGTGAGCAAAACAGCAGTGGGGAAAAAACATCGCCTGGTCATATTAATCCAGATTTCTGTTGAGAAATCAGTGAGTCTTTGTCAGGTGTCAACAGTTCAGGCTGGATGAGGTGGAGTAATGGTGTGGGGAATGTGTTCTTGGCACACGAGGTGCTCTGATACTTGTGGGTGGAGAATTGTACAGTAGAGCTTACCTAATGTTGGCCAAGTTCATCGCTTTGTGGCAGGCGTTTACCCTGTAGCAGGACATTTTCAGCAGGACAATGCACCATAGCACAAGGTATATAGTCAGGGACTGTTTCCAGGAACATGACAGCGAGTTTTCCATGCTTCCCTGGATTTGCCAGTGTCCAGATTTTAATCCTATAGAGCATCTCTGGAATGAGGTTGGCTATTCAAAGCATGCTAGTACCTCCATCGAATTTGCAGCTGCAACTGTGAGAAGCTATCCTGTCTGCATGGGCCAAGATTCCTGCTGCATGGGCCAAGATTACTGCACCTCGTGGAATCTGTGCCAAGATGAATAGTCCTGAAGGCCAGAGAAGGTCCACCTCACTACTAGATAGGTGTCTTAATAAAGTGGCCATTCAGTGTCATTTTTTTAAAAGCACTTGTATGTGCATTTTAATTAGGTGTAATTACAATGTTCATATGACTCGATTCATATGCACAGATAATCCTGCTAATTATGCCTTTGAATTTCTTAAAAAATAATTTAGACCCAAGTTTAAGATGGAAAGCACTGGCCAATTTAGTGTAATCACTGATAAGGCATCTACAGTTGTACAGATGATTATTACAGTTGGATAATAAAATATCTTGCATGCAGAAATAAGGTAACAGGACAGCATACATTTATCATTTACTGAATTTTAGAGTATCAAGAGAAAGTATTCAGACTGTGCATCTTGCACTAGTTTATTACATAACCACACAAAAGTTATTTTTTAATACTGTCAGAACATTCACCAAAGTGATTAACAGAGCAGCCCTAGATGTTAAGCGTAATTGGAATGTACACCAGCTTTAGTGTTGAGTGTTACAGAAGAGAAACAAGGTGGGTTGTGAGCTGAGGCAGAACTATATGGAAATACAGCCTGATACAGCAGGTCTTCATGCTGCTCTTCAGAACACTGACCAGTACCATTAGAAATTAGACTTGGTGCGTCACACTAACGTGTACAAAAGCGCACATTAATTTCATATAAAGTAAGCAGGAAACAATACTACACTGGACTCCAATAAAGAGGGTTCAGGAAATACTGTTTGCATGTACTGTAACAGCTTTTTACGCTAAATGTTTAGCAAAGGCACAGAAGGACTAAAACGTTAATACTTAATAATCACTCTCATGTAATTATGAAGCCGTAAACAAGTCAGGCAAAACCCTGAGTTACTTAAAACCTAAACTGAAAAGAGGTTCAGGCCGACATGATAGGGTGCAATCTCATTAGGAAAAAATATTACAAAAGGTAAGGTAAATTTTTTATAAGTACAGAATTTACAGGATTCGTGTACTGGGGTTAGGGGGTCTGGAATCTGCTGTAGTTAGTGCTGGGATGACATGGTTGTTGGTTCTGGTACCCTCTTGTGGACAGAGTGCACATTCATCTCATCAGAATCCTGTCTCTATGCTGAGGGACCTGCGGGTCACGTGCTCGATCTCCCCGGTAGAGTATTCCTCAAAGTTGGTGTGGTACTTGGCCAGCATCTTCAGCACGGCACGCAGGTTCAGCCACCACTGTTCCTTCTGCATCCTGTGTCTGCAGAACCACACATTGAATTTGAATTTGATCCTTCCCGTTTCTCCTTAAACCTTACATACTGCAATTTTGATTCAAAATAAAAAAAAAAATCTCAAAAACAATTAATGGAACATCATTCATTAATCTTCAGAGATATTAAATCTGGCCAGTCGGGCTTCCTAACTGCGCATATGTGATTGTCAGTCATTTGGTGTAAAATAAAATAACATCAGGTGCACCAGCAAGGCGACTCCCACAGAGGGAACTGGTGACCACAGACAGCTACTGCTTCCCTATCCTTCACCACTGATTCTTCTCTGCAGTAAAGTTGTGTTTTGCTAGTGTCCTCGTCACTACTGGTGGGACGAGGCCGAACCTGCACCCTTTGATTTTTGGTGTGAATCCTGCCCTCACTATGTTGATGATTTGACTTTGCATAATTTTGTTCTCAATGAAGTACACAATTTAGATTAGATTTTCAACTTCAATCTCTTCATCTATCAATATCCAATGTGTGAATCCAATCCAATAAGTGCCGCCTTAATATTTTTGAGATTATGTATAAAAGTGTGACCACCCATTGCTTTCAAAATGGCATCAAGGATGAAGCACAAGGACAAGGTGTGCAGACAAAATGGAAGCTAAGAGTAAAGCAGCAAAGTAATGCAGTTTGTTACACACCTGCCTAAAACTGGTGTCTCCCATGTAATGCGTCATGCCATGTGAACACTTTGTTTAGTAGGGCAGTGTCACTCACTCAAAGTCCGTGTGGTCCTTGAGGAAAGTCACCGGGCTGAACGACATCACTTTCCTGTTCATGCCGATAACGCAGGCTGTGTCTGGGGAGTTGGCGAACACGCGACCTGCGGCAGCACAACACGGAAATTGTGATCTGCTCGAGTTTCCAAACCAACGCCAAGACTTTCCTCAGACTGAGGAATTCTGTTTAAAACGTTACTCCGTTCTTTTCCATACTAAGTGTTCCTACATCTCCTAACCATTATTCCCAGAATTCTCACAGAATAAGGAAATGGCCAAAACAACTATTTGACAACTGAGAGGACCCTTCTTCTGAAACCACTCCCATCACCTGCAAACCACGTGCTCATGTCTAGAGCTAACCACAGACTGTTTGTGCTTGTGTAACTGAAAAATCTGTTGACTTTCACAAATTGGTGCCCCTTGTTCTCAGAGAGCAGATTTACCAGACTCATTATGCCCGTAATAAGCATTATGGATCTGTCGTGTTTAAAGTGCCCCTCCCAACTTACCTTGTCTATACGTCTGTTTCATTTTCTCAGCAAGCCACTGGATTGCCTTCACTCCCATTTTGGTGCCAAAGTTCCTGTCAAAGGGTGTAGGAACTCCACCCTTAAAATATATATATATATATATATATTATCATTTAATCCATTACAAGTACATGCATACATATAGTGCAAAGACACACACACATACACACCAACCACACTAATCAGTTCAGGACATAAAATACATTTTTAGAAGTATTTGTGTCAAGATGCCTCATGTGCCACTAATAAGAGCCATTAGGCTAAATTATTATTTGAATTAACCTTTTGAACAGTCCAAGGCTGAAAAGCTTTATCTGCAAAGATGCGGCCAGAGTCCAGTGTGCCGGCAGTGTTTAGAGAAGCTGCATAAACCATCAAGACCTTCCTTACCTGCTGCAGGTGCCCCAGCACATTAACCCTGCAGTCGAAGACACCTTTGCCCTCAGCAGAGTACAGGTTGTAAATGAAGTCGGTTGTGTAGTGTTGGTGGCATTTCTCATTTCTGCACAGAAGACAGGTTAGTTTTTATCTCCAGCCAGCACAGGTTTTAATGTGAACCGTTACAATACAACGTGCAGTTTTAAAAGGGAGAGTTCACCTGAGGACCAGGCCTCTCTGAATGTCGTTCTTCATCTTCTCTGCCAAATGCTCCACATTCATCTGACGTCGAAAGAAAACATTGCAATTACAGTTTAGTTTGCTAGGTATAAAAACCATACTTGATTGAGAGGACTAAATTCACCTCAGTTTTAACCGCACTACAGAAAATCCCCTCTGACCAGCAGAGCGAGCTATTAGCATATTTGAGCCACAAAACAACCACAGTGGTACTGTTGAGGTTACAGGGAAGGTAGTGGAATATGGGCACAAACGATATAGGAATTGGGACGTGTGGAATCTACCTCCAGGTCGTGGATGCTGAAGGGCTCTTCATAGATGTAGGCTGCATCTGCCCCAACTGCGATCCCCGTGGTGGTTGCCAGATAGCCACAATATCCACCCATGGTCTCGACAATGAAGACACGCCTCTTGGTACCAGATGCAGACTGCTTGATTTTGTCACAGCTCTATAAGAACACACACTCTCTTACCTCTGTACTATGTCTCTAAATTATTTACCAAGCCATTAGAAACAGCCACGGAAACATATCTGTTTAGTCACTGTGGCAAAATAAATGGATTATTCAAGAGAACCCCTGCTGTAATTGTGCTTAAACAGTGCCAGGACCAATATTGAATTTACCACTTCAGTGAGCACATGAGTTCACGTGAAAGCACCTATTGGTCGCACCAATTAAATCCAGTAGATTCACTGCAATGAATTCTAACTGCCACAGTTTAGACAAAAACAAAAAAATCATGACAATCATCACATTAATGACTAATGATTAATTAATCATCAATTAATTAAATACAAATAAACAAGAGTGGTGCAGTAGTCCCAGGGGGAGTCAAACCTCCATGGCAGCATTGACAGCTGTATCTGCTCCGATACTGAAATCTGTGCCGGGAACATTGTTGCTTATGGTGGCTGGGATCACACACATGACGATGCAGAGTTCATCATAATGGCCTCGAGCCTCCACCAGCTGTAGAACTCCCTCATAAGCCTGTGGAAGTGTGAGATAAATAGATGTGATTTCACCCACACACACGCAGCGAGTTGCTGAATTATTTGTGTACCTCAAATCCACCGACAACCAGAAGAGACTGGATTCCAAACTTGGCAATATTCTCCACAATACTTTCCATACAGGAGTTGGGGAGGGTTCTGTAATGTAGAGCAACATTACGTTAACTCTCTAACTCTCCTTCTAAAATGAGGGACACACACACACACACACACACACACCGTTTTGTTCCCAGCAGTGATCCTCCTTGTCCAGTCCACCCAGCTACATCATGCCAGTGCATCTCCGTCACCTACACACACAACCCAAACCCTCTTAAGCCACCATCAACGCCAGCAAAGCCAGACCAACGCCGACCTGGTGCTGGGAGCTCACCGCGCCTCGGGCTAAGCCCTCGAAGCCATCGTGGACGGTGTAGACGCGGAGACCCTGAGCCAGACCCACTCGGACAGCAGACCTCACGGCCGCATTCATGCCCGCCGCAGGGGCGCCCACGTTCATGATCGCCACGGAGTGGTTGCTCTGGAAACGCACAGTCGGAGAAGACAATTTCTCAGGCACTTCACTATGAAGGGAAACGGAGCCCATTTGATGACACAAACAACGGTCTTCTCCTGCGCTTCTGCTGTCTCGGACGATTTCGTAATCCCATACTGTCTCTAAGGCCCTTTAAACCGCCAATGTCTATAATTCTGACATGTTTCCATCGTGTACATGCTAAAATAACTAAAGAATAACTAAATAACGAAATAAATAAATAACTAAATAAATAAATAAAGTGCAAAGAGAGGTGGCGAAACAGACGCTCAAACAAACAAGCTCAAGCAGACACAACAGGAACGACGTAACGCGCGTTACCCAGCACATTAAACAAAACGTGCGAATCTGCCCTAAATGAACACGTTATTCATACCTTTGACTGGGCGGGTTTATGGTGGGCTAACAGCTTATAAGTGTTCCAGTTGTTCTCAAAGCTCCTGCAATCCGGAAATGTTTGATGAGACACGTCAATGACACACAGACAGACAGACAGACAGACGTTTCTGTTTCACGAGACTCACTTTCCACGCAGTTGAATAGTTTCGGCAAATCGTCTCTCGTTCATGGCTTTCTGCACCTCTTTAGTCTAAACGGAGAAAGAGAGCGTGACAAACTTTTTTGAGTTTGACGGTTATGCATTTCACTGTCAAAATCTTAAACTGTACTCCCACTTTTATCCCTGTGTACTTAGCATGACCATTTGCGAATGACAGCTTTAAGCTCTAAGAACTCAGGAAAGATTTAATCCTTGTAAGGGATTCACAGATAACCTGAATCAAGCAATTTGGTTTGTTTTATTGCTTTAATTGTTTTTTTTGTGATTTTTTTCTTAATGATTTTTTGTGATCAAGTTAATGAAATCTTGAAAATGTTTTATTTTATTCTAGGTTGTAAATGTTTGTATGTCTCTGCAAATTACTCTTACAGTTCATTATCATAAAACTAAAACAAAACATGTTTATTATAATATAGTTATTCCAGAAAGACTTCTTTGCAACATAAATTGATCTGCAGAGAAACTAACTATGAACAGAGACCGATGTTATTTTTCCAAATCAACAATACCTAAATGATGTACTGTATATTTGTAATATGTACTTAATAAATATGTAGTAAAGCATAAATGAGCTAAGCTCATTTTTTTGTAAGTTAAAGGACAAAATAAGGAATCCCATAGATACACAGTAGTAGGATAAAATGGGATTATGCAGACTGGTTATGAAGAGATTTGGGATTATGAGTATAGGACAGGTTATGAAGGGATTATACATGTGTGACTCACCATATTGACACACTCCACAAGAGGGATACGCATGGCCTGGTTACCAGACAGCCCGATCACATAGGCCGGAGTCTCAGGTGTAGCCTCCAACAGGGCCACCACGGCCTCCACCCCCAGTTTACTGCTCTATAGACAAAGAGACACAAGATAACAGGTTTACTTAAACCTGACACCAGTAATGCTTATGTTTACCTTTCCATCTCCGTGGTTGTTTCAGGTATGCAGCATTACAGACCTCGGCTGACCTTTGACCTTTCACCCAATGCCCAGACAACTTACCAGCACTCTGTCGAAAGCAGAAGGCGTTCCTCCCCTTTGTACGTGCCCCAGCACGGTGACACGAGTGTCAAAAAACAGCCTCTGCACCACCAACTGAAGGAGAGAAAAGAGATACAGAGAGGCCGACCAAAACACAGACGAAGCCGTTCGGGAGGAAATGACTTCTGCTTGGTGTGTCTGATCACCAAGGAAATAAAAAAACTTGAATGTTCAACGTGTTCTTACATCCTTTACGTAGTTGGAGGTTATCGGCTGGCCGTGTTTATCGATGGCACCTTCTGCAATGATCACAATGTTTAGGCGAGAGCCCTTGCTGCGACTCTGCAGAAGCACACACACACACACACACACACACACATCTCAGTGATAAATCAAAATGACCAATGCACTGCAAAGCACACCCAGTGTGTACAGCATGCACACAGCCCTCTGTGCCCCACACACACCTCCCCAAGGCGGGCACACATGTGGTCCTCCCACCCCTCCTCTGGAGGCGCCTCCGGGATAAAGACCCAGTCAGCGCCGGATGCCAGAGCCGACACTACAGCCAGGTACCTGCCCAGTTAGAGCACACCAGAACACACCACCAGACACTCATCAACCAACACTGACCTGTATACAGCAACATAATCTCTTTTATATCCTGATATCATAAAAAACATCTTAAAAAAACAAAATTCAGCACCCAGAAAGCTAAAGCAGAGTAAGCAGCTAATAAACAGAAAGCTTACCCACAATGCCTGCCCATTACTTCCAGCACAAATGTCCTTTGATGGCTGAAAGAGAGTAAATAGAGTGGTAATGTGGCATTGAAGAGAAATCGCAGAGAGGAATTACCACGAGCAACCTCAGTGTCATGCTTTGCATCATTAGTGTGAGGCTGTATGACCTCTCACCTCTGTGCAGTAGTGCTGATGGCATCGATGACCTCCATGATGCGGTGAAGGGCAGAGTCAGCTCCGATGGTCATGTCTGTTCCGCAGAAGTCGTTATCGATGGAACCCACAAGCCCCACAATGTTTAGATGAGTGTATTGTTGAGCCAGAGAGTCCGTGATTTTTCCTTGAAACACACAAACACACACACACCATTAATGAACGCACATTATCCAAGCTCCAAATTTTCACGCAAATTGCAGTAGTACTTCCAGAACAGCAAAACAATCCATTCTGGCATGACACACTGGTCATTTGAAACCTTTCTTAGAGAACTGATTCTTCAAATTTGGTCATTTGGTGTGCTGTTATCACACTTTGTGTTTCTAAACGCCCCCCTTGCCCTGTGATCATTTTTTGTGTACAAATTAGATTCAGCTTTTCAGTGTAAACGATCATATTTCATGCGATTGCTGTGTGTATGAAATATAGCTTCTTTCAGCCTTAGGGACACAAATGGCCACGTTCAGCTCCGTCCGTGTTAGGTGAAACAGACAAGGCAGCTTTTGATTCATTCAGTGGAGCAGAAATCTACATCTACACAATAGCCAGAGAGCCATCTTGTTAATGAGTGGCCATCTTGTACAGACGTCATTTCTGCCATTTATCGCCATGCAGTGTCAGAAATCACTGACTGAAACTGCACTTTAGGTTTTCATCTTCCTTTCCTCTAAAACTAATATCCTTAGATATACTGAAGTGGTCACTGTCGTCGTTTTCACAGGGATCCTCCCGAGACCTCCATTGTCTGGGCGTAGGTTTACCTTCTTCCACCAGCTGGGTCAACAGGTCGGTCCATTCGCTGCGGAAGATGTTGGCGCCAGTAAGGCTGCCGTCTCCGCCGCACACACACAGGTTAGTGATGCCCCGCTGGACCAGGTTGAAGGCAGCCGCCAGGCGACCCTCTCGGGTGGTGAACGCCTGACAGCGGGCACTGCCGATCACTGTGCCACCCTGACAGAAACAACACCGGTATTCATTTGGAGGAGATCATAGAAACCTGCAAATACAGTGCCTGTGCATTAAAGATCACTGCTTTAGGTAGAGAACTGAAACCATGAACAGTATCTATACTGTATATCATGAATTGCAGGTGATCGAAGATCATTCAACATGAGTGCACACACACACACACACACACACACACACACACACACACACACACACATACACAAACACGGGTTCTTTCCCTGTCAAGGTGACCAGTGTCAATCAAGCAGTCCAAATCCACAGTAACACACACAACCCTTCAAGGTGATATCACCGTTCCTATATCTGATTAACCCTTCAAGGTAATATGACTCTCCCGTATCTGATTACATTTCCTAGGCCAAGGAACTGAACTGTGCTGTGGATTACAATGGTAATCTCACCGATTTCATTTCCCCTCTCTGCACTTTCCCTTAATCTCAATCCTGCCCTATCTGTACCATCCCCTGAAATCTACAGCAGGGCCCACACTACACATACACATGTGTGAACTACACATACACTTACAGCACAGTTGTAGTAAAACAACGCAGGGCTGAATCCCAGTATGAGACTGTGTCATCCACACAGACCAATGGCAAACTGCACGTATGAGTAGAAAACAGAGCCCTGTTGAAACTACAACTATCCGAAACAAATCCAGACCCCATACCAGCTGAATGATGTTGGTCACACTTTGCCAGTTGGCAGGGTTGATGTTGTCGCCTCCATCCACAAGTCCTTGGTAGCCCTTGGGAAAAAAGACAGGTTGCTAATTCATTACTAATTACTGTTGCAGTCATTACTAAAATTAGTCATGCAATTGTAGGCATCATGAGCGACAGCATATGCTATTTTGTACTTTATATTGAAAATATCACCATACCTCATAGATCAAGTAGACCTTGGCACCAACATAAATGCCCATGCGTGTTACAGCACGTACGGCAGCATTCATTCCTGTTTAATGTATAGCACACACATGCACAAACACACACGCACAATACGCACGACACACATTGCATATAATCAAATATGCTGCTATGTATTCCATTACACCGTTGTTCCCAAATCGCGAATGGCGAGTCTTTCAGGAGGAAGTGTGTCTTTTAATGAACTTACTTGGTACGCACAATGTTTTTCATTTTAACGTCTTGCTTCTTCTAGAAGTGCACACGTCGACATTTTAACGCGTGCAGGCTTTTTAGATGTTTTCACACTTTTCCGGCCTCCGAATCGCACCTGCTGCCACACCAACGTTGCCTACGTGACCGACGTTGCGTTACGCAACCGACCGCACGAGCACTAAACAAGTTTCCCAAATTTTCATCGGACCAGCCCAACACAGTCCGCTTATTTGAAATAGACTGACAAAAGTCTTTTAGCTAAACTACGTCCAGCGAATACAACCGTTACATCGACACGCTACGTGTATGTGAAGGCATGCGAAATCTGATTTAGTCGGAGTTGATTAAACTGATAAATACTTTGCTTTGCGTTCAGAAACACTGCGCTTAATCTAATATAAAAGCGCTTAAAATCGATCTCGCGATGCCGATCTGCCAAATTTGTAGTCAAGACTACAAAAAACTGCGATCGTAAAGTTGGCAGAACTGGACTGAGAAGGACATGTTTCGCTATCTCAGCTAGCCAGCTAGCTAGTTTAAAATGCGTGTCGTTTCGACCATGCATGTGATTGCCCTTTCAGCGAAAAGTAGCGAACTAAATCACGTTACCTTGTGCATCTCCACCGCTGGTGAGAACAGCCATAGCTTTCCCAGCGCCCGTCATCCGCAGCTTTTCGAAATCCACCAGCATGGCTGCAGAATACGGATCTCTACAGCCCCACTTATACTTTCTGATTACCGATATCTAGAGGAATGAAATGCCCAAATACGCCCGTCTGGCACGCTCGCTGGTGTCTGCGGTCCGCTGATCTTTTCAGCATTCATAAGACGGAGCTGGAGTGTGAGGCGCGCCTCCTCTGCTCCGCCTCGTTTCCACTGCATGTTCTCAAAATGCGCCTTGTAGGTAATCGTAACCCCGCCTGATTTGAATGAAACATGTATCAAATACACTAATAAACATATTAAAATATATTGCCAGTCCATTACAGCATTAGATGTTTAGAAGCATTCCGTTTACTAAACTTCTATTTGCTAATTTTTCAATAATCGGAATTCTTGTCTATAAGAGTTACAATCAAGAAAGGCCCACTCTTGTATATATATATACAGTCTATGAGCTTACGGCACGAAGCTCATTCCAGTTTTATTAAATATACACTCTAGCAAAAAAGGGTCACTCATAATGCGTGTGCATCTTTCTGGTGATGTTGCTCCTGAAACCAATTATAAAAAAACGTGGAGAGGACGGACCTTAAAGTTACATAAAGTACATACTCATCATATCTCCATCTAGCGGTTGTACTATTAAGGTGCATGACTGTTCACTGTTGTCAGCAACGGGACGGGGACAAGAAACGCATGCGCACTTGCAGCGATGGCTAAAAATTGACCAGAAGCGGTACCTTGACAGCAGTGTGAAGTGACGCGATGGCTGATAGGACTTCATAGGCGTATTAGCCATCATAGCAACTCTATAAAATGAAATTAACCAGGAAACTCGTTCTTGCGCGGGCAAAAGCATCGGACCTTGAAAGTGTAAAGAAGTTGAATTGCTGGTATGTGTTGCGTTCAGCTTTGTTGTCCAGGGAGCAAACGTTGACTAGCTTGCTGGGTGGCTAACTACTTTAGCTAGGAGGGCTAACCTAGCTAGCTAGATTGCTACCTGGCTCTAAGTGTTCCTTGGCAGTATTTACTTCAAGCTTGCTTAGTGAATGTATGTAGCTTAGCTGACACTATCCTCGTCATCACCAGCTAATTTATAATACACGTAAAGTATTATCCTCAGATACCATGCACTAGCTAGCTGGCTTACGTACCTAGTAGTCTATTTGTTTTCTGTATCTATGTAGGTTTGCACACGTGAAGATTGTAAAAAAATGATGTTTCATCATTTATTAAACAAATGCTTAGCCTGCCATTCAACTCAAATGAACTTATTTACGTGTTGCAGGGGCTGCAACCTCACAGATGTAAGTACTGTTTATTTTTCCATTGTCAGTTAATATTAATCTACTGCATTATTATTTACCTGGACGTTTTAAGGTGCGACGCCATATTTGTAAGTTACATTTTTTGTTATGTACATCCTCAGATCTCAATCTTCTCAGAAATACCCAATATTGAGGTGTTAACATTAAGGTATGTTGGCTATTATGGTCTTTAATGCAGTAGAGGATGACTGCCTGCATTGTCATTATTTGTTATTAAGCCACATTCAAGTATGCAAATTGTATTATTTTTAAAATGAATCATTTAATTTGGTTCTCTTTATCAGTGCCAATAAAATATCATCTCTGGAACACATCTCCAACTGTCAGAATCTGACAGAGTTATACTTAAGGCGGAATGATATCCAGAATCTCTCAGAGCTGAGCCACCTTAAGAGCCTGGCCTGCCTCAAAGTTCTCTGGCTGGCAGAGAATCCTTGCTGTGAGACAGACCCAGTAAAGTACCGTCTCACCGTTCTGCGAACCCTGCCTGGCCTGCACAAACTGGACAACCAGGGTGAGTAAGAGTGACACAGAATCCATCACTAAAATACAACCAAGATCCTCCCACAGTCCACAAAGTTGGCACTTCTTGTCTTACCCAGACTTGGATTGACTCGATTGTCCTACTTCATGGAAGCTAATCAGGTTCACTTTTTGAACTAGCCTAGGGTGACAGTAGTTGCATTGCTGCCAAAATCTACCCAATGATTAAGCTCAGTTAAACATTCTCCAAAACAGTGCCGTCTGCTGCTTGAGCGTAACATTGACTCCAAACAAGGTTAACGAGAAACAGATTATAGTGTCACCACGCTTAACTAGCACACAGCAACATTGTGTTGGGTCAGAAATGAGGTTTTGGCCGAGCGTCTCTTCGAACGGTACCTCTCTGGTGTGGGTAGTGGTGACAGGGGAAGAGCTAGCACTTGCTTTGGACAAAGGGGAGGAGATTCTCACCCCACCAGGTCCTGGTTCAGCCTGCTCCACCAATGGCCATACTGATGCAGACTCTGAGACCGACCCCCTCAATTACAGCATGGAGGAGACCAAGTGAGTCGATAACCGTTTTTAAGTCTGTTGAATCAACCCACACTACTACTGTGGTCTACTAAGCAAACTGTGGAGCATCTAATAGTGATATATATATTTTTTCCCATCCCTTAGTAAAATCCGTGCACAGCTGGGGATGAAGCCGTTGCCTAGAGATAAATTCTCATCTCCGCGAGAAGCAGGGGCCACCCATAGGAAAAAGGTCAGGCCACATTGAACTCTCAGCTTTTACCACTGCGTCACCTTCTCTAAAGCAAAGCACAGGTTGCTAGTCTGTTCCTACTACAGCACCAGTGATAATTTACAGCCAGTATTTACTTTAGCACTTGCTTAGCGTCGCCATTAATGACATTTCACTCCACGATAGCTCTCGTAGATTTTACTCTTTCTAGAACAGCCTAGAGATGCATGCAGAATGGTCGTGGTCAGCGTGCGCTCCTGATGACCTGCTCCCTGTCGCGTGTGTAGAGCCACACTCTGGAAGCCGTGTTGCTGCTGCTCAAGGATCTTGACACGGACGAACTGGAAATCGTTCAGAGCGCCACCGAGACCAAGCTCCGAGCTCGCTGTAGGCAGAGGGAGAAAGTCGCCATTTCCCAGCACTGACCCTACAAAACAACGGCAGGTTGAAGAACTCCGGATGTACACACGAGCGTCCGTCAGCAACACGGCCTAGCGGCTAGGGCTGAGGGGATCCTTTTTTGAGCTATTTAAAACTTTAGACCTTGTTGCCAGCCTACCAACCGCCTTGCGGAGTCAAGAGCGTGTGTATACGTGCAGAGGGTCACTGACAAGATGCAGTTACTTTACAGATGTAGAAATAACTTCACAGAATAAGCAACGACCTGCTTTGTAAAGTCAGCAGGAAGCCTCAGCGACACGATGCCTTCTCGGCCTTTTCCTGTCCTTAATGACGAGGAGTTCATGACTGTAGGACCAATGTTTAAAAGTAAATTATGGCTTTGGCTGTGTTTCTGTGCCAAGTCGATTGTGGAAAATAGGTGCGCTGGATCAACAGCCAAGTCTCGTTTGAGTAATTCATCTGAAGTGATCTACACGTATTCAAATGTTGTATTTTTTGTTTGTTAAATTATCATTTGCTTTGGATGAAAACATCCTCTTAATGTAAGTTTCCATTTACTAACCGTCATATCTATTTTTATATATAAATAAACTGAAATGCACCATATTTATTATACTTCTATACACGGCGATACAAAGACTCTTGTTTACAAAAGATCACAACTAAGTTTCAAAATGGCTGAGGCAACAGAAGAGTTGTCAGATTCCGGTCCTGGAACAGTGAAACCTTTGCACTAGGCGCTTCCTGTCTCCTTCGGCCGACATGTCTGGGATCCTTCTGTCCTGTTTAGCAGCATGTCCTGATGAACCTCTTCCAGACGGGAGCCTGCAGCAAGCAGTCCAGCTAACGGTGGGCTGTCCTGTGTCTTCGTGCGGTGAGCGGTGGAGTGAGAGGGGTGTTCCAGAGACGCAACACTGCTGATGCTCGTGCCCCTCGCTGACCCTCGTTCACTCAACATCCTCTTTGTCGAGGAAGTCTGTCAGAGTTCCTGCGTCCACGGGGATGATGAGATACTCCACTCCATCCGGTCCCTGCAAAGATTCATCAATAAACTTCAATACTACTAATGATAATAATTAAAAAGATAACATAAGGCTTTTTACCATTTGCTGTTCAGTAACTTCAAAGTACTACAAAGCAACTTCTAATTCAATAGTGCTGTAATAAAATAAATGTAATTAAACTGCAAGCCAGTTTCTGCAACCAAAACAGCCACCGTTATTAGCCCGATGTGTAAAGGTGTCAGCGCCATCACAGTCACACCAGCACAAAGGGACCGTCGGTGCTTCCTGGTCCATGTCTGAGGCTTCTCAGTACACGCAGAGCAACCCCCCCTGAGGGGGAATTCACCTTCTTGGTGCGGATGAGCTTGTGATCTCTGAACTCCGTGAGCTGAGTCCTCAGCGTGATGTCACTGTTCACCAGGAACCCTTCACGACACCGCTGATAAAAGTCTTGGAAAGACAGACCTGAACATGAAGCACAAAACAGTTGACAAAAGAGAACAAATCAGGCTTTGTGGCTCGTTCTGAGACCAGGACCGCTTTAAGACGTCCGTTTAGATGTCCAGTTAGATTGCCAGCAAAAAAAGGACACACTGAAGACCGTCTTCAGGTTTTTGCTTTGTAGTACCCATGTATGAAGGGTTGTCTTTGTTCTCCAGCTGGAACTCAGCCAACAGTCTGAAGATTCCTCTGTGGAAAGACCAAGATACCATTCAGAACCCACCGACATGCAACAGACATGTTCAAGAGCACCTGTGGTCAGAGCTTGCTGCTGAAGACCACATACACACCGAGACCACTGCTTTATTATTTTGCAAAGAGCATTAAAACATTGTCAGATCAATAACTACATGCATATTTTATACCTTTAAACACAATTAGGTAGGTGTTGGGTGTAAGAGGTGCAGTGTTATGTGTGAGACTACAGCACTGTACCAGATACTAAGTATAACAGTGTGCATGTGTGGTCTGTAAGGCATATGGTTGGATGTGTGTGTTGGTGTGTGTGTGTCTCCCTATACCTGGCGTTTGGTGTGAGACTCCGCAGGACGTGAGTGAGGGAACTGAGTGCCAATGCCCCCGTCTGTTGCACCAGGAGAGAGTTCTCATACGAAGTCTCCTCCGAGTACGGCATGAACGTGGTCGTCTCGTACCACAGCCAGTTAAACGCGCTCATCTTTGAGTGGTCCCACACTGAACATCACCGCCACCACAAACATGCAAATGACAGAACACTCAGGGCTTCACCAGAACAGTCGTCAGCTTCAAAATACTCCTCCACCAGCTTCAAAATATCTCCTACAAGAGATTTAGCTTAATCACAATTGCTTAAAGCTAAACATTAAACTTAACCAGTGAAGGATTGATAAAATCGTGACTGAATGGAATCCCCCCCCCTCCCCCAAGTCAAATGTCCCGTTCTCCAACTCTGACTAAAATAATTTCCAGCACCAGCCATGAACAGAAAAACAGGCCTTTGTTAAATGGCCATAACCACTAACACAATAAGGGAAATGTGAAAATCTTGATCTTGATCTTCCATGACTTCCATGACCCAAAAAAAAAAATATCAAATCTCCCGACTCTCATGCTGGCCAGTTACCATGAACAGTGGGAACCCTGTACAAAATACTCATAGGTTCAAACTGTACTAATGGTATGAAAAATATGTAAACAAACCGAGAGGAGCATTGATGTGATCAATGGAGGCGAGCAGGTGCATGTTGGGAATTGAGGCCAGCTGCCCCAAGGCCTGCTGGGTCTTATCACCACGCAACATGGGCCCATCGATGTTGTGGACGATCAGGTACACGTGGTTGTCTGGGTCTGCACAGGAGAAGTTACCAACATCAAACCTACATCGAGTCTTAGCCAACATCACATTATACCGCATCCCATGGACCGTCACACAGGAGACGTGATGGATAACGTCAGTGATGGCGTTTTACGGTCTTCCTTTGAAAGGTATACGGTGTGTTTCACAGCGGTGAAGATCTCAACGGTACCGTTCTTCAGGCTTTTCACAATGAAATCGATTTGGTCCATAGGGGTACGAAAACTCCCATCATGCTCCAGGACTTCGCTAGTGATGCCATTTAAGATCTGTCCAAGAGGCAAGACACACAGCCAGCTGTACAGTGAGCAGGGAATGTATACTTATCTGGTCCAGGATAAAATCCACATAAAGAACTTTAAAAACATAAATAGCACCAAAATAGTCAAAGCCATACACCTTCATAACAGTAGTACAATTTATACATACTAATAACAGCAATATAAGCTACACGATGATCAGAGAGAGTTGCCTTTCAAAGATTCACTCAAAAATATCTGAACAATATCCTGGCAACACTGCCCATAGCTTTCACAAATTACAGTAAATGATAATACCCCTGATTTTAACCTAAAGCCCCAAGTACTTTATGCCACTACAACATAAAGATTTACTACACGCTAAATGACGAAGAGACACAACTGAAAGGGTTGTAGAAAAATGGGATCAAAAGCTTTTGTGAGGACATTTCCAAAGAGCACCATCATTTTACAAATGAGCAAAAAACACCAGAGGAAACGCAGAAGTGATGCACCCCAGTTTCTGATTTGCCGTCTAAACTGTGCTGGAACCCACCGACTTCAGGGTGATGCTGGGGAAGAAGCCATTGACGACCAGGTGGACGCTGTCGGACAGCATGGTGGTCCGAAACGTCTCCAGGAGCTGCTTCTTGGAGCCCAGGCCATACAGGAGGATGTTGAAGCCCATCCTACGTGAACCAGAAAGTTTATCGTTACACGAATATCAGTTAAACCATGAAATATGACATTAATATGATAGTCAAAATGCACAATCTTAAGAACTACTAAACAGATTCAGCTGCCGCACGCCCACACACGTTCACCCCCACACACACACGCGCGCGCGCGCACACACACACACACACACACACACACACACAAAACCCAACTGTAACTGCAGCATCCATTTGCTGAAATTCTTCTCATGTTTCTTATTGAGCAGACTGATCTCGTCCACATAGCCAGAGTGCTTTCCATCCAGCAACCTGAACAGGGTCTCCTTAGAAGAGCAAACACACCCCCCCCCCCCCCAGACCATCAGTTATACATGTAAACACCATGAATGACAGCAATCATGGACTGTGTTATGCGTAGACTGCTGAGCAACACTAACCCGATCCAGTTTGGGGGTCTGGAGCTTTTGGAGCGTCCTGTCCGACGTGAGGACCTTTGAGCTGCTGTGAGCTTCAAAATACTCCTCCACCAGGTTAGGCTAGAAGAGACAGACATCCCCACCCACCAGCCTCACCAAAGACATCTTACAAGGTCCTGCTGACTCAAACTAAATTGAATTAAAGACCACATGCATGTTCAGCTACTTTTGGCTTTTATTCTTGTTTTGAAATAGAAACCCGCTGCCGTAGTTTTTATTTTAGCTCCATGAACCACCAAAGACGGAGGCCAACTCGGAGGTACGTTCGTCCTTTCGGGGAAGCTCTCTCACCTCAGGTGCCGCCTTGCTCTTCTTGGACGGAGTCTTACAGACAGCGGCAGCGGTTGCCGACGTCATGTCAGGGGGCTTCTGCTGAGCTTCACTGCCCTTCTTCTTTTCCACACCATTGTCTTCGTCACCCTCTTCCTCCTCCGAGTTTGAGGGGGAGAAATCACTGTCGCTGTCTGACCTCAGGTTAGGAGCTGAACGACGACGACAACGAAAACAAACACGCAAAGTATTTACAGAAAATGTTAGGAGCTTATACAATCTGCACCAGAGGTATTTTAAATTATTTAACTTACCTGAAATTCTCTTTCTCAGTCTATGGGGGGTTGTGGATATAAACTGTACTTTCTTCCCCTAGGAATATGACAGTAATTAAACATCAAAGAAATTACAAATATAAAGATGTTCACTGATGGTAAATAAACACAGATGAAGGTGGTGTTGCTACCTATTGGGAAAGTCAAAGAGTTCTTGGTTTTACCTTCTGTGGAGTTTTGCTTTGACTGGCCAAATCTACAGTGAGTAAAGAGCAGAAAAAGACAGAGTTATAATACATTACATGTGAAGGAAAGAACACAAGTGTCCCCATTATTAAGATGTAGGCTAGGAGAGAGGACAGTAACCAGACAAGAAAAGAATACGAAGCGAAACAACTGACTCTTGGCTGCAGGTGTAGGGCTGGGCGGCTCCTCTGGGCCGTCTGGAGTGCTAAAGCTGACACTTTTCCCAGGTGTGCGAGCCCACTCTGATGCTACAGACACAGAGAGTGTTGTGAGTGTGCAGAAGGTGCTATAGGGTGATTAGTAAGCAAGCATTAATCTCTTGCCATAAGTCTTCTTTCACTGCATGTCTCTCAGAGAATGGGAGTACATTAAGCACTTTGGAGTTCCTGACAATTCTGAAAACCAACATGTCCTCGCACAGCGACACACAGACACCAACCGACAGCTCTGCTCTGCACTCACCCATCTGAGCCATTTTATTGGAGCGTTTCGTAGTATGGAAGGTGAACACTGAGGCCCCTGCGATAGCTGAACCGTTCTCCTCTCCAGCTAACAATTAAAAAACACAAACCAATCACAGAATAAAAGTCCACAATAAACAAAAAAAATAGCTGGGAGACCATCAAAGGCTGGACATGCACTTGAAGCACCATGATTAATGTCAGCAAAGTTTATTTCATTTTAAATATGTCTTTATGCTGAACGTCATCTCACCCTGTGCGCTAGCTCCAAGTACCTCGACGTAGTGCTGTTCACTGAACACCACATCGTCCTCCTCTTGCACATTGGCACATGCTGATGGATCCTGGGAGATCTTCAGGCTCACTAGTGTCTGAACAGAGCCCTGGCCAGATTTTGAGCCTAAACCACAAGCATAGGAAAGCGTTCAACATCATAAAGTTGCCATTTCCCTCTATTTTGTCAAAAACTTTCACTCATGAGAGGGGTCAAGGATGTACAAGTACAAGACTCCGAGTTCAACGGTGGGGTCAAAAACGTGTGGACTACTCAAAACACATATCTATTAGGTATGTACACGTCTCACAGACAGTGTTTACAAAAAAATCAATATAATACAATCAAAAGCACATTATAGTCATTTAAATGGCAATGAAAACAAATATCTACTTGTATCATTTCAATACCTGCATGTTTCTCAACGATGTGTTCCAGCACATCGGCATCTCCCACGAATCGAACTTCCAACCCTCCAGAATCAAAAGCGCGTTTCTTTGGACTCATGTTAGACCTGAAAGTTAAAAAGTATACGTTTCACAGTTAATGCCGCAACGGCCTTCCTACATAAACTGTTTACGCCGTCTACACAACGACAGCAGCCCTTATACAAAGGAGGCATAAGAAACTCCAACTCCCACCGGCGAGCACGCTAGGTAGCTATAACTTTGGCTTCAGAGGCCGAGCTTACCAAGAAAAGTGAAAATTTCATACAAAAGGTAACGGATTTGCGGTAATTTATCCACTAAGGTCTTTGACTTCAAACAGTCTATACAACGTTTTTTATTAAATAAACTTCATATCAAAATGATGCCATGCTTCGGCGTAATAGTGACAGATCTCTACAACTGAAGCAGAACTCCACTTCCCCGCCACCAGAAAAATATTCAAACCACGTGACAGGAAGCGATGTCATTTCTGTAGTTCGCGAACAAGCAAGACTCAATTTCCCACAAGCCCACCCTTAAGGCTTAAAGTCTGCCTTTATAGCAATAAAGCTGATAATCGGAGACTAGTTAACATTAATGAATTTTTAGTGGGCGAAGGCGATTATACGTACAATATGTCTGTAGATTGTAGCTTCTGTACTTTCTCGAATACGCCATTGTTGTGAAACGATGAATGAAAACACGACTCTTTAATAAAAACCTTGATATAAGGACAAGGTGCATGATAAGTCACACCATCGGTTTAAGTCTGTGCCCAAACGTGTGTCATGGAAATTAGTCTGCAAGACAGCGTAAGGGATAAAATATTACTGTAACTTAGTGACTACGCTGAAGCTTATCGGTGCTGTCCAGATGTCAGGTGACTCTCGGTCCAGGGCAATACCGATCCTCCAAAATGTCAGGAGATAATAAGCAGCACATTTTTAGTCAAACGGGGCGTCGCATCAAAATGTCATTGACTATATCGAAAAGAGCGAATTCAGTCTTTCAGAATAAATAATACATTTATAAGAACGATGTAACGGAAATTAACGCTGGTTTTACTGCTTGGAAGAAAGGAACGTTTATATACGAGTGTAATTTGGCTATTTGATGTTTTTGTAAAAAAAAAAAAACAGTAAAAATATATACATGTACTTTGTAAGGCGTCAACAGGCAAGAATCACATAAAAAAGAAAGCAGCGACAAAATAAGTATGGATGCAGGAGTGGGTCTAACCGTGGTGTGAGGGCCGGAGAGATACTAACGTAACAGGCAAGAAACCAGAGTGAGCTGCGGGCTGTAATTGTGTGTCAGTGAAAGATACTGATTCAGAAAATTCTGGAAAGACTCATCACACGACCTGATGTTACCTGCCAACATTCAGACAGCAAACATTTCTCGAACGCATAAGCAATAATGGAAGTTCTTGTAACTGTCGAAAAGAAGAATCAGAATAAAAAAAAATAATTTTCATGCATATTTCATCTAGCAGGTATGCCTTTGGGTTGCGGAGATTCAGTTGTTGTGCAGACAATAATACCCACGATAGTAGCACCATGGTTAGTAAAGGCTCATTAAACAGAAAACACCACTGTAGCTTCATTGAACGTCGGCTTCATGTTTACAGCACTATAGCTGTAACCGCTCCAGCGAGAGTTGAACCTGTGACCCTGTGCTCGAGCCCACGCTGCTAGCCAGAGGCAACTCCCCAGGACCCGCAAGGAGTCATCTGTTTTCCGAGAGGGTCCGGTTACATACCAGCTGAGAGCAGATGGGTCTTTCAAACTCGGTCTGGAAGCTGAACACCACTGCTAGAAATATATATATATATACAAATTACTAATTAAATGTATACAGATAGGAAGAAATGTCTGACTATGGATAAAAAAATCTGACATCACATAAAGTAACTTTTTCCCTTTAACTGGTGTTTTTTCCTTTATCACAGCATTGGCAATACCACATATTCAGTAATAAATTAATACGTTGCCACTTAAATAAATGTGTATCCAGAGAAATTAGGCCAATATCGATATAAAAGCTATTTATAAATTATCCACCAACTCCGTCGACACAGCGCCGTTTTCCAACAGAAATAAAGCAGTCGTTCCGTTATTCCAGCAGGGGTCAGCAGAGCAGTGTGCACGTCCCGTGAGAAGGTCACGCAGACATGCTGTAGTTCACGTTCAGAAAAGCAGGTACTGGACTTGTGTGGCTATCTTAGAAGAAATGGAGGCTCTGTCTACCATTTTCAGATAAACCTCAAAGACATACGCATTACTTTGGTGAACAACATGTGCTGTTCATTTAACTGGTTATCGAACATAAAAAAGCAAGCTGATAATTCTATTTTAAAGTGAAAATTCATATTTTATTGGTACATACATTAATTTAGTCAAGGGCAGAAACTAAGAAAAAAACAAACAAAAAAATAGATATATCAAAGGGGGTGTCTACAGGATTAGAAGAGAGACAGATCACCATTAAGTTTCAATTACAAGTGCAGGGATTGCAGAAATCTCACAATTTTAATGTAGATTAATTGAATTGGGCAGGGGGCATCAGTTGAAAAAAGATTACAAAATTAGCAGAGGATTCAAAGGCAAGATGAAGTTCAATTCTTGTCTCCATACAGTAAATTAATTATGGTTCACACAAGGACACGCACCAGGGTTTTAGCCAGCTGACATGCACTTCACAAATAACCTGTATGTGCAGGGTTCTGACAGGACGACCCGGACACAGAGACAGTGGATCAATGAATCACATTGGCTAATGTACTTGGAGGAGTGATGCTATCTAATTTGCTTGCATGGGCTTATGAATTTCCACTTTAAACAATGGTTGGCATGACGGGCTTCACTGCTTTGCTTGGCCTTTAGGAACTGCACACTCGCTGAGCGAGGATTCACCGCATCTGGAATCAACTGATTTTACACAAGTTCATAAAATTAGAAGAGGGGGGGGAGGGGGGGACAGAATCATGGGATTTTAATTTCTTTTTTTTCTTTTTCTTTTTTAAAACACATTAGATCAGAATGGCTTTAGGTAATGCTAAGGAAGAATACATTTTCATACAGTTATACAGAACTTTGCTACTACCTTAAATATACAAGCACAAGTACACAAACTGAAGTAGAAGCCCACACTAAATTACTCTCGTTTTAAAAATAATACAAACCAATATAATTTGAAGGTTGCGATTTTAAGGACCTTGAGAGTCCTCAGCTCCTTGGTTTGTAGCTTTCAATGTCGGTAAAAAAAAAAAATCAAACAATAAACATTCTAGGGTAATAGAGGCTGGTATAAAATGCAGAGAATTTTTATCCCCGAACTGCTTTGTTTAAATGGTCTCCATCTCATCCTTTTAAAATGACAATTCTGGACTGTTCTACAGCTTTGTGGTGGTACACTGGGATTTATGTTTCAGGACATCAATCCAAATCTTCCACTAACGACGGGCAAATGTTAATGAAGTTTTGCCTGCTTCAAAAACAGCCTGGGTCTCAGGCAGAAGTAGCACAGACCTGACATTAGCCTTCACCTTTTGCCAGGTTTGTGAGTGTATGTGTGTGTGTGTGCGTGTGTGTTATTGTGGCATGAATTTGTGTGTCGGTGTGCGCACTCTGCTGGCGTTATATACGTGTTCTCCTCTGAGGACGAAATGGCCAACTTAAACATACAAACTATCCACAAATTTCTTCGGAGGGGCAATTGTGCCACAAAAAAGCCGGTGAATCCAGTCCACGGCTACCGCGCTGTCCCACCCTGACGTTCGTCTTCCGTTTCTCTTGCTCCTAATGTCCCGGTTCGCTCTTCTGTCATGCCGGGACAGGATCAGAATCAACGGCTGTCATTTTGTATGTGGATCTGCAGGTAAATGAGCGAGTCAGCCGCCTGCAACATGGTGGCCTCCTCCTGACGCCTACTTCCTCCATAAGCCCCTCCCTCTCACGCCCCTCCCCAGAGTCTCACTGGGAGGCTTGGGAGGTGGGGTTGTCACTCTTGCTCTCTTGGCTGGAGGGGGCCTTGTTGTTCCAGGGGCTGTTGGCACCCAGCGCGGGAGAGTTGTTGAAGCTGTCCTCGTCGTCGATGCCATTGGCCGCGTCGAACTGCGTGTTCTCCAGCCGAGTGATCAGGCGCTCGTCTTCGTCGCCGAACTCCCCTCCCATCAGAGTGGGCTCACCCACCACCATCACATCCTGCATTGGGGGGGAGAAACCATTAGAATACAGTGGAGGGGAGTGTGTGACCGCTTGTGCGTAGGATCATCAGTAAAGCCTGCTCACGGGTACTTGGCTGGAGAGGGGGAAGCTGCCAGCTGGGCTCTTCTTCTTGCTGTTGGTGGTGGTGGTGGTGCCTCCACCCGCGCTCATGGTGCTGCCGCCCGAAATCTTGCGCTTCCGCCGCTTACTGGGCGCTTGCCTCGTGGGTTCCGCTGGAGAACGACAGACCAATCAGAGCTCGAGGATGAGCAGCGAGGACAGGAAGCACGAGCCGGCCGGTCCTCGCCGCTCACGGCCCCCAGAAGACCCAGACAGCTGCTTCCGGGCAGCCTTCACAATACTCAGTAAGCAAGTCCTTGCGTTTCAAACGGTGTCTAAAAATGTAAAACCATCACCCATACTCCACTTGCTCTCTTCTACACAAGGTTTTAGATGAGATCATTTTAAACGTGTGTACTGTTACACCCCTAAAATTTACAACGAACAGCTTGCCAATTTTCCTAAAAGGCCTAAACCCATACAGGACATTCCCAGTATGTGTAGGTGTGCATTCATGTGTTGGGATACTGTTTCTAACAGTGTGTTTATGCTCAGAAATAAATGAGATGTTTCTACCAAGAGCAGATGTGACAATTGCGGGAGCAGCCCAGTCTGACAGAAGCGCTGATGGGCATACCTGGAGGAGCTACCATCCTCTGCCACTTCTGGAACAGGCAGGTCTTGAGGCAGTCTCTGGGGCTCAGGCTGTATGTCTTGTGTCTCGACATGAGCTCCTGCATGGGCTCCAGAATCACACACAGCTGGAGATGGGAGAGAGAGAGAGAGGGAGAGAGAGAGAGAGAGAGAGAGAGAGAAAGCACTTTAGGGTCTATAACACAAGTAGGCTTAACACCGAGGGATATAGCAGAGTGTAAAGGAACAGTACAGTGTAGGTTTTTTCTCTCCTCAGATAACACGATTAAACATCAACCAGCCACTTCCAGTTCCTCAACACATCAATTACTCCCACATTTGCCATGGAGCGTGCCGTGCCGAGGTGAGCAAACTATGGTTTCCAGAGGTCGTTCATTCTTCCGACAACACTGATGGCACTTTTCACTCAAAAAACAAACCGTTACATCTCAGCGACACAATAAAATCACATCCTGTCCACAAAATTCAGATCTAATGAATCATAACCTGCAAAACATCTTGTTCAGTGGTGGATGTTTCATTATAAGTTCCAGCATAGATTTGAAATCCTCTTGGGATGATCTGGACAACTACAAAGTAATCATTAAAAAACTTTCCGGGCTTAAAAACAAGCTCAACCGTGCACGGCCTCAGAACGTTTGTAGGAAGGCTATGTGTGATTTTCCACTCGGACTTTGCAAGAATGGCGGCGTCGCTCTGAAACAGCTGACTGGTGGAGCGGCTGAGCGGGAGGCCTCACCCGGAGGTAGTTGAGAGTGGAGTTAGAGAGGCCGCATCTCGTGATGTTCTTAGACAGCTGGTCCACCATCTGTGGGTCTTGGGCCTGGAACAGCATATGGGACAAATGAGACTTAATGAAATGACTGGGTGTGCGGCTAGAGTTGGGTGGCGTGGAGGCGGGGCCATGGGGTGGGGGCGGGGTCAGGGGGCGGAGACATACATGCATAGCCAGGATGCTGCGGGGAATGAGTTCTCGGTGCTGCCGTATGCTGAAATGCCACGTCTTTATCCTCATCATGTCATCAAACATGAACTCCAGGTACAGGCGGCCCTCCACGCACACCTGTAAGAACATGGCCGTTATAGTACGCACATAACCCGTCCGTTATAGTGCACATCTAACCCGTCCGTTATAGTGCATACCTAACCCGTCCGTTATAGTACGCACATAACCCGTCCGTTATAGTACGCACCTAACCCGTCCGTTATAGTACGCACATAACCCGTCCGTTATAGTACGCACCTAACCCGGCCGTTATAGTACGCACATAACCCGTCCGTTATAGTGCACATCTAACCCGTCCGTTATAGTGCATACCTAACCCGTCCGTTATAGTACGCACATAACCCGTCCGTTATAGTACGCACCTAACCCGTCCGTTATAGTACGCACATCTAACCCGTCCGTTATAGTGCACATCTAACCCGTCCGTTATAGTACACACCTCCGTTATAGTACGCACTTAACCTGTCCGTTATAGTGCACACCTAACCTGTCCATTACAATACACATCTAACCCATACACTATGGCACACATCTAATCTGTACACTATGGTACACATCTAACCTACACATTCTCAACAACACTATCAAGTTTTTTTAAACAAAATTGTTTATTATTTTATTTATTATCAAAATAGTAATAACAGCATTGTAAAACTGCAATCACAATATTATTAAATAGCAAAAAAATATCTTTTCCCCCCAATTCTTCCATCCCTACACACACACACACACACACTTTCTGTTGCAAGACCTACCTGTGTGAACATAGGCTTGCCGTTCTGAGTGACCATTGTACACTGATCACAGTCTAAAGACACAAAGTTATTGTGAAAGGACTCCTTAGGGTGCTTCAGCACGTAGTAGAGCTCAGTGGCGCCCCCTTCAAATATACTCCGGAAATAGCGCGGGATCAATGTCCGGCCAATCGCTGAGGAGGGCAAATAAAACTTCCATTAGCACATCACAATGTCCCATGTCAGTACCATAATCACTCGCATAAAATATTAACAAATGTCTTGTCAAATGTGTAATAACGACAAATGTTAGAAAATGACACATTAATATCCAGAATATGCAAAGCAACTCCCATGTCAGACACATCATCTCATTTCAGTCGTTTGGCCGGAGCTGCTTACTATAACGCTTGGGTCCGTCCTCTAGACAGAAGGTGATTGTCAGCATGGCGTCGTCCTCAAAAAACTCTGTGGTGAAGGCATCCCACCACAGGTTATCACACTCCTGCACGGAGGAGGCGAGGGAAGGAGGGAGGGGGGGGGGAGGGGAGAGAGGGAGAGAGGGAGAGAGAGAGAGAGAGAGAGAGAGAGAGAGAAAAATGGTGGACAACATCAAAACGACTGCATTTCAAAAGTCTGTGTCCCACAGTTCGGCGGAGACAGCGGTGTTTGTGACAGGCACGATCGACCTACAGAGAACATCTTTTGTTTTGGTGTGACTCGAAATATGTGAAATTCCACATTCTTACATTCAGTCCCTTTAGAACAGCAGCCTGTGCACTGGTGCCCCTGACGGACTTTAGGCCGATCGTGTACCATCCCACGATCAAAACCAAAAGACTTTGGAGTGGGAAAGTTTGTATGGCAGAAAACAACCAGCATCCTGAAGCCAGTTAAACTAGTGGTGTTGGCTACTATATTCTATATTCTACTACATATTCTGACTGAACACATAGTACTTTTGTAAGTCGCTCTGGATAAGAGCGTCTGCTAAATGCCGTAAATGTAAATGTACTATGAACCTCACGTAACCTCACGTAACCTCACGTAACACTGTAACACTGTAACACTGTAACACTGTAACACTGTAACACCATTGTAGGGTTGAAACTCTGTAGAAAGGTCGAAATTGAAGAGGTGATGTTCAGGTCATGCGCTGGTCCTCACCTCTGTCCAGTTCTGTAGCCGTTTGTTGAGTTCAAATATCCTGTAGTCTGTCTGGTTCCCATACGGCGTGTGCCTCCTGACAGACGAAAAGAAAACACGGAACAGACAAGGAGGAAAATCGGGGAGACGGGTTAAGGTCTGCCTAAACAGAAATGACAACGGGTTTGAATTATTTGGAAAATAAATGTCGTTTCCGTGAGAAAGTTGGCGTGGGAACAAGGGCTGGGTCCAGGCAGGCGCTTACCCTATCCCAGGCTCTAGGTATGTGGGCGGATACATGGGCGTTGGGCTGCAAAGCAAGACAAAGGGAGACGTCAAACACGGAACCAAAGATCACAAGAGCTCGCACCACAGCAAAGCCTGCGACGGCCTCGGCCGGTAGGCTTAAACGTGGCCTCCACCGACACGTACGCCGCGGAGACGCACGCGTGTGACACGGCGTACAGGCCATGGCCGTCTGCTGCGAGGCCAACGATGGCGGATTAAGCCACCTCGCTGATCCCCCTGTGGGCGAGATTTCAGACAGGAAGGGGATCGTTTCCACGCCAGACATTTTCTCCCCCTTATCTCTACGGTGCAGTGAAGGCAGACAGACGTGGCACCCCCGACACTTTCACAAACCCCTCCCTCCCGCATGTCCAATAGGAGCAGAGGCGGTCGACTAACAGCTCAGCTCACCACTGACATAGCGGGATCGGCTCATTGGTTTCATGCACTTCCTTAAGCCACTATCTCACTTCAGCCAAACCTTCTGTTGGCTGACTCGGCAAAAGCAACACACACAGACACACACACATATGTATGCACACACAAACACACACTCACACACACCAACCTAAATGTAGCGAAACACAACGCAACAACACAAAAGTCGATTACGAATTCAGAGTTCAGGTTCAGGATCAAAACGCAAATCCTGATCATCCTCCGCGCCGGAGGAACACGGTGGTCAGAACCAGCCACGGCCAGCAGGGCCCAGCGCAAGGCGGTGAGCGACGGCCCACTCACCCCAGGTCTCTGTCCAGCATGGTGCCGGGGTGGAAGGGCGGGAAGGCGCTGCCGTTGGGGGGCTCCTTCGGGGAGTACAGCTTGAACGACTTGGAGGAACAGCCTGAAACAGACAGAGCGGGAAACAAACGCATCATCAGCAGGCTGGGTGTGAGAGGCTTGGGACTCTAGTGGAGCCTCCCTGGGATTTGTGGGGTTTATCTGGAGGCCGCCGTGCACTGATGTCAAGGGCTTGGCCAGTAATTGCGAGAACGATCACTGCGGTCAGTTTGAACCACACTGTGCTCGCAACAATTAACTGCAGTGAACGAGGAATTTGCACGGAACGATGCATTTCACAAGTCGAGTATTGTGGTTACAATGCACTCAGTGTCCAGGTCTCCTATTAAAATGAACGGGAGTCACGAGGGTTATAACCGCATTAGCATTTTAGCCGGTGATGTACACCCGGTTTCAAAAGGCTTCGGGGGGAGATGTGTCCATGGGAGCAGGGGTCAGGGGTCAGAGGGCTGCGACAGCATCGGCAGACGAGTGCATAGGTGTGAGCTACACGGGGCAACAGTCTGCTCTCGTTTCAACCCACGTGACAGGTCAGGTCTGGGGCTTTTACACGCACACACACTCATCCACTGCCCACTATAAACAGAGAGCGGGAGGGGCTTGTGCGTGCAAACACACCCCTCACCCCATACATCCCACCTATTAAAGGGATCTACAGCAAGGCGCAGTCAACCACAATGGGGTCATGACCTCTGCCGTCACGGGAACAGCTCCGCCTAATAATGACCGGCTGACGCGTCTGTCGAATAAATCAGTGAGATGTCAATGTCACTTGGCCATCGTAAAGCCACACACAGGGGTTTTCCAAGGTTTGAGAATACGTTGGCTACATCTTTACGTCCGATTGCAAACAGTATGTATTGCAAATAGTACCTAGAAATGTTTAGACTGCGATGCAACAAGAAAGCTAACTACTGAAGTCATTAAAGGCCTTTCTGAGAGCAATGCATTAGCCTGACATTGTGGCCATATTTCTCCATCCGCTGTTAACTAGACTGTATGGTTAAATATGATCACAACTAAAAATGTACTCTCAATACAGACTGAATGATATTTCTCCCAAATTGTCCATCCCTATATGCTACTGGATACGGTTATGGTTCAATAAATTAACCAACTAAACTCATGCACATTTGATTAAATTGACTTCTTTCCCCCCCCCCCCAATGGTAGGGGTGTGATAAACTACCACCTAAGCTTTTTGCCCCCACTTCACATATGCTCTCAGACAGCCTTAAGTAGAATAGCAGGGGACAAGGGGTTAATATGGTCTCCAGCAAATTAATCAAGGCCTGGTGTTTCCAGGGTGCTCCATCAGAACGGTCTCCGCCCCCAGCCACAACAGGGCTTTTGTCCATCTCTTCTTGTCCTCCATTAATTTGACCTCCAAAATCAGACCTACTTCTTATACACATGTGCCAGCGCGAGGCTGTCCAATGAGGAGAGTGAACGTTATATATATTCTATCTGAACATCCAATCAGTCGCGTGCATACGCACATGCACACAGAAACCGCTTCCTGCATCAGTTTACTGTCTTCATGAAACATTTATTTAGGCTTTAAGACATTAAAAATTAAGTGAGGATGACACTGGCTACAAGGCTGCCTTGTCCCATGGTGCCTCACAGCAGTGCATTTACCCTCTGTGGTCACACGTTATCCTCGCCCGCAGGTCAATGGTGACCAATAACACGTTCCTGAGACTCAGTCACTAAGGCCGGGGGCCGCAAGCAGGACGTAATGCTCAGTTCAGACTCTCCGCTCATACAGCTGAACCCGATGTGATTTGTGCAAACACGCAGTTCTGAAAATTCACGGTCTGCTGCCAACTCAGACTGGGTGCTGGTGCTTGGACAAACATGTACCGTAAACTGGGGATGGTTAGCTCTGAGAGACTAAGCGAAGGCCTGAATCAGGCCATCTAATTATCAGTTAAGAGGTGTAATTTTTCCAGGAAGAGTAAGAAGTGAATTCTGTATGGCCATTAAGAGTGATAAATAAATAAATTAATAAATAGGAACAGCATTAGGTCTTAAGAGCATACCATTAACAGAGATTGCTCATTTGGTGGTTAATGACCGACTGTCTAAATCAAATCAAGCTACAAACACTAACTTCCTGTGCACTAAATTGCTTTCTTCAAAACAACACTTCCCCCTCCCTCTGATGAACACATAACGTACTCTCTTCCTCTCTTACATGCACACATATACACACGTACACACACACACACAAACCACTAAAGGCTAAAATGTGCTGATAATCTAATTTACTTCAAAATATGCCACATTTTAAGTTGTGCTGACAAGACAGAGAGGAAGCAAAAATCCACTAAAGGACTTGCAGATTGCCCCAGCTGCAGTATAGGACATTTCTCTTCCATAACATGGTTCATTAATGTCAAGGGGAAGCTCCCTATGCCATCCCATAATGGAAGTAACACAATTAATGCTTCATAAAAAGTGATAACTGAGTCAGGGTTTTTCCAGATCTGGAAACCTATGGCCGAGCCGAGAGGCATCATATTAACACCCAAGATAAACGAATTGATAGTGTTATGATTCGGAACCTAAACGTCAAATTTGTACAATTAATGCTGAGGTACAGTTGTAAACTTCTATGTGTACCGTCATTACTATGTATTCTTAATTAAAGAATGATTACAAAAAAATATTCCTAGGTGAATATTGCAAAAGAAGGAAATAAATGTTACGTACTTATGAATAGGTCAACAATTTACACATTGTAGAAAACCACATGGTGGTTACATCAAATAGTTATAGTAACTATATGGATCGTTTTCACAATAAACAAGAAAAGTTTCATGCAAGGTGCGAGATTTCTGCGGTCACAAGACCAGCCATGGAAACAGGGCAATAAAGTCAGCTTGCTAGCTAGCTACTTCCATCTTACTGGCGTAATTTCTTGAACTAATGCACCTCTGAAGAGGTAATATAGGGTACGGTTAAACGGAGGAATAAAGTACCCACGCTGAAGTAAAGTATTTAGGATTCACTGAACACAGGACACTTTAATAAAAAAATCATTTTATCTCGTCTGCTGTCTGCCTTGGCTGAGCTAGCTAGCCACCGAAGCTAACAAGCTAGCCCGTAGATGAACAGCGTAAAACGGCCACAATAAACACATAAACACTAACGGATCATACGACGACAAAGTGTGCTTTCAGCGCGGCTTCAGTATAAAGACACATTACACCATAAACGAAACGGATACTGTATATAAAAAAACAACAACAGTTTACCTGCAAGAAATGTTTTCAGGAATTAAATGTTTACAGATCCCAGCGAACACAGACGGGGCAGCGCGCCGTTACGTAGCTCGCCTGAGTACGGTGGCTGGCTTGCAGCTATAGCCCGTACCGCACAACCAAACGTCCGACGCAAAATAAAAAATCTCTTACTCTAAGAACGGGAAAAATACATTGAGAAACGAGAGAGAGAGAGGGGCGTGGGGGGCGTCCTCTAGATTGGTTTCAATGCGGTGCCTTTTTCCATTTAAAAAAATAAAAAGAAGCCTGCTGTGGTTTTGCGAATGGAGCCCGTTAAACCCTTTGTTCGAGGGCGGGCATGAACAATAGCGGTAGGCCCTCCTCTTTCTGCGAGCGTCCCCGCTCCCCCACTAGCTGGCTTCGCATCTCCTCTTTCTCCTAGAATGAAACTAGGGAGAGCGGGACACCACAGCCCACCGCCCATTCTCACCCCCACACACCCCACCCCACCCCACCCGGGTGGAAGGTTGTCTGCTAAGCAGATTTTTTACATATCTACTTCGATGACATATGAAAGTGACACATACATATAGGCAAATTCAAACACTTAAGCATGTAAGAATAAAGGGGGCAATTGAGCTGTTTTATGTACACTGCTTAATGGTCCTGTAATAACCTATTTGTAAGATGTGTCTTGTTTCAGAATTAGTTTAGGCTAAATTAAAATGAAGGGGTTTGCAACTATATTTAAGATCTGCCAGGAATCCACATCAATGTAAAATAAATTTTATCTAAATACACAGCTTAATCAAAAATAATTACTGGTGCTGGAGGATCTGCTAAATGTAACCCTATGCATATCCCAAAGAGATTATGGTCATCAACTTGTCTAAACAAATCAATAATTCAGTTACACATTTAAACATCTCAACTGCATTAGTCCACTTCATAGCTTTACGTTCTTTGACAGCCACGTGTCTGATAAAAAACAATGCAGCTGGGAATTTTAAATGATCAATTCCGACTAAAGTCGATAGCGAGCCACTTAATGTCACGGCGAAAAATCAATAAACGTGGTTTCACGACGTTCAGTGTGGACAGTGGTACAATGTTACATGTAAAAATACCTTAGATATCTGCATCATTATAGTCCTGACATAAAATTAAGCCTCACCCAGACATTAACGTCTAATTAAAAAGATCTTATTTATCTAAAGGTACAGAAACCCTCTTAATGGCACAATATATACAAGTGGGTGTGATCAACATATTATATTAAAAGATAGAAATACTCTGATTAAAAAAATAGGGGAGCGGATATTAACCGACATTTCCACGTATAATAACCTATAAACAACTTTCCGCACTCGATACAAACATAATGCTATATCACAGACAGCTTCACAATATTTCCAGTTTGTATATCCACTGTTTAAATTAGGTTAGGATGCATTTAATATGAAATACAATTTCTGTTAAATACTTGTAGAGAATAAAGAATTCTGGCACAAGCATGTTATTACAATCATTTTGCTTGTTTACTATTTTTTCTTTTTTTTTTTTTTGGAAAAATCATTATGCTATCAAGGCATTTTAGAAAATCTTAATTTATAAATCCACTGATTTGGAATGATTCCCCTTGATTTGACATGTCCGGTTGAACACAAACGATTTCTTCTACTGTTGTTTTCTGCATAGACTAGTGTGAAATTTCTGTGTGTGTGTGTGTGTGTGTGTGTGTGATTCTTTTTGAGCCATGTTCAGCACATGTTTACTATATGCTCCCCCCATAGACAGCCTGCAACCACCGTGCCCCTGGGAGACGTTTGCCTTCTGCATGTACCTGGGGTTAAATCTGCCATGCGACATCTCGTGCATCTCTGCTCCCATGCCCACACCTTAACACACTGAAGTGGTGTCCTTGTTGGTACATCGCTGTGATTGTGCAGTATAATGAACCTCGCTAGTTAATCCCCTTATAGAGGGAGGGGGTGACTATTGCTTTGGTTGTCATCTGTCACGGTGTGGCACAGGCAGCAGGTCTTGTTTATGATGCATTTACACCCTGCGCAATGCTCTCAACATGGTCTTATAGAGCACAGACCTTTTTTTTTTTTTTTTTAGCCTTAATGGACGCTACTGTTCATTTCCTGATCACACAATGAAGTTACAAAGCCGATATCTGAAATGCAATGAATCGAGCTTACCAAAAAGCATCACTGAAAACTCATTAGGTAAGAAGGGGTTAAAGGCCACCTGAGAACAGTTTAGCTGTAGGCCCTGCTGTAGTTTAGCTGTAGGCCCTGCTGTAGTTTAGCTGTAGGCGCTGCTGTAGTTTAGCTGTAGGCACTGCTGTAGTTTAGCTGTAGTTGCTGCTGTAGTTTAGCTGTAGTTGCTGCTGTAGTTTAGCTGTAGGCACTGCTGTAGTTTAGCTGTAGGCACTGCTGTAGTTTAGCTGTAGTTGCTGCTGTAGTTTAGCTGTAGGCGCTGCTGTAGTTTAGCTGTAGGCACTGCTGTAGTTTAGCTGAAGGCGTTGCTGTAGTTTAGCTGAAGGCGTTGCTGTAGTTTAGCTGTAGTTGCTGCTGTAGTTTAGCTGTAGGCACTGCTGTAGTTTAGCTGTAGGCGCTGCTGTAGTTTAGCTGTAGGCACTGCTGTAGTTTAGCTGTAGGCACTGCTGTAGTTTAGCTGTAGTTGCTGCTGTAGTTTAGCTGTAGGCACTGCTGTAGTTTAGCTGTCGGCGCTGCTGTAGTTTAGCTGTAGTTGCTGCTGTAGTTTAGCTGTAAATGCTGTTTTAAGTGAGACGGACCAAGTAAGTGCAGCCATCTACCCATTGAATGCATGCAAGGGAGCGTCTGAACAAGAAAGAACCAGATACAGCGGAAACATGCACAGTGCATCTGCCACGGAGCCTTGGTCAGAATCCAGGAGCCCAGGAGTGGGCAGGAGAACAGAGCAGAATGACCACAGGAGCAGAATGAAAGGGTTCCTTCTTACCAGCCGGTTCCAGTTGGTCAGTCATGATGAAAAGTCTCACTGAAGATCCCAGCTCCCTGCACTACAAGTGCATGAGGTGGCAGGATCACATGCTCACGCTTTCTGTCTTCCTCTCTCTGTCTCTCTCTCTCTCTCTGTCTCTCTCTCTCTCTCTCTCTCTGGTGGATATCTCTGGTGTCCAGGCTGTTGGCTGAAGGGGTGTAGTTAAGTGATGGGGAAGTTGAGGACTCTCTTACCCACCTTCTGTTCACTAGTCAACAGGAAGTCTTGAGGCACACATCTGCCATAGGACTGATAACGGTTCATATTGCCCTCCACCTCCAGTATCCCCTCACACACACACACACACACACACACACACACACACACACACACACACACACACACACACACACACACACACACACACACACACACACACACTCACACACTCACTCACTTCAGGCTGTCCCTCATGTACTTAGTACCAGTTTGGAGATATGCTAAATTAACATACCTGGCCAGCAAAATAAATAAATAAAATACAAAAAATTCACTGCTATTTAGTGAAACAATTTCATTACATCTGATGTAACAGCTCCCCAGAATAAATATGAGATGACTGTTGGAAGTACTTTTCCTATTGCAGTAGCCTACTCCTCCTGGGTGCGTGAGGTAGGCAGCAACAATACATACTTGTTTCAGCATTTATAGGAAAATGAGCACTGCCAGCAGATTATGCAAATACGGGCAGTGACGTCATAGCCCATCCCTAAGCCTCTCCCACCGCTCGTGAATGACACAAAGAGCGGGTGTGTTATCTGAGTGATTGACAGGCCTCCCATGGGGCTGGTGTATTTCTGCAGCGCTTAGTCTCAGATCAATGCGGGTTTGAAGTGCTGATCATAGCGTTTGGATTAGGATCTGCCAAGCCCGCGAGGCTACAGAAGGATTGAACTACTCTCAGATACCATCGTCAATGAAAACACCAGACATTGTGATCTGATACTCGAATATTGTCTAAACGCGTTACAAAAAATGCTGTCAAACAGGCGCCATCTTGTGGTCAAAGATTGACCAGATATTATGGGTATAGAATGTCATAAACTATAAGACCCATCATGTATATCATGTCAGTGCATTAGTATTAAATAAAACATATTTTCATGAAGAAAACGTAGACAGTGTGCTGATTATAGTGCTAAAGTTTATTTTAAACATATAGCTGTTTTTTCTTCTTTATAAAAAATCTACATCTTAATATACATGCAATAATCATTTTCTATCTCTGTGATTGAGAAGGCATTTATACATCTCTCTGGCTTTTTTTTCTGTTTCTTCTCTTTTTTTTCCCCTCTGCTGCCTGGGGGCTGATGGGTAAGTGACACTGCCCTGATGCTGCTGCGTTCTCGGCACAGGAAGCCATTTTGTTCCAGATCTGTAGCTGCTGGGAGACAGGTCTGATGTGTAGAGACAGCCTGGCCAATGACAGATCAGTCTGCCAGCCCAACATGCAGGCACCCACCAGCTAAGTGAGCGCTCTCTCGCTCCCTCTCCCTCCCTCTCCCTCCCTCCCTCCCTCCCTCCCTCACTCCCTTGCCCTCTTTCTCTCTCTCTCTCTCTTTCTCTCTTCCCCTCCTTCTCCCTTTCTCTGACACAAACCCCTTCATGCTGCTCTCCTTGGTCCTCTGCACTCCTTCCATCTCCGAGACGCGTCTCCCCTTCAGCCTGTGTGGGTGCAGTGGTGATGGAGAGGGGGGGGGGTTGGCACTGTGTGCTTGCGGTTGCCATTTTAGCACTGCTGTGCTATGGGTGATTTTCCTCTAATCAAGCAGACCACGTGACTCCCTGCATGAGCGCACACCAACCTCTGCTCACACTGCCACGGAGGGTGTGTGTGGGTGTGTGTGTGTGTGTGTGGGTGTGTATGGACGGGAGGGGGTAAGCAAAGAGAGGGAGGGAGGGAGAGGAAGGAGAAGAAAGGTAAGGAGGAGCTTGTGACCTGTGGACGCTGAAGGTGACAGTACTGCACTGCTGGGTAGACAAAAGAACCTACGTTTGCAGTACTGAAATAAAAGTACTAATATTCTAAATCAGGAAACACACCAGAATCCATATTTCAAGATATCGCGGTCCTGAACACACAAGCACATACACACTCACACACACACACACACACACACACACACACACACACACACACACACACAATACACACCCTTACATACTCTTGGAACCCAGACCACACAAGAAGGGAGGTTCAACCCACTCAACATCATTGAGGAATGTAAACAACATGGGTGTACACAGAGCTAAGTGTCTCCCTCTCTCTCACTCCCTCTGTCTGTCCGTCTCTCTTGTGAGTCGCTCTCTCACTCTCTTTTCCCTGTGCCCAGGGGCAACGCACAACGCCTGCTCTTACACCCAGGGCAACAAAAGCAACAGACACTTGCTGAACAAGTCACCTCAAATCACAAATTACAAAATAGGCCTGTAAGCACAGGCACCTGGCTGCATCATACACACACACACACACACACTCCAGTACCACTACGACGCCAAACAGCATCTAATTAAGACTGATTTACTGGTTTACTATTATTTAAGTTCATGAAAATGTATATTCACTGCTACTTGCGAGCCCAGACGGCTCTTTGAGTGACAGTCCAATGTGACATCTTGTTCTAAATGATCCAAACACTCGCCGCTGCCGTTGCACACGGGCACTGAACAAATGAATCACATGGACCTATTTAATGGTTCATAAAACTTTATTGATATGATGTTGCAACAGAGTGAGCGAGCAGATTCACTTGAGAAGAAGCAGCTCGCCAACAGAGACCTCCACTTTACGAGGAGGAGAGGAGGCGCGAGGAGGAGGCCATCTTGTAAACCTGCTGGGGCCATCGTCATAAAACGTAACAAAAAACCAAAGAGAACACGAAGCCCTCAGGTGAGAACTAAATTGTGGCTTTGCGGGCCTTTTTGTAATCAAAAAGTGTTCAAATAAAGATGGAGAAGGATGAAACATGAGCACTGGGACAGGAAGGGGATGCCGCGGAGGTGACCGTGAGCTCTCACCGAGGACCAAATGTTATTGGCTCTCCATTCGGTGGGGTCACGCTCATGCCTGGGTGGACTCGACGACAACAAGAAACCAACCGTGGAGCTTGTGTGGTGGCATGGCTGTGATGAAGGTGCACCTCCTCCCCTCCGAGATTGGACCCTAGTCTTAATCCCAATCTCGGCCTCTCCTTCACTCTCCTCCAAGTCGACAAAGCCCCTTTGTTTATGTCACTGAAACTCACTCACCCTCTCGTTTTCTGCATTTCTCCACTACGACCCTCTCCCCCTCCACCCATTCCTCTCACCTCTCTCTCTCTCTTTCTCCCTCTCGCACTTGGTAAAGGATGAGAGGAGAGTGTGCTGAAGCGTTTGGAGGCCTGTTGCTGGGGCGACAGTCACTCGGTCCAGTGAGACTGAGCATTGGAGTGGAGATATCAACGGCACAAGACTGTGAAATTACATCAACCTGGTGGTGGGGGTGGGGTGGGGAGGTTAGGTGGGGAGATGGGAAGGTGGGAGGATTATGGGTGGGGACAGAGACAGAGACTTGAAGTATGTTTTCAATGGTGCCCCCTGCTGGAGATGTGTTCCAAACCCTGTGGGACCTTTAAAGATCACCTGCAGCTTTATGTCTTTTCAGAGTGTCCAGTCCTTGGAATCTGTCCCCAGAGGGGGTGGTCTACACAGTATGGTCTCTCATAGCTTGTCATTTGTAAGGAAGGACAAACTGATATTTCATTGGACCATCCCAGTTCAGTTCAGCCAGGACTGAAGCTTCTGTCTCCAGTATGCCAGACCCCAGGAGACAGGAAATCTCCCAACCGCAAGCAAATGAGAACCTGCCGTAGAGCAGCCATAGAGGTGCAAGTGTGAGAGGGAGCAGGAGTGAGACCAGAGAGAACTAGAGAGACTGGAGCTGATCTAGAATCTAGAGAGATCAAGAGACTGGTGCTGATTCAGAAAGAACAAGAGAGACTGAAACTGATCTAGAGAGAACAACAGAGCCTGGAACTGATTCAGAAAGAACAAGAGAGACTGGAACTGATCTAGAGAGAACAACAGAGCCTGGAGCTGATCTAGAGAGAACATGAGAGACTGGAGCTGATCCAGAGAGAACATGAGAGACTGGAGCTGATCCAGAGAGAACATGAGAGACTGGAGCTGATCTAGAGAGAACATGAGAGACTGGAGCTGATCCAGAGAGAACATGAGAGACTGGAGCTGATCCAAAGAGAACATGAGAGACTGGAGCTGATCCAGAGAGAACAAGATTCCAATCTATTACTGTTACATCACCACCAATATTTTCTCATAGACAGCAGACATAATTAGAAAAACGGACTGCCCTTTCAAACGTGGGACCAAAAGCTGAAGGTATTGTGTAGGGATCTGGAAACGTTGCTGTTATACTGCCTACACGGACACTTGTTGATGGGGTGTAGACAGAAATCTCATAATAATCTCGCTGATGCCAGCGTGTAGGCACACAGAATACAGCCCAGAACGGCTAAACATAGAGACGTGTACAGTCTGGCTGCACTGTCTCTGACAGGCTACATCAAATGCCCAGCTACCCACACACACACACACAGTTTCCCTCTCTCTCTCTCTCACACACACACATACAGAAAAGACAAATACTTAAGAGCTCCCATGTTCACATGTATACAGTGTGCAATAACAAACACTTTTGTCCAAAGTTGCAAAAGAGTTCATGTGTGCAATTATCAAGAGGCGTTGCCAAGTTTACCTATGACGACCCACTTTAGCAAACTCCACAGACATTCAGATAATGGTTTCCCCCTCCTAAAAACCCTCTCTACCAAGGGGATTCTGCACATCTGCTTTACACCATAAAACTGGCAACCCAGATCAAAATCCTCATTTCCCCTGCTCGGCCTGTTTGGAATTAAGGCCACAAAACGATCAACAACAACAGGAGCGGCGGCGCGCCGACCGGGGGCAGGACGTGCGGCTCTCTGCCGTCATGATCCCCGATGCGAACCAGCTGTGCACCGGGGGGCCGAACGGAAAAAAAACACACTCCCAAAACTCTCCTGTCCTCCCTCCTCACTCTGCCCCAAGATGCCAGCCAAGTCCAGGAGCACGCAGAGACTACAACAGGGGCGGCCTTGCCCCCCCCCCCCCCAACAACCGCCCCGCCACCAGCGTGTTTATACCTTCTGCGTTTTTCCCATACGCCATTGCAACAAAGCCCCGGGGCTGCCTCCTCTTGCCCTCTCGCGCTTGACGCCATGCTCCGTCTCCCTCGGCAACCGGCGGTAGTCGCGGTGACGGCGCGGGGGGCGCTTACCCGGACACGCACAGCCTCCCACGGACATCTTCTTGCATGCCCGTCCGCGCCGCTGCTGCTCCGAGCGAAGGGTTTGGTAGCCGCCGCCGCCTCTGCTGGCTTCTGTTCGGCCGCTGGTCTCTCCGCCGCGCTAGCGCTCCGCTCGGCTGCCGCTCGCTCGCCTCCGCCGCTCACATGGGCGTCTGTTTTCCGAAGGTCCACATACGCACGTATGCACACGGAGGAGAGAGTGAGAGAGAGAGAGGGAGGGAGGGAGGGAGGGAGGGAGGGAAGGGGGGAGGAGAGAGAGGAAGAAAGAGAGAGGAGAGAGGGAGAGCGTGTGAGAACGTGAGGAGGGGAGGGAAAGGTTAAAAAAAGAACAAGCGCACAAAGGAATGAGAGCTGAGAGAGAGAGAGAGAGAGGGAGAGAGAGGGAGAGAGAGAGAGAGAAGAGAGGAGCAGGGAATAACAGTCCTACCGCCTTGACTGTACCCTCACACTTATTAGCGTGCTGATAGCAATGCAGGTGGGAGGAGAGAGAGAGGGAGACGGAGAGAGAAAGACTGATTATGTGTGTGTGTGAGACAGAGGGATAGAGGGAGAGAGGGAGAGAGAGAAGGCAGGAGGGAGGGAGAAACAGAGAGCTGTCAAAGTGACCCGAGCAGCAGATTTCAGAGAATAACAACCATGTGATGTGACGCTCTCTCTGTGTGTTTTTTTCCCTTTTAAAGATGTACAGGCTGTTTAGCTGCTGCACGCACACCCACCACTCTGCTCTGCTCTTCCCACATGGGCTGTGCTGTTGGGGGGGGGGGCAGCTAGGGGTGGGAATGAGGCAGGCTGGGGTGGCGTGGGGTGGGGGCTGTCTGAGTGGCTTGTTACCGCCGACAACTGCCCGCTGCAAACGGGCGAGGGAGGGTACGTGTGGTCATCTGACATCTTTCTGCTCATTCTTTCTCTCTTTCTGTCTCTCTCTCTCTGTCTGTCTCTCTCTCTCTCTCCCTGTATCTGTGTCACGCTTTGTTTCTCTCTATGTCGATGTGTCTGTCTCTCCATCTGTGTATCTCTCCCTCTGTGTCTCTCTCTCCCTCTATGTCTTTCTCTCTCTCCCTCTCTCTCCCTCTCTCTCCCTCTCTCTCTCCCTCTCTCTCTGTCTTTGGCACTACTGGCTCACAGCCTACACTTCCTCCATTTGTTAGTCTCTAGATCTTTCTTTTTTGCTCCATTTCTTTCCCTCTCTCTCTCTTTCTCTCTCTCTCTCTCCCTCATCCTGTCATTCGTCCAGCCCACCAGACTTACACAACAGCTCCGCGTGCTGGGAGGAGATGCACCGTGGAGTGGAGGAGACGCAGCGGTCACCTGGAGCAAAGCCCCGCTGGGACGCGGAGCAGAGAGGAGACCATCCCCCTGCCTGAGCGTTTTGCACAGAAGCACACGGAGGTCACGACCCAGCCAGTACCAACTTAGCCCGGACCTGCCCTCTTCCACTAAATGAAACCCTGGAACCAGAGACCTGCTCCCCTGTAAACCCCCACAGCAGGGGGTCTGGCGGTGACTCCGCAGGGGTCCATCGCCTTCCCCATTTTCATCTCTCTCTGGTTCCTTCGAGGCTTTGACCCCTGTTTGGCATTGAACCATGGAAGGAACAGTGTGTGTGCATGCATCTGTGTGTGTGTGTCTGCGTCTGTTCAATCACTGGCTGACCTGCCGACCTCTGACCTGCGGTTAAGTTCATGACTCTGCATCGGCTTAGGAACAAGGATCAGCTGAACGTTGCACTTGAACAGACGGGTTTGTTTCAGTGCAAACACGGTCCAGGTCTGATCCATATTACAAAGTTGGCTGTATAGGAACACTAATGGGATAACACAGCCCTGCACATCGGTTACTTTGTTACCGAAACAAAGACTTCCGAGTATGGCGCGAGATGAGAGTACGCGAGAGCTGGGGCTACTGCCGAGAGACCGAGAGATGGCATGCGCGTTTAGAGCAGTGTGTGCTTGCGTGACAGGAGCTGAAGTAGCATAAACATTTCCCCGAGGCAAAGGGGGAGAGGGAGAGAGAGAGAGAGAGAGAGAGAGAGAATGAAAGAGGCAGACAGACAGAGAGTGAGACAGAAGCAAAAGAGGGAGAGAAGGAGTAGGGGATGAGCTGATCGCTCTGTGAGTGTCTATCTCTTGCAGTGTGCTTCACATTCACTGCACAATCAGATCATCTCGCCTTGTGCGTACACACACAAACACACACACATACGTGCGCACACACACACTTGAGCACTCCGGCACATTCTTGATCTCTTTATCATATGCGAGCACTTCTGTCTCTGTCTCATTTGCCCTCTCTCTCTCTCGGTTTGGCTATTGTGCAACATTAGCAGAATAAAGGCAGTCTCTGTCTAAGGCTTTCCTGCTGTCTCTCTGTGCGCTGCGTGTCGCTCTCTCTCGCCCTGTCTATCTGTCTCACACGCAGGTACACGCGCACACATACGCACACACACAAAGAGATACACAGATACACAACAAAGACAGACACAGACACACACACACTCACACATTCTCTGTTTTCTTTGCCTTTCACCCATACTGTGATGTGGAAGGCTCCTATAGAAACTGCCTATCATCTACTGGAATCCATAAAGGTTGTGCCAGTTTGGAGCTTAAGACACCACGCTATGAACTGCCCTCCCTCTCTTACTGTTCATTCATGCCTCCTACCCAACATCTGTCCCCCTCCTTCAAAATCATCCCCCCCCATGCAACCTCCTTGTTGACCCCTGAACTCTATCTCTGTTATTTCTCTTCACCTTTTTTGCATTTCTGTTTATTCCCCACTCACCCCCCCATACACACAACCTCCTCCTTCATTAGCAAGTCACTACTTAGCACTCCGTGGGGGGGGGTGCAGAGAGAGAGACAGGGAGAGAGAGAGGGAGACAGAAAAAGAGAGACAGACTGTGAGACAGAGACCATGAGCGAGCAGCAGAGCTAGTGGAGGAGAGGGAAGGAAGGATGAGAGGGAAAAGAAAGAGAGAGAGAGAGAAAGAGAGAAAGGAGCGAAGGAGCGTGGCGAGAGGAGGCGGGGGATTAGCCGCCGAGCCATCCCACTTTACCCATACAGGGCACCGTCGCCATGGCAATGTGGCAGAGCCGTGATCAGCGCACGCAGGGCAAAAGTGTGCACACATGCACACACACACAGTAGTGTAAACACACACACACCCATACTCCCACACACACACACTTTCAAGCTTGCCTATAAAATGCTTACCTAGACAGAAAAAAAGACACATATTATGGAGCACGCCCACACGCACCCTTCAACTCTCACATTGGAGTTACGTTAAAGACAAAACGTAAAAGGGACTCAAGAGTCTGTAAGTATTGTGCGATTACGCTGACGAGATGCTTTGAGCAGTGTCTGTTTTCAGTAGCACTCACTGCTCACACGAAGCCACTAGTAACTTGGGACACATTTTCCCTGTGAGACATGAACACAGTCACAGCTACCAAAACGTAGAGTTTTCCAGAAGTTCTTTACCTACTAAGCAGAGGTCCAGGTTACATAAGGACTAAACTATGCGCTTCCCCAGAATCCTGTTCTCTTGCAGCCAGAGGGCTCGCTTCAAACTCACCCCCCCCCCCCCAGCTGCTCGACTGTCATAACACTAATATTACATCTGCGTACAACATGGTGCTTACAAACTGTTGCTGTGTGTGCGCTTTACAGAACTCTCTGTGGTTATCGCCATGTAAGCTTTAGTGTCTAAGCACGAGTCAGTGGATCTGTTCCTCCTTGAAAACCATAGTCTAGAGTTCCCTACATCAGCCTGACTCGGGGTGTGTGTGAGTGTGTGTGAGTGTGCGTGCGTGTAGCTTGTTCCTTACCTCCCTGGGGCTTTCGGACTCTGGTGTGTGTGTCGTGTTTGCCTGTGGAAGCGAGTCGTCTGTCTGTGTCTCTCTCGCTGGACGCCGTTCTGCGCTCCTCCGCGCCTCACTAACAGATGTTTCTGCCTCCATGCAGGAGGGCATTCCACCTCCTCCTTCTCCTCCTCCTCCTCAGAGAGAGAGAGAGAGAGAGAGAGAGAACAGGAAACAGAGGAGGGGGGAAAAAAACAACTTCAGCAAAGGGAAAACGTATAGGGACCAACGGCCCCTCCTCCCCCTGTGATCTGCTGGTTCCACAACATTCGTGTCAGCGTCTTACAGGCTGCTCCCAGGTCAGCTGTCCTATCTGATAACCTGATACGCGCCTTTATGAGAAAGGCCGCTACACTGATGCCAGGCCTGATCTAGAGATGGTGCGTGCTGAGACAGTTGGCACCCTGTGGGAAATGGCAGGGGTATCAGGTTAAAGGTCAAGGTTCCTCTGTCGTTTATATGATGCTCGTGTGCCCGGTGAGTGGCGTAAGGAGTAAGACGTGCCAAGGCTGTATGTAAAAAACACACACACGCCACTTAGAACACTTGTGTAAGCTGTGCTATATAACTTGTAAGCATATTAAAAAATGCTTACTTTTGTCTGCTAAAAGGAGAATTTTGAAATGACTCCGTCCCATTATTCCTCCATGCGAGTGTGTAACAGTGTGTGAATGTATGTGGATTCTTTTTTTTTTTCCTCGCTGTTCCTTTTGAGGGGTTCTCTGAATTTCCTGCCAAATTCTAAGAGGCTTCTGGTGATAGACTGGGAAAAGGGTGCAGAGAATGCCAAGGGGTACTGAGAGGAGAGAGAGAGAGAGAGAGAGAGAGAGAGAGAGGGAGAGAAAGAGAGAGAGAGGGAGAGAGAGGGTGAGCTTGAATGCATCTGATATTTAAACTAAGCTGTTATACTGTATACTACTACACATGTGTGTGTGTGTGTGTGTGTGTGTGTGTGTGTGTGTAGATAATGGAGACCTCTCAGGAGAGACCAGCAGCAGAATGGCAGGGAGTCCGGATAGAGCGAGAAGGTGACCCACTTACACAAGGCTCCCTCCCGTCTCTGAACATGTTCTGGCCCGGTTTCAAATAGTGTGAGTTTCAAGATGTGAAGCCAAGGGTGTGTGCGTGAGTGTGTGCGTGCGTGTGTGCGTACGTGTGTGCGTGAGTGTGTGTGTGTGTGTCAGATACGGAGGGAGATCAAGATAAGTAACACAGGGAAGTAAAGGGAAAATTTGATAGCATATGCACACATCATCTTCCTACATCAACAGAGAGGAGTGAGGAATGTCAGCGTCAGCACAACTGTCATCACGCTCTATCATACTTGACAGTGTCTGTCTGTTGCTGACTGCTGCACAGGGCGGTCATTAGAACCCTCTCACCATGTTCCTCTAGGCGATCTGCTCAGCCTTATTAACCTGAACGCCTCACACACGTTCCATCCCCACATATCTCCAGACAGAGGACAAGGGAGGCTAGAACTACAGGATGTCTGAGCTAAATGACATCCATGAGAAATACTTATTACAAAGAGAAAGATGTTAGCAGTGCAGGGAAGAGAGTCTTGATATTTTCTGAATGAACTGGATCATCTGAAACCATTGGATATTTATCTGTGTGGGCAAATATAGGGTAATTTAGTGACTACTGATTAAATAGAATTACTGGGATTATTTAGGCAGTCAAGAGCTTGGCATCAAGAGCTAGGACTTTTATACCACTTCCATAAATGTATTTCTTATTTAAAATATCATTTGTTATGTCTAATTGATATCTGAAAAAATTCTGAGGTATATGTGCTGTAAATTAATCTGTGAAAAACGAAAGCTTGGAACCAAAATATTGGTATTACTGTTATCAAGAACTGACATTATTTCAGTAGCTCCTTCGTCTTCTTGATTTCAAGTTGTTCTGGCCACTAGAGGTCACTATAAACCTTTAAGCCACTACAATGACAAAAATTAATTCCAAATCTGTCACAGCAAATAATTCATGTATTAAGGTGGATGTTTCTGATTTATATAATCCATATATATAATTTACCGTCGTGTGTTATATGTAGCGTTCGGTTTATGATTATTATTATTAATAATAGTAGTAGTAGTCTCTACGTTACAGAATTTCCCGGGAAAGCGAATACACGTGTCTTCACAGCGCCCTGAGGTCCTCGTGTAGTTTCAAGATGGCCGCGCCGCATGGCGATAGGCAGAGCAATTTAAACACCGGTTTCACGGAATTCACAAGATCGGCGACGTTTCAAGACACTCAGGTTCGTTATATTTCAGTTCGACTGACATACTCCGCAGACCACCGTCGTTAAGGTTGTCACTGTAGATTTAAATGCACTCATCCGCATGGGACACGTGGATGTTAAAGTTGCAACATATAGCGAGCCACCTGGTTAGGTAGTAAAGTCGGTGGTTGTGGTGTATTCCGACAATTTCCCTATGTAATTAACATACGAAACGGTCGGTGGACCTAAAGATGTAGTGTTGGCGGTACAGAAGGACACATGTAAACGTCGGCTGCTTTTCATGGCTCTGGGCTTGCTGCCTGGGCCGCTAGCTCATTTATGGCAGGGGTAGTCCTATCTAACCGGAAAGGAGCAGTTAGCTGGCTACTTTTCTTCCGAGATTTGCGGGAACGTATGCGCAGCCCAGAACATGCGTTAACACGTCGCACATTCGCTAATTTGGCGTTAAAAGTTGATACAAATGCGCAGATTTCTTCAATCCCTCCGGCGGTGAAAGGCCTGGTGGTTTCTGTAGGTTCCGTCCGGCCAAACCGCGCGTCGTCTCGCCGGTTCCGTAATGAACTCGAGTGAACTTGTGGTCCGCACGGCCAGCCGCTTTATTCATAAAGCTCCGACTAGTTATAGCGGCCAATTAATACAATATTAACTGTACAATTTATATATAGAACGCAAGTAAAATATGTATTTTATGAATCATTTGCGTATGTTAGACGTGGATAGATTTAGTTAATATTTGAGCAAACCCCGCGAAATCCATTTTGAGTAACCTGCTTTCCTTGGTAACTCGGGCAGTTGTGACATACTGATAATGTATATTTTAGTCTTCAGTTGTTTCATAGCTGGCTGGAAAGCACTGGACGTTTTCCTTTTCGTAACTGAGACAACAGGTGCCGTGTCCCCTTCCTGAGCGTTCACGGTAACTTTAGCTGCTGTGTGGACCATAACGCAAAATAAAACCTGTTGAAGTGCTCTTATGCTCCGGGAGAAATATGTGGTCTGGTAATCAACAAACACGGTCCCGTTGTGTGTAACCCGTACATCCCAGCAGTGTATTTCCCCATAAACCCAGTATCTAGCTTAATAACTGAAATGGTTCATATTAGAAGTGCCTGACACGGAGGATTTTCTGTTCAAACTGTATTTCAGTCGCAGCCCACTGGCTGTTAAGCCCGCTGAAGCTGTTGTGGTGTGTGCAGGAATGCAGCAGGATGTCACTGTGCACTTTGTGGCAAACTGTCCTGAATGGCTTCAGACTGGCGGCAGAGCTGTTCAGTAGAACACTGTAAATACCTGGTGTTGCCTTGCACTACTGAACTCGCCCCATAAATTCACTGGATAAAAACCAGTGAAGCTGTGGACTGTGATGTGATTTACCACAGCAGCACCTGAATTACAGGCTAGTGAATGTGACGCTTGCTCATAGAATCTCTAGATCGGTTCTATTGAAGAATCTCCAAGGTTGTAACTGGGCTACAGACCCAGCTGAAACTGCCCATCAATCTGAACGGGGAAGTAACTTGGCTGTAATTTTCCTATTTGTACCAGGCTGACAGAAGCCATTTACTTTGTGCTAATCTTCTTGCTCCTTCATTTGCAGGGAGAGCAAAGCCATGGACCTGGGCACGATGCTGCCAGTACCTCAGATAGCCTCCATGGCAACCTGGACCCTTCCATTTTGTCCCTCATCGAGGGCACTTCTAGCGCTGGAGAGGTGAGGAAAGTGTCAAGGCTCCTGTGTAGCGACTCAGACTTGTGTGGCTCTTAAAAGCGCATAAACGCCACTGCCGACATAAACGCCTCTGCCGAAAACGACACGTTCAGACTTTATATATTTTTAATTCTATATGTGGAATATCTTGTGCAATGAGAAGTGTCATTTTTAAAGAGCTTAATTTTGAAGCTTAGATTTTTGATCTAGCACCATATTAACAAGACTGAATTGATTCCCCTCATGGTGACTTTTGCATCATGCGGAATAGCTGGCCATTACTTAGAAACCAAAATGTGCGTTTGGGCTTGTAAAACAGCAACTTGTAATCCCCAGTTCTTAGACTGTAGCTGATGTGCTAGTGACTGGCTGTGCCTTTCAGGCGCGGAGCCGTATAGACGAAGAAAGTGAGGCCAAGCTGCTGTCTGCTCTCTCTGAGATCTTGGACAGCGTCATTGAAGAAACACTGTCTCCTTTTGACATGCTTCCCGACTCTGATCTCCTTAGGGGTCAAAGAGGTCAAGACTCCAAGGTACAATTTCCACAGCCCAGTATTCAGCTATCGCAAGTCAAGTTATTAGATTTAGGATGATGCAAATATTTTAGGAATATCTACAGTATTGTGTGAAGACATGTACGTGTGTATAATTTGGTATGATCTTTCGTCTTCGTCTCAGTTGAAAAAGTCGTCCGTCCCGCCCTCGGACCGAGCGCTAGCTCCTCGGGCGTCCAGGTCTCCACTCCCATCACTCTTCAGCTCAAAAGTAAGAACATGCATCTTGTATCCTTATGTCCAATCTGTATTATCTTCTGCGTTATAAAACGGGGAGTCCAGAATGCACTGCTGCAGGTGGACACTTGGATGTAGGGCTGTGGTTTTGGTCTTGTGTAGGCGGAGTCCCTGCTCTCAGACAGGCAGCTGCGACCAAGACCCTGTCGGCGGCCCAAGACCACGACCGTGCAGAGAAGTGATGGCGAGGAGGAGGAGGAGCTCGGCGAGATCAGGAGACCCCTCGTGAGAACGTTCCGTATAGAGTCGGACCCGGCGCTGTGTAGCGACGACGAGCAGCAGGACGGGGTTGTGTCCGTGTCGCTGGCTGACCTGGTCCGCCACATGCATCCGTACAGCCTCCGCGTGGGCCTGGAGGAGGAGGAGAAGAAGAAGCACAAGAGTGGCCATGAGCTCCAGGAGGAGGACGTGTTTGTGGATGTCGAGGGTGATGACGAGGTAGGGGAGGACCTTCTGGGCTTTCTCGCAGCACCTGAGGTGGGTCAGGACGCGGAGTCCTCAGCGCAGAGACCGGAGGAGAAGACCCTGAAGATGTGTTTTTCTGTCAGCGGCGAACAGAATAAAGGTGACGGCGATGACGCTAAGAAACCTCATCAAAGCGTTTTAGCCAAGAAGGGCAATACTGGAGGAGTAAAGAAAAAGGTGTGGTTTGCTCCTGAGATATCATCGGTTCATGAGTACCAGCCTCACGACGAGGCGTGTGAGTGTGACCTGACGGACGGCCTGCCGTCAGAACCTCACGAAGGCGACGTTACGGAGGCGGGTTCGGGATCTGCGGGCGAGAGCGAGAGCTTAACCGACGGATCTGAAGCGGTGTCTTCACAGCATGGCAACAAAAAACCAAGATCCATCAGCCTGCAGGAGTACCGTCTCCTCAAACGGAAGGCACTCCCAGAGGAAGAGAGGACGTGGGACCACAGAACCAAGTGGCCGTCCGTGCCCGAGATCCCCGAAGAGCTTCCTCCAATTCCTTCTATACCAGGTTACAACCCACCTCTGGCGCACGTAAAAACCTCACCTGCTAACGGCAAACTCTCGGATCCAGGCTTAGCGTTGAAGCCCGACAGAACGGCTCCTCTCCCCATGAAGTTACCCTCAAAGCAGAAGGCTTCGGGCCTGACGTTCATGCATGCTGTTGACCCCCCGAACCCCGTCACTGTGCCCCTTCCGTCCCCAAAACCCGTACGCTCCGAGAACTCGCCTTTGTCTGAAAAACAAAATGTAATGCCGCAGCATACTGGCATGAGCATGTGCCATGGGACCCAGTCCAAACGTGTGAGCCCTCGACCAGAACATCCAGGTCCGCTAGCCTCCAGCAATCCGGCGCAGCTCATCCAAGAACCTCAGCGGAACGTTCCCCGTGAAGCTCCCCTCGTTGCTGTGGCTTTAGCGCACGAGTGCTCCACCACCACTGCTGGTGTCGGGAAAGCTAGCATCACTGCTCCGCCCCCGCCCGCGAGGGCCATGCCGGCAGTGCCGTCTGCAAGAAGACTTCCTCCGCTGCAGATACCCACGGCTGCTGGGGATCGCCAGCGTGAAGAAGAACCGAGCCAGGAGTCTTCAAACGAAATAGGTAATGAGAGTGAATGAGGGATGTGAGGCTGAAATAAGGCTCTCTAAAGCTAATTGTGATGACACAGAACTTTCTTGATTTAAGAGCCTATAAACTGTATAAAATCCACTGGGCCCAAGCACTGTGCATATCGAATGTGGCATCTGAGGCTGATTTTAACAGCCCACGAAACAGAATCTGAGTTCTCACTGTATTTTTTCTACCTCACAGGAATACAAGCTGCTGATGTAACCAGTCTCTTAGAGCAGTTTGAGACGCAAGGTAGATATTTGCTTTCATATTCTTTAATATTCAGTTATGATTTGAATTTGACCCAGGGTAGAATATTTCCTGGTGTCCATGAAGACTTAAAAGATGTCTTGTTTAGTCAGACAGACTCTGGCTCTGGTGTGGTTCATCTGCTGCCATAAAAAGCCCCATCATTAAAGCCCAATCTCACTGTTATGACGGTTATGTGTGAAGATCCCACCCTTATACTGCCATAATGTGACCCACAATGCCTCTTTAATCACTTAATGGTCCCAAGAGTCCAGAGCTCATAACTGCTGCAAATTGCTTTCTGTATTCATGCAAGCGAGATAAGAAGTTGCTATGGGAGTAGCATGGTACGGCAATCCCAAAGAGCATGCAGAGTTAACACAGGAAGTCGGCACGAGAACTAAAATTGCCTAAACCTATCATGCTCGTCGGTGCTTTCTCACGGCAGCTCAGTCGTTTGCAAGCAGGTAGACGGAGACAACCTTGAAGCTATCTGCCCATATGATTGGCTGTAAATGCCTTCAATGGAGGCAGTGTTTGTGAATCACTGCTCTGCCACTTGTAGAGGTGTGTAAATGAGTGAACTGGAGCAGCGGTGTGTAACAAAAGCACCCCACCCTGGGCTTGAACCCAAGTCTGAAAGGAGGTCAACGGGAGCTTTGACCACCGAACCAAAGAGCCAGCTCGATGGCATAGGACCCAAAGTGCCCATTTAACCATCCTAAGTGACTAGCTCCGTCACACAGTGGTATAGGATTTGAATGTACTTTTTTGTTCATAGTATTTGAGTGATTTTCTTCTTTCTTCCCCACAGGATTCACTCCCCCTGCAACTCCCCCGCATCACATTTGGAATCCGTTGGGGCCTGGTCAGAGGGCAAAGCCTCACAAAGCTATTAAACCGTCTCCCTGCAAAGCCATCCAGATCATTGAGCCTCGCCCAATGCCCCCTAGCAGGGTTCACTTCAAGCCCCAGCCAGCTTCCTCTATCCATGCTGCAAGCCTGTCTCGCGCATTTATGGACCACGACTACTGTGGGACCTGGGAGTTGACCCTCGGCAATAAGAGGGCATGCCCGGGCACCTACATGCACGAGAAACCTCCTCACCAGCCAAGGGATCGTTTGAGCCATAGGCCCCTAGATCACAGGACGTTGCGTGAGGCGGAGCATCTCTCTGGCTCAGTGCTGCTGTCTCCAGAGAGCTCCCCCAGCAGGCTGGAGGGCCGCAGTGCAGGCAGACCTGAAGACGCGGAGGTGCTGACGGGGAGGCCTTCACGCAGTTCCTCCTGCTCTCCAAGCTCCCTTGCCAGGGGGAGGACTACGAGGAGGAGGATTTACCGGAGGAAGTATCATCATTCTGACTCGAGCTCAGTGTCGTCCTCCCGGTCCCCCTCCTCCTCTTCCTCGGCCTCCTCTTCATCGCGTTCACCACCAAGGAAGAGGTAAAAGGCACCTTTCTCCGTCACATTTAGTTGAACACAGTGGTTTCCAGTGGAACTAGAGTTGACGTGAGGTGGCGTGAGGTGACGTGAGGTGGCGTGAGGTGGCCCTCCATTTTTAAGCGACGCATCCGCTTTTCTGTATTCAGGCTGAGACCCTCCAGGAGCAGCTCGAGTTCCTCGTCTCGCTCCACTTCCTGCTCCAGTTCCTCCTCCATGTCCCCTCCACCGATCCGCAAGAACCGCCGCCGCTCGCCGTCCGGCTCGGTCAGCCCCCGCCGCTCGCCGCAGCCGGACCTGAAACAGAAGTGGATCAGGCAAAGGAGAGAACACCGTCCCCTGAGCAGATGGGAGGAGGATCGGAAGACTCGCAAGCAGAAGGCCATCGTGAGTACCTGTCCACCTTTTCAGGAAACGCCGTACGCTGGTTGTGACGTTGGCGTGAAGTCTCTCTCCTCCGCCGCCGTGTGCTCACAGGAGGAGCGCAGGGTTGTGTACGTGGGACGGATCCGTGGGACGATGACCCAGGCTGAGCTCAGAGATCGCTTCGCACTTTTCGGGAGGATCGAGGACTGCACGGTCCACTTCAGGAACCATGGGTGAGGTTCACGTGTCCACGTCAACCATTAAAAAGGGCCAGGACCCTTGAGCAGTATACACATTTCCACACAGCACATGAAAACGCAAAACATGAACCATTTTGAAGTCATATGATTTATTCTTGTTGAAATCCTGTTAAGGATCGTTTATTATTTGGAATAGTTCTGAACTGTGAGCTGTGTTTTTCACTTGGTGAGTCTGTTAAACATTTTACGTCGCCAGTATTTCCATTTGTGATGTACACCCCAGTTGGAATTAGTCTCACACACACACACTGGTGATCACTAGGGGACTGTGGTACACGCGTACCCAGACCTGTGGGCAGCCCTTGACCCGCAGCTGGGGTTAAGTGCCTTGCTCATGACCTTCCCTGTGCCCTGTTATGAATATTTAAATATATGCAAAAACTATCTGACCACCTCCTCCTTTTTTTGTGTTTCTTCACACATGCCCGTTGGTGTCCGGCCCCTTTCAGAGACCACTATGGGTTCATCACCTATTACAACACGGGCGACGCTTTCACCGCCATCGAGAACGGAGCCGAGCTCCGGCAGCCGGACGAACTCCCCTTTGACATCTGCTTTGGCGGGAGGCGTCAGTTCTGCCAGTCGAACTACGCCGATTTAGGTTTGTGTCTTCCTCTAAGAAAAAAAATTGGATCAGAAAAAAGGGCACTAGTCTAACACCAGATAGTCTGCACAACAGAGACAGGAGGACACTGGGGAGGGGGATAGATGGGGCCTCCTGCACTTGATGCCTGCCTCACAGGCAGTCACAGAAGAGTCAGGCATTCAGGGAAAAAATATGGAAGTATAAAAGTAATATAAAGCAGAATTGGAAATAATTGCAACATGGAACAAATGCATATCAATTTCTTTAACTGTTTTGGACGGTTTGGATATTTGTCTTTATCCTGCTCTCTTTTCTGTGTCCGGGGCTTCTGAATCACCTTCTGTTATTCCCCTTGTCCTCCAGACTCCAACCGGGAAGTTGACGCAGCTCCATTAAAGAGCAGGTGTGGCGATCTTGACTTTGACACACTGCTGAAGCAGGCTCAGAGAGGGGTGAAGAGGTAGCGGAGATGGGCCTTTAGGAGGAGGGCTGACCCCCCCCACAGGCAAACGGGATTAAATGTGGAGTGTGGTGGAGACCAAGCATTACCTCAGAACTCCCAAAGAACTTGCACTTTTTCTAGCACTAAAATAAAACTTCATGTAGCTTTTTTTTTAAGGTAATTAACCTATTGAAGAGAAACTTAATAAAGAAGAAAAATGTTGATATTTAAAAACTGAAAAGCATTAAGGATGAATTAAAAAAAAAAGTTTTCATTTGTTGTATTACATGTATTTGCTTGAAATGTATAAAGACGTTTGCTTGTAATCATTTGGAAGCAGTACTTTTTTTTCCAATCTGCTATGGAACTTCTATGTCAAAGATTAAAAAATGTTTAAAGATGACAGCTTTTGATTTAACATCTTTTTAAGCATGCAATTTGTGTTTTCCGACGGAATCGAGAATTCTGAGAACTAAATCTGAAATTTTGACTTTCAGCGTGACGTTAGGTCATTCAGCAATAATTCTCATTGTGTGAAAGTTTGGCGGAACCCGCGCCATGTTGGAAGGCCAGGGTATTAAAAAGCTGAGGTGAATTTTAATTGGTCGAATTTAGGTACACGCGGCGGTGGGATTAAAGGAGAAGGACCGCTGTGTGTAGAAGGGCGGGGTTTCTGTAAAGCTTGTGCGACATCTTTAGCGCTTGCGCAGTAGGTGTAAACAAAGTGCAACAAGGAAATGGGGAGATTAAACCTGCAGGACAAGGACAGAATGCGTGATAACTCTAATGAATATCTCGTCGTGCGGTCATCATTTTCATGACGTTTCGTTTTTTAAATTTACTGTTGGTTGAACAGAACGGGCAGCTGCGTTTGAAGTGGAGAAAGACGTGCGACGTGTAGTCCGGTGCACGGTACTGCCATTCTGTTGCAGGTTCTTTGAGTAAACTTCAGGTTGGAAACCTTGTCTGCTAGCTAGGTGCTTTTGCTGTTTATTCTGCTTCAGAAACGCCCGATACCAGGTACGATGTCCAAGACTAATACAAACAGCTCAAGAATTTTTCTGAGCGGCGTTGTGGAAGGTGAGTTGCATCTGGAACAAATTCTGCATTATGTACAAGCAATATGCACAGCCTAGAGCTTTTAATATTTGCTCGTTGTTTTCTTAAAGAAGGACAATATTCAGTGTTATTACTTTATTATAAGTGGTTTTTAATGGGTAATAATGGGTTGGTTAGTATAAAATAATTCCGAGCGCAATCCTTCTAATTTATCTTTAGGCAAACGGTAGTTCACTGACCTTTATCGTTTAGGATTTTATGGACGACCGTGGACTATGGAGCAAAGGAAGTTGCTGTTTAAAAGGTAGTAAACATTCGTGTTGCTTTGACAACTGTGCTCATCACATCGCTAAGCCTGCCTATATATCAACCCTTGCGCTCCGTGTGTGTATATATTAATGATCCAGGGAGCAGAAATGGGGGTTGAACACGTACCTGTACGCCCCCAAAGACGACTACAAACACAGGATGTACTGGAGAGAGCTCTACACGCGAGAGGAGGCAGGTTAGATCCAAATATCTCATAATTATAACCAGCGCATGAAAGGGATATTCGTTTGAATAATGTGAAATAAATACCTTTTATAATAGGATGGGTGGTACATATATTTAGCTAATGGAATGTAAGAATTCATATTCTGTGTGACCTTAAATGTTACTCTGCATCATTGTCACTGAACAGAAACATTAACTCTTTCAGAAGCCTCCGAGCTCAGGATTGTTTTTGGGCTTAGCCCTTAGCTCTCAGCCCAGAAAAGAACGATCAGAAATCTCACCATATTCTCTTGTGCCTTTGAAGAGCTACTGATTACCCTCATCTCTGCTGCAAAAGAACACAACGTCGAATTTGTGTACGCCATCTCTCCCGGGTTGGACATAACATTCTCAAACCCCAAAGAGGTTGCAGCTCTTAAGAGGAAGCTCAGTCAGGTAGTGTTACTCGAGTCCACCCCCCTCTGCTGATGTCACTGCGTTTTTGGTCACATTTGCTGATGTCACACAGTGATCAGGATCGTTCTGATCTTAGACTTAATTTCAGTGAGCAATCAATTCATTTTCGATTAGATCATGCTTCTTAGATCATGATTAGTTTAACGGGGAGAACAAAACATAATGATTGCATTTGTGAACTGTTACTAGGATACAGCCATGAACTAGAGCACTGTCTAAGGTATATGGCTGTTGGCGGCGATGCTTAAAGAGTTATCTGTATCCAGTTATATGAGTGCTTATCGTGTATTTATCTCTGGGCCAGATCTGATTCAGGTGAATGTGCATGCGTCTTCTTCCACACGGTGCAGGTGTGTGAGTTTGGTTGCAGATCCTTTGCCCTGCTGTTCGATGACATCGAGACGGAGATGTGCGCTGCCGATAAAGAGGCCTTCAGCTCCTTCGCTCATGCGCAGGTGTCCGTCACCAACCAGGTGTTCCAGCACCTGCAGGCTCCACGCACCTTCCTCTTCTGTCCGACAGGTAGCGCCACGCGGCTGACATTATGGCTCGGCCTGAAACTGCGCACGACTGTGGGCGATGGTTTCATGGTACCTCCATGCTTGTAATCAGTTTCAGACGAGCTACTAGCATTGTGATCGCTGTATGTTCATCGTTCGGTAGAGTTCATGTACCATGGAAGGTCATTTCCGTCAGCAGATGAGCACCAAGCAGCATTATAAGTGTTGTGTGTGTGTGTTTTTTTCTCCTGTAGACTACTGTGCTGCATTCTGTACTCCAAGTGTGACCCAGTCTTCATATTTACACACTGTTGGGGAGAAACTGCTGCCTGACATTGATGTTCTCTGGACCGGTAAGATCATCTTGAGAAATGAAATAAAGTAGCAGTAAAGGAAAAAAGTGAAGGGAATGGAAAAACCCCAGTATATCCAGGGTCATTCCAGGGCGTGTGCCCACAGATCCACAGAGGGCTTTAGTTGCAACATTTAGGTTTGTGCACTAGATAACAGCAGAAAGGGGGCATGTTTGGTTCCAGCTGGGTAGGAGAAAGAGGTCATCTTTAAAATGAATAAATAAATAAAACCTTCTCATTTGGACATAATGGAATAAAAACTAACATAATAAATATGCATGATTTGGACATAATGGTGTAGAAATCTAATGTTAATATGCAAAAAAAAAATGTGGGACAGTGTGTAAGTGACCTTGGGAAAGTGTATAAAAATTGAATGTCCCTGAGCCCTTCAGACATGTTCGCCAGCATGTCTCAACTAGAAAATAATCTGAAAAGAAATAGTGGAACCTACTATTCTCTTCATTTGATACTGGAGTCTTTATCCTTTATTTTATTGGGGATTAATAACTACATTGCTGTGTTATGGATTACCCAGAGATCACTGTTTGGAATAAAACATCTTGTGGGATTTAGGAACCACAGTCACATGAGAGCCATAGCTTTTATGCAGAAACTCCATAAAGATTCTCCAGAGAAAATAATATTTTAACTTGGAATAAGCATTATCTTTGTGACTCTATATTTCATTCCTCCTAGGTCCCAAAGTGGTGTCTGAAGAGCTCTCTGTGGAGTCTATAGAGGAGGTGTCTCGTGTTTTGCAAAGGCCACCAGTGATTTGGGACAACATTCACGCGAATGACTATGATCCCCAAAGGCTGTTTTTGGGACCCTTCAAGAACCGTCCCACAGAGCTCATTCCCAAGCTTAGAGGAGTGCTCACCAACCCCAACTGTGAATTCGAGCCCAACTTTGTGGCTATTCATACACTAGCCACCTGGTGCAAGTGCAGCTCAGGCCAGAAAGATGTTGCTATGGGTAAACTTGCACTCTTAACAGCTTTAGCTTAATTGCGTTTGGCACGACATACGTGATGGTTCTAAAAGTCTAAGTACAGAATCTAAGTATTGTAGCTTCAGTGTAGTTGAAATGACTTAGGGAGGTGTACAATCAGATCTTAATTGGACCGCGGCGGCTCTGTGTGATGCAGGCGGCCCTCTCATATGCAGGCCTGTACATTGCAGTTCCTCCTTTCAACCAGCGGTGGCAGCGTTACCTTAACTGTAAACCGAGTTGCACCACATGGTATTAATGAAGTTCATTCAACTAAAGGAGCGTTTGATCCACTGCAAATACATTTTCTGAATAGCGTTTAACCATGACGACAGCAAAAAGGTGCAGAGTTGACAGTGATAACTGGCTATTTCAAGGGATGTGGAAATCATTAGTTTTTCATTGAGGGTCATAAAAAATGTGTATGCCTCATGTGAACAGAGTGATCTGGTAATTAAGAAATTTTAGATCAAAAGACATTTCAAGGCATAGGAAACAAGGCATAGAGAACACAGTAAATGTTCAGTGGGCAGGACTTTTCACTCGGTTAATATCCTATTGCACAAAAAAACAATGATAATGTGATTGATCTACAGATGGAGAAGATCAGGGCTCAGACTACAATCCCCAGGAGGCTTTGCGGCTCGCTCTCACAGATTGGTTGGTTGAGTTTGGTGTGGCTGATCAACCAGATGGTAAGATGTCCTTGTTCACTTACTCTACATCACAAATGACTTAGAAGTTAAATTAAATCTGCAGTTTTTTGTATTAGTCTGGCCAAAAACACATGAACCATTTAGGTACCGTTTCCACTACCAAATACTGGGGTAAAGCTGTTGGAATTAGTGTTTAACTGATGGCAAAAAAAAATCCCTTTTATGTCAATATACGACCCCCTCGCCTGACCCCCACCCCTGCACGGGCAGTGTCCCGCACGGGCTCGGGACGCCCGAAGAGAGAGCCCTCAGAGGAGGAGCCCATGCAGACGGACGAGTACGTCCCGGGGCCGCGGGAGAACCCGCTGTACACGGCCGAGCCGCTGACCCTGAGCGACCTAACGCTGCTCTCTGAGCTCTTCTACCTGCCATACGAGCACGGCCCCACCGCACTCGCCATGCTGCGCGAGCTCCACTGGCTTCGCGCCAACGGCGACGGGGCCTTTTTCGGCGCTTCGGCTGTCGACGGTGGCAAGGTCAGTGGGCGGGGCCAAAGGGGTGGGGCTGATGGTGTTGGGGGGTTCCATGGAAACCTGTCTGCTCGTTCCCATAAACCACTGCTCTATAATGAAGAAGTGTCATAAACATGCGTATGCCATTGAGGTTCATTCACAAAAGCTGCAGGACTTTTTGTTGGATTTTGTTTGTTTGTTCACTGTGATTAATGATCTTTTCTGAACCTCCTCCACAGGCCAAAGAATGGCGGGAGAGAGCGGAGCACTTTGATGACTTGTGTTCTGCTGTCGTCCGGATGTTTAATCGGCTGTCCAATGCACCCAACCGAACCATTCTCTATGACCTCTACAACTACATCTGTGACATAAAGAGTGGTGTATCCCTAGCCAGAGCGTTTGTAAACAGCTTGGGTAGGTGCTGAAGCTCACCATTTGAAATGTATATATGTTGAGAACATTCATTAGGCCAAATTTAACTACACGTTATTCTTGGCTTTCTGCTTTCCTGGTCCAGGGGGTCGTAACCCTCCCCCCTCTCAGGTTATAACCGATGATCCGGAGCCCTGGGGCTTCAGAGGAGGACTTTCCGGAGAGTTCCAGGTATAATTCGTTTGTCACCCGCCACTGTTATATCGTATGTTGAATTCCTTTAAAACTACAACAAAATAAGGTGGAAGTGTTGCGAAACACTTTGTTTGAATGGTAACTCGCCTTTCCGGTTTGGCTCTGTCATCTAGAGAATGCTGCCGTGCCATGGGAACCGAGACCTCTTCCGTACCCCTCCTGCCACTCGAGTGTACACTATTCGACCCTGCACTCCCAAAGACAAGGTAACCGGCTCCATCGACCTGCTCTACGAGTATGCAACACCTGTACCGCTTCACATGTGGAGAGATTGTATCCACTGCAAATGAGTAATAGTCTGTCATGTGGTGTGGAGCAGAGGAGGATGGAGGAACCCATCTTGAGCTTCAGGTCCGCTCAAGGTTCCTTCCTGGTGCTGCCAGGGAGTTTTTCCTTGCCACCGTCTCATTGGTTCACTCATTAGGGGTCCAGACCCGGATTCTCTATATTTAGCCTGATTTTGTATGAAGCTGCTTTGAAGCTACTGTCTGACATGCAGCAAATGTATCTTGTTAAAAGTTCTACATTTGAACTGAATCTGTTTTGTGTGTGTGTGTGTGTCTCCTGCAGCTTGACATACTGGGGTTGTCCAAGGAGATGCAGAGTGAGACACTACAGCAGACTGCACTCATTGGCGACAGGTGAGTATGGAATGGTTCAAATCCACCTGCCATTTTTGCTGCAGCATCTTTGCTCGAGACAAAACGCCTTCCTCAGAGTTAAAGGAGAAAGGAAGTGAAACTGTAAACTGATCTGTGCACAGCATCTGTGAATCCTCACAGGAAGTGTTGGTCAGAATGCGAGGTTTCAGGCACTGTTAACTGTACCGTGATCAGTGCCCTCTGTCGGTGCTCTCAGGCTGGTGGAGGGTCAGCTTGCTCCATCCAAACACTGCGACCTGGTGATGGAGGATGACGAGGGCCTCTGCGGCTATGCCTACGCCCTTGCTGACGCAAAGGCTGCTATGAGCCAATCCCAGGTGAGTGGCAGAGAGGATGACTCCGCCCCCTTATAAAAGGTGCCGCCCCCTATAAAAGGCCCCCCACCCTCTATAAAAGGCTCAGTATGGTGTGGCAGCTTTTTTGTGCCTCACTGTGTGTCCTTGCTCTAGTATCCGGAGATGATGCTGAGAGATTTTCCCTCTCTCGTGACCGTTCAAACGCACCCGAGAGTCCCAGACCCCAACGCTGCCAGGCGCCTGATTGCCAACGTCTTCTCTTCGCTGCGGGTCCTTGGTGAGTTTAATCGCAAATCGCTGGAGAGTTGCGCCTTATTAACCAGCAACCGACCTGTAAAATCGGGTCTCGTCTGGACACCCCAGGGGGCCCCGTGACCTTTGGCCTCCGCTGCCATTATGACACGGGTCCGTTTGTTCACGCTCCTTCCTTCAGGCTCCAGCGGGGTTTTTTGTGAGATCCGATCAAACGACAAGCGAATGCTGGACTTCCTGAAGACTCTGGGCATGCTCCACGTGCTCAAAGTGGACGGACTGCAAGCAGGCCTGGTCGTCATGGGAACAAAGCTGTGACTTCCACAGAGCGCAGCTACGCTATCTGAGCCTACCCACTTGATCTAACCCTACAAGGATTTGCCATAGAATACAATAAATAACAGAATTACACATTTGAACTGATTTCGGCATAAACAGATTTATGCAAATAGCACTGATAGATTTATGAAGTGTCAGGGAGTATGATTTTCCCCCTGCTCTGGATCCTTAATTATGTGATTATGTATGTCTTATAATGAAAAGGGCAGTATTAAATTGTGTAATACACCGCCATGCTTCCATCAGTCTACCTGTAAGCTCACGATATGCAAACACTCCTATGTTGTGCAAAGTGCCAGTGATGTGCAGAGTGCACTGGAAGACGTTTTTGAGCAGAATGGGGCTCAAGTGTAGCGTTCCAGTCGCACCTCCAAACGAGACGCATGCAGTGAGTGAATGTGGAGCTCAGCTCAAACAAGAATGAAACACCCAATGAAGTGATATTGCATTTTTATAAAGCTTGTACTGTTTAAATTAAAATTCAAATTGTTTAAATAAAGCTTCTTAAAACATTTTCATCTCTGTCTTGCATAGATACACGTTAGCTGCGAAAAAGTGAACTTGTTTTCCGCGCTCTTCGGTTCGATGAGGCTGTATAGTGTATTTTAACAAACAAACCCTGAGTCTTGAGCAACGCCGTTTTTCACCATGATGCTGTGCAATGGAGCTGAAGACATCAGTCCACACTTAACAGTAACACACTTAAGAGTACTACACGTAACAGTAACACACTTTAGAGTAAAACAGTTACGAGTACACAGCAAGTGTGCAGACGATTCACAGAGCACTGTAACCTGACATGCAGAACCTGCTTCCCTTTTGTTTGACCTCATCCATCTCGCTCACCATGGCAACATAGGTGTCGGGTGCTCGCTGTGGTGCGTCGCTATGGTGACTCCTAGACAGCTCTGTGCTCGCAGAAGGGTACACCGTCACCACCTAATGCTCATGTAGAAATGCCAAGAAGAGAGACGTCTCTTTGTGACATTTCTCTGTATGACTGTGTTATTGCCCCAACCACGTCCAATCACATATCCAGAAACTCTGTCCTGAGTGGTCTGCTGTCCCCTGTGACACTGAGCGGACTCAGATGAACTCCAGACCTTCAAACTTGACGTCGCCGATCTTGGTCTCGGGCAGGAGGACGCGGCCGTCCAACGTGAAGGCCGTGACGTACGTGGCGACGCTGCCCGCGTCCTCCTCGGACTTCAGCGCTAGCACCGCCTGGTCGCCGGTGCCCGGGATGAAGCGGAAGGCGGAGAAGCCGCGTGCGGGGTGTGGCGGACCAGCGCGAGACGCCTCCACGCCGCCGAAGTCAGCCGGGCAGCTGAGCACCAGGTTGGTGGCGCGTCTCTCGTCCGCCGTCTCGTCGTAGCGCTCGGAGCTGGCACGGCGCGGGAGGAAGAACCAGCGCCCACGCAGCTCGCTCCACGCCGCCGACTCGTGGATGAGGTACCCTGGTGAGGGCGGGGAAGGAGACTGAGATTCGCATCATGGATGTGCAGCTGACAAATCTGCAGCAACTGCATGATGCCATCATGTCAATATGGACCAGACTCTCTGAGGAATGTTGCCAGTACCTTGTTGAATCTATGCCACAAAGTTTTAAGGCAATTCAGAAGGCAAAAGGGGGTCCAACCCGGTACTAGCAAGGTGTACGTAATAAAGTGGCCGGTGAGTGTGTATATAACTGCAGTGTAGTGCAATAGGTAAGATACGACAGATGTCCTTCATCATCACTTTGAGATATCTCTGTCTGAAACATTGTTGGGAACTTTGCTTTTTATCAATGTTTCCATATATGAGCAAAATATGGAAAGGAGGCAATTTTAAAGGACAGATGTCCTATTTTCATCAGCTTCCTGTTAATTTGCTTTAAGTGGTCACAGCTGATCACATCATCAGTTCATGAAGGGTCTCATATCTAGCTGAAGGGTAAACAGCTCTCAACGTTTAGCTCTTTCTCCCCGGGGGGGCATTTTTACCTGGTGGCACGATGCCCGCTGCGCTCCGGAGAGTGCCGTACTGTGGCGCCCAGTTCTCATGGCGCACGTCTCCGCGAAACCCGATGACCTTCACCCAGAGCGGGTCGTTGCTGACGAACTCGCCTGTGGTGGTGGTCCACTCCTTGCCGAGGCCGCCCACATACAGCTGCTCTCCCTTCACTGCCAGCCACTCGGCCTTGAAGCCTGCCACAGAGGTCCGGGGGTCGTCATGCCAACAAGGAGACCGATACCCACATGATCGCTTTACTGCCACCTGTCAGTATGCCTGTCACTGAGAATAGACTTTCAGTTGTCGCTGAAATGTTGATTGATGTCTTCAACAGGAAAAAAAACAAGTTTTGCTACCTGCTCTTTATGTGACGTGTCTATCGTTGGAAGCAAAGGGCCCAAAAACCAAGATAAGATGCAGGCAGAGTGTTAAAACTGAGCAGAGGCAGTGAAGGTGGAAGACAGGGTTGGTGAGACAGGGTTGGTGAGACAGGGTTGGTGAGAAGTAGGGGCTGCCGTGTCCTTACCTTTGGAAATGGTGCCGTCGCCGTCGGCCAGGATGACCCATGGCACCACCCGGTTGCCCTCGATGCGGTACACCACACCCGTGCGGTCATCCACGCTGTAGAGATGCCCGTTGAACGCCACCAGGTCAGAGAGCTCCATGCCACGCCCCTTCTCCGCCAGGTGGCTCTCCAGCACGGCCGTGTCAGGGTCCCACTCCACGGCCACCTCGTCCCCGCCGTGCGACACCAGCAGGTAGCCCCGTCGCAGGTAGCTGAACCACGTGTTGTCCTTTCGGCCACGCGAGCCCGTGTCCAGGTCTGCGATCACGGCGATGCGGTAGCGGACGCCGTCGGGCGTGCGCTCCGGAGGGCTCAGGGGGTAGGTGGCGTTGAAACGCGGCTCGGCCCGTTCCGACGATGCCTGCACCTCCGCCGTTTCCAACGCCTCCAGGCTTGTGTGCCACAGTGTTGCGCCGTCACTACTGCGCTGCTGCCTGTCGCCTAAGGCGCCCCCTGCTGTCTGGTGCATGTATAGCAGCAGGCCCAGGCCCAAGAGGGCTAGCGCTGTGATGGCTCTCCATTTGAAACGGAAGCGGGGGTCTGAAGAAGGGCCACTGATGGAGGTCAAGGAGGGCAGACCTCGCGTGGAGAGCCGACCGGACGTCATGGAGACATCGGGGGATGGTGCTGTGGGGCAAGTGCAGTGAGAGAGTGAGCGAGTGAGCTTTATACCCAAGTGCCAAGGGTATATTTGCCTAAGAGAGGATTGTTGGTGTTGCCTTCACTATCCAGTTTCCTGACATGGACATGGAGGAAGTAAAGGAGCATGACTACCATGCAGAGGAGATTGCCCTCCCCTCCTCCGAGAAGGGTAGCATGGAGTGCCCGGCAACCAGCACCCCGGAGACGAGGAGATGGATGAAGAGGAGGAGAAGCCGCCTGACCTGTTCCCCGAGGCCTGGTCCAGGTCCCAAGGCCGATACACGCCTTAGGTTCTAACCCTGGTGCACCCCAATGGCTCCAAAGAGTGGGACACGCCCCCATGTAGCTCCTGAAGCCGCTGTGCACCCTACCAGTGGCGCCAAGGAGCAAAGCGAGTGTCCCAGTGTCCAAAAGAAGTTTATCCTTTATCCTTTTTTATTCATAAGAAGTTCAGCTGTTCATTCAAGCTCCACTCTAAGATGGTAGCCGTATCACTGATTACTGACCAGAAGACAAACTTTTTGTGTGTAAGTACCCTGGGGTCTATTGGTATCATGTTGACATAAAATCCCAATAAATAGTCAATAAAGCTAAAGACAAATCAGCCAGTTTCCCTCTCACAGAAAAACACGAGCCACTTGCTGCTTTTTAATACCATATATGGGCCTGATTTATCCTATTACCCAACTTTAAGATGAGCTCATTCTATATGGACTTCCTACATGATGCATTTCTATCCTTGTGCTCATGGATGCTGTCTTTCTCAGTTCCTGTTTTCTATAACTCACCATCTCTGCATGTAGCATAATATGCTCAATAACGTTTTGTTATCTGTAAGGAATTTTAATGCAAAGCAGTTGATTAGTAACGGAACTAATCAGTAAAATAATGCTAGTAAAATGTAATACCATTAAACTGTCATTCTCTACGCCACCCAACTGGCCAATCATCACCTCTGTAACACACTCAAGATCCTTAGGGATCTTCTGCTGATTATCTAAACAGGGCTTGTACGTATGCAAGGATGCGTATCACTCTTGATAAAGGCGACGAGCGCGCATCTCAGAGATCATAGTTCAAATGTAACAGGTTAAGAATTGACACAGTTAACGGGCTTTGGTGATGTTGAGTGTACTTTTGACCACTTATATCGTTTACACAAACTAAACACAGCTGACAGGTCCGGAGCATGACCTAGGTAATACGGTTTCTATAACAAAATTAGGCTTCTTAACTAAATAGAATGGCTTGCCTCAAAGTAATTGTACATGTCAATTCTACTCTATTCTAATCTATAATGGGCTGTAGGGTTCAATGACTGCGGTAGATAGCAAAATATTTCGTACATAGTAGCCAACTCTACTAATATTTATCGCTGACAGCCTAAGACAAGTAACTCTGTACCTAGACAAACTCACACACAGTTTACACAATTACCCAGCATCTTGCTTGCAGTCGAGCTGACCAGGAGCTGGGGGGAATTTAGTAACATATCAATGGTGCAGGCAATCACAGCCGCCGATGAAATATTCATGTAGATTCAAGTTCATACTGAGCTCACTCTACCACACAATCGTTACCCTTTAAAGGCAAGTTGTAAAAGAAGTCTCCACAGCATGACACTTTATCCTTTTTTATTCATAAGAAGTTCAGCTGTTCATTCAAGCTCCACTCTAAGATGGTAGCCGTATCACTGATTACTGACCAGAAGACAAACTTTTTGTGTGTAAGTACCCTGGGGTCTATTGGTATCATGTTGACATAAAATCCCAATAAATAGTCAATAAAGCTAAAGACAAATCAGCCAGTTTCCCTCTCACAGAAAAACAATGTCATCTGTGTAACTTAAATCGCTCAATCATAAACACTAAACAAATTAATACATTTTTCAAAAACGAGTAACAGATTAGTACTTTGCCCCACGCTGGACCCTCAGGTGTATTATTATTTACCCCGTTTTCTTTCCCTCGCTCCTCTCTCCTCTTTCTTTCTTCTATCCATTCAGGAAGCAGTCACCGCTCGTCTGTGGGAACAGACTAATCCTTTCTCCACTTCTCCCTCTACTAATTTTCTCCCTCGCCGTCTTCATCTGGTAGGAGACGACTACGCTTAGCAACCATGACTAAGGTAGATTTTCAGTTTTGTGGTGACCTTTAGCTATAGAGGGGTTTGAACTTTTACCTGCGATGGTTACTGATTAGCCTAACAACTGAAGATCTCTTACAAGCCATCTTTTTATCCAGCCCTCACTCGAAGAGTGTCAAACGCCTCAGGCCAATGAGAGCACCCGGTGAAAAAGCTCGGAGGCACAATTGTTGTTGCTTGCTTGTCCAGGGCTGCACACTCCCTCTGCCACCAGCCTGCACTGCCCCCCAAGGAACGACAACAACGGAGGTGACGGTGTCAGTGGAACGCTAGTCCCCTGTTGCGCTCTAGTCTAGAACCTTACAGCACAGCGCAGTGTGCTCTTCTAGCAGGGAGTAACATTCGAAGTTTAACATTCGAAGCTGTTACTTATATATTGTTTCTCCACCCAAAACACGAGCCACTTGCTGCTTTTTAATACCATATATGGGCCTGATTTATCCTATTACCCAACTTTAAGATGAGCTCATTCTATATGGACTTCCTACATGATGCATTTCTATCCTTGTGCTCATGGATGCTGTCTTTCTCAGTTCCTGTTTTCTATAACTCACCATCTCTGCATGTAGCATAATATACTCAATAACGTTTTGTTATCTGTAAGGATTTTTAATGCAAAGCAGTTGATTAGTAACGGAATTAATCAGTAAAATAATGCTAGTAAAATGTAATACCATTAAACTGTAATTCTCTACATCACCCAACTGGCCAATCATCACCTCTGTAACACACTCAAGATCCTTAGGGGTCTTCTGCTGATTAACAGGGCTCGTACGTATGCACGGATGCGTATCACTCTTGATAAAGGCGACGAGCGCGCATCTCAGAGATCATAGTTCAAATGTAACGGGTTAAGAATTGACACAGTTACCGGGCTTTGGTGATGTTGAGTGTACTTTTGACCACTTATATCGTTTACACAAACTAAACACAGCTGACAGGGTCGGAGCATGACCTAGGTAATACGGTTTCTATAACAAAATTAGGCTTCTTAACTAGATAGAATGGCTTACCTCAAAGTTTTAATTGTACATGTCAATTCTACTCTATTCTAATCTATAATGGGCTGTAGGGTTCAATGACTGCGGTAGAAACAAACATATTTCGTACATAGTAGCCAACTCTACTAATATTTATCGCTGACAGCAGCGGGTGACTTTTAAAAGATAAAATACAATACGTACAGTGCACTACGTCCTTTTGATGCACACTTTCGGCGTACAGCTTGGAGCAATTCCGAATTCTACCTCCTCTGCATCGCTTACATAGCGCCGAGGTAGCCAGATCTTCAGCAGTCGGACGCTTTTGCCTTCGCGTACGTCTGCCAACACACCGGCTAGCGCAAGACACCCTCCCACGACGTGACGCACACTTCGTAATATGATTCCTCCCGAGGGGGGTTTAAGGCCGCTTCAGGACGGCATATAGGTAAAGCTGAACACAACCATCTTCTTCACCGACCTTTGGTTCGTTTCGATGAAGCTTACGTTTTCATTTGCTCGGCATGGGTTCACAATTGTTTGACAGCTGGACCCAGACTGAATAGATGTCTCACTGTAGTTCTAGAACGGGCTGGAATAGAGGTTTGGTTGTTTTAGAAGACAATGTATCCTTTGATTAGAATAACGCATAAGGATTACAAAAAAGCCTTGTGTTGTACCCTGGTGTGGTATAAACAGTGGAAAACAACGCAATTCATAATGTTGAACAAATGTTTAATTACAGCAGTAGTACTTACAGTATAAACGTTACACCTGTAGACTACACATTAACACGCTTTAGAAACATCAAGACCAAACTTTGGTTTTGGTACATTTGTAGCACTTTATTGGATACATTTGTAGTAGTACAATTAATTTGGGCAATTAGATCTCTTCAGTGCCAAAACATCTAATAATCTGAAGGAGTTTAAAAATTAAATATCTGCCTGGGAAATTCCCTGCAAACTGCAACCATGTTATGCAGATTAAAGGTTTTTTTGTACATTCATCGCTGAGCTTGGTGCTTCACTTCTGCACAAGATAATCACAGAATAATCACATAAATAATGGAGAAAAACACAAGAGCTGAAACATAATATTTTTAAAAGAGAGATTAAGTGCACAGATTTACAGTAACATCAACCACATAAATAACTCAGTACAGACTTTAGGAGCCGCACTCTGTGAAGCTCTACTGCCCCAAAGAGTTTAGCTGTAGCACTGGACTGGGTAGTCAGGGGCTACTGAAGGTCTTGTCTGAGTGAACCAAGTGTGTTCAATTTCAGTTGGAAGTAAATCCTTCAGTGTGGTAAATCTTCGGGAGGACCTCTGCTGTAGACTGAATACAAAACTAAACAAAGCAACAAGACTAGACTAAGACTAAGACTAAGTAACAATGTAAGAGCATTTAACCCCTTACCATTGTAAAAAGGTATTAGCTCATTGCTCAACTCTGTGATTGATCAGGTTGGCACAGATAAGGAGGTCATTGCTGGGATAAGAAACACTGTATGTGACATCTCCTCAGATCTTTGCCATCATCTTCAGCAGGAGCTTAGAAAGAATGAGAAAAGTAGTGCATGAAAATAAATTATAATCCATTTAGGACTTACAGAAGAAATCCAACTCTGTTATTATGTTTATTTATTACCTGGGTGAGGTGGTAGTTTTCATCCACAAACTGCTCAATGATGTTGAAATGGTCTGTGTTGGGCACGTCCTCAAAGGTGACGTTTAGTCCGGCAGCCTCCAGCGACTACAATACGGATAGATGTGTTATAGGAGCCGACCTACAGAAACCACAGTTTCCCCCGTTTTGCTCGAACAGCCGTTAATTTACGAAGGTAGCAGCCACATTCTAGTGGATACAGTCCGCTTGCTCCGCTCCGGCCCTTACTCTGAAGTAGAATTCCGACTGCTTCCGGAACTCAGGGGAGTCATTCTGCGCCACGGCGATGACGATATCACAGGCAGAGGAAGATGCCTTGAGCTGGTGCACAAGCAGACTTGGGCTGTTCCTAACTGCCACCTCCCTATAGGAAATAAAAGGGGTGAGCAGTTTGCATAAATTACATGAATTTAGGGCCATGTGCATTGTCAGTGAGTGTGCTGCTCGAATGCAGAAGGTTAATTTCGATGCACGTACTCGGTCATCTTCAATGGGTCGTTGACATAAGTGGACAGAATTGGCAGCAGGTCATAAATGCCACTAACAAGAAAGGCTCCTAGGACACACACACACACACACACACACAGCAAACAAAAATGTAGAAAGAATTAAGAATGACATTATAAGGTATAAATAGCAATCGAAAAAGAGAGGTATGCCTTCTATTCCTTATAGCACTCACTTTATTACTCAACCCACAAGAAACACACACATAAGCGCCCACTTAAGAACCCAAATAAGAACACACAGACACACACACACACACACACACCTTTAATTCGAGGTGAAACGCTGTACTCTGACCAGTCAGTAGAAAGTACCATGGCCGCCAGATGTGCACCTGCAGAATGACCACACAGGTAGAGCCCACTGTCGAGGGACGGAGAGATTCGTTACCACAGCGCGAACGGAAGAAGGAGAGTCTGAAGGAAGACCAGAAACCCACACGCAGACCTGATATGCGAGTACTGCTGTACGGCAGCCGCCACGCTCCTGCGCACCTGCGATACCATCAGATCCATATTACCTAAGGAGGAAAACGAGAAGGCCTAATGACTGGTCTGATGACCTCTCGCGCTCGCAAGGCTCATTCTCTCGAAGCGAGCCAAAACGCACGACTCCCTGCTTTACCTTTGGGGGCTATGCTGTATCCGACGGCAACCACCACAACCCCCTTCTGGGCCAACGGGACAGCCATGAAACCAGACTCTTCCTTGCTGCGGCACACGAGCGTTTGTTGTTAACGAAGGTTAGCATGCGCTACAGAACGTCTGTTAGCTTTGGGCGTTTACGTGAAAGACACTGTGTCATGGGCCCCGAGGATTTCATCCCATAGTTATAAGACACGGCCAAACGCCCCTGCTGCACTGCGCTCTGCTCTCGAGCCGTACAGGAGAGTCCAGGTGGACAAGGACGATCTCCTTTGTATGCCATTGCTCCTTACACAGCTCTTAGTCCGTGGTGGTGATTTGACTTGAAAATAACATTAGCATATGCAAAGACGTGATTAGCATGTGCGTCCTGATGGCGTGTAACATGACACGGGAACAGCAACCACCTACCTCAGAAACTGCCAGTAACCTCCGTGAATGTAAATAACCAGAGGCACATCTGAAACAGAGCAAAGGCTGTAGTGAGGCCGGCGGCGGTCTGGATTGGCTCCTCCAGCCTGCCCTGGAGTTCAGGGACAAAACAAGCCCCCTTGGCCACAGACAGGTGTGAAAAGGTAACGTTACCCGATATACATGGAAAATATAATAGTCGCATTGTCTTAGCTGTTAGAGTGGCTCATATATAAATGAATAATAATAATAAACAAGATCCCACTCTGAGGTGCTGAACCTTTGAGAACCTCAGTCACATAAGGACCAGGTAGCTATGGTAACTAGGAATCAGGACGGGCCCCACCTGGGGAGGAGCTGTTGGGAACGTAAACATCTAGTTTCTCCTCGTCTCTTTCACCGTACGGGACATCCACCAGGGTCTGAGCAAGAGCGCGAGCCTTCTCTGTGCCTAAACACACGAAAACACACCAACACGATATGTTTAGAATTTGGTTCGAAAAAAGTAATTAAATTAAGTATGATATATTTGCACAATTAAAGTTCACACATTTATCAGACGCCTTATTCAGACTTTAAAAAACAAAGACAGGATCCGAATTGTCACAACCAACACGTCACTTGGAATTGCAACTGTATCAAGAGACGTAATGTGTACGCTTTAGGGACTTATGCAGCTTTGTTTATATGTAGGCTGACATGTATAGGTCTTTGATTTGTTCGGATTTCAAACGGTTCCTAACAACTGTCTCAATCAATGCATGAACACTTGCACAGATCGAGATTAAGCAGGTGAATCAGTCTTAAGTTTTAAAACAAACAACTAACTAACCTGATTTCAGCGCGGCCACATGGGCTTTAATCACGTCATCGGCAGACATTCTGTGGGACCACTGGCTGGGCGAGAACTGTTTCTCGAGCTCCTATCAACCACCACTGTTTGTTATCAGTCAGCCATTCAAGCCAGAGCAACACACCGAAGTATTGGTCGGCAACGATGCATGGAGTGCCCTCTGGCGGTGGTCTTCCAAATAAGAACTAAGAACATTTTCAAGACCAACTACTACAACTACAATTTACAATTCAATTCATTCAATTTACACGTTTTCAGTGAAATGGAATGCGTAAGCAGGCTTGAACAACGGTTAAACGAAACAAATACTTACATCTTTTTTATTATTTTCCCAGTGAGACATTGTCGCAGTGAATGCACTACAGAAAAGACTGAGACCTTTGGAATAGACAATGGTGTAAGTCAACAGGTCTCAGCCAATAAAACTGAGCCAGTTTTTTTTATCTTGTCGGGAAATCTATCTCGAAACCAGCCATGTATTCCATGTGATATGCCGCAATATGTCGTATACCTCATAAAAAAACGCCAGATGTCTCTCTACACATTTTAGAATGAGCAGGGATACACACCAATGCAGTTTTGTGACAGAACTTTCACTTTAGTGATTTTAAATATGTAAAAATTCCCCACTCACCCTCCTCTAGGTGGTCCTCTACCAGAGGCCTGGACTTCTGCTGTTTGTCCATCACTACTATGTCTGGTTGGTTAGCCATTACCATTTTGTCAGAATGTATCTGGATCTTATAGGATCTTAGCTTGGTCATTCGCCACTCTTTGTGTATCCTACCATGACCTTGGAACTGCTAGCTGGCACAGATATTTCTGTGTACTATGACATCCGTAGGATTTCTCCTGTATGTATCATTCCCACTATTTGCTGGTGGTACATACTACACAGGGGTCTATCCACTCGTGATTATTCCCGTTTCTCTGTATTATCCTCATATAAATAATTATATGTTATAAGTTTTGTAAAGGAAGGGATCCCCTCCTTTCACTTCCGTTCATAAAACTCAGCCCATGTCCTCTTTATTATGAATTGGTATAAAGCGTAATTGCACTTTATCTTTAGGAACACTATTGCACTATACTGCATGTAGTCTTGTAGGTATTTCAGTCTTGATAGGGTCTAATCTTATATTTTGTTGTCTTCTTTTTAGGCATTAGCACTGACGGTTTATTTTGACCTCAAGAGACTTAAACCTGTTTATATAGATAGAGATGCATATGACTGAACCATAGAAAGTCGCCCAGAAATTAAATAAATAAATGAATGGCTTTTAGGAGGGTATTTGTTGATTTTTTAGAGACTTTTAATTACAATATAACCATGAAACAGTTATAATTATCTTTATAGAAGATGTAAACACGAGCTTGCTATGTGGGTCATTTTAGTATATGAGGACACAGGGTTGCCAACTTTTCAAAATCACTGTGAGATTTGATGTTTTTTTTTTTTGGGGGGGGGGGTCAAATGGACACATTAATTGTGTCCATTTAATTAACCTATTGGGGAGTGTGTATGAAAAGGAAACTCCTCTCTGCTGCGCCTAAATCGATCGATCACCAATTGTTGGCGCCAGAGTGAACTAGTAACTCATTGAATCATAGATGTAGATCAGAGATAAATAAACTAGATTTTTTTCAGCGTGAGAAATCGGATGTATGGCGTGTGAGCGTGTGAAGACAGTCAAATGCATGTGTCTCACGCTCATTGCGTTGGCAACCCTGGGACATTTTCTGCTAGAATACAGGCCCAAAACCTTCATGGAACCTATATCGTGCTTCATTGTTGAATGCAGACATTAATCCATGTAGCGCTCTACAGCAAACAGCTATCTGCCAAAAATGTCTGCAGCAGGATGATAGCCTTGTGCCTTGCTGGTGTAATCCCTCTTACCATAATGTATGGACATAAGGTTAAAGTGCTAGTCTACCGCGGTCTTGTCTGGCCTTCATCCATCTATTATTCCAATACAGTTCTCGGAAACCAAACTTCCATTGTGTTGGGGCATATGAGCTTTTCCAACCTTGTTTCTGAAGGTACATTTCCTTTCTGAATTGGCACCTCGGTTCCAACATGTAGAGCATTTTGTTTTCTGAATCTGGAAAGAATTCATGAATTGGCGTCATGTTTGTAAATTGTAGCACGTGTTGCTATTTTGATGAAAACGTTATGTATTTGCAGCACGATAGGACTTCTCGGACAACAAAGGTGGTTCATGGCCCACCAAATAAAATAACTAAGATTTAGTACGCATGTGCGATGGAGACGTACGTCATCTCTATAAACCCGGGTTTTCAGTTTGGCGGGTGCTTTTAAATTTCTGTAGATTTGCTGTGCTGCTTAGCTTAACCAGTCATATAAAGATGGACTGTTTAAACGTCCCAAAGATTTTACCCAATTCTCCAAGAAAGATAAGGGGTCAAATCCAGGTAAGGTTTTGGCTTGCTACCTTAATTACTGTTTAACAAGACAATTTGTGGCGCTGACTATCCTCTCGGTTAGTTGAGCCGCTTTAGTTGAAAATGAGCCTAAATGGCTTTTCTTTTCCTTCCTTTTCAAACGATATTTCTTGTTTTGCTGCTACAGGTCATTTTCGGACCAATGTTCTCCGGGAAAAGGTAAGAACTGTCTTTATTACTCACGCTAGCTAGCTAGCTAGCCCATTTATAAATTACAGTTCCATGTCGACATATAAAAGATTAAAATCGGTAGATGGCTAGTATCTGAGCGAATGCGAAATACTGTCTATTCATGACCAACTAATGATCTATGATTAACGTTAATCCTTTTGCTAACTTCTGACAGCACTGAATTGATGCGAAGAGTGCGCCGATTCCAGATAGCACAATATTGCTGTTTAGTGATCAAATATGCCAAAGACATTCGTTACTCTGATAACGGGATGTCCACACACGACAGGTAAGTCAGTTCCGATGTTCTCTTCAAAGGTACGATTTTTTTTGTTGTTGCAATGTACAAGTCGTGCCTTTTCGTGCTTCAGAAATACAATGGACGCCGTGCCCGCCAATCGTCTGAGTGATGTACGAACTGTGGCACTCGATGCATCCGTAATTGGCATTGATGAAGGACAGTTTGTAAGTATGGATTCCATTCCTAAAGTAGTCATGTCGTTGAGTACCTCAAATAAACTAATACAAACAACTCTGAAACATGGCAGAGGTGCATTTTAAATCAAAAGTCCAAGGCTGAGGTTCGTTTTCTACAATAATCGATAGTGATCAGAAATGAAATAATCTAAAAAGTTAAAAAGATGTAGTTCCCCAAACCTCTTCAACAAGTTCCCAGGAGAGTTGAAAAAATAGGGTGTCGTCATTCTTTAATCTTTAAGGCTAGCCAGGCACTGTAGCACTTCGTTGCATGAGATGGAGCAATGGTCCTTTATATTATGGGATTATGATGATGGCAGCGCGTTAACACGCAGCGGCCGCTCCGGGTCCGAAAAATGGTGCTTTTGTGTTACTGTTTGTCGCCATTTCCGTTTTATTTCTGCAAACATGTGCATGGGAACATCAGAGCACATGTTCTACCACCGTCAGACCCTGCTACAGTGGAGAAATCTATCAGAAAACAGGCTCCCAGATGTAGTTCTGCAGACGCTATCGGAGCTCAGCCTGCTACGAGACCCAGGCCTGCAGTCCGCGGCGTTTCCTGATGGTGGTGCCCGGCGGAAGCCTCATCGTAAGCGGTGCGAGCGAAAGCGGAAACGCGGAAAGAGAGCCGGTATCCGCGCGAGGCTAAAGGCTAGCCCTAGCCGTCCGGCTATACCATCGCTATTCCTCGCAAACGTCTGCTCCCTCGACAATAAACTGGACTGCATCCGACTCCAGCGAGCTACCCAGCGTGAGTTCAGAGACTGTTGTGTTTTTGGAATCATGGCTTAGTGACAACATTCCGGACAGCGCCATTCAGCTAGACGGGCTAACCGCGTTCAGAGCGGACAGGAGCGCGGCTCTGTCCGGGAAGACTCGCGGTGGAGGCGTGTGTGTTTACATCAACACTGAATGGTGTAACAACGCTGTGACTGTCGCCAAGCACTGCTCTCCGCTGGTGGAGTTCATGGTAGTCAAGTGCAGACCTTTTTTATCTAGTACGGGAACTCTCCGCAGTGCTGATAATCGCTGTTTACATTCCACCTAGCGCTAGTGCTAATGCTAAGGAGGCACTATGTGAACTGTACGCGCTGGACCTTGTTTACACAAACATTCCCAGCGCGTACCGGGCGGAGCCCCGCCCCCACCTCGCGTACTCGGACCACATGTCTGTGTGGCTGACTCCAGCATACAGACCTCTCATCAGACGCTCCAGACCAGTTCAGAAGCAGGTGAAAACCTGGCCGGCAGGAGCCATCTCTGCCCTTCAGGACTGTTTTGAGTGCACTGCATGGGACATGTTCAGGGGGCTGCAACTGAAGGGGACTCGGTCAACTTGGAGGAGTATGCATCATCAGTCACTGGCTACATCAGCAAGTGCATTGACGATGTCACTGTCTCCAAGACCATCACCACACGGCCATACCAGAAACCGTGGATGACTCCGGAGGTGCGCGCGCTACTGAGGACCCGAGACTCTGCCTTCAGAGTGGGGGATAAGGCGGCCCTGAGAAGAGAAAGAGCCAAATTGTCACGAGCCATTAGAGAGCAAAAGCGCCGCACACGCCAAGCGAATCCACAGCCACTTCAAGAACACGGTGACGCGCGGCGCATGTGGCAGGGCATCCAGGCGATCACCAACTACAGGACAACGCCATCGTCCTGCGACAGTGATGCCTCCCTCCCTGATGCCTTGAATGACTTCTACGCACGGTTTGAGGCACAAAACAACACGTCGGTGAGGAAGATCACTCCCAAGCCGGACGAGCAGGTGCTGCGCCTGTCTGCAGTGGGCGTGAGGAAAACTCTGCGCAGAGTCAACCCACGGAAAGCTGCAGGACCAGACAACATCCCAGGCAGAGTGCTCAGAGAGTGCGCAGACCAGTTGACGGACATTCTCACAGATATCTTCAACGTCTCCCTGTGCAGCTCGACTGTTCCAACATGCCTCAAGACCACCACCATCGTCCCTGTGCCAAAGAAGTCCACTGTGTCCTGCCTCAACGACTACCGTCCCGTTGCACTTGCACCCATCATCATGAAGTGCTTCGAGAGGCTAGTTATGAGGAACATCAAGACCCAACTACCCTCTTCATTGGACCCCCTACAATTTGCATATCGTCCCAACCGCTCCACGGACGATGCCATCACCACCACCCTTCACCCTCCCTTGCCCACCTGGGAGAAGAAGGACACCTATGTCAGAATGCTGTTCATAGACTTCAGTTCAGCATTCAACACAATCATCCCACAGAACCTCATCAGTAAGTTAAGCTTGCTGGGCCTCAACACCCCCCCTCTGCAACTGGATCCTGGACTTCCTGACTGGGAGGCCCCAGTCAGTCCGGGTCGGGGACAGCATCTCCAGCACCATCATGCTGAACACTGGGGCACCCCAGGGCAGTGTTCTGATTCCTCTACTGTTCACCCTGCTGACTCATGACTGTGCAGCAAAACACAGCTCAAATAGATTAATTAAGTTCGCCGATGATACAACTGTGCTGGGCCTCATCAGCAAAGGCGACGAGTCAGCATACAGAGAGGAGGTGCAGCGGCTGACAGACTGGTGTTCAGTCAACAACCTTCACTTGAATGTTGACAAGACCAAGGAAATGGTTGTTGACTTCAGGAGAGCACAACACATCCACTCTCCGTTGAACATCAACGGGTCCTCTGTGGAGATCGTTAAGAGCACCAAGTTCCTTGGTGTCCACTTAACAGAGAACCTCACCTGGACCCTGAACACCAGCTCTACAGTCAAGAAAGCCCAACAGCGTCTCTACTTCCTCCGGACGCTGAGAAAGGCCCGCCTCCCTCCACCAATCCTCACCCTCTTCTACAGAGGTACCATAGAGAGCATCCTGAGCAGCTGCATCTCTGCCTGGTTTGGGACCTGCGCCGTCTCTGACCGCAAGACCCTCCAACGGATTGTGAGGACAGCTGAGAGGATCATCGGAGTCTCTCTCCCCTCCGTCACGGACATTTACACCACCCGCTGCATCCGCAAAGCAACCAGCATTGTGGATGACCCCACCCACCCTTCACACAGACTCCCTCCTGCCATCAGGAAGAAGATACCGCAGCATCCGGTCCAACACAACCAGACTCTGCAATAGCTTCTTCCCTCAAGCCGTCAGACTTCTCAACTCCAGGGACTGAACTGATGGTTTTCTGCTACACACTCTCTCACACACACATACACACACAATCATTCACAACCTCTACCCCAGACATGGGATGCATTTTTCTTTTTTTTTTTTTTTGCACTATAAACTCTACCTACCTCTACCTCATTACACACTGCATAATTTGCACACTGCATAATTTGCACTATCACTGTATATTTATTCCGTATTCTCTGTCTGCACTGTGTTTATGTTGCACCATGGTCCTGGAGGAACGTTGTCTCGTTTCACTGTGTACTGTGTATATGGTTGAAATGACAATAAAAACCACTTGACTTATATACTTCATGGTCTTCTGAAGGATGCAGACTTTGTCCTGTACCTATTTCTAGATGTTTCTCACCCCAGTCTTGGCGTGTCAACGCGTGTGTTCAGTGGTGGTCGGGTCTCAGCCTCCCTTACCTTGGCCGTGTCTCTGAGCACTGAACAACTCGTACTTCCGCACTCCAGATAGGCTGCAGTTCTACAACATGACGGCACTGGAAGATAATGGGTTCCTGGCAGCTGTGCAGTTCTGCACATAGTGTAACACCACATCTACATACCAAATCTAAAATATGGCCATTATGGTGCATACAAATGTTGATCTGTTTGCATTGACATGAATGTTAAAATTGCGAATTAAAGGCAGAGATGCACAATGACTAATAATTGCAGATAATTCAGTAACTTTTGTAAGGAACATACAGGAGGACAATATATCTGTAAACGCAGAGGCGTGCACAACTCATTAGAAATGCTAGGCTGTGAAAAGATGTTAGTGATAGCACGCCCATGACCACATCACACCCTCCACCGTTATCAGACAGTCAAATATTGTGTGAAAGTGAGTTTATGGCGTGAGCCTTCGAGTGGTAAAAGCCACAACAAATGCAAAGTCCTAAAAGCAACTTTATAAAGGGGAGTGTCTGAGGGAAGAGTACAGGGCGGAGGGTGAACATGCTAACGCAATGGTCAGATCTCCTCCACCGACAATCAAAGCGCGATTCTCCAATTAGTCACGTAGGCCAAAGCAGCATTCTTACAGTCAAATCGTGGAAAATTCAGCTAGAAGGCAGTAACGTGAATACAAGATAAGAAAACCCACCTTTTGCGTGAATCCAAAAGTCCCACAATTGATGCTTCAGACAGCATGATGGAAGTCCATGCCATGCAGGAAATCCATCTAACAAACATCTAGGTCTAGCCAAGCCAGGGTAATGGCGGTTCTCTCCGAGTCATTAGCCGAAGCAGGTAGACGCGATGCACACGGCTCACTACGTGCCAAACAGGTGGAGGCCGCCGTCGCCCTCGAGTCCAGCTAACACGTTGCAGAATCCAACTCGGGAAGGAAAGTGAACCTGTAATCCACAGTTCCATTCACAAGTTAGAATAATGTAGAAATGAAGCAAAAAAAAGAAAATGAAACCACAGGTATGAACTGCACCTGCCTTCTCCACTTGGAAATGCAAATACCCCACCCGTCCCAGCGCTGCGTACATGTTTGTTTACGGACCTTGTGATGCTCCCAGATGAATGTGATTCTATTTGCAGTCACACTGCCTTTTGTCTCACCACAGTTCCCCGACATTGTTGAATTCTCAGAAGAAATGGCCAACCTGGGCAAGACCGTCATTATTGCGGCACTTGATGGCACATTTCAGAGGAAGGTGAGGGTTCACACCTGGCACACTGACGTGGTACTCGGATGAAGCTTGCGTGTCTAGGTGTTCACATTACAAACCAGATTGTTCAGTTCTGCCTTTATTGAATTATTTTGCTCAGATCGGATTTTGAGTATCTTTGTTCACTTTTATAATTGCAGGTAACCGCTATATGTAATGTGAACACATCTGTCCTCCAAAATGGCGCACATGCATGGATTGATGTTGCGTAACTTGCTTATATTGCCAGCAACAAAAGGTTCTATATGTGGGATTAAAACTATTGGCATACAGTTTGCCGACTGTAGTTTACATGATCAGGTTAAGAAGGCGGAAAAAAGTAGACTAGCTTTTGTTTTCATAGCTGCTGTACCGGTTTATCTTCTCCGTAGTTGTGATCACAGTGCCAAGCACATGCATACAGGCGAAAAGCCATGGGGTTTCCCATTCGACCATTCTCATTCAAGTCACATGACCAGAAATTGGATGCAAATCCGCTCAAATTGGTGTATACGCAGCCCAGATGATTTGAACCCATTTGAGTCGCATAAGGCAAAAAAAAAATCTGATTTGCTACTTCAGGTTGGTAATGTGGTTATTTATTGTTCTCTTCCCTTTCTCACCTGACTTCATAAATGACTGAGCCTGAAGGGCCTATTGTGCTCCAAATTCTTGCATGCTTCACAAAAGGGCAACGTTGTGAAAATGCTTTGTGACGTGGGCACCTGGAACACATTATCGGTGACACGTTCTCCCTGCTTCTGCTTGTTTTAAGCCTTTTGGCAGCATTCTGAACCTGGTCCCTCTGGCTGAGAGCGTGGTGAAGCTCAACGCAGTCTGCATGCAGTGCTTCAAAGAGGCCGCCTACACCAAGAGACTGGGAGCTGAGAAAGAGGTGAGAACGGAGGGCTTTGACACAGCCGACTCTTGCCTCTGAACCGAGACGATGGGGGGGCTTCATTTAAACGAACTGGCTATGCTGATGGTCCTTTTTTATTTCTTTGGATCCAAAATTTTATTTTAGAAGAGTTTCGATTGTAAATGCTTTTGCACCATTACACTACCACTGTGTGTCTACATAAGGAGATGGAATTATTACAAGCAAAGGTGCCGTGCAATATACACATGTAAGCAAATATCACTCGTTGCCTAACAGGAAGAGTTAGTAAGTGACTTATGATCTATTCCAAAAGGACTTTAACGACCTTTGCCTTGGTGCTTTATATATCCTGTTCATCAATTTCTTCTCAGCTGCCATCTTAGGACCATCTGAATTGTCTTGCGCCATCTGTTCCAGGTTGAAGTGATAGGAGGGGCGGATAAGTATCACGCAGTGTGCAGGGAGTGTTACGGAGGACTGCTGTGTGGTAAGGAGAACAGCGGCCCTCACAGATTCGAAACCCCCCCTAACATCATGACCGGGAAGCAGGTGGACCACACTGCTCCGCGTCGAATCCTCACTTCCCTTCATATATGACCAGATTTGCAGAACGCCTTTACAAAGCAACTCTACAAAACCATTGTAGAATTTCTCGCATTAACTGCGATGCGTCCGTTTTCCATAGTAGAACTTTACTTACGTTTGCTGACCACCAGAAACATCTCGTTTTGCTACAGACTAGAGTACTCTGGGGAACCAATAATGGAGTCATCTTTTAGGATATGTATTCGGACTGTGGCTGGTCACTTATGTTGTGTGGAGGCGGTGGGTGAATGTTTTGACTGTTTTTATCTATGTTGTGTAGAATGTATTGATGAAGTATTTACTCAGAGCAGATGTTACACACAGTGCGATGAGGGTGTCGCTGTGACAGCAGACAGCACTAATCGATCACATGATTCAAGGACACTGCTCTGTTACAATCCTATGTTTGGTCAATTGATAGTACTCTGCTCAATCTGGACAATGTCGGTGCTTTTAATAAAAAATAACCTCGTTTCATTTTCTGATCTTATTTTACACCAGTGAAAATAACATGTGTACCTACCTGCCATAATGCTTTCATAGGTTATTTGAACCAGGAAATTGAATTCTGCTCAGGGAATTTTTTTAGGTTCTAAACAGGTGGCAAGTAGGAACAAAGGAATTTTATTTCCTCTTTATAACAGTTGTCTTCACTCATGCTCAAACCGAACATTTGTATACTATTCATACATTAAGTGCACTAACAGTTTTATGCATTTCATATTGTAACAAGTGCACACCCATAAACATATTAAACCAGTGTTAAAGTTACAGTAAAAAAAATTAACACAGCATCCCCTGAAAGTGCATTATCTTTATCTTTCAGCCACATAGTCAACTGAGGTCAAAATATTCCGTGAAGTTGTAGGGAAATTAGACTGATATAAAGCTAGCGATCAGGTCAGCATAAAGGCAAAGACAGATGCTCTAGATGAATTTATGATGGATGATAAACTGCAAACCTGATATTCAGCTGCACAACAGATCTGACCTAATCTCACTTTAACCTGGGCAAGAAATGCCTTGCCAAGCTACGTATTGAGGACATGGTTTAATTGGCACTAGAGTAGGCGCTTGGTGTTTTAGTTTGCCATCCAGGAGAGTATTTGAATGTTAAGACACTGAGAATCAGCTGCTTGTTATGCTTAACACCATGTCATGTGTGACCCAGTCAGCTGTTATCTCTTTAATTAAAAAAAAAAAGCTGATCAGTCTTTCACCGTCTCACACAGTAAACTACAATTTGGCCATTTAACTCTGCCTTAATGTTCAGGATCATGGTGTAGTTTACCCATTGAAAACAAATGTGACTGCAAATAAATGTTCAAACAAACCATTACTTAACCATGAGCTTAAGAGCAAAAACATTGCGCCAACATCAGCAGTTTCACTCGCAATACAAGCACCAGTTGTGCAATCATTGCTAATATCTAGGCTACATAAACATACAGGCATTGGAGAAAAGAAATGGGGAAACTGTCCATTTTCAAACACAGAAAGGCTGTCTGCCCCCCAAGACAACCACAACAAACGATTCTATGGCGATGGGAGAACCAATCAACATCAAGGAGTGCCGGGGCCTGTCAGTACACTAGAGCTCTCATTGGCTGCTCTTTGAAATTCCGCCCATGCTCTGTCAAGTGATCAGGCCACATAATGATCCCTTTTCGCTGTTTTCGAGAAGGGTCGTCATTTCCATCAGTAGGCCGGAGGCTGGTAGTCATTATGCTCCATCGGTTCTGACTTGGGCATGAAGGACGGAGGCTGGTAGATGTCGGAATGGGTGGAGGGCACAGAGGGGTATGTGGAGGTGGGGTATGGTGCGGTGTGGTCCGGAGGGACGTAGGATGTGGTATAAGGGGAGACGTGATCTGGAGGGGATTCAGCAGAGCTCCGAGTGACATCACTCACACCTTGACGAAATCTCATCAGAGCAAAAAAGGTCAGTCCTCCCTGTGAAAGAAATTCAGTTTTTATTACTAAAAGTTTTGCACTTACATAATAATAAGAATTACCATCGCTATTACAACAATGCTAACCCCATAAGTCCCATAAATGTTCAATAGCTTCCCTTTTCACAAACGCACAAGCATTCTTCAATTAGCCACTGTTAGCTGAGGTTCGAAGCAGGGTGATGTCAGTTGGGTTGTATTTTTCAGTAAACAAACCCAAAATATCATTAGCATGAGTAACCTCATTCAAAAACCAAACAAACATGGCCATGTTTGCAAAACATGTTAGGAGGTGTGTCTGATGCGTGTGACTCCAAGCACACAGAGGAAGAGCCTCTTACCCAGGTGAGGATGGAGAAGAAGGAGAAAGCAATGACTGCACGCACAGCTTCAGGGTGGACGCCTGTCGTTTCAGTGGTTTGTGCCCACTGACTGGCCAAGAGGCAAAAGCACACAAACCACAAGAAGGCCCAGGCCGCTGTTCCAAACACCCAGGATGAGAGAGAAAGATCGTTTTGAAAGTTACTTTCCATTGTAAATATTCGTATTTAATATAAATACACATTATAGTTGTAATAGTCAGCATTTTAAGGAATTAACAATTTTGTCATTCAAATGACCTGATTTTTAGTGGTACTCTGTCACTTTTAGACGGGTTAGAAAGCCTATGCACATAGATGAAGATCTAAAACTAACTGAGACTGAACACTTTTCCAGTCTCTGCCATAAAGTGTTGAACATGAACTGTTGGCAGGTTCTTCATCTGACCACTAGAAACTCCATCCTTTGAGCTTTGGCCTTCAATTCGTCCTCCAAACTCTGGGTCACGGCACCATTCTCATATAAGTCTTGACGTTTCTACCTTGTATCTGAAACCTTCAGACTACCCCCTACAGCTTTTATTTTGGTACATTCTGGTTTTCACCTGAGAACGCCAGGTCAGCCGTCACAAGCTTCTTCCTCTCCTGGGCATTGCTCATCATGGGCAGGTAAGCATCCATCAGGAGGAAAACCACACACGCAAGGAAGGCGATGACCCCGATGCCCATGCTATAATGGCATGCCCCATCGTTCTGGTTGAACACGCACACCATCTGAGCTGATTGTGGGGTGTTTACATAACCCTCCGCTGTAATGGTGGCAAAAACCACAATGGCAAACACCTAAAATTTCCATGGAGGGGAATTAAAATGAGGGAAGTGAAAATCATACACACACACACAATTTAATAAACAACAAAAGGGCAGCTTCAGTTGATTGTCTTAAATGTCTGAAACCATTAGGTCATTTATATATTTAAGGGCTACCATTGTAATTTATGTTCGAAGAAAATAACTAATGATCCTGCTTTGAAGGGAAACCAGACATATGAAGGGCAGAAACAGAAACATTCAAGAGGAAGATGACAGAATTAGACTGCCGCCGTTCGACATCGATCTTCAGCCCACTTCCTTTACGAATATGTTAATTTTCACCACTGCTCTACAAGAACCATAAACCTAATCTTACACGAAACAAAAAAGCTTTCAGAGTCACACCGTGATGATAAACGCTGAGGACGTTTGGCAGCCATGGTGACAGCGCCTCTCACGTTACCCCACAGCTGCTCCGCTTATATTTTCAGCGTTTGGACACGAGACGCCTGGCACGTGGCACACCGCGGATTAGTAAACAAGTGACCAGAAGGATCCCCGAGGACCGCGGTAAAATAAAAGTTCTCAAAGTCATCCAAGGTTGAGACTCACAATTGACATACTGACAACAATGTCCTGAAATGTTCCCCGTTTTTAATGTCACAATTAATTCGCATGTTATTTTGCAGAGACTGTTTATTTCAATTTCTAATAATCACAAGGCCCCCTCGGAAATCCCCTTAAAAGAGAGATGGCTTGTTTGTGTATCACTCACAGCAGGACCTAAGGAAAGCAACGCGTGTTTACTCCAACCTTCCCCGCATTTGTGTAAAAACAGAGGCAAACAAAACCCCATTATTTCGGATGTGTAGCTTCTCGGTGGCGTTTTCTCATGAATATACATTTGGAATGAGCAGAAGAACCATTTTATCGGCTCCATATTGACTTCACGTGATGATGAATGACGTTTCGCGATACTGGCCCACAAAGTGAGACCCAGAAGTGATAGTGTGCGATGTCTCCCATTTTCAGTGACATTACTGTGGTGCCCTTGAACAAGAAACCTTAGACAGCCAAATATTTAACTAAATTATAAGGCCACCTAAATTATACGTTTACCACCGACTGTAGTCATCAACTAATTTCATATAACTTCTTTGCGATACATTCTGGTGGCGTAGATTTCATGTGCGTTATCAAAACAAACAGAAACAAAGCGGTATAGACGTGCACAATGTTGCAGGAAGACACTCAAATTTGGTTAAAGAAGAATAGCAATTTGCGAGTTTTGGTGAATAAATGCATATAATTTACTTTCACTTAACAAGTGTCAGCAGTTGTTACTTACCCAACTACAGATCCGTAAGATAGTTTGTGGCTGTTTAATAAATTTCATAAAGTCAAACTCGCCACCGGCTAAGGAGGCCCCGTACACAGTAGTCGTGCCAGTCTCCATCTTATTTACACGGTCTAGTGAAAAGTCCCTTCCTGTAGTTAACCGTGGCACCTCAAGACAGATAAATAACTTTGCTTTTGGTTTTTCTGCAGTCGTCCGATCATTTCCTGTAAGACGAAAGAACCTCCCTTCATGACAAGTCAGTACGTAAGTCAGCGCCTGTCCCTAGAGCCCATCGTCAAAGTTACGAAAAACTTAAAATGATCATTTCAGAATAATTTGGAACTGATATTTTTTAAGTTTGGCAAGTTGTGGCATATATTGAAACACACGTCCCAAATCAAATATGGTGCAGGATGTTTAGGAAAAGCCCATCCGATTCTCTCTCTCTCTCTCTCTCTCTCTCTCTCTCTCTCACACTCACGCACTCACACACGGAGACAGAGAACGGAAATAATTTTATTCAGAACAAACGCATTGTATGAAAGCACAATAGGAGATATTTTGTCCAACAAACTAAATGGTCAATTCTACTAAGCAGTTTCCCTAATCTTGATCATTTTGTGACACAGATGGCCAGTTGTTTGTTGATATTTTCTTTAAGCTTCTGTGGAACTCTCATGCTTATTTTTCATTTTTAATAAATTTCTCTTTTAACCTCGTCTGAATACTCTATTTCAGAAATTTCCACGACATTGTCTACGATAGACTAGTGTTTGTCTAATACCTTTCTAAGCAACACCTCGAGACCTATATCGTATAGCATTGGCATAATAATAGAACAGATGAATAGTTGAATGACTTCAGCTGGAGACTGGCAGTGTCACAACCATATATTCCAGGTACGTTGGTGCAAGAGTTTGAAGTAGTAATGGCTTATTATGTGGGTGTAATAACTTTCTCAAGCATTAAATGGCGTTGGGATCTTTGTTGGCTTCATCGTCCTCTTCGTCCTGTAAAATAAATTATTTCTTATGCCTTTTGCATATTATCTCAATAATATATTTAGAATTTATTATAGAGTTGAATTCTCAGACAGCAGTAGAATGTGACTTCATGGGTTTGAACAGTACTGATGCAGTTGAAATCTGACGTGGGGCTGGAATATTATGAATGTTTTGAGAATGCCAACCAAATGCTATTCTACAAGGACACAGAGAGGTCTTTGTGTGAATCACAGTACCTCATCAGACTCTCCTGTGGTAGAAGCCTGCTCAGTGTCTGTATCTTCTCTATATTCCCCTACAACCTAAACAATGACAAAAGCTAAACACATGGCGTCATCTCAGTTAAATATCAGCAGCTGTGCCAAAGTTCGTCCTCACCCCTACATCGTCCTCTTCATCATATACGCCCTCTTCATTTTCATATTCATATTCGTTTTCATATTCATGTTTCTCTTCTTCTTCTTCTTCTTCTTCATCATCATCCACTATGTTACTCCTCTCTGACAAGTATTGTTTGAGTCTAAAAACAGGTATTCTTTCTTTAATTCTAATGAATTCTCATCTCTCACATTGGTATAAAAGAGTAGAATTAGCAATAAACAAAATAACATGGTATACATTATATCGCTACAAGCTGACACTGACTTGCTATAGATTAAAAACATGAAACCATTAAAGTTATGAGTGGTATGGGTAGAATATGGGCTCATCATATGGTTGAAGTCTAGCTGCACAAGTTTCCACAGTTTCAATCCAACTGTCAGTTTCACAGAAACCCCACTAACTTGTATCCGCCAGCACGTCTCCTTCCTGAAAGAAGAAACAACACATTTAGAACATGTTACAATGCATTATGCATTCACGGCACATTACAAAAACTAAGGCTTAAAACTGATGAATAAAAAATGACTTAAATCTGATTAATAATACCCTACTCACGTAATACACCGTAAAGACAACATGCTGTCACGGTAACGATCAACAGTGAGAAACAGGTGAAAACGATGGCCACCACCACAGTTGGTACTCTGTTTAGACCTAAAGCAGGAAAACGCTGGAATTCACTAAACCGCATTAAATCAAGTGCACACTTGTGAACTGAGCTTGAGATCCAGCAGGTGGGTTAGTGTTGAAAACCACTGTGCTTTGTGGTCCGGGTCAACTGTAAATATGATCACTTAACCACCCAACCAAAGAAACCACTATAGGCTTCACTAAAGCCAATAATGATACATGACTTGTTTTGTTTATTTACAGATTTACTGCCATGGCAAATTACAAAAAAGTCTGCTATTTCAGCAGACAATGCCCAAATATCGAGTTTTTATATCTTGACAGTTATGACCCAGACGTTCGGGAGGCATTTTCCATGTTACGAATGTGAACAGAACTGTGACAGGTTTGACAGAAATGTTGAGCCCTTTATTCTGGACGTTATTACCTTCCTTAGTAATCAGAATCTTTTGACTGCGCAGTCTTGTAGCATTTTCAAACGTGTTGCCTGCCTCACAGTGGTAGTAGCCTGCACTCCTTGGGTCCAAAGAGAGAACGAGGCCGGAACTGTGTTTCCCAAACACAGAGTAATGTGGCCCTTTGTCTTCGAGCCTGCTGTTGTTGTGGAACCAGAAAAAGTGTGGAAACGTTCCTCTCTCCACGCTGCAGTATAGCCACACGCCCACAACCTGGAAGAATGGCTTCTCTGCTTTCTTTAGCCTCATGGTCACAGCGCCCCCTACTGACTCTGTTTGGTTGACACGATAAACACTGAGCATTATTGCTACATAATTTAAGAAAAAAATACTATATGAGAATATAATCATTTTATAAGGTGTATGAGATTATAATAATTTTACATGGTGTAAAAATGCTTTGGCCTTTTCAAGGATTTGAACATCAGTGGATTTAGGTTCAGCTGGACATGGAGATGAGTGACGTTCGTCCACATACCCACTGTGAGGTTCAGTTTCTCACTCTTCATCACTCTTTCCCTGTTACTGGCCTGGCACTGTGCCAAGCCCCTGTCTTGGTCTGGAAGAATAGGCATCATGAATGAAGCGGTCAGGATTTCTCCGAGCATCTTGCCATGGATTTGACCAGCAATGAGAAGGGTGAAGTTTATAGGTGGGGTTCCCTTGGCCAGGCTGCACGTCACATTGATATTCAGGTTTGTGTTCACGTCGATAAAAACGTCAAATGAAATCCCAGGTTTTGACATGTACTCTGAGTTGCAAAGGGCAGAGAAACAGGGAGAGAGAGAGAGAGAGAGAGAGAGAGAATCATGAAGTTCAATTATTATTTGAGTAAGTGCAATATTTGACTTTTTCTCTGAACATGCAGTACATATGCATACAATAAAACGACTGACACACTACCTTTAACCTGCACATCAATTACGTTACTTCTGTTGATGAAGACGAGGGTGTCACTGAGTTGGTTTGAAGCAATGCAGACATATCTCCCGTTGTCATGGGTGGAAAGGCTTGGAATGGTCAGCTGACTCTGGGACATGCTGTGCTTCAGCTCAGTGTCATTGAGTAACCAGGAGTATGACACATAATTCCCTTTATTTATGTAGCATTGCAGAGTCAGACTTCCACCTTCCCAGAGATCTCCAGGGGGTGGGGTTGATACGAGGGACGCACCAGCTACTGGATCTGAAACACAATATTTCGCGCTGTTTAATGCATTCTTGTGCATTCAGCTGTGTGAACACAGGTTAATCCTGACCAGCTTGATTTTCACTGGAGAATCTGAGAACATAGCTTCTGTAGATGTGCGTTACTGTGTTGCAGAGACTTTTGATACAGACAGACAGAGACAAGTGAGAGTATCGTGTAAAAGAGAAACGTTACAGATTGCGGTTGTTAACTCATATTAGCTTGGTCTACTGCAAAAATGATATAGAAACATTCTTGAAACAAAATTTTCATTCTAAAAATATTGACAAAATGTAACTACTTTGATATGGATACATACAAAGATATGTTTTGCATACTTATGAGTCTTAGTAGTTAGGTTGCTTTGAATTGTCCTAAAGGAGGTCAATGTAAGATTCTTGGTAGCGATATCTAATCGTTTTCATTTAAAAACAGCTTGTCTCTTTTTCACTTGTACCATGTCATTTTAACAGGTTATCTGCTTGGAATCTCACTGAAAAAAATCTTCTCACAAGCAGTAACAAATGTAAAGTCCTGTTTTTGGAGAGGCATTTTTAATTGTGCATGCCCTGTAAATAACCCACCAATTACATCACCAATCATCTTGCTGAGGTAAACATAATTCTCTCCTGTTATAACTAGATATACATATTTTAGGTGATGGAACTCATAACTCATAACTGCATTCTCTAATCATCATTCCACTCACCGATGACTCTGAAGTCTAGCCAATCGCTGTACGAGGGTTCGATTTCTGAGTTGTTGTGGCCACTGGCTTTGCATACAAGCCTTCCATCATGCTTTAAGCTGAGGAAGGAAGGAAATGTGCCATTTTCAGTAGCAGTACTGACTCCTAAGGACTTATTGAAGTTGTCCTCCCCGTATAGTTGGTACAACAGAGGCCAATTTTGTGGGTTTTCTCCCACCCAGCAGTAAAAGTCTGTAATGCTGTTCAGTAAGCCGGCTGCAGGGCCCATAATCACAGGTTTGGCTAATTTCTGGGCACCTGCAATTAGAAGTGATCCACTGTTACACAAGGGAAGCGTCACAAAATCAAGAGCTCATCACAATGGGAAACAGACAGAACAGAGAGACTTACCCACACTCACCCCCACCTCACAAAAGCCTAGTGAACAAAACATGTACAGTTATAGGAAAGACAGGCAGTGAATATATATATATATATATATATATATATATATATATATATATATATATATATAGGATTACAAGGATTACAAGAATTAATATTTTATTACCTAGAACCACCAGCAGGAGGAAAGCCATTTTGGTCATGGTCCAGTAAGACCTATCCAACACAGATAATGATGATCTCCAATGGATCAGTGTGACGGATCAGTGAGACATCAGCAAATAGGCTGCATCTTATTAGAAGAGCAGCTAAATTCGAAATGACGGCACAGTTAGACTCGGTGGTGATCGGACACACCGACACACAAACACACACGCTCGAAGATGCATGCACACCCTGAGGGAACCACGCCTCGTGTTGTGTAGGACTGGATATGACACACCCTGGTTCAGTCTCCCTCCACACTGCCATGTGCAGTGGTCTGATAGCAACTCTTACTCTCCTCCTGAGCACTCCAGCGACAAACCGTTACAACACATAGTGTACACAGAAAAGCCTCCGGGGCAGAAGAAGCTTCAGCAGTGTTCTTCTAGCTCCAAACAAATTTAACTCAACACTTGCATTATTAATTAGTATTGATGCAAGTGTTAATTCAGGGCCATAGGTGTTTGTTCAATACTAGAAATTGGAATTTGAAAAGCTTTGAGGAGCTTTTGAGTACTTTGAGTAATTTCTGAAAAATGTAAAAGTTCCTCCTAGCTAGGAGGTACAGTGAAACGTGCGCTCGGACCACCCGAACGAAGAGCCAGCTCTCTGGCACGGCAGTTATAACACGTTTACCTTTCTGTCCTCCTCCATGACACTACCCTCTCCTTCAGTGGTGATCGTCTCCTTCACACTAGCAACATGCACTGGAAGTGATGTATTCTAAAATCCCAGAGGAAACCTCTTGATGATAGCGAATTAAAAGAGATTTGAAAGAAAAGTCACTTTTCCATTTTGTATCTGGGAATTTATTGGCATTCAAAAATATTTTTAATTACAGCAATATACTGAATTAGTAAAAAAAAATCCACATGCTTGTTCAAAACTACAAATCCATACAAGCCACTGTACAGGTGTTGCTCCTTCAGACAACTCAGACTCTGGACAGAAGGCAGAAGGAAACGAAGGAAATCAAAGACATAAGTTGTGTTCGAAATAGCCTACTACATACGGCATACTGCTTACTGCACTCAGTATATACTGCATACTGCATACTGATTTGGGGCCCAAGCAGTATGCCAGTAGTATGTAGTAGGCTATTTCGAACACAGCCATAGTGTCAGTAGTACATCAGGAAACACAGATATGCTTTACAATTCAGCTTTATGCTCGAGACATTTCTAAGTGGAGCATTAATCAAACACAAAGAAATCAGACCTGTTTAGCATTTGTGTCTCGTTCTAAGCTCATTCTCCTGTAAGGACCGTCTCCATCTCTTCAACCTGTGGCTCAGTCGTGGTCTCTTTCTCAGTACTAAAAAAAAAAAAAAACCCATTACGCCAGCCATGCACAGTGAGACACGCTCAGCAATGAGCTTTTAACATTTTAAAATGAACCTTTAATTATGCATCTTAAATGAGTGTTAGTCCAATAATGGACGATGGAGATGATCATGAAGATAAAACTAATAAAGTTGAAGAAATGTTCTCACTTGGTCTGTTCACACCGGTCCAAGTCCTCTGAAAGAAAGACATGGGGGGGGGGATGGTTGAGATAGTAGATATAGCATGTCATAATCCCAAAAGACATGGCACTGGTCAGTGGTCATTGTTGAGACATACGATCATTGGAACTGGTGTCATGGTTGCAGCCACGCTTGTTGGTGTTGCTTAAAAAGCATGCTCCTCCCACAATGATGAACAACAGGAAACAGCAGAATGCCATGGCAACGACCTCTACATGTGTAAACCCAAAACCTGTGTGAGAATGTGCAACAGGTTTGGGTTAGAGACACATTTATAACCATCCCATTTACGTCTCTGATTCGGGTTCCTTAAGTGGGAATGTGAGTGTGTGTCCAGCTTACCTGTCTCTCTAACCATGACCTCCTTGCTCTCCAACCAGGAGGAGTTGGAGTTAAAACTGTCTCTTGCTCTGCAGCTGTAGTACCCGGAGTTCCCAGTGTTGACGTTTGTGAGAATTAGTACGCGGCCATGAGAGGTGAAAGCGTGAGAATCGCCCTCTGGTGGTACAGGGGTGTAATTGAAGGACCAGGAGAAGATGGGGAAAGTTCCCCTGGTGATGATGCACTGAAGCAGGGCAGCTGGCACAGCAGATTCTGCCCTCCGGAGGTACTGCATGTGAATATAAGCAGTGCCCCCTACTGGAGCTGGGAAGGAAGTGCACATCTGATTTATATCATCCCCGAGTATATCATGAGGCAGCGTTGTAAGTGCAGGTGCATACTGTCACTCACCCACTTCCAGGTCCACTGGGTCACTGAGGAGCTGCTGCAGGTCTGTTTTTATGCTGCATTGCAGAACTCCCATATCCAGACCTACAGTGACCGGCAGCGTGAAAAAGGCTTCCAGGGCATCCAGCTGCTTCTCCTCCTCGTGTTTCCCGTCCACGAGCAGCTGGAACGTCATTGGAGGCGTGCCACGCGCCGACCGGCAACTGATGTTGGCGCGGTAGCCGGAGCCGTCATGGTGGAGCCTGAACGACAGCTTGGGTGCCGATAGGTATTCTGTGAAGAAACGGAAAGGTCATGGCCGTTTTTTGGAGCGCGTCGCTCCTCGACACCGAACCGCGCAGACGGATGTCGAGTGTTTACTTTTCACAACGACGGTGACGTCGGCGCTGCTGGAGTGTCTCCTGTTATCCTTTATGTCATTTCGGGCCTCACACGAGAACGTCCCAGCATGCTCGTCACCGGCCTGTTCCACTGTCAACGTGTTTCCAGAGAGACGGTAGGCGGGTGAGGACGTCGTCACGTGCTGCTTGTTGTGGTACCACATGTAGGTGAGGTGAGTCCCCTTCCTGACACGGCATCTCAGGGTAAACCCCGCCCTCTCGTAGATGATTGGCGGATTCGGTTCAGATGTTAAATAGGAGCCTTGGACAGGGACTGGGAAAGAGGAATGGTGTCATAGAGATCATCCTGGCGCTCTATTGTATTTATGTTTAGTGTCATACTCACTCACTACTTGTAAAGTCACAGCATTGCTTGCTTCTGTTTGATCTCTTCCTCTGATTCTGCAAAAATACTCTCCCTCTGACCTCTCGGTGACCTTTAGATGGAAAGTAGCTGGATGTCCTTCACATGGTTTTGTGTCAAGAACCTCTTCGCTGTCTTTAACGAGGTCGCACGTCCCTGCGGACAGTAACCCCAACGTCTTGCATCGGAATATGACCATGTGTTTGAGGTAGGCCATGCTAGGCCCAGTAAGCTCTAGTCTCAGAGTCGATCCACCTGCATACATTACACACACATTAATGTCCTTCTTTGTCTGTGACTCAAAGTCTTACTATAAAACTACAAACATCTTGTAGTCACAAACGCAGGCAGAACTGAAATGGTCACCAAGCATTTTTTTTAATACAATTTTTGATATAATAGATCTGAAGAGAATAATGTGTAACTCACACAAGACTGCGATCAGGAGCAGCAACACACGTTCGCCCATTCTGGGGCTTTCCCGTATATCTGTCGCTCGGGCGTTTTTAATGTGTGTGTGTGTGTGTGTGTGTGTCTGCATGCGTGTCCTACAGTGGCCCCTCCTTTCCACATGTATGTAGTAGATAAAAAGCATGTTTTAAACAGAGACCACACAAATCAAACCCATTTTTCTATTCGTGGAATTTATTGGAAAAAGCATGAAAAAACACACACTCATGTTTTTAACCTGTCACATCACATTAATACAATAAACTGTGCTGCTTAGAAAAACAGCTTTCTAAAAGAATAGCTTTACCTTATATGCTAATTTAGCTAACAAAGAATGGAAGTTTGAAGTCACCGACCAGCTTATTTGCATTACTAATAATATTAGAATCTCAACAAAATCCAGAATAATTAAATTAATAATTAAAAGCTCTCCTTACAGTCTGGAATCAGAAGACATGTTGTTTCATTTGTGCTGGTTAGTCTCACTTTAAATTCAGTCACAGAGCTGATCCCAGATCAAATTTAGGTTGCAGCTGGCAAACCTCAGTACTTCCTTCTCCTCACATAGGAGAATAAACAACATCTCACCACGTTTTGAAAAAGAGGGGAGTTGCTTGCAACAGTTTTCTTTATTTAAATCTATCATGCCTAGTTGTCCATGTGCTGAAAGCTACAATGGAAAACCCTCTATGAATTTTCAGCATGACCACTGACTTTTTAAAAGCTGGCCTAGTTTTTCTTGGACGTTTCTCTAAAGTCGTGTAGTAACGTTGCGGATCCTCATTCCAGAAGGATTGTTGCATCACAATGCATTTCAACAAAGTTCTGACTTAATGTGTGTAAAATCTGGTACCGAGACAAACGCTGGCTTGAGGTCAACCCCACAGTGACAGCAGAGACATGTGTACTCAATCACACGAGTCATCTACACATTTATGAAGTTCAGAAGATCTATGCCATTCGGAAGCTTTTTTAAAAGGTTCCTTTTTCTTTTCGTTTATTCTAAACAACTGTTACAAATGCTTTTGGATCCTTGGATGATAGACGGAGCTAAGCAGAAGTGGGGCTGATTTCTTCGATGTTCAGGAGCCCGGTCACTTCCCCTAGGAGCCCTTGTTTTCTGCGGTTCTGTGGTTCCTGTGTTGTCGCCTGAGCATCGTGGAATGTTCCTTCACCAGATAACGTTTATCTGAGCTACACTGTAACACAGCAGCAGGAAAGCCACAGAAGAAACAATTATTCGTCTACATGTAAGGCCAAACCCAGGAACTGGCCCCCGAACAGTCTCTGTCTGCCCTCTGTTAATGTTTAACTGGACTGATCTGACAGTGGGTCTAACATCCGTGCCAGAGGCACCTAGCTCTGGTCGTGGAGGAGGATGTCCTGCATGTTTTGCTAGCATCCCTGCCCTGTTCAAACTCATCAATTAGTTCAATTAGCAGGGAAATTACCAAACTATGTTACACTTCAGTCCTCCAGGAATAAGGTGTATAAATCCTTGATTTACACAAAACATTAAACAAATTTTTAAATATGACTCTTCTGCAAGACCATAGACTGTAGTGCTGAAACTTGAGTCTGCGCTGATCAGGATAGCCGCACATACCATAACCAGCATGTCCTTCAGTCTCTCGATGGCCTTACGATTGGCTCGGCCACGTGACACAAAAGATGTCAGGACCACTCTGTAAAACATTGACCATCATATGAGCAACATACATATGATGAATTCATACACACACAAAAACACATAAGGGGACACACACACACACACACAACTTACATCTCAGCCAATATGAGTGTGAATATGAAAACTTCAGAAGTGATGTAACTTATGGCTTTCTGAGCAGGTTCTGGAAGTGTTTTCACACACACATCCATCACACTGACCATGGTTCTCTTGTCCTGAAACGGGCCACACTGAAGCGCTTGAGACGTTCTGAAGTACAGGCATAGCAGGGGAATTAAAAATGAGTAACCTATTCAAATAGCTTGTCCTCCAAACCATAGGATTTGAGTTCAGTGAGATTCTTAATAAAAATAATGACTTATTGCCAGTGGGGCTGTACTTAAAGCTGTTGAAGCCAATTGTCGCAAAGGACATCATGAGGCCCAGTAAGAGCACGAACTGAAACAGAACAGCAGAACTGGAGGTCCGGAACATTCTCTGGGCCGGAACACAACACCGCACAGCAATTAGCTGTGGAGTGAGCATGAAAGGAGAGAGAGAGAGAGAGAGAGGGAGAGAGAGAGAGAGAGAAAGAGAGAGAAATACTTTATTATGTTCTTACACTAAAAAAAAAGGTTGTAGCAAACACTATGTGGCCTCCACACCTTTTTCATGTAGAAAATAGCCAGCAGCTTGATTATGCTAATGGCTGGCAGCAGGGGGCAGTAGAAAACTCCCATCCAAGTGACTGTCTGACTGTAGACCAAATCCAGCACATTTAAAGGGATCTCAAACTCTTGTACGCCTGCCATCCTTGCAAACTTAGAGGAGGGGTACATCTCTGCTAGCAACCTATGGAGAGTCAGAGAGGACAAAATACACATGCAGTCTTCAAATTGGATTCTGATGTTTTTTTTTTACTGTTTTGCTTCAGTATGAAATCTTATAAAATAAATACATCCACATAGAAGTGCATAGCTGGAAGATGAAACTTGTTTAAAGAAAAACTATGAGAATATTTCATCTAGCGTCTTTGATGATGAAATGCAGGACATGAGTGGTCTTACCTTTTGGGGTAGACAATCAAGAACGTATTGCAGAAACATGCAATGAGCTGGAATATAGTGAGTCTGTACATTTCTTTTCCGAATTCTGTTTCGTCACACAGATACTGAAATCGTAACGGCACAGGGTGATATATCACTGTGCATCAACACAGCAGGAACAGCACGTGTTAGTGGTGTTAATGTGTCGCTCACCTTGTTAGTGTTGGGGAAAGAAATGTAAATGCATAAGGCTCCTAGCTTCAGGACGATGCTCCTGTCAGGAATTGGTTTTGGTGCAGTTCAGTTATATTTATTACAATGCATTCAAAACCATTACAATATAACACTAGACAATGTTGCATTTTGGACCAGGATGGTGCTAATAATGTATTCAAAAATCAAGCAAGGATTTGTAACAAAAATTATGCTGGTATGATTTTGATGGGATCATTTTCAACAAGTTATGTGGTGACGCCCTACCGAAACAGGGTGAGATTGAGCTGGGTGGCAAGGAAATAGTCTTCAAACATTGAAATCCTGCTGAAAGCATGCGGTAACAGGAAGTTGATTACTGTAATGGTAAATGGTGGAAGATACTTAATCAGGAGATTCACAATCCTGGGTAAATGAGAGATCTGGAGAGAGGGAGGAGAGGAGATGTGAAGATCAGAAGAAAAGGGAAGACAGGAGAGGAGGAAAAAGGTAAGAGATCAACATTTGGCGCTACGGTTTTTTCGTGTTTCATGTACTTAATATTTTCAAATATACACTGAATATGTGTTGACAGCTCATAGAAGGGCATAAAGGGACTGTGAGGTAAAAATTGCTAAAAAAAAAATAAGGGTCGTGTTTTGAAAGGACAGTAAGTTGACAGTTTCATGCTTCATTACTTGAAGCACACGTTCATTCACCTCTGTCCGAGAGAATTTGGTGGCGTAATGGATGAGGAAGAAGGAGCCGCCCAGAAGAACCAGCACCACAAAGTTGAGAATAGCGCGCAGGAAGCAGAGACACAACCACTGCTTCAGGGAGCGCTGGGAGACCTTCAGACGAAAGCTCTGCTCCTCCAGGTCCATCTGGTACCACAGCGCAAAGAGAGGTTATGTGTGTATGTGTGTGTGCCTGTTTTTAAGGAGTTGTATGTAAGGAGTGTGTGAGGTAAAGGCGAGAAAATGTAAATTCCATGACTATGGAAAATCCTAAGAACTAATGTTCAGAAGTTCTCAAATTCTTCAGAAGTTCTCAAATTCGCCAGAACTGGAATGAGTAAATTGAATTGAGATGCGCATTATCGTCTGCGCAGCTGTGTTTTAATAACGTGTGGCGAACCGGCGCGCCGTCCCACGCGTGTCTCCGTCAGGCCGAGGATGAGTTTTACCTTCAGCTCGTTCCTGATAAAGCTGTGCTTCAGCGAGGCTGCCTGAGGGTCTTGGATGCAGAAGTCCCAGCTGCAGAACACCTTGTAGCTCACACGCAGACTGAAGTGCTTACCCATCAGCCACATGTGTTTATAGCCCACCACCATCCTGTGGAAGTGGGCACATGTGGACACGCCTGGATATGAGACTTTAGCCCCACAGTTCACTCTGGGCCAATCATACTGCCATCTTAGGGTTCAGCACTAAAGTGCAAGTTCAATATTCTTCATTTGTCTAAAGACCATCTCTAAATTAGGAATCCCGCACAGGAGTACTCAGAAGAAAACAGTAGCTCTAGTACAGTGACGAGAAAAAAGGAACATTTAACGAAATGTTCACTAAATGTTCACTGAAATCCTCCGAATAGCCTCAGTGAAGCAAAGACTAAGAGTTCAGAAATAATCTGACCTGCGGACTATCATGACGAGACTGAGGAAGAGTATGGTAGCCATGCCGATGAGGAAGAGGAGAGCTGTGTCCAGACATTTTGAGTTTTCACCGTGGTGTTTGTAGAAGTTGTGGAAAAGGGGAGAGCTCTCCAGAAAACCCTGCCAGACATGACGAGTAGAACAAAAACTGAAGGATGACACTGCAGGATGAATCAGTGCATTAATGTCTGAAAAAAAGAGTGTGTGAAGTAACTCACAGAGCCCAGAAAAATGTCTACAAAAGAAAAATCGGTTGTGGAGATGTTCTGCCCTACAATACAAGAATCACACTTAAGCACGATGTTGGATAAAAATTCAGTGAAGACTCCAGGAAGGTACCCCACTGAAAATGGATATTACGGCGAAAGTATACTTACAGGATTTGTTACTGCCAAGCAGTGAAGGAATTAGCACAAAGCCAGTGATTATGGCACAGGTCAGGAGGTTTAGGCATAGGAGGTACCTAAGGAATATGAAGTAGCCCTTTACCCCCACACCAAATCTACCTGCAGAAGAGATCAGAGGATGAAAGAGGTTCAGACTCATATTAAAGCAAGCGAAGAACATACACACTAAGTAACATTCTCACCTTCAATTTTATGCAGTGTGTGTTTCCATGGCAGCAGTCCCGAGAAGAACCTGCCCAGCTGATCCCTCAGTCGCCTCCTTGCGATTTGTTGACTCTGCCTCCAAGATGCCCAGAAGCCAATGCTGAGTCTTTCGAGATGCCGTCTGTCCCTGATTGGTAGAAAGTAACATTTAACAGAATGACTCATGCATCCAAAAAAAATCAAGCAACTCTTTTCCAAAGATTTCAAAAGTGCAGTTTGATTAGTCACAGTTTTTTCTATCTTGGCTGTAAATTTAGCATATACACATTTGCATGCACATATACATTTTGCCACCTCTAATTTTATCTGTTATGAGACAGCTAACTCTTCCTCTAAAATTAAACTAATAAATCAGCAAATGCAAACTATGTACCCAAACATCCAACATCAAACTTCTGTCTGGGGTTTAATGTTCCCTGTCACACACCTGAGGTTCCTCTTCTCCTGCATATAGAGTGGCAGCGTTTTAAGTGGTTGATGTGGGTCCCAGTCTCTAGACAGAGGTGAAAGGTCATCGCTGCAGGAACCGACGTCACGAGCATGTTCCGTCTGATACCACTTCCGTTTGATCAGGGTGCTGGGCAGCAGCTCGTAGATGTCCGTCTGGTAGTACTCGCAGGAGTCGTCCGAGCCCGTAGAGATGGCGCTGTCTTCTGATAGGACGCAGACAAAGGAATGCACAAGCTAATAATTGGGGACGCCACTGGCGTGCGGTTGTCCTGCTTCTCAACGCTGCGACAGTAACTCTTCAGGCCGACGCCCCCCCTCAAGGGAGTCTGCTCAGCGCTTTCGGACCCTGTCTAATATGCTGACCCCCACAAAACCACTTTGAATGCACAAGGCGGCCCCTGGTGTGTGGACCGCACGAAGGGATTAATTTTTTGTGCTAGACGTTCACGCGTCTGTGACCACATGAAACTCGCACAAACGTAGTCGCACACATGCACATGCAAGGCTGCACTCGGGATCCGACGCTCTACAAACGACACCGGGACTCTTTCACCCAGAGAGGAGCCGCGGGCGGTTAACAGATGCGACGGGCTCACGCGTAAACAAAAAAGCCCCAGCACATCAGGGCTGTAGTGGAAAGTGCAGACACACGCATGATTCAGAGACGGAAGTTAGAGCCACTCGACGTACGAAGCGATAGAAGAACGGCCAGCAACTCGAAGCAGGATGAAGAATGTGTTCGTGGTGCTTGGTTTAACGTGCATATTTATTAACTATAGGTCACCTACAGGGTGCGTGTCACTCATATTGCCAGGCAAGACTTTAAAAAAAGGGAGAAGGAGAGAGATGAAAAGAGAGAGAGAGGATGTAGAAAACCGGTGCAAACACATACAAGAACGTAATCCAGCGTAATCACATAAATGGATACACACGGACTTTAAATTGAAACCACTCACCTGATAACAGTCTTTGGAAGTTGGTGTTTCTGCGTTCGTGTGCCATGTTCCCAAAAGACTACTTAACAACACTCAACACAAACACACACACACTTACACACAAGATAGGTACATTAATTCCAACCAAGACGTAGGACCAGAGGACTCCTCAGCATGCAGAACATCAAGCATCGCTGTATACAGGAAGTCATGCAACGTATGCCAGAGTGGGCGTTATGGCAAGGCAGAAAGTCTTTGACATCACTTAAAGGCCAAAATAAATCTTTTGCGGTTCTAGCTTAGGGGACTGCGTCTACGTACCGACTCTGAAGCTGAAGTGTCAGTATCATTCGTTGACTCCTGGACTCCTGGTTGTGCACCTATGTCTTTTACTTTGAAGTGCCCCAATTCACTTTGAATTGCCCCTGCATATAGAGTCACCTTACCTTGACGTGGTGGCACAGAGGCAGTGGGTCTGTAGCCAGTCAAAGGTCATCAGTTGGGGAAACTCAGAGTGGTACTGAAGACCGTTCCGGAAAGGGAGGGCCTCCATGTGCTCTTGCGTGTATGTGACGGAAATGTATGTGAAATAGAGGAAGAGAAACCTGTCAAAGTTGAACGTCTAAGGAAACATACCCACAAACTCACCCATACACACACACACACACACACTCCCACACACAGGCAGTGGCACAGCAATAAATTAGACTTCCTTTACTTTGTCTGATGTTAAAATTAAGCCGTGAACTAATGAAACTTCTGGTTTTAATTGTGTGTGTGTGTGTGCATGTGCGTGTGGATGTGCATGTGCATGTGTGTGCATGTGTGTGTGTGTGTGTGTGTGTGTGTGTGTGTGTGTGCGAGCGTCTGTGTGTAAACTGCAGTCAGTTTGGTATAGAAGCATAATTAACAGATTGCATTTCCACATAAAGAATGAACCCTCTTACATATCTTTACAAACCACTAATACTGATAATATTTACCAGCGAGAAGGACACCGGATGTAGCAGCTAAGAGAGATTTTTGTTTTTTGATTTTATATATGGGTATTGAAATGTACACTTCCGTAGAACCTGTCCGAGTCTGAACTGTGTACTAGTACAACACATTACTAACAGTGTCCAGTGTAGTAGGCTATGAAAGTTGCAGACGGAAAGGAGATAAGATACTAAGGTACGTGTCTAGACAGACAAGCTGATAACTGACGTAATGCTGGTTTAGTATTTTTCTTTTCAATCGTTGTGAACATTATTTTACAAGATGTGTAGAATGTAAATCTGTCAGATTTATTAGAACCATGGAAGTAAAAGTCAGGAAGCAACATTTCTTAAAACGATTGTGAATCTATTAGACCCAATTGATATGCTTTTCATAACCACAGTCCTGATTAATATAGGATATTGTCAATCAAACGTCACTTAATTCTTAACAACGAATGGGACTGTACCACTGTTTTGGGACTTCGAAAAGTTCCTTTTGGTGTTTATTAGGGTTTAGTATGAACACGAGAGACAACCGACTAAATATGTCTATTCATAAATGCTTTTTGTCTTTTAAATGGAAAGCAAATTAAGACCTGTTTTTGTACATTGTTATGTTTGTTAAAGACCTTCCTCCCCCGTGAAACGAAAGTCCGCTCTGCTAAAGTCCGATTTCCGAGGACAGTTGAGTAGCGGCGTGTATTAATGCCAACATGAATGAACTTGGGTAAGTACGGTCTGCTTTGTTTACTAATGTCAACTGTTTTGACTTTGTTATTGCTACATTTAACAAAACCATGATTGCGAAATTGATAAAACATGAGTTTAGGGACACACTCAACTTTATTGGGTTTACTCTAGACTGACTGATGTTCTGTCGAATCCGACGAAGTGGAAAACGGATATTTGAAAATAACGAATAACGAAATGTGATCCTCACAATCACTCGGTCATTTAGCAGGACAGGCGAGTTACAGTGGCCGTCAAGCCGGAGATTGCTATCCTGGGTCTTATTATGGTGGAATACACTCCGTGAAATTTAAATCCGTAAAGACTGTTCCCCACCCCCATCCGTACTTTGTTAAGGTCGGTTATAACAGCACTTGTATGACTGCAGGAAGCCTCTTTAAATTTCAAAACAGTTGACAAGGGACACTCACACGATGCCCGTAGGCTATGGGTGCGTTTAAGTAAGGGAGGGTTCGTGTACTTCTAAGAAGTAACTCACTTTAACCTCAAATCATACGTCCTTGTGTATGGTTTTGCTATATAACTTTAAACGCCTATTTAACTTTTACCTTACATTTGGGTCAACTTTGGACCACCCTATTATCTAAGGTAAGAGCAAAATTAAGTAATTTGAGTGGGAGGCGCTATTTATGTTTGTGTCATGTCAGTAAAGTGCATTGTTTTTGCTTTTTGTAGCTCGACTTTAGAGGTTTCCATAGTGATGTATTTGGCCACTGCTGTAACCAGTGTGTGTTTGTCGATCTAATTTCACATTTCACTGTGTCCTAAGTCTACTGTGTGATAGATGGTGTGCATAGAAAATATTTTAAATATTAATATCTAAGGTTAATACTAAGCTCTAAACTATTGTGATACTCCAGATCTTTCAGCTCTTTGGGTCCATTCAGTCCCTCTATCTAGACATAGTCTCGCTGTGCACATCTTTGGCAAGCACTGGCTCCGTATAGCACGGTTTTACATTTAATACCATTTAAATGTGACACCCAATCATGAGATGTTTTAATTGTTTTTTTTTTTCTTCTTTGTTTGTTCAATTTTGTTTAGTTTAGTTTGGCTTCCTGTGGGAAATTTCCGGAAGCCTGCAGAGTGTCATGACCCTGTTTTTGGCAGCTTTTAGGCATCTTCTGAACAAAAAGGTTGAGCAGCTTGAAGGACCGTTAGATAATACACACTAAGGTTTAGTCCAGTAGTAAAGGACCGTTAGATAATACACACTAAGGTTTAGTCCAGTAGTGAAGGACCGTTAGATAATACACACTAAGGTTTGGTCCAGTAGTGAAGGACCGTTAGATAATACACACTAAGGTTTAGTCCAGTAGTGAAGGACCGTTAGATAATACACACTAAGGTTTAGTCCAGTAGTGAAGGACCGTTAGATAATACACACTAAGGTTTTCCAGATAATACACACTAGTCCAGTAGTAAAGGACCGTTAGATAATACACACTAAGGTTTAGTCCAGTAGTGAAGGACCGTTAGATAATACACACTAAGGGTTAGTCCAGTAGTAAAGGACCGTTAGATAATACACACTAAGGTTTAGTCCAGTAGTGAAGGACCGTTAGATAATACACACTAAGGTTTAGTCCAGTAGTGAAGGACCGTTAGATAATACACACTAAGGTTTAGTCCAGTAGTGAAGGACCGTTAGATAATACACACTAAGGTTTAGTCCAGTAGTGAAGGACCGTTAGATAATACACACTAAGGTTTAGTCCAGTAGTGAAGGACCGTTAGATAATACACACTAAGGTTTAGTCCAGTAGTGAAGGACCGTTAGATAATACACACTAAGGTTTAGTCCAGTAGTGAAGGACCGTTAGATAATACACACTAAGGTTTAGTCCAGTAGTGAAGGACCGTTAGATAATACACACTAAGGTTTAGTCCAGTAGTGAAGGACCGTTAGATAAAACAGTCCACTGTCATTCTCCATATTTAATTAAGGACACTACAACAGCCATTTCCAGTAATGAGGAAAGCAAGAAATTGTTTTGGATGGATCAGATTATGTTTGGTTTAGGGTTTAAGATTAGTTTCAGTCACACTAATTGTCATTTTCCGCATGAAAAAAAAACTTGTATGATCTCTCCAGTTGCAGGAACAGTGATAATGACAGGAACAGGTGCGTGTGTGTGTGTGTGTGTTTCACACTGTAATTTGTGGGAATTCAGGCAGAGGCTTCTGGGACTGTTTGGTGCACATGGTCAAACCAGAATGCTGAAGTCAGCCTTTTTCTCATAGAGACACTCAAGCCTCTCCATCTCACTACATCTCACTCCATCTCCCTCTCTCTGTCTCCCTTTCCATCTCACTCCATCTCACTCTCACTGCCTCTCTCTGTCTCCTTCTCTTTGTCCTTTTCTCTCTCAGTCTCTCTTTTACCCTCCCGACTGTAAAACAATGAGTCTCTCTCACACACACACACACACCATGAATGAGGCAATCCCACTACCACAGCACAGAAACAGAAGCACATTAGACGCCTTTGACAGAGCTGCACAGAAATGCAGGCGCTCTCATGTTTTCTATAAGGACGGTCACCCCTCCTCCCTTAAGTTTCCAATAACTTCTGGCCACAAGCCTCAAATGATGTCATCGGTGTGTGTGCTCCCTCCTCTTGCGTACACATGCACAAAGCTCTGGAGAGCACCTTTTTCCATGCATTTAAGTGTGCGTCTCAGCACTTATTTGTGCAATATTGGATCATCCTTTTTAGGCCTGTAGGCCAAGCAGTTGACTGAAATGACGTTTTTAGTTTCGCTTTAAATGCGGTGTACAGATCCCCCACTTACTGGTGGTTTTGTTTGCTGTTAACATGTGCCTGTTTCTGGTACATGATGTTCATTGCTAAATCAATCTCATGTCTTGTACAATAGATCTTTACCTTGATATTTGTTGTTTTCTGAAAATCTTACTTTTGTTTCCTAAGCGATCAGTCATATCAAATTGCCTTCCAGCCCGTGACTACCTATAATATTTCCAAACGGTGTGTATTGAGACAGACATGGTGGAGCAGTGATGGTGAACTCATCGGACGTGACAAAGACTGATACAGCATGCAGAAGTCTGAATGTAGAGGTGCTCAGAGTTGAGCTCAGATCAGTTCTGCCCAATCCAGGGGTCTCATAAGGTCCGAAGTGGGCGTGGTTTAGCAGGAAATCTCTGCATTGTTGTGTCCCTCCCGGAATCACAGCACGGAGCGGGATGCAGCATACCAGCATTCCCTGACACACTGGGACGTGACCGGCGGCTTGTCCTTTAATCCTTGCTGTATCCGTGTTGTTGTCAAAGAAGCGTCTTGTTTGCCACATGCGTAACTTTAGGTTCTGCAGAAACCAAGTCAGATCCTAATCAGAATAATCCTTCTGAATGTGTGTGGAAAACTGGTGAGGATAATAAAGTCAGAAGCTGTCGTTCTGAACCGTGGTGGTGGTGGTGGTGGTGTGTTGTGGGTGGCATTTGACATTCTTTCATGCTCTCTCTTGTTCCAGCAGTAGTGGGGGTGTGTAGGTATTTACACAGTCAGAACCTGACAGGCATGCCTCAACATAGCAGAGTAGCTAGCCCCTCTCTCTCTCTCTCTCTCTCTCAGGTTTGTCGAAACACAATGACAGGACGTGGGAGCGTATCAGAAGTGCTCTGCTTCTTCGTGTCGACGGTTCTTGAGTGAGGGCGCCAGACGGAACCCTCGGTCCTGGGGGGGGGGGAGGGAGAGATGGCGGCCCATGGAACAATCGCAGACGAGGACGCCTTCTTCTTGGAGGCCACACTTGAGTAAGTACTCCTCTCGTTTCCGAGGCTCCCTCTTTTCGTAAGAGATACAAGCACCTCCACGCTTCCTGTCTCGTTCTCTCCTCCTCTTCCTGTTGTGAGATGGTGCATCGTGGGTCATGATGGTTGCGTTGGTTACAGTTGTCGTGCCTCCCTCCGTTCGGCCGTGTTGAGGGCCGGTCGTGGAGGCGTGGGGCTGTTCCGCTGCCTCTGTGGGGCAGGAGTGGAGGCACAGCCCGCTGGGGCTGCAGGAGACAGGGTCCTTTGTTTCGCCCGGCTGTTTATGTCATGGTCAAGACCAAAAGACATGTGACGGCTGACACAGTGACATCATGTGCAAGTCACTTCCTTCAGTTTTGGTTTTCTGAGACGGAGTTGTGTCACTGCAGGATCTCAGTCACCCACGTCTTCTCACACGCGCACACCCCGAACACGAAGACGTGAAGTAACGGGCGTAGTATTAGCAGTAGTTGGTTTAGGCGGTGTGCTGTCTCATGGAAAGATATGTTCATTGTGGTGCACCTGTACTGAACAGGCCATATTGACATTTGTGTGTGTGTGTGTGTGTGTGTGTGTGTTTTAGAAGCCCTGTGGATGAAGAAGGGGTTCATGACTCCTTTTGCCAGCTTATCCAGGAACAGAGTCAAGACCTGAACAGCTATAAAGAGGCCATAGAGATGTCTCCAGTGGAGATAGAGGAGGAGTCCAGAGGTGCACACACACACACACCACATACATACACACTTGCCAGGGGAGAGGATAAAGAGAAGTGACAAGAGTGTACTCACATTGCATTTTTAAAATTTTTTTCTATTTCCTTGGTCACCTCATGAAGAAACGACTACATCTGGCTACAGATTGCACTGTCACGTGTAATTATACCCATTCTTTAGCCCTTCATAATGGTCATTTTCTGATCACATACTCATACACAGAGCATACATTCACACACACTCTGAATCTTTGAAATTTGCATGCATTCATGGTTGTGTGTGTGTATGTGTGTATGGGATGGGTGTGTGTGTGTGTCTCAGATGACATTTTGGACTTGAGGGGCACCTCTGTAGGTGCTGATGGCTGTGGGAGTCCTACAGACCCACTTGTGGAGCGCTGGTCTTCAGACACTCTCAGAGTCCTCTCCTCCATGCCCAGCCGCACCATCGGTCAGTGTGTGTGTGTGTGTACTCTGTATATGAGTGTGTGTGTGTTCTATTTGTAGGAATTCCTAAAATCCAGAAAAGTGGAACAAAACTGAACACTGGGCATGATAAATAATGGAGTCTTTTCAACTGGAGTTTCTGGCCTTTAGAGTCATGAACCAGGGCCCTGTTCTTTTCTTCTTTTAAATCTCCCTTTCTCTCTCTCTCTCTCCCTCCCCCTCTCTCTCTCCACCTCGCTCCAACCCTGAGCCCAGGGCGTAGCCAGGGTGCCATCCTCTCCCAGTACTACAACCGCACCATGCAACTGTGCAGACGTCGGCAGAGCCACCGGCCCACAATCCACTCCTTCTCCCGCTCCGCACGGCCGAGCATCTGTGGCTACCGCATGCAGAGCGGCAGTGTCCGCTTCGAGGCGGAGGGTGAGCATCCCGGGCCGGGCTGGCGCTGACGCTCACGCTCGCGCCGTTTAATGGAGCACGAGACGAAATATTGACCATATTGATCAGAGAGTGCGAACAATTCATCTGAGCGTGTGCGTTTGTGTGTTCGTCTGCATGTTTGTAGAGAATAAGAGGGATAGGCTCATAAATAACCTGCAGGACCTGTCTGTGGCCGACCGTGAGCGCATGCTCAAAGCCATCCCGCTGAATCTGGCGGAGAAGAGAGAGCTGAGGTATTTACTTCCAAACGCAAGCACTTTACTTCTCATTATTGTCCTTATGTGGACTTTTCGTTGTGCTGTTAAGTAATACCAGGAGGCTTGTGTGACCTGACCCGACCCCACAAGCAACTTCCGTGTGTCCCTAAAATCTTGAGGATATTCCTTCACCCACAAAAGCCTCCATCCGCGTTATACCCATCCCACCCACAAGGACATAACCACTGCCTTTGACCCACAAATACCCAAACGTAAAGAAATTCCCAGAGCCAGACAGTCAGCTCCTAATGCACCAAAGGCAGACAGCAGCCCCGTCTCCAGACCCGGCTGCGAAGCTGCTAACCCGGATTATCCAGATGGAGAATGTGTGCTGTGCTCCTCCCATGTCTCCGTCACACGTCCCTCTCCTCCCGTCACACGTCCCCTCCCTTCATGGGACGTTCCTCTGTTCCTGCTCAGTGGGCACATTCCTGAAGGCGTAGCAGAACCGTCCCGCTTTTGACAACATTGGAGGTGATTGTAGAGGGCAGGGACCGTGGCCGTCCTGAGGACATGTATTTGATAGAGACTCCAAAGTGCCTGTAAGTCTGTTTGGACAAAGATGGCTGCCAAGTTCTGAAGGTCCTCTGACCATAAAAATGTTTTCAGAGTTCTCCGATTTTCTCTGTAATAACCACACGCACTCTTTACTTGTACTTTCTTGTAAACCCCTGCATTTGAGTATCATTTTGATGGAAAAACAAAGACCCCATGAAAACGTACTGTGTACATTTAGACAGTGCAGTAGTTAATGACTCTAAAGCTCACGAGGCATGTTTACCTGGTTTTATCAACATGAACTTTGTTCCCGTAGTCCGTTACTGTGACTGTGGGTTACTGTAATCTGTTGGTTAAATGGTCACGTGTACGAAGGTGAATTTGGATATAGCAGTCATTTTGTTTGTATGGATGTGAAGGTTAATGTAATGATAAAGCTGTTTTGTGTGGTTTTGATTGTGCTTGTTTGATGGTTTACAGTGTGATGGTGCAGTCTCCTCTTTCTTTGCCCTGCAGGCGCTTGGCTTCTGCAACCATCTACTCTCCCTCCCTCTCTGAGATTCCCTGCTGTAGCCAGTTCAAGTATAACATCATCATTGTGAGTCCCTCATCATTACAGCACCTATATTACAGCACCCCTCCACCACTCACTAACTAATACCAGAAGGGATCTCTGAGTTTCTGGCAAAGTGGAAATGCTTTTACTCTTCCATTAATTCAGCCCCTGGACCTGCTTTCTTCTGAAAGCCTGTCAGACCCTCAGAAGTGTTGTGTTCTTAATGGGTTTCTTTGGGTAAGCCAGAGCTCTTATGGGTTGTGTTGCTCCAGGGCCTTAATTGGCCACAAACATGCGTCGGGAATCATTCTGGCTCAAGAGTGCTGGTCTTCGTTCAGCTGTAAGCCTCCCTGTGTTGTTTTGTGTCTGGGGATAACATCCTTCTTCTTTTTTTATTTATTACAGTATACAGGAAGAAAAAGTAGTTTTGCGTGGTGGTTATTATGTTTAAACATTAAAAGGGCAGGGGAAAAAGGTTGCACTTGGAGTTTGAGGTGAATGTCAAAAAGAAGACAAATTACATTTACTCTCTCTCCCTCTGTCTCCCTCATGCCTACCTTCCCCCATGTCTCGGTATCTCTCTCTCTCTCTCTCTCTCCCTCTGTCTCCCTCATGCCTACCTTCCCCCATGTCTCGGTATCTCTCTTTCTCTCTCTCTCTCTCTCTCTCTCTCTCTCCCTCTGTCTCCCTCATGCCTACCTTCCCCCTCATGTCTCCCTCATGCCTACTCTTCCCCATGTCTCGGTATCTCTCTTTCTCTCTCTCTCTCTCTCTCTCTCTCTACCTCTGTCTCCCTCATGCCTACCTTCCCCCATGTCTCGGTATCTCTCTCTCTCTCTCTCTCTCTCTCTCTCTCTCTCCTCCTCTGTCTCCCTCATGCCTACTCTTCCCCATGTCTCGGTATCTCTCTTTCTCTCTCTCTCTCTCTCTCTCTCTCTCCCTCTGTCTCCCTCATGCCTACCTTTCCCTCATGTCTCGGTATCTCTCTCTCTCTCTCTCTCTCTCTCTCTCTCTCTCTCTCTCTCTCTCATGTCCTCTCTCTCTCTCTCTCTCTCTCTCTCTCTCTCTCATGCCTACTCTTCCCCATGTCTCTGTATCTCTCTTTCTCTCTCTCTCTCTCTCTCTCTCTCTACCTCTGTCTCTCGGTATCTCTCTCTCTCTCTCATCTCTCGGTATCTCTGCCTCTCCCTCATGCCTCTCTCTCTCTCTCTCTCTCTCTCTCTCTCTCTCCCTCTGTCTCCCTCATCCCTACCTCCCCATGTCTCTCTCTCTCTCTCTCTCTCTCTCTCTCTCTCTACCTCTGTCTCCCTCATGCCTACCTTCCCTCATGTCTCGGTATCTCTCTTTCTCTCTCTCTCTCTCTCTCTCTCTCTCTCTCTACCTCTGTCTCCCTCATGCCTACTCTTCCCCATGTCTCCGTATCTCTCTCTCTCTCTCTCCCTCCCTCAGACTCTGAGGAACGGCTGGTACAGCTGGCTCTCCTTCATGTCCACACTGCAGCTGTGGCAAACGGCCCTGAAGAGGGTCAGCGGCCGCTTCGGCACGGGCGTCCTCTCCTACTTCGTCTTCCTCAGGACCCTCTTCTTCTTCAACGTCTTCCTGCTGCTGGTGAATGGCCTGTTTCTGGTCGTCCCCCAAGCTGTGCAGCCCCCCGTGCTGAATGAGACTCGACCAGTGCACTTTGGCCTGGAGCTGCTCACAGGGGCGGTAAGGTTTCTTCTCCGCAGTGTGGAGGCCCCTCTCTTTGATTCTCACTGTAAGTCAGTGACCATCCTTAGAATTGGGGCCCTGCCATGTGGGTGGACGTGAAAAGAAATATTTAAATATTTTAAATATATGAAAATGTATTTAAAATATAAAAATAAGAGGCTATATGCTATGAAATGTATTGGTCTTTTTTTGTCATTTTTGAGAAACCAGGTCCTTCAAATGTTTCCTTGTGCATCAATTTGTAATGTTTTATCTCAGTATTCATTATAGAGTTTTGATTTTTACAGCATTTTACACTGTATATACATTTATCCTCTCTCACTCAGGGATATTTCTCGAAATCGTTGCTGTACTATGGTTACTACAGTAACTACACCCTCCTGAAGCCCAGCAACCAGACGTGGAGCTCACACCTCTCTTATAACATGCCTCTGGCCTACTTCTTCACTATTGGGGCGGCTTTCTTCATCACCTGCATCATCCTCGTCTACAGGTGAGCTGTGTAAAAGGCACGCTGAATGTGCAGGATAATCATTGTGAAAAAAAAACTGTGTGTGAGAATGCGATATTTTGAACACTTTGTTTGGGTAAAATGAGCTTAAGACCTGCCATTATCATGCATATACAGTTATACACATTAATATAATATTATTCTAATACAGTAATATAATATAATAATAATGTAATATTATATATATATTGAGGTATACACATTAATATAATATTATAATATACAGTTAAACACTTTCCCCTGTCTGTGTTCTTAGCATGTCCCAGTCTTTTGGGCAGAGTTTCCGTGTCGACCGGTCCAAAGGTCTTCTGACCATAAAGGTCTTCTGCTCCTGGGACTTTAAAGTCATCAAGAAATCTTCAGTTAAACTGCAGTCTGAGAACATCTCTACCCAGCTTAAAGTGCGTACTAGTCATGTTGCTCGCACACTCTCTGCTGTTTTATTACACGCTTCTTTAAGTGTATAATAACAGTGTAGCCCAGCCGGCCGCCTCCCTGTCAGTCACACTGACCACAGCCCCGCTGACCTGAGGGAGGCATGAGGGAGGGTTCGAGTGCAGGAGGCCTTTAATAAGGAAAACAAGAAATAACAAGGGAATCTATTACCGCAAAGTAACGCAAGCAGTAAGCACAGGGAATAGGAAGGCGAAGCAGAACGAGAAAGGAGTTCAGAGAGCAAAGAAAAGCAAGAATATTGTGACGGCAACGACAACAGTGACGGTGCCAGACCGTGGAAACGAAGACGATTTTGATACACAGAACAGGAAACACCTGCGGCAGATTACCCAAGTGTAACAAAGCAAACACCGAGGGCGGGGCAAAGCCGAGGGCGGGGCAAAGCCGGGAACAAAGGGCAGAACTAGGGATCCTTGGTGCCAAACGGACTCGGTTGAAGAATGTAGAGCTGTTATTAGAATGTAGAGCTGTTCTAGGAACGCAGAGCGGTTATAAGGTGATTAGTCTCAGCATGAGAAAATGATCCGGCCAACAGTGACAGAGACTGACCGCTCAAACCAAAACTGCACATAAGGGTGTACTGGGAACTGGGCTTTAGTGTACTGGGAACTGGGCTTTACTGTACTGGGAACTGGGCTTTAGTGTACTGGGGATTTTGCATTACATTGTAATAAGACTGTACTAAGCGTAAAAATGCTGTCAGAAATGGAAAAAACAAACAATTTAGATCAATTGTTTTGGCACTTTTATTTATCCTGCCCGCTTTGTGTGTGTGTGTGTGTGTGTGTGTAGGAGCTGGTGGCGGAGGTGAACCGTAAGAAGGTGAAGTGGTCGTGGCTGCAGTGTTTGACTACCATGTCGGTGCAGGCGCTGGCTTGGCTCATCTGCGTTGGTACCACTGTCACGTGCGCCTTGGCCGTCTTCTACTTCTCTGAGTACATGCACCAGGTGAAGCACACGCTCGTCCTCCCACCCCCCCAGGGCCCAGACACACCCACACTCGCCACGGGCTGGTTCTGTACTGGAGAAACGCAACCTACATCCTTATCTTCAGTCTCACTCTGCACACTCATTTACCTGGCAGCGTACCTGACGGATCTCTTGACTTTCTCCACACTAAACAGTTAATGTTCTCGGTGTTGGAGGTGTGGCCTCTGAATTCCTCAGAGCTGTGTGTGCATGTTTGGCCTTTAAAAGCTATCTAGACATGTCGGAGCAAATATCTGTGGTTCAGCCCCTGAACTTTCCAGCTTTCTGCAGTTGTCACCTCTCCCCCTCTCTACCTCTTCTGTTCAAATTCAGACTGCTTTATTGGTGTGAATTGTAATTAACAACTGTTGCCAAAGCAATGAACAGGATTCGTAACATTTAAATGTATAAATAAATAAGGTGTGCAGCACTGGTGGGCTGGACCTGTGGGTATAAATAGAAAACGGTTGCAAATAATGAGATGGGAGTGTTAGTAGGTGGGCGACTGGGAGCGTGGGGGGTGTGTGTGTAGGGCGTGGTCTGCATTTCCGTTCTTCTCTGGACTTCCTGTGTTTATGATGGCCTTTGTCTCCAGATTATGAGCACCAAGTTTCTCTCTATCTCTCTCTCTCTCCCTCTCTCTCCTGTCTCTCTGTGTGTCTCTCATGTCTTGATCTGCTCCAGGACCTGCAGAACCGCGTACGTTCCCAATCAAACTCCTCTCAGACAACTGAGAGCTCGGACGGCCTCCTGCTGAAGGAGGTCAGCCTCTTAGCCCTGCCAACCGTCGTGTCCTCCATTAACCTCCTGGTGCCCTGCTTCTTCAACACGGTGGCCTGGATGGAGGAGTACGACTCCCCCAGCAAGCAGAACTACGTCGCCATCTTCAGGTTGGCTGTGGTGAGGGTCTGCTTAGCCTCAACAACCTCCTGCGTTCAGAAGGATCTCTTGACCCTGTTCTCCCACTGTCTCCTTCAGGAACCTGATGTTGAAAGTGAGCGTACTCGGAGTGCTGTGTTTTCATTGGCTGGGACGGGTGGCGCAGCAGCCCGACACCGTGGGCCTGCAGGTGACACGCAGACCAAACCAACCAATGACTGATGTTCCCTGTGTCGGCATAGAGCCTCAGTGCTCATGTTTGTTTGGTGGGTGTCTGTTTTCTTATAAGTGCTGGGAGAGTTTCGTGGGCCAGGAGCTGTACCGATTCCTGCTGATGGACTTCATCTTCACCATGCTGGAGACCTTAATCGGAGAGTTCCTCTGGAGGTGAGCCCCCGCCCGCACCGCGTACCTCAATGCTCACGACACGCCGAGCGGAGCAACCTTTCTACAGCTCCGGCTGATCGTTTTTGTCTGAACTGCTATGTTCACCCCCCCAGGCTGTTTACACAGAGGGTGCTGAAGAAGAAGAGGAAGCCGGTGTTTGATATCGCACGGAACGTTCTGGAGCTCATTTACGGACAGATGCTAGCCTGGTAACCACATATCCCACAGTGCCCCCCCACTCAGTCCATAAAACGCACCGGATAAGTGGAAAACGGAGTTAGACCGGGGTCGAGTTTGCGTTTGTGTGCTGACCTGCGGGGTCCGTGTGCAGGTTTGGAGTGCTGTTCGCTCCGGTCCTGCCTGCAGTGCAGGTTATCAAGCTTCTACTCCTGTTCTACCTGAAGAAGGTGAGGTACCCCACACACGCACCGCACAGACTTCTAATCGGAGGGGAGAGTTTGCCTTTGGTTCCATTTTTTTAAATTTTGCTCTCTCTCTCTATCCATCTCTATCCCTCTCTCTAGATGAGTCTGATGATGAACTGCCAGGCTCCCAGGAAGCCCTGGCGAGCGAGTCAGATGACCACATTCTTCATCACCCTCCTCTGCTTCCCCTCCTTCCTGGGAGCAGCCGTCAGCGTCACCTACACCATGTGGACGTGAGCGCACGCCTCGTTCACCCGCACACTCGCGCGCGCACACACACACACACACACAGTCACACCGTAGCCCAACACAACCCTTGCCTCCTTGTCTTCAATCTGTCCTGCCGTCACTGCACGGTCCCGCACGCTCCTCTGGGCCCTGCTGAGCAGGATCAAGCCGTCTCTGAGCTGCGGTCCCTTCCGAGGTCTCAACACCATGTTTCAGGCGGGGAAGATATGGGTGGAGGACCTGGCCAACTCCAACCCCAGTCTCAGCTGGCTGAGCTGGGCTCATACTTACCTGGTGGAGAACCCTCTCTTCCTCTTCCTGACTGCTGGTGTGTTCCTGTGAGTCAGAGCATTTTCCATCTCTCTCTCTCTCTCTCTCTCTCTCTCTTTTCATTTCATCAGTCAAGATGACTTTGCCTGGCTGTATGTAGTACAATATTGCCAAAGCACTTGACTTGAAATTGACATAGTATAAGAAAAGATAGTTTCATATTTTAAATTCGAGTGCTAATAATACAAATGGAGTAGTAACTAATATCTCTCAATATACTGGTATTGAGTAACCACAATAACCACAATATTTAAAAAAAAATTTTTTATTGTGTAGCGAAAATCTGATGTTGTGACAGCCCTAAGCTATATAATTATGCAAACAACAATATTGCTGTTGTTGTCATGATAAGTAAATAACAATAGTAATATTAATGGCAGCTAACAGGCTGCTAAGACTTTATTGGGGTGTTAAAACAACATGTTTTTGTGAAGAAGCTGTGCGTGGGAAGGGTGGTGTAATTAAGACGAACACAGGCCTGAGGAGGTTGTCATACAGGACCCTCCCACTACACTCTCTTACTGTATGAGTCTCTACCAGTTAACAGTTGTGAGGAGAGTGATCAGCAGTGTGAGTGAGGCTGAGATGTGTGTTTTGTGTTTCTTTCCTGTAAGAATCGTCATCTACTTCCACAGCCAAGTGGTCGACGGGCAGAGGAAGATCGTTGAGCTACTACAGGAGCAGATTGAAAATGTAAGGCGGGTCAAACCCAAGTCCCCCTCTCCAAGCACGTGCTCTGTTATGTCCTGCCCCACCAGTCTGACAGCATTAGCTAATTAGGCCAACTGACGGAAAACAAGCCGTTCGAAGTGGTGAGAGCTAGCCAGTCGAACCCTGAACATCCGGGGAGCAAAGCTGGTGTAATGAAAATATCCTTCCTGTCTCTCGGCTCATTAATGACATAACTCACAACATTCTTGTGGTCAGGAGGGGGAGGACAAGAAGTTTTTGATCACGAGACTACAAGAAATTCATGAACGGAAACGTCCAACTTCACCACGTCGCACCAGGACAATGAGTGAGGTTAGCTAGTCCTACAACACACACACACACACTGACCGATGGTGCGGCTGAGCATGGAGAGGACTCTACAAGTAGGTCTGTAGGATTTCCACAGCTACAGAGCTGCCAGAACCCCTCAAGTCCAAGACCTCATGTGAGACACACACACACACACACACAAGGGAGTGTGTAAAAGTAAAACATTTAATTGGTTTTCTGTTCATCTGACCTCTGTTTCAGGAATCCAGTTTCTCATGACTTCTGCAATGGTTCAGCAGTTCCTTTGAAAGTGAGAAATTGCAGGTGGAGCCCCCTGCTGTTCCTGAGCAATATAACAGTCCAGTAGAAATACATCTGCAGTGTATCTGCAGGCCATACTACGACTCTGCACTGAGAAATCCTTTACTTGGAGAAAAGCTCTCAGATCTCTCACATTTAACTGCCTGGTCACTTGATCAAAGTTCCTTCCGAGGAACTCTACGCAACCAGTTTACCTACTCCAGAAAACTGAAAACTACTTCAGATCGATGCTTCTAGCAGAGACCTTTTTAGACACCTTTTAATATGAAATGCCATTATATTCTTAAACGAATATGAAAGCCTCAAGTGAGAAGTGTAGGAGAAAACAGCATAACACGGAGGACATCGGCTGCCGGTACCTCACCACTGAGAAAGCTGTGCTCCCCCAGAGCCAGTTCCGCAAACGCTTTTATATTATGTTTATTTATGGTATAGTCATTTTATTTAGGCTGCATTTGGGGTTATTTATGTCTGCCGTACTGAACCTGCTCCATTCAGACTGTGAAAAGTGGGATAGGGTAATGTACTTTCTTTCTCACACATTACAGGGCCAGGTGAATAAGCAAAAATGACTTTATTGTTTAACGTTGCAAGCTCTTTTTTTTGTACTGTAGCAGTATAATTTTGAATGTTTTTAATAATACATTTTAAATAAACTCCAAAATTAAAATGTTTATCAAAAGCGAAATCGTTCAAGATGCACAAACATTTATAGGTGTACGAAATTGTGGAACACATTAAACTAGAGGCCTTTTTTTTTTGCCCTGATTATGTTGTACCTTCAGATTTATTACAAAGACATGCGATCCAAACAGCAAAGAAAGTTTTTAAAGGTATATACACTTTACAAAGAACCCTTCTCTGTCTCACAGTTACTCATAAATATGATTTACACATTCAAATAAATAGATGACTTCATGTAGCTTACGTTTAGAGATGTTCCAAAACACGATGTGGAGTTTAAAGGCTGGTTCTGCGTCCTCTGACGACACCAGGCGTGTTTCTTTAAGAGTGGGCGGTGTTGCCCCCACACAAGCTCTCTCTCTCTCATCTCTCCGTGATGGACAGGGCAGCTCGGTGATCGACAGCTCCGTGTGTGCTGGCATTCCTGCCCTTTCCCGGGGCCAGAGTTCCTCGTGGTCACGGGGTTGGATCACCCGTTGGAGAGCAGTTCAGTAAGGCTCTCTACTGCCAGACTGTAGGAGTGGGGAAGTGCTACGCAAAGTCTGACCGAAGTGACACTGCATCGTAGCACCACGGTAACGGTCGCTTTGCCGTCTCCTGACGTGCTGCCGTTATCCGGCAGTGCTTGAGAATAATTATCCTTTACATTATATAGCACCTTCCTCACACTCAAGGTTGCTATTACAATTTATCAAAATAACAACAAACAAACAAAACAATATCAAGGCGCCAGTGTCCTGAAAAGCACCACCCACAAACTGGACGAGAGAGACAATGGAAGGGTCCTTAACAGGTTCTGCTGTAATGTGCCTGAGGCGCCAGCAGGGGGCGGAAGCTTATCATTGCAGTGAAACTACCTCCAAGTTGCTTTATTGAATTCAGGAGAGCTGGACAGTTCTCTCAGGCATCATCAATAATATGCATATAAACCATTTGTCTATGCAAATATATATTATGTATGTTTTAGGGCACTTTGCATCTTCTGTTAAAACAGTCCATGTATCCTCAGCAAAGAAATGGAAAAAGTAAAATTGAATAATATAATCTGAATAAATCCATATCCTTTAAAAAAAAATATGCTTGTTGGTTTACAACTTAAAGTTTTAAGCCAGGTGGTTTGAGTCCTCCACTGAACAGCACACGGCCAAACTCCAGTCCCTGCAGCCGTTCAATGGCCCAACACGTGCGCTCACACCGCGTGTGTTCGTGCACGTGACCCCCCCCCCCCATCAGCCCACGTGTGCTCAGCTGCCGCTGTTGAGCATGCCCAGTAGCTTGCTGGGGTCCATTCCTTGCTGCTTGGCCATACGCTGTACGTCGAAGCCCATGTGGGTCAGGAACTGGACGGCGCTCATCTCCCTCCCCGTCAACTGGTCACGGACGGTGGGACACGTGGGGTTGCAGTGGGGCCACGGGCAGCTGTCGATCAGATGCAGGGGGCAGTTCCGGGGCGGCGGGCGGGGAAGGCCACTGCCCCTGCTGCTGTTGCCGTGGTGGCGGAGGCTGCTATGGAGGCTGCGGTCCCAGCACTGCAGGGCGCGAGGGAGAGAGGTGCCCTTTACCTGGACGTCCGTCCAGTAACTGGGGGAGGAGGGGGTGAAGATTGAACCAATCAGAAAACAGGTGACCTCATAAGAGGAATGAATAAAGGAGAAAGGCGGGGGAGGGGAGTACTCACTTCCTGGTGATGACCTCATGTGATAGACAGGCTGGAGCAAACATGGCCCTGTGAGTCACAAGAGAAGAAGCAATCAGACTCTACCGTTCACCTACGCAAAAGAAAACAACTGGGAAGGGAACATGTTGTTTCCCAAAGGTGTGGGCTTCTTCTAACCAGCATACTGAGTTTGTCTATCTCGTTTCAAATTTAGACTGAACAACCAATCAGAAAACATCAAGGTCGATCAGCCAATATCGGCCAACCCAGCATAGATAAGGACCAATCAGAGCCGACGGTGAGGAACACACCACACTCAGCTCAGCGTATTCCTAAGAAGTGTGAGGAGCACGAGACCTGCTGGAGAGCTCACGCAGATCCTGCATCTGGCTTCACTGTGTAAACATCTGTGCTCGTAGAGCCCTTTTCATGCCACAATCACCTCACACATACACAATATTGCCAAAAGTTTTCGCTCACCCATCCAAATGATCGGAACCTGGTGTTCCAATCACAAAATTAAGCACCTAGGCATGCAGACTGTTTTTACAAACATTTGAGAAAGAATGGAGCCAGGCCTTCTCGTCCAACATCAGTATGTGAACCCTACGGATTAGGAATGGGACGTCACTTAAGCTCATATGTGAGTCAAGGAAGGTGAGCGAAAACTTTTGGCAATATAGTGTATGTACAGGTAAATACATTTTGAAGACAATTTCCACGTGATTTTGCTTTTGAAGACCCGTTCAAAGTGGGAGTGCTTACGGGACGTCTTTCAGGGTGTTCCTGAGCTCACTGCCCAGGTTCTGGATGTAGCGCCATTGGCCCTCCTGCACGGGCTGACCCGTTAGATGAATGTTATCTACTGTTAGCTGAGCTTCATCAAACAACCATTGGACCACAAATACAGGACCTGAGAGACAGATAGAGACGGAAAACAGAGAGGGACGGGGAGAGAGAGAAATACAAGGGGGTGAGGGGATATGTAAAAAGAAAGTGTCTCTCTGACGATATAGATTTTAATAATTCCATTAACCACTAGATGGTGTTGTTTCTCTCTTACTTCTTAGAGATGGGTAGACTTTATAGCCAAAGAAACAGTTCCATTCCTCTCCAGTGTGAGCCAGTCTGCAACGCTCAGGTACCACACTGCCCCAGTACCTACAGCCCAGAGAAAAGACCCAGAGAAAAGACTTTTCACTTTTATTTCTCCCCCAGTCTCTCTGAGAAATGGTTTATTTATATGTGTTTTGTATCGATGCTACCAAACCAAAGTAAAAGAAAAATCTAACACATTTGCTTAGTACTGGACCTTTAACAATAGAATTATTTTAGAATATAAATAAATGAAATACAAATGAATAAACAAAGTGATTTACAGAACAATACTGAAATAAAGATAAATATGTGTAGTTGTTATTCAGTGTTATTCATATTAATTATATGCTGGATTTATATAGTGCCTTTCACAGAGCTCAAGGATGATTTACAGGGTAAATATTTAAAAATAATCAGGAATGATTGGTGCTGATGTTTTGAGCTGTAAAGGTGGAGAAGGAGGAGGTGGAGTGAATAGGTGTAGGGAGAGAGTCCCAGGGAGAGGGCAGCATTTTGTAAATGAAAAACAAGATCTTCTCCAGCTCCACCTCCGCACCTGATTCCGCGTTTAATGGCCTCGATGGGGGCGCAGTTGATGGTGTCCACACACTCACTGCAGCCGAACTGCTGGTTGTCCAGGAACCAGCCAGAGTCGGCCAGTCCTCGCACCTGGACTGACCCATGACCCCAGCGCCTCAGCAGGTCGGCCACGCCATCCACGTTCAGCAGCACGCCTGTGCCTCCCGCACTGGTACGAGTGCACGCGAACACACACACACGCATCGCAGACACAAAAGGTTATCACAAATGTGTAATCTCACAAATTTGTCAAGTGTGATTTCCAAAAAACAATTATATAACACAAAAAAATCCTATTAATAAAAATGACACATCAGCTGCACACATGCACAGCTCACCAACCTGCTCCCTGCTAGCAGAAGAACTTTAGCATTGTCCAGGCCTTTGGTCAACAGGGCCTTAATGACCTCCTGAATGATCTGAGAACCCATGAAGGCATAGTCGTCTAAGCACAGAGAGACGGAGGGAGATTCAGCCGAGTGAAATCAGGACACACACACACACACACACACACACACACACACACGCTTGTGCACACACACCAGCACTGCCTTCTGACTCACTTTGTTCTGTTTTGGGTGCCGCTCCACTCCACACATCACTGGAGCAATAAGGAATGAATCTGTAGGCAGAGGGGTGACAATATGGCTTATAGCATATACCATATACCATATACCTTATAGCATATACCATATATACCATATACCATATGGCTTATAGCATATAGCATATACCATATATACCATATATATACCATATATACCATATACCATATGGCTTATAGCAATACCATATACCATATACCATGTACCATACCTTACACACTCTCATAATCAGCTACGAATACAAACTGATACACACCGCATACACTTCTTCAGTGATGTGGATCACCTGCAGAACTTGGGTGGTCTAGCATCTATATCAAAGTGGGGTGTACAGATGTGTTCGTGTGTGTGTGTGTGGTGCATCTTGTTGGATGGCAGCAGGGGCTAGGGGGGCGGGTGCACACGCTGTGTTATGAGAGCTCTTATTCAGCGAGCATGTGGAAAGACCTGTGAGTGTGTACGGAGCAGGTCTGATCCGCATACTTACACCATGTTTGCATTCCACCAGTGTGGGTTTTCCTCTGGCTGAGGAGACAGAATCCCAGTACCTGAAACACACACACACACACACAGAATGGCACCACAGTTAATCACAGTTCGCTAAACTACGGCCTCTGTAAAGCTGCATTCTGAGTGAATTTTGAAGCAGCTTTTCTCTCTCTCTCCACTTGTGTGTGTGTGTGTGTGTGTGTGTGTGTGTGTGTGTGTGTGTGTGTGTGTGTGTGTGTGTGTGTGTGTGTGTGTGTGTGAGTGCGTGTGTGTGTGTGTGTGTGCGCGTGCATGTATATATGTGTCTGAGAGAGCGATACAGACAAAGAGTGTGTCTTGGCCGGTTTGTTTGGAAAAACAAACAAATGAATGTTTCATTTAAAGTCTCTTTTTTCACTTTTAAGAATAACAACCCATTACACCAGTGTGGTGAATCACACTAATGTGGCTGTACCCTCAAACCACAGTGTACCAAACCTGGATTCCTACACACACATAAAACACACACACACACACACACACAATGTGGTGCTTGTAGTGAGAGTATGACGTGAGATGGTCTACTCCACAAACCTCATCTCTAGATATGAGCTACTACATTGCTCTTTACCAGGATAAATCCGCCCCACATGTTTATGAAATATACCAGCTCTGAAAGAGCTCAGCACGGACGTGACGGCATGGAGATGAGCTGCAGTTTCTTATAGAAGGAAAAATTGTCCACACAGTCCTGCTTTCCAGCACTGCTGTTCCTGGTGCGTTCCTGGTTTAGAGTCTATTAACCTAATGCTGCTAATCTATTGCCCCCCAACATTAACATATCGATCTGACACAAACAATCTCAGTCCTAAAGTTCCCAAACTTGTACACATCTCGCAGTCGCAGAGCACCCCACGCTAAACACCTTTGTGTTTTTGCTCCTCAGAAACCTAGTTCATCAAGGAGCTGATGGAGGCCTGGGAATATGAGCTTGGCTGACAGGAAAACTACCATGAAAACAAAGCAGAACAACTGTCCTGGATCTGGGATCCAATGAGCTACAACAACAACGTAAAGGAATCACAACTCTGATCACAACTGCTCATCCAAATGGGCCTCTGATCTGAAGCAAAATAGCTTTTACTGACATACTGCTTCATTGAGCCACATCGCTGATGGCCTCGTGTTACCATTTGGCATTTGTACATTCCAGACATGCTGTGTGATAATACTCCCTCTGGTCCATTACAGCCTGAGTGCTTTGTTACACAGTATCAGCTACACTAAACCTACTAACCAGAGGTGTCCTGCTACACAGAGGTACGCTACTAACCAGAGGTACCCTACTAACCAGAGGTATCCTGCTATACAGAAGTACCCTACTACACAGAGGTACCCTACTACACAGAGGTACCCTACTACACAGAGGCACACTACTAACCAGAGGTACGCTACTAACCAGAGGTACCCTACTACACAGAGGCACACTACTAACCAGAGGTACGCTACTAACCAGAGGTACCCTACTAACCAGAGGTACCCTACTACACAGAGGCACACTACTAACCAGAGGTACCCTACTAACCAGAGGTACCCTACTACACAGAGGCACACTACTAACCAGAGGTGTCCTGCTACACAGAGGTACGCTACTAACCAGAGGTACCCTACTACACAGAGGCACACTACTAACCAGAGGTACCCTACTAACCAGAGGTACCCTACTACACAGAGGCACACTACTAACCAGAGGTACCCTACTAACCAGAGGTACCCTACTACACAGAGGCACACTACTAACCAGAGGTACCCTACTAACCAGAGGTACCCTACTACACAGAGGCACACTACTAACCAGAGGTACCCTACTAACCAGAGGTACCCTACTACACAGAGGTACCCTACTACACAGAGGTGTCCTGCTATACAGATGTACCCTACTAACCAGAGGTGTCCTGCTATACAGAGGTACCCCACTACACAGAGGTACCCTACTACACAGAGGTACCCCACTACACAGAGGTACCCTACTACACAGAGGTACCCTACTAACCAGAGGTACCCTACTACACAGAGGTACTCTACTACACAGAGGTACTCTACTAAACAGAGGTACCCCACTACACAGAGGTGTCCTGCCATACTGAGTGGAGCAGGGAAGGATGGAGTAGGGTGGGGTTGGCCGTCGTAGGGGAAGCTACCAAGCTCACCTGTACGCGTGGGAGGCCACCTGGTGGAGCTCATCAGCCTCCGCATGGTGTCGTACCTGGTGTCACAGTTCTGCTTGCTGAAGCAGTACCACCCACCTGGGAAACCATTGCAAACGTTCAGGCAACATTCATGCAAGGGTCACGGCCTTCTTGGAATGTCTTTAGCAACGAAGGCAACGATGGGAACTTATACTCACCCTCCAAGAACACCAGCCACCTCCTGCTTCCTTTGGACTCCTTTATGTAGTAGCTGAAACAAGAAAATGTATATTTATACTATATATACTGGTATGTATATAGTACAGTATACATATATACACACACATGGACACATCAGGTCTCCGGGGGTCATTGCAGTGTTACTGTGACTGACACTGAGTTTCTCAAGTGTAACTGGTGTTATCCTGCACTCCCAATACTGTCATCACACTCCCTCAGTGATGACAGCTGCCCACAAGAAAGATAACACGGTATATTTTCTTCCGCCATTCTTCACCTGTGTGTTTGGTCCAAGGCCGTGCAAAATGACTCTGGTTCTTCTGAGAGAAGTGAGTAAAAGTCCACTGAAGTCGATGCGTTGAGTGTGTCACCGTAAGGGACTGCACGCAAATGTTACACACTGGTTACTGTTTGCCGTGATGGAAGCTCTCAAAATGCAGAAACGAATTCCAGGAGTCTAACTGAAAGAGGCCATTCCTGATCCCCAAACCAAGCTGCGTGCAAAATTCACCCGTAACTTTGATTACAGACCTCTGATTCTGAAGTTCAGTCTAAAGGTGAATGACTTTTTTATGCTCGTGGTACAATTTCATGTTGCGATACAGAGGTGTAATGGCGGCATATTAATATGAAAACTCAAAGGAACTGTGTAAATGTGTAGGGAATATCTGGCATTAAACATAACACGAAGCCCAACTTTCCAGGGTGTTCATTATGAAAAGGCATGGGACATGGATGTATATGAGCAGGATTATCACCATGTACCAGGCAAATGCCATCTGAACTTCCTGAACCAATAAACAGGCATCAAAACCATGTATGTACCTCATTCTCCATTGGTTGAAGACTGTGTGTGTGTGTGTGTGTGTTTGCGCACGCATGTATATAATGACTGACATAACCGTTTAATGCCAATGATTTTTGCCTCTCTCTGAAACATAAGTTTTGTGGAAGAGCAATAATATTTTATTATTTCAACGCCATTTTCTCCTTCATGTGGAGTCCATGCAGCTCTGCCAAGTTCAACCTCACACACTGAGAGCTGCCAATTGCTTCATATTACCGAGCTCTTAAAAAAACACAAACCCCCAAACCCCACATGCTTCTAGCATTCGCCTTTGTTCAGTAATGTGAAACATTTGGCTTTCATTGCTCTGCTAAAGCCTTCCTGTTTTATTCGCTGTCCATTTCAGAGTTACGAAAACTATTATTACTTACGGGATTAGGGAACTACATATAGTGGCTTCACAACAGGTGGTAAATCGCCCAAATCGATTCATTCTACCCCCTCCCAAACACACACACACACACACGCAGACTCTCTGCCCATTGTCTTTCCTTGAAAAGAGGAACCTTTAAAAAGTCGAAAGGCCTTCAGAAGGTGTTTTACATCAGGTGTTTTGTGGCCACAGTAAACACAAGCTCGGTCTGACTGGGTGCATTGGAGTGTGTTTATGAGTTCTGAGTGGATGTGGAACACAGCGTATTGGGTCACTTACAGGAATGCTATTTTAAGACCGGAAGGTCAGAAGCCCTATATGACGGCCTGAACCTTGGCTATGTTGCTTGTGAAAAACTGATTTAAGATCAGTGGTGTAACAGCAGGCCCCAGACATGAGCATCCATGTTTAAGAATCATAAACAAGCATGCTATTTGATATCTTTATTTAAATTGAACAAATGCTGCATCATCGGACAGCTTCTTTTGTTCCAAATTTCCCATCCCACATGATAGATTCAGTCCATCAATGGCTGGTCGAACAATGAACTGAACCATTAAGCGACCTTTCGAGACTCTAAGTTTGTCAGATTGTGGTTGTGATTGGCCCCTGGGGGAGGTTCCTGACCATCAAGGGCCCCATTGTACTTGCATATGCATTGGAAACATTAAAATACATGACAAACGGTGCAGAAGCAGCTGAATACCAGAAATGGTTGAGTCTCTGTGGTCCTAACTTACCTTGTGCTGCTATGATGTGGAGGAGTTTTATATTGCTAAGTCATGAGTTTGGTTTAGGTGACTCAGTACTTCATTCAGAATATGGGCTACGTTCTTTCAACCTTACTTCACCATAGAAACATTCACAGTAAACCATGGGCTCTGGGCTTCATAAAGTGGTTAGAATGCTCATCGTGTTACTGGACATACGGTGGGTATTTGTGTTGGAGGTCCTGGTTTGGGTAAGACATTAAACTGAGGTCTCAGAGCACAGGGTTGTTAGAAGCCATTTCAGGGCCCCAAGATTTGCTACTCAGCCAAACAACAGAACACTGCCCATACCCAAACGCATCACACACGTTCACTCTCTTTCTTGCAGTTCTATCACTTTCTTTCCTCCTGTTTTTCTCTCTTCTATCATGGAGATGCAGCTGAGGTGACACTCTAGAATTACGCCTTTGCACGTGCGTTGCTTCAAAGATACAGAGGGGGGAGGTGTTTCACCTCAGGGATGAGAGGGGTAGAAATGGATGGAGGGAGTGAAAGAAAGAAAACAGATGAGGGAAAGGCAGGGGGGAAATGTCTGGGTATAGGCCTGAAACCGTATGAACTCAGATTCTTAGATGTCTTCACATATACATGTTCTTCATACACAGACCATAAGCTTGCTTTGATCGTTGATTATACTCACCAGACAGCTGTGTGTGTGTGTGTGTGTGTGTGGTGCTTCCATGTTTGTATTTGTGTGTGAGGGATGTGGGTGTATGTGTTACTCTCTCAGTATGGCAGCCAGACAGCACTGAGACCAAGGTTTTTGCCTCACATAATGTGTGGCGGCATCTCCTGTGGTGGAATCCCTTTGATGTGCCTCTGGCCTTGGTAAATAAACGCAGGGGCTTTTACATGTAAGGAGCCAGCTTGCCTTCCCATGTGCCCTCTTCTGGCTGCAGATGAGTCTGGCCACTCAGCTCATACCAGACTATTAACGACTGTCCTGGTCCACTGAGCTCCACCTCAAGCAGCACTGGTACAAAACGCTTTCAAGTCCAGAAAAGCTTTCAAGTCCCATGTATGCATGGTTCCCGCGTATTTAAATGACTAGGCGATAAGTGCCCAATGACAGTGAAATTGTCAGAGAGCCCTTTTCATAGATACTGTACTGTTCTGGGGAACAGAAGCTGATGTCTTGATGAAAAAGCCTGCACGGTCACTTGAGACCATTGTCAATTACGTCATGCAAGAAACGGATAAACGGAGTAGTTAAAAAAAAAGATCGGTAAACAATACTGAAGACAGACTCGGCAGTAAAGCAGGTTTATCCGCAACGATAGCGTGTTGTCTCACACAGTTCAGTTTGATCACGACGGTTTGAAGTAAACTAAATGTGTTATTAAAATCGAGAAACACTGAAGACGTAGTCAACACCATAGTAAGGAAAGACTTTGAAACGCGTGCTTCCAAACCCCGCGCCCCCGCGCTCACCAGAATTGCGCACGTCCATGTACACGAGGCACGCGCGACCAGTCGTTTGAAAACAGGAGGAGGTCTCAAACTATTTTCGGAATACACAAATCGGCTTTGGCGGGGTCAAGCGAGTATTACTGAAGAGGAGCGCAGATCTCTGCATTTTAAGTAACCAACGGGTGCGAATAAGTAAGAATGCCTGGGAACGTCTCCCTCACTGTGTTCTAAAACGGGAAATCCCTTAGACTGTAGAGTTGCTGCCTTGGTCGAATGACATCGTCCAAATTAGGAAATCATCACTTTACCTTCATCTCATTTTCTTCCCGCTGTTTCACCAGCACCTGGTATCTCGACAATCGAGTGCATGAGTAAAGCTAGAGAGGAAGCATCGAGTCGCATCGTTGCGCGCGTAGACACAGACACCTGTTGTGTTTGACAAGCCTAGCGAAAAACGTCACTTAGAGCTGCTTTTATCACTGTTAGTTTTTATGCACATTTTCTCGTCTTGAACATGTAGCAATCTTTTTAAAGTGTCTACTGTATGTTTGTTTAAACTAAAACATAATACATATAGGCTATATACACTAGAATACTCCATCAGTCTACTTTTCATAAATATGAAACTTGAAATTTGATGCATAAAAATGATAAATTATTAATAAACATCAATAACAAGGTATAGGTGATATTGGTCGGACACATGGGTGACCAGAGAAAACGAAAGCATATTGCAGGTATGGCACTGAGTTGGCGCGTGTTTTTTGCAAAATAAAACGTACCCTGCAGGCGTTCCGTCGTTGCAGGTGACCGAGGAGTTCTCCAAAAAGTGCAACTTCATGTCCTGGTCTAGCTTTTGAGCAGAACAAGGATAGAGCGACTGAGCAAGATTCTTCACTTGCGTCATGAAACTGTCCATGTTCCCCTCCACCGCCGTGAAATCCAAGGGAAAACTCTCTATGGGCTCCGTCCTGTCCCGGTATGAGGGGGGCGGCTGCGCGCGGCGAGGCTGTGTCCGGCCACCACGTACCTTTCTGGCCTCAGAAGTTTCGGCAAGTAAGAGTATCACTAACAGCGCCGAGCGGAACAGTGCCAAAGTCCGCATCCTCACCCGACCGTTCCGGCTTCCCATTTCCAAAAAAGAAAACGCTGTTAACATTTATTCCTTAACAAGGTCAATGTTTCTTTTCTAATAAGACACCGTTAGACACTGACCAGTGCAAATTATATAATCATTTAATGTTTCCCCCTCAAGATCAAGGTACTTTGTCCTTCTGGGCTTGTCAATAGCAGTTCTAGTTTAATAACACTAAAGCTCTGGCTGTCAGTTAATTTATCAGATTCTCAGAAACATATTATTAACTGACCTTGATGTAAATACCATTCAGTGCGTATTTAGAGTGAAGTAAGAAAAACAATGTAAAAACGTTCACTATAAAAACCCGATTAATTACGCGCTTTTCACTCGAGCTTCAAAATGGTTGAAAACATCCTTTTTCCTCGTCCTTGTAAATTGCGGATTCATAATTTCCACGCGACAAGCATTGGGGATTTTATTCAAAGTTTTCTCCCTTCGCTATCTTCTTAGCCAATCGGTTTAGTGGGCTGGGCATAGGGGCGTGACTTATTGGTACACACTTTTCCTCTTTGAGGTTATTGAAAATGATGCCCGCGCGGCAGCCTTTTTGATCCTTCATGTCTCACTAAATGCTCAAGAAAAGCTCCAAGCTCCAATAAACTCCAAATGCCATTCCAAAGACATTAGAATTACGAATTTAAGTAGGCTAAGAGTAACCATTATTTTCTGGATTTGATGATGTACATTGTGCGTCAAAGCGAGGTAACGCACACCGTATATTCAAGTGCCCTTTTAAATCTTAATATGAGGTACCTTCGTGTTTAAGCCCCAGTGATGTCAGTCATTTGAAATACACTCAGGTCAATGGGTTGCATCTCTGTCAAAGATCTCAGAGTTGAAATATGCAGTACGATGATTTAATAATAAAATATATCAAAACCAACTGAGGCGTTTTAAATGGACTGGAAAAGCATGCACCGACGTCCAGTGAAACCTCGTCTCCTCGAACAACTTCCGTTTTGCAATACAGTTACTTTACTTTCAGAGGTTACGCAAACACGCGCGCTCAAAAGGTCGTTAGGGGAGCGTTTGAAGTTTTATTTCCTCGCCGATAGTTTGGACGGATAAGGTCGGAACTGGTTGTTTATTCAGACGGCAGCAATTTCCCCAGGGCAACGGAGCCTATTTCACCTTCACGGCTCTCAATAAACGTCAAGTGGACCTAATAGATAGGCAGCAATGAGCCTTGCTATATATAAGTGTGAAGCTCATGACATTCAAAACGGAGCACTTCCTGTGTAATTGATACGCAAATATCGTTAAAGGTGAAGACAATGGGGAAAGACTACAGTCCGATGCAGTTGCGTAAAGGTGTCCGCCGTCGTACGCTTTCTCGCTTTTCACACCTTTGCGTGCGCGCGTTATGCCTTTAAACATTAACGAACCTTCAAGAGTCAGAACCAATTCGTAATTTTTATCTGTTTGAATGAAGATTGGTCAAGAAAGGCGTCGCTTATCTTCTCAACTAAGACGGACAGTAACGAGGACCCTGGAGAAGACTGAAGAACAAATATTAATTTTATTTTATTTTGCACAAAACAGCAAGACCATGTCATACCTGAGCACTAATGCGTCCTGTAGGCCGTTAGCAGGAACACGTACATAAAAGATACACTGGTCCATCAATCCATATCCCCAAAACCCCCACATTACAGCTACACGTAGAATGGGTTTCGTTTGTTGACGACTTGACTGGTCTTGTCGTTGCTTTTAAAAACGAGTGCAAGGAGGCAAACGGTTTCAAAGTGTTGAAACCAGTGGCGATTCTTTTCTATTCTATTGCTACGTATAATAACCACATATTTGTCTTCTCTATAATGCATGAAAGCAATTCCAATTTAACCAATCTATCTCGTGTTAGAAACTGCAGGTTCAATCATTAACGAAATGCGTTATCTACCATAACCTGACACAGAGATTATCTTGTGATAGGCAGCCACAAAACGCGCAACCGGTGGAATTAATTCCATGGTTCTTCAAAGGGATGCCCGTGTGACTGCGCGTATATACCAGTTGCAGACGGTTGTCCCTCCCCACATCTAATTCCGCATGGTCTCTTTGATGCATAGCTATCTCTTTGAATCAATTAAGGGGGAAAGCACGCCATTTAAATCACTCACGTGGAGTGGCTCATATTTCATCTGCGGCAGAAGCGGCGCGAAACTGGACGTTCGCTTCTAGGGCAAAAAAAGTCTTCTAAGGTTGTGATGTGCACATTCATTGGGGATAACTAGGGGAGGATATCCCCGAGGATAACTAGGGGGACAGGGCAGGAGTGAAACCATCAGAAACAGGTGAAATAACCTCCTACGATACATTAGTGGGTCAAAATACTGAAAATATTGTTTTAAACAACGTTCAAACTTCCGTCGCTTGTCTCGTATACCATGCAGAAGTTCCCGGTGTTAAGAGCAACCAAAGTCATTTTTGTGCAGCTGTCTTCTTTGAGAGTGTAAGAAGAAGCGTGCCTTTGTTGATCACTGTTCTTTAAAGTAGCGGTTAAAACACCATATAAACACCAATATAACCGCGCCATCCTCATTATCCCTCATATCCATCACCCTCATAATCCTTATTATTGATTAATTATTAGGTTGTCCAGTCAGTATGGTCCAACCAAACAAGGCTCTTTTAAATATAAAGTATTTGGTCGTAAGGCCACACTAAACAAACAAACAACACTTTCAGCAAACTTCGTTCTTTTCGATTTTTCGCCTTAATCTACTTTACTGAATGTGTGGCAAAATTGGCGACAAAATCAAAAAAAAAAAACTCTTTAACGCAAAGCTATAAAAACATACATGATAAGTGAGCAGATATTTTACATCGACGTCTATCTGACCGTCGAAATGAATGGTCATTTCTCTGTTTCGGAAATGTCAATAAAGTTGCTTCAAACAAACACAGTGACGTCACTTTGCAATGGCAGCGAGCAGCGTAGCAGTGTCAGTTCTTACTCCAAATGGACGAAGGCAAACCGTAAAAGTCTCTGCAAACACACCCTTGCTTCAGGTAGATATGACTGACTGAGGTGTGTAGGTGATTTAGAGCTGTTAAACCTTCGCTGACATTAAAAACTGAGTTGTGTTTTTGGTGCTCGGCCGAAGACATAATTTGTTGCTAACAATGACTGGTGTTTTAGCTGTGCTCGCTTGATGGTATGAGCTAGCTAGCTAGCTAGTTAGCATTTTCTTTCTGCAACTGTAAAGGTAAAGTAATTTAAACGCACTCGAACTCGATTAACTTAAATCTACAGGTCCTCGAGGAAGTCTGTAAGAAGCATGGGTTTAATCCAGATGACCATGGACTAAAGTGAGTTCTTAAATTGCTAAGAATCTATAAAAATGTTTTTGTAGCTAGCTAGCTACCTTGCTGAAGAGTGCACGAATGCAACGTGATATGGTTTGCTTCTGGGTGTTCGTTCACCTATAGTGATACGCACTATTTATTTCCGTCTGCAGCGTTTATTTTTTACACGTGTGCAATTCTTTCTATTAGCCCTTTAATCTCTGCCGGTCTCTGTCTTTTATCCACAGGTTTCAGAGAAACGTGCTAGATCTGACGTTGCAGTGGAGGTTTGCCAGCCTGCCAAATAACGCCAAGCTGGAAGTGGTGCCATGCACCCGCCAGCGGGCCGGGCCGGAAAGCACGGTGGGTCCTTATGGTGCTGTTGGTTGACTGACAGTCCGGTGTAGTTTTTGAGTGAAAGCCTGTGTTGGGGCTTTAAAAACAGCTGCACCCATCACTAACCTTCTAGAAGACTGATGGAAGTAGCTGGGAGTTGGCTGCTGTCAGATTCATATGCAGAGATTTTTTGAGGTGTTGAGCTTTTGATTATATCCGTAATAAATGTGTTGTAAACAGAGCTTTTACAAAACCGCAGGGGTAACAAATTTAAGCAAGTCCTTCAAATTTTACCTCAACTTTTCCCTCAGGATACATGACCAGTAACTGGTCAGGGCATCTCCGTGTTTAGTCTGATGAACCTTACACCTCGGTTCATTATGGATTCAAATAGCTTGGCACTGACAATGGTCGATGTGGTGAGCACAGAGGTGTTGTAAAGTAATGGGTTTATTCATCCAGATCTTTCGCTAGTTATGTCTATAGTATGTAAAGTGGTTTGTATCACTAAACGTTATTGCTAGGCAGAACAGTAGAACTGTGATATTGTTCGTGAGAGAAAGTGCTTAAGCCATGGGGCCATGTGGTAATTACTTCACCATCCCGATGTCCAGAACCATACATACGAGTGTAGCGTGTGCACACACTTTACTGCTGCAGAATGGGTCATAAAAATAATCAGTGCCTCGTTTGATTCCTTGTTCCAAAACATTTATTCCTCCCCTTTGAACATTTAAGTGCATTTTTGCTCCACCACAGACACGGGCGCGCACAGAACACCCCCCACCCTGCCGTTTCTCTGACTGTGTCTGCCGTTTCCACTTTCTGTTTGTGTGCTGGTGTAATTAGCCGTCCGTATTACAGAGCCATGTGGTCAGGCCTCGCTGGGTGTTAACATGGTCACAGCACACGTTTCAAGTCCTCCGCTGCACTGGTTCCGACCCGCTGCTGCCCACCACTCTGTAAACAGCCTCGTCCGCATCTGGCCCGGATCAGCAAGTGCCGTCGTGGGAGTGGGAGTCTTCAGGAGGACAGAACTGTGACCATCTGCCTCGCAGGTTCCTCTGAGACATTCCCCCAGTCCACCCTCTCCCCCCCACATCCACCTCGACCTCAGCCTCTTCTTCGAGAAGAGACCTCACATTGGATGCAGCTGATGACATGTTTGTAATGGAGACTTAATTGTTTCAAGGTGGGACAGAAGCGTTTTTAGCTGTGACTGAGAGGGGTTTTTTTTTTTTTTGAAGGTTTGTAGAAGTTCCAGTTGAATGAGAGGCTTTGGAGGGGAGGATGGGACAGACATGTTGAAAGGTGTGTCAGGTGCAGGCAGAGTTTTTTTTTTTTTTTTTTTTGGAGGGGTGTGCTGCTCTTTCGTGGCTAACCTGTTCTTGGAGTTACCTGGTCACGTTGCCACTCCGTCGCTGTCTCACGCATGCACGCACACGTGTGCCAGCTGACAGCTCACTCATACCACAGTTTGTTTGTAGCTCCCCCCCCCCACCACCACCACCATTAATCAATGTATTTCAGTCTGTTTTTCTCCTCTATTCTGGTTTGTTTATGGTGAAGATAAATAACCCCTTCGTGCGCCTTTTCTTAATTGACTTCTATAGGATGCTGTGTATGATGTATGAGGAGGCACAAATTGCTGGCGGTTTTGTTGGAGGAAGTTTCTCTCACAGCTCTGTGGCTTCGGGAAGAACGGGGAAATGAGGTCGAGGCCGAGGTTAACGACATCGTCAATCTGCAATCCCTACCGGCCCCCCTGCAATCCCCCCTCCCGCACTCCCCCCCCCCACCCCCTCTGCTGTAGTCGGGCCACCCACCGGCAAACACGCAGCGGCGTTCCTCGTAAGCACCTAATTTACGCTCTGCGTCTGAAGCGTGTGTTCGTCGTATAAGTGCCAGTGTCGCCGTTGCGGGCCGCCTGCGTTCCTGCCGTGAGACCTGCTCGGCCGCGGCAGGGGAACGTGTTTCTACGCAGAGGGGACAGAAGGGAGAGAGCGAAAGAATCTGGGTTTGTTGGAGCAACGGATGGAGAGGAGATGAACGACCGCCTGCCCTCTCCTGCTCCTCGTTTGCGAGCGAAGGATCAAGGAGGAGTGACGGCAACCGCGCCTCCTCTAAAGCGCGGCGGGAGAAGCCGTAACCACACCAACGGGGCGCTAACCTCACTCGTGTTTACAGGATGTTTGGGGGGGTGGGGGTGCTGGAGGGGTTCAGAAATGCTCTTCTGAGTCCAAATGTGGCTGTGGTGCAGTTAAACCAGAGTCTGTGCGTCTGAACAGCTCAGGCGGGCGAAGAGCCCCCGACGCCATGTTGTTTTCTTGTTGTGTCGACTTTACAGGGACGCTGTTCTCCTAGCTCCCCTCCTGGTTCTGTGAGTGTTTTCATAAATAGCCCTTTTAACTACAACGGATAGAACTTAAGCACTTCATATAGTGAACTTAAGCACTTCATATATTCATTGATCTAACGTAAAGTTCCAGTTTGGTCAGTCTTTGCTAACACGTGAAGGTCCAGACTCGTGAAGACGACCTGTCTAAGTGTTTATGTTCGCATTGTCTCTGACGGTGGCTGTGAAGGACCGCTTGTCGTTCCCTATTGATCTCTGGTTCTTGGACATTTTCCACTCTCATCAACACTAGTTTGTGGTTCTGTTTGCGTTCAGGTCCGGATTGCACTGCAGTTGGAAGATGGATCTCGTCTCCAGGGTTCCTTCTCCAGCGGCCAGAACCTGTGGGATCTGCTCAGCCACTTCCCCCAGAGCAGGTGTGGAGGGTGGGTGTGGGTTGGAGGGGACTTAAGCTACTTCTGTGGCTTTTTGATGTAGGCAGGGTGTGAGAATCATGAACACTGCATGTGCTTCCTTTACCAGCCAATCAGTGCTGTAGCCATGCCCTTTGGGAGCTCTAGCTCTGCTCTCTTGCCACACCCTTCCTGTCTTAGCAGGCCCCGCGTACACCGCTAGGTTGCTTGTCACCTTTTCTGGCACCTGTTCACCGATAGGTTGCTTGGCACCTGCTCTCCTGCTATTGGCTGCAGTGGACTGGCCACTGGCCAGATCGCTCCATTCTTTTTCTGCCTGCTTTTCATCACCATGACATAATTTTACAACTCTGTCTTTTTCCATGGATGCTTCCAGACTTTGATTTGGAAAGAATTTAAGCAAACTATTTCCTTTGATATGCCATGAGTAGTGAAAATTAATAGCGGCTCATTATGGCTGGGAGGTGGGAGTTCTAGAAGTCCCGCCCATGTGATCTCTCAACCGCGCCCACACACGGTGCCCTCAGTCCAACTCACTGCCTCGTAACTGAACTGGACTCAAGCCAGATGTGATGCATACACAAAACATTCTCACAGACTGATTCATAGATGGTGAACTGGATCATTTATTTGTGTGTGTGTGTGTGTGTGTGTGTGTGTGTGTGTGTGTGTTGGTGCTATTATTCTTTCTTGGCTTCTCTCCTCTGAGCAGACTGTGTGAGCTGCGAGTTCCAGGACCTACACCAGTCTGTGTGTACATGAGAGATGAGGTAGGTTCTCTTGCTCTCTCTTTCTCTCTCTCTCTCTCTCTCTCTCTCTCTCTCTCTCTCTCTCTCTCCCCTCCTCCAGCCTTTCCTTCCTCTCGCTTCTTTTCTCTGTCCTCTCCTCAGTCCCCTGTGATGTGTTTATTAAGATGTGACGATGTATTGGTGTGTGTGTGTGTTTGTGTGTGTTGTGTGTGTGTGTGTGTGGCTGTGTGGCTCTTTGCAGATCAGTGGAGAGGAAGCTCTTAAGAAGACCACCCTGAGGTCTCTCGGCCTGACTGGAGGCAGTGCCATAGTGAGGTCACACACTCTTTTCTTCATCTGAGTGTAAATAATTAGATTATATTTAAATATTTGGATTATTTAGATTAGATTATGAAAATGACCTTATTTTGCTGGTCAGTAGAGCTGGAGAGTGAGACTGGGTACCACTAAGGTTTGTGAAGCTGTCCACTTTTTAGACACTGATTGGCATGTCTTTCTCCTTTGCCTTCAGGTATGTACTGAAAAGGAGTAACTCTATTGGGCCAGGTGAGCCCATGGAGACAGCTGCCGCGCCTACTGATGCGGTTGCCGCAGCGACCGTTTCCCAGCCATCTCCACAGCACCCTGATGCACCCAGTGGGGCTTCGACGGCTGTTAACACCACGCTCCCTGATAGGCCATCTGAGCCCATGCCTGCCCCAGTACCCATGGAAACCCCTAGCCCACCCTATCAGAGCGCTGAAGCTGTGGCCCATATGTGCCAAGCCCCTCCCACTGTACAGGAAAAGGCGGAGCATTCTCAGGAGGAACGGCAGGTCGTGCGGCCCAAGACCAGACAGGCCGATAGCCATGCACAACAAGAACCCAGGCCAGAACTTCAGGTGGATGAGGAGAAACCAGGGCCATCTCAGGAACACCATGCCCGCTTGGCCACGCCCCCTAACTTCGTGCCGTTCTCTGGTGGCGGGCAGCGGCTTGGAGGATCTGCAGAGGGGACGACGACAGAGTACCCTTCATCCTCTTCATCATCAGTTTCAAGCAGTCCGCCAAAAGCCAAGAAGGCCAAAGCCAGCCATGACGCCCAGGTGAGGGGGGTGGGGCATGGGTCAGAGGACACGCCCAGTTCAGCTATATTTAATGGATTAGTTGAAAATAAAATTGCATATAAGTAAATAAAAAAAAGTGTCTGCGCAGTCCACACAAAACGCTTGAAGTGTGATTGTTGCTACGTGTTAAGATTGCTACACACACACACTGGGGAACCCTTAATGTGACAGGGTTAGATATCAGCTTGCATTATATCGACCGATATTATTAATGGTGTGAACGCTGTGATTCAGTAAAACTTCCCCACAGCGGTTATCTGGAACTGACCTAATTTACATACCGCAACCTTCCGCCCTATCAGCCTCGCAGAGGTCAGTATCGCGATAACATTTCCCAGCTGATATATCGGGCAGCCCTGCTTCCTTGCTGTGACAGGACCTCTCACGCATCATCTCATCATCTTTGATCTCTTCATTGGAATCAATTCCTAATTAATTCATAGGAGTAATTAATACGTGCATATGGGTTTTGTAGACATATTTTATAGACCTGCATACATAGAATCCCCTCTTATATGGAAGACATCAGGTAGTTGTCTGTCCCAACATGAGCATTTCCTGTTGTTGACTGGTGGGCCCTGGTGCACCAGCGTCTGATTGGCTGGTTGGTTGCTAACGTGTTGCTCTGTGTATCTGCTGTTTTTCTTCTCTGAAACGGCCGATTGCTTTGAAGTGCTGTTTTGATGGAAAAGGGACTCCAGGCTGTTGTGTCTATTCAGACATGCCTCAGCAGACAGGAGATATTGTCGAACACATGCACAAACACACATGAACACACACACACTCAGACCTGCCTCCTCTCCTGTAGTAAGCCCTCACTTTCTCTCAGTCCCTTATGTGCTCTCCTCTCTCTCTCTCTCTCTCTCTCTCTCTCTCTCTCTCTCTCTTCTCTCTCCCACTCTCTCTCCCACTCAGTTAGAGCCATTGTGTCAGCCTGAAACCTCAGACTGCTTCTGTAATTATGGGGGTGTTGGAGCAGACAGACGCAGCATTGTCATTTGCCCCCCCCGGCTCTAGTTGGACCGGCGTCTCTCCACTTTCTCATTCTCTCTCTTCGCTGCCCTTTGATGTTCTCTTCTCCTTTCGTTTGTTTTCAGACTTCGGCAAGTGCTAAATATGGAGCGAAGGATTTGGAGGAAGGAGAGGAATATCTGGAGGTAAAGAGAAGTGAAACTGCATCCGTCCGTCCATCCACCTGTCCATCCACCTGCCCCTCCACCTGTCCATCCACCTGCCCACGTGCTAACTAAGCTGTAGTCAGCCACTGGGGTCTGTGTTTTACTGTAGCCAGAGATCTGTGTGTGTGTTTTTGCTGCAGTTGCCCAGTGACTAAAATAGAGAGAATAGAGAGAAAAATAGAGATGAGAGCAGACGCAGGCATGCTGGGTCCGAGCGGCGCAGCAGTTGCCATGCCAACATGAGTGGCTTGGGAATTCCTAGACAGCATCATGGCCTGAGCACGCACACACACACACACACACACACACACACACACACACACACACACACAGGCGAAGGGGCCGCAGAACAAGGTAATAGCCCAGAGATTTTAACCCCGCATGGCCCAGAGCCCTGAGGCCATAAGCAGCCTCTCTCCAGAGCCCGGTGAAGCTCCACCAGCACATACACTCATCTGATTGGCTCATGTTGACCCCCCCCCCCCCCCCGTCTCACCCAGCAGCCAGTGGACAGGGAACCGCTCGTCTACCACCTGGACACGGCCGCTCGGCACCACGGCAACAGCGAGGAGCTCACAGATGAGTTCTTCGAGGTGACCGTGGATGATGTGAGGAAGAGGTTCGCACAGCTGAAGAGTGAGAGGTGTGTGCTCGGGTGGGCGGGGCCACGGGTGCACACGGGTGCATGGGCTATTAAACACGCCTTGTGTCTCTCCAGCTCTCTCTCCCTGTCCCTCCAGTTCACTCCACAGTACTCCATCTCTCTATCTATGTCTCTCCATGTGTCTCTCCATCTCTCTCTGTCCCTGTGTGTCTCTCTCTCTCTCTCTCTCTCTCTCTCTCTCTCGCTCTCACTGTCTCTCTCCATCTCTCTCAGCCTGTGTCTCCCTGTCCGTGGCTCTCCATCTATTTCTGTGTCTCTTTTTTCATGATATCTCTCATTTTTTCCCTCTTGCTCACTAATATCTTCCTCCTGTTTCCTATGTTACTATTTTCTTCTCTGTTTTCTGTCCTTTTTTCCTTATTGGCTTTCTCATCCTTTAGGGCATTTTTATGAGCTCTGCTACAGAGATATGCATGTGTGTGTGTCTGTGCGTGCAAGTGAGTGTGTGTATATACCCACATGCGTTTGTGTACTCATGCGTTACCCATCTCCATTGTGCTGTGGCGTGTGTAACCCCAACTGAGTGTTACCACACCAGACAGCACGTCTGTGGCCAAAGGCCTCATCTTCATTTCCACCCTTTGAACATCCTAGTGTGTGTGTGTGTGTGTGTGTGTGTGTGTGTGTGTGTGTGTGTGTGTGTGTGTGTGTGTGTGTGTGTGGAGTGGTTGTGGGTGTGTGTGTGGAGGGGTTTATTGCATTTTTTTCTTTCTGTGGGTGTGTTAAGTGAGGACATGTTTGGCTGGTCAGACTTTGATAATGCAACAGGAAAGTGGGACTAAAACCTTCAAATGGTGTGTGAATGTCTTACAACACTTCACAGCACTCTGGAGCCGCCTGCGTTCAGTCAAACGCATCTCTCTGGACTTCTGAATTCAGATTCAGTGAATCTACAGTTAAGTAGATAGCTGTCTGTGAAGTGCCGACGAGGTCCCTGTCAGGAGAGACGGCTAGCCTGAGCCAGACGGCCCCTTGCGCAAGTCTAGTCGTCGCCGGGAGATGTCTAGAAACCAGTGCATTGCTCTCACCATGGGGACCCAGCGCTTGTAAATGTTCAAGGGGTTGAAGTGGTTTATCACTGCACACCTGCAGCGCTGAGAAGACCCCTAAGCTCTAATTCATTCATTTGTAATCTTGAGGTCCTTGGACAGGGACCAGACACACTGACCTAACAAGCCGCCTCATTGGACAATCGGTCGGGCAGGTGGCATATGCATACTGCTGTGTAATTAGTTCCAATTATGAAGCATAGGATTAAGGAGCTGCAAGAATCTGTGTGCCTGTGTCTTCCTGTTACACACACACACACACACACACACACACACACACACAGGACTGGAATGGTATTAATCATTTGTGGCGACGGTAGTCAGATGTTTTCCTTTGTAATCACTTATTTCCTTCAGCATGCCAGACGGGTCTTTTCATCTCCCTCCAGTACTCCCAGGTCTTGTTTTGGTGAACTCTCTCTCTCTCTCTCTCTCTCTCTCTCTCTCTCTCTCTCTCCCTCTCAGGAGGGCATTAGAGGAGGCCCCTCTGATAACACAGGCCCTCAGGGAGGCTCAGTTGAAGGAGAAGATGGACAGGTATCCCAAGGTGAGAGCCCATCCCCGCCAGCACGCATGAGTCTCCGCCCCAAAACTCCGCCCTGAGGCCCCTCCAGCTCCTCCCACCTGCTCACTCCATCAGTGGCAGAAATGTTGCCCTGTCTGATCTAGTCTGACGGTCTTTTCATCCTAAACTTAATCTGCTTTAGTCCTTTAGCACAGACAGGAATTTTAACAGTGCTTATAAAATATTGGTTATAATAGATTAAAAGCAGCAGCAGCCCAAATGTGCTTGAATTCCATTAATAAAAACAAAATGAAACGTGTGTATCTAATGTACGTTCAAAGCTACAGAACTGCTCAAAGCCGTTTTAACCAACGCTACACCGGAGCCTCACAATAAAAACAGCTTTGTGTAACCTGTCCCTAAGGTTTGCTGCTATCCATGTGCCATCAGGCAGTGTTTACGGTAGGCCAGCCGTAACGCATTACCATAATCCTGGCGGGATTCTTCCCTCTGTAGTCCCGTTTCCCAAAGACCAGGTATCCTGATACAGAACCTTTTATCGTCTGCCCCAGGGCTGCAGTTCTGCGTGTTTCAAGTCAACGGCTTTTTGTTTTCTAAGTACAGGAAAACGTGTTTCCCTTTGGTCTATGGTGACATGTCCATGTACTGCTATAGACGTAGTGGGTGGAGTCGAGAAAAACTGCAGTATTCCTATTGGTTGGATTGCTTTTCTTTGTAACTTGCTGGTGTTATTCTGATTGCTCATCTAAGGCGGTTTGCTCCTCTGATGTGCTTGTGTCTGTGTCACAGGTGGTCCTGAGAGTTCAGTTTCCTGACAGACGAGTCCTCCAGGGCTTTTTCCGACCGCTGGAAACAGGTTCGTTGGTCTTTCCATATGTGTGCACACACTTCATCCTCTCAAGGACTCAACTGACTGGAGGAGTGTAGGAAATGTGTGTGTGAGGAGTCTCTGCTCTGAAATATGGTGTGAGCCACGTGTCTTCTACTCTTCTACTTGTAGTTGCTGCTCTCAGACAGTTTGTCAAGAGCCACCTGCAGGATCCTGATCTCCACTTCTACCTGTGTGAGTTTAAAACACACACACACTGATGTGCACAAAAAGATGGTAGAATTCTCACACCCACTCAAATAACATGAAACACAGACATGTGCTCCCTACACACACACACTGACAGGGGATTGCGCGGATATGTGTGTGAGTGTATGAGTTAAGGATACACAATCGATCATGTCTTCTACTCTTTGCCAGTCATGGCCCCTCCTAAGACCGTGCTGGACAACCCCGATGCTACTCTGTTTGAGGTGAGACTACGTGTTTGTGAGTGTGTGACTACGTGTTTGTGAGTGTGAGACTACGTGTTGGTTCATGGAGTTGGGTTGTGTGTGCCTGTGTCTCTGTGTGTGTGTGAGAGAGAGAGAGTTCTCTGTGGGCGGTCATGGGGTGGTCAGTTGTAGAGGGATAATGGTTTGATTACAGCAAGGCGGGTTGTGTGCTGTTCTCGTAGACCCCCCTGTGGCTCTGGACACATACACACACACACACACACACACACACACACACACATACACACACACATACACACACAGAGCAGCAGGCTGATGGGACTAAGAAGGAAAGACGCACCTGAAGGAGAGAAGAGGGGAGCGGCTGATGTGAGGCGGCTCTGCCCAAAGGGGAAGATCCAGAATGCTCTCTGAGGTCACCACGACCTCAGGTGGCTTTCCTGTGACCCAGAGGAAACTAGCATTGGGGGGGGTTTGATTCCAGTCTTCCTCTCCTCTCTCTCTCTCTCTCTCTCTCTCTCTCTCTCTCTCTCTCTCTCGCCTAACTGGTTCTCACTTGCTCTCTCAGTTCCATGCGAGCGCAGGCATGAACACAATCGCATCTGTAAGAAGCGTAAGGAGCATGTTGAGATTGCAGCACGGAATACTTTCGGCTTTCATTTCTTCTGGTCATTTCTGTTCAGCTCTGGCTTTGCAGCGATGCGAGCTAGATAAACAACTCCTGTGCCTGCTTTACATTTTGGTAAACTATATTCTCTCTCTCTCTCTGACCTTCTGACCAGCTTCTTATGTTTGAAGTTCTTGTTGAAAAGGGAGATTTGTCTGATAAGGGCGCCAGAAATAGACTTTCCACTCTTCTGAACTAGGGGTGTGTGTGTGTACGTGTGTGCGTGCGCCTGTACACACGCACGTGTTCGTCCATATGTGTGTGTGTGTGTGTGTGGGTGGGTGAGAGCAGGGTTGGGGATGACATGCGTGTTGACAACCTGTGAGAATGCTTTGTTGGTAAGTCTTTATGTCTGTTGTGAAATTGCTGTGTGTGTGTGTGTGTGTGTGTGTGTGTGTGTGCGTGTGTGTGTGCGTGCTAAGCTTTGGTTCAGGCTGTCTCTGTGGCAAGATATACTAGAAGCCACTTGTTTCTCAGAAGCTTATGGTGGATTTAGAGATGCAGCTACATTTGGGAGTCACCACTCACTCATGCGAACACAGCTATAAATACAGCCACAAACACACACACCCATGATGCAGACTCGTTATTCTTTTTTAAATACCATCCAAGACTTAACCATTACCCGGGAGCCATGTCCTCGCATGGTTTAGACCACTACAAACTCCGAACGTCCCACAGCGTGGCCCCTGCAAACACACACACACACACACACACACACACCCCTCCATTAAAAGCACGGCAGCACCAGATGTGGCCGGACAGGACGTTCCCGTTCCACGGGGAGGGACTTCTGTGCTTTCTGTCCCTTTTTTCCTTCCCGTGTTGTGCTGTGGTGAGAGAGCAGACGTGTAGGACCCCACAGCGCCCCCGCTGGTGGTTTGGCATAACTACACACGCACACAGCAGGTTCTCCTCTTCTTGTGTCGACTCAACGTCATTTGCTTTTCTTTCTTTTACACACTTTGTGAACATTTGTTTGTTCTCTCTCTCTCTCTCTCTCTGTCTCTCTCACTCTCTGTGCCTGTCACCCTCTATTAGTACTTAAAAGCATTAAAGACGTACAAACACAATCTTTAATCACTCTGTGTCATGTCACGGAAGGAATGTTTCCCATCCCTGCCTGCCTTTGATACCCCCACCCAGCTGCTCTGGTAGACACTCTTCAAACGGTGGCCGTTCTGTGCCTCTGTGGGGACAACATGCCTGGCAGCCCATTTAAACACATTGTTTCCCCCTCGGAGCCCTAATAATAGCAATTAGGACATAGCTGTGGCCATCCCAGAACCGGAGCGGACGGGGGTTACGGGGTCACGGGCTGCGGCCGCTCTGCGCCAGATGGAAGATTTAGAAGGCACGGAGAGAGTTTGAAGAGCGAGGTTAAAAAATGCGCACGTGTTCAAACCAAGCGTGCAGGGTAGCACTTGTGTTCCAGGCCCACCCGTCCGCACCGGACCGCTTTACGGACCAGCGCGGTTTTCGTGTTCCAATTTCACACGTGTTTACTGAACCTATGCCAGGCGCGGCGTGCTAATCGATAGATTTTTTGTCTGTGAGTGTGTGTGTGTGTGTGTGTCTTCCCTGTGTTCGTCCCCTTGAGCAGCATCACCTCACTGTCTCTCTCTCCTGCTCACTCCTCTGCTCTCTCTCCTGCTCTCTATCCTGCTCTCTCCTCTGCTGCTCTCTTCTCTGCTGCTATCCCCTCTGCTCTCTCCTCTGCTCTCTCTCAGGCCAACCTCTTCCCAGCAGCCCTGGTGTACTTCGGCTCGGATGTGAAGGCAGGTTCGTTAATGCCGGCTTCCGTTTCTGTGCGTCTCTCTCGGCTCCTGTCCAGAACGGTGCCCTGATGTTCACTCGGCCTCACGGCAGAGGGCATGCTGGGTAACGGGGCCGCGGTGGCACCTACCTGAGTTCCGCCATTTCCGTGGCGAAGCTCTTGATGGACTGAAAGTTTTTGACATTTCTCTTGTTTCTTTGATGCTACTAGTTGAGGAAGTATATAATCGTGTGTGTGTGTGTTATACAGAGGGCTACCTGCGTGGCAGTCTCATGGACAGCTGTGTCTCCGCCCTGCAGGCCGATGAGCTCATTGCAGGGTAAAGCATTCCCTTGTCTCCTCCCTTTTGTCCTCTGTTTCATCCCTCCGTCCTGTCTCCTCTCCTCTTCTTCACGCTGAACATCTTTGACGACATTCTTTCCATTCCAGCTCTCTGGAGCCCCGCACTTTAGCGCTTGGTCAGCAGGAATGTTCCTGCCGTTGCCGAGGGCAACTACCACGATTCTGACGCATTCATCAGCAGTGCTAGCATAAGAGCAGGAAGCAGGAAGCACTTGGACGCTTAGCTATGTTGAGTTTTCACTGATTTACTCCATGGGAAGTGTATTTAACCCCCCCCCCATTAATGTGAATGCAATACTGCTGGATCTGTAGTTGGAAGCACACTGAACGCCCCCACAACACACACACACACATGCTTGTTCGTGTCCTCATTAGCAGCCCCGGTTTCACGGTGAGGTAGCGCATTGGCGGTGTTGGGCCCGGCTGTTTGCCCCAGTCCCTGCAGCAGGGCTGCGTCTCTGGGAGGAGACTCATGCGTCTGGCTGGAATGTCTTTGAGGTTCTGTCCAAATGGAAGCGTTCCTCTGAAACCACAGGTGCCCCCCCCCCCCCCCCTTCACCACACACACACACACACACACACACACACCTCTACGACCCCTATTTCGTGTTCCGCCCTCATTTCCTCTAGGCCCTCCCCCCACACACACACACACACATTCACTTCCCCTCATCCTGTCCTGACTAAAGATAGCAGCTCTTTTCCCCTTATCCCTGCCACACACACACACACACACACACACCCCTCATGAGGATTCACTTCAAAGGGGATGTCATGTCCTGCTGCTCACTGGCATGGCATGTCACTATGATGACTTAATGGGGCGATCAGAGAGACACACACTCCTGCACACACACATTCTAGCCCATCAGGTTGTGAGTACTGCTGTGTAATCTACTCTGTGATATATATAGAGGCAAATCCTTCACATTTTTCCATGGGATCTCTAATTTCACATAATACTAAGAGATAATCGACGCGTCTGTATTTTGCTCTTGCGTAGCCTCAGTTAAGAGTGTAGCGGGTCACCTGAGTGGCGTAGTGGCTTCTGTGATGACTGAAGGCACATTTATCAGTAGCACAGTCGGCATCAACTGTTCCTGTCAGCACGGACTCAAAAGGGCAGTGTGAACGAGGGTGTGTGTCTGTGTGTGTGTGTGTCTGTGTGTGTGTGTGTGTGTGTGTGCGCGCGCGCCCAGGGCCACAACTGCGTTCAGCCCTGCGGTCAGTGTTTGGCCTGTGGTGTGTTTGGGGGTGTTTGGCCTGTGGTGTGTTGGGGGTGTTTGGCCTGTGGTGTGTTGGGGGTGTTTGGCCTGTGGTGTGTTGGGGGTGTTTGGCCTGTGGTGTGTTGGGGGTGTTTGGCCTGTGGTGTGTTGGGGGTGTTTGGCCTGTGGTGTGTTTGGGGGGGGGGGGAGATGTGGATGGTGGTGCAGGAGCAGCAGGTGGCTGGTGTCCCACTCTGCGGAAACGCTCACAGCTGGAAAGATTAAGATGTTTGCACTGAAGTGGCTCTCCACAGGAAGCTTCTAATAACAGCGACCTCTCAAGAGGTCATGACCTCTCACCTCTTTACTCTCTTCACCTTCACATGAAAGCGGTCAGGGAGATGACATTAACCCTACAGAACACACACACACACACACACACACACGGACACATTCACCCTATATATGTCCTCCCACCTAAAAGCACTCATCAGGAACCAAAGGAACGGAACTTGTGTCGTTAATCTCCCTACATCTGTCTCTTCCTTTCCGTTTCTTTTCAAATGTTTTATACTTTCTGCTTAATCCCCTGGCCCTCTTTTGTAATGTGCCCCCCCCTTCCCCCTCCTCCCCCTTTAGCTGCATGCCCAGGTCTTCACCATCGTCCTCCAGCTCCTTCCCTCCAGAACAATCTCTCCCTGAGGACAGCGAGCCTGTCGAAGCCCTCGGCACCCAGCAGGACCCAGAGGAGCCCTCCGAGGAACCTGGAGGAACCGTCAGGCCCTCGCACGCCCACCCTGCTAAGCTGCCCAAATGGTTCAAACTGCCAGGTGTGTTGGGGTCAACGTCGGGCCTGCAGCTCTGAATCGGGCCCTGATTTGCTGTCGGTATGTTCACGGTGCAGACGGCCAGTCGGCCGCCGCGTTATCTTAGCTGCTGTAGAAAAGTGAGACTGAGATGCCGGATTGGTCAAACTGCTCGCGCAGAGTTCCACCTCCGAGCTGTCATCTTTATGGACCCATAGATAGCGAAGAAACAAAAGTGAACGCCATGACAGCCAGCAAGTGTCTGCTGTTCGGAAGGAACCGTAGAAACGGACGTCCCGCCGGAGTTCCCTGCTGTATCTGAAACAGACCTTCGTCAGTCCTGTCCTCCCTTCCCCCAGCCCAGGACTATGAGGGTCCGAGCCTCCCCTGGACCCAGAGATAAGGGCGTTCCCAGCAGGGCATTGTCCCCTCCGTTTCCTCTTAATGGCCTCAGGCACCACCAGGCTCCAGGGGGGCCTTCGTGAGGTCGCGCAGCCCAAGTCGTGGTGCCCGGCCCCGGCCACATGAAGCAGCGCGGGGCCCCCCGCCGTGGGGGTGGGGCTCCTGGACTCACTCCTCTGTTGTGCGGTGGCAGCCTTGCCAGTTTGGTTGTTTTCTCTTTTTGTTTTGTTTTTGTTTCGCAATCGTGCCTTTGTTGTGTTTTCTGTTCTTTTCTGGACAGTTCTCACGCAGCGCGGACCTTCAGTCTTCTAGGAAAGAAGAAGGAAAAAAAGAGTAAAAACGAACAAAGGGAGAAGTGAAGGAGAACTCGCTGGTCCTCCCAGTTCTGTGTTTTAAGGGACTTTAAAGTCCTGGAATAGAACAAACGAGAAGAATGTTCTGGAGCTTCTGAATGGTCAGCGAATGTTCTAGAGGTTCTGAATGGTCAGCAGTTGTACTGACATTCTAGCACATTTACAGAGAACATCCAGCGTCTCCGGGTTAACGGAGGCTGTTCGGGTGTCTGCCTGTCCCAGTGGAGACGCCGTGGCTACTTGCAGCTTTTGCCTGTTACGGATCGACTTGTGCTGTCATTGTACGGCCCAAAATGGGAGTGCTGAGGGGCACAGCGACGGGCTGCATCTGTTTGGTTGCTGTTGTGTGCCTCCTTTCCATATATAACCAAATATATATATTATATATATATATATATATATATCTTTGGTTACTATAGATTACCCTAATGGCAACATGGAGCAATTTTACAGGCACTTTCTTATAAAGGCCAATCGCTGGGTTGTTATTTTAACTATCAAAGAAAGGGAACATTATTAAAAGAGAATTTAATAAACTCTTTTTAGTGTATTTTGAAGTGTATACTTTCTTAACTTGATGTAGAACTTTGACTGCTCCCTCGCACAGTTATATTCCTTCTGAATGGTTTTTAATGTATTTAATGGGCTTTATCTTTTTGGTTTGCAGTTTTCTTTCTAACATTTGTCCACCTGTCTTCCTTAGGTAAGAAGTAACACCACCCGTGGACGCACTAGAAGATGTCTTAGAAGAGGACAAAGGATTAGTGTCCTCCACAGCAGAGCCCCCTCCCCCAGACGATGCTTGAGCAAACAGACACTGTGTCAGAAACACATTAATACCAGTGCAAATACAGGCAACTCCATAATTTTGCAATGAATGTTGAGATTTGATAATAAAAGCTGACATGTCAGTTGACAATCATCGTTGCAGTTATTTTTAAATATTGTATTTTAAATATGCGTGTTTTTAAATATGCGTGTTTTTAAATATCCCAGAAATATCAGGTCCTCTGTAGGTCTTGCTGATCACAGTCTGAATAGTTAACGTCTCCAGAAAGTGCTTCACTGTCCTGTGAATGTTCCTTTCTTGGATTTGTAGTTTTGATTATGCATATGTAGTTATGCCGATGCGTTCGGATCGAGAGATTTCTCCACCTGTGTGGGACTTTGTCATATCGTTCCTGGCTGAGTTGTTTGACAGACGCTGGTATCTGGACATTTCCGGCATCGTTCTCGTCACGCCTGACGCCGTTCACATTTGGCTTATCAGCTCGTGCTTGTGGTCTTCTTCCTTCAGGGCGTGTGTGATTTGCTTATTAATTGGGTGACCTTTTTTTTTTTTGTTTAATTCTGGGTATCTGAAGCTTTGATGTTCATTGCACAACTCTCACAAACACAAACACACACTCTCTGTCTCGCTCTCTCTCTCTCTCTCTCTCTCTCTCTCTGTCTCTGTCTCTCTGTCTCTCTCTCTCTCCCCCTCTGTCTCTCTGCTCTCCAAATACTCCGCTGCCCATCTGAGAGAAACTTCAAAGTGTCCAGAGGGGGTAGCCTGGTGCTCCTGGCACTTGTCATTCCTTAACGAGCTGCCTGGCCCTCCGTGCCCCACTCCACCCCCCCTCCCCCCTCCACCCGCAGCCGCCCCCTAATGACTCCCAGCTGCGCCTGGCCTCTTTGAAGAGCCGTGCGGAGGGGGCAGCTGGGGCCCTACTCCACGCACCTGCTGGGCAACTTCAGGGGCCCATGTGCAGGTGACACTGGGCAGGGTTACGGATGAGCGCTCCCCATAAACCACCACTAAAGCCCCCCCCCCTCCCCTCTTTTTATATTTCAGAGGATTTTAACTCGACAGGTTTAATATAATTGTCATTTTGTAAACCGTCCTTACAGGCATGGGGTGTTTGAGTTGTTGCCCAGAAGCATCACGGCGCAGACAATGTCAGCGGGATCGAAAAAGGTCATTCCAACACTAACTCTGCCATTTAAAGATGGCTGGTGGGCTAAAGGTTCTTCGCCATGAGGAAATCAGCTGTTTCGTGTTCCACTGGGCACAGCGGAAGACGTTCTTTCGCTTAAACTGAAAGAGCGCACGTTTGTGTGAGGCACAACCATCGGCCCGTATAGTAGAGACTTCGCAAGTTCTCTTGTGTCCCTATAAGTCACAAAGGTACCGGAACACAGGTCTTAAATTCTGACACAATTGCCCCCTCTTAGGTGCTACTCTAAATGGAGCTTTCACGGCACCTGTCTTAGCCCTGAACGTGGTTCTGAGGCTCCTTGAAGAGAAGGTCACAGCTGGGAAGAACGGGTTCCTGTGGATTAATACGTGGGCAGGGAGAGACTGGGTACGCAGAGTTCTGTGAAGAGTTGGCAGACAGATGAACACATGGAAAATCTTGTCTGACAGATCCAGGATAGACTGCATCAGAACATCGTAACTCATACCTTAGATGAATCCCCAGTCCACTGGACATCACATTTTTGAAACGGGCAGGGTGAGGTGTTGGCCGTATAGGTACAGGGTTCTTGTCCTGTAGGCCAAGCGATTTCCTAATGCTTCGTCTTTGTTTATTGTTTATGCCAATTATTTTTGCAATCGCTGTGCTGTTTTAGTGCTCAGGTGGTATTGCACATGTGCAATCCGCTTCTAACTAATCATAAATGCTTCTGACAAATCAAAAACCACAAATGATCATTTCAGTGTGTGTAGTCATGTGGCATTTGTTCTGCTGAGAGTATTAACCATTTTCAGAGTGGGTAAACTAAAGCCTGGAAAAGTATCCCAGAATTCCAAAGTGGTGATGATTGGATGGGTTGTTTGTAGCAGCAGACTGACTTGCGCATGAAGCAGCAGTAGAAGCCCAACCACAAAGTTCAGGTTGTGGTTGAGGTGGATGTCTGAGGAGCTTGTCTGAGCATCCTGTTGGGACTGCGACAAGTTTAGGAGACGCACTGTGTTTTTAGCAGTAAAGCAGTTGGAAGCTCTTTGACATTTCTGTGGGTACTGAGACCCGCTTTTTTTCCTGTGTGGTGTAATTCGTATTCAGGTATATTGATGACATTATCTACATATACTTTTTAATGAAGAAGGCTCCAGTCCAACCGGACCACAAACATCCACCGAGGCAAGACGATGCTTAGGAATGTTCTCCTGGAGTGAACCAATGTATTCTGCCACAGTGCATGGCAAGAAAGATGAAGTTGTAAAGAAGCTGGTGCCACCATGTGGCCACTCTGGTTCCATCAGGGTGCGATTTGCATTTGTCACGCGCACGCCTTAAGGTGCCATGATGCCTAGAGACCTAAGCTCAGTGACAGAATGGTGGCTGACGTTGCGTCCGTTGAAAGCAGCACGCAGTTGGATGGTGTAACCTGGACCCACGGGGGACAAAATACATATGGGATGCAAACTCGAGGCGACTCGTGAAAGAACGGTTAGTCCAGGCTTTGATTTTACCAGCATCTAACTAAGAGGGCAGCTGAGCTGCACTGAGATCTTGAACATGTTGGGAATTGGCAGTAGGTAAGTCAGAAGAGCGGAGAAAGCAAGACCAGACCAGAGGGTGGTGTAATCAGGCGCTACACCCCAGCCTTGTCAGCAGTTGGTGGTACTGATCAAGCCGCGGTCTCTGGGCCACCGTGCGTGTTACCGGCCCAGCTGCCCAAGGGCCCGGAGGTAGGGGGGAGGGAGTATTCTGTAACCAAGGGAGACGGCGTGAGCCATCGCTGCGAGCTCCCTCGTGTATGAATGAACAACTGAAGGTGTAGAGAACGGGGCCAGGCTTAGGGAGAGGACGGTCAGATTTAAAACATGGGGAGTTTTTAGGTAGTCTTCGCAATGGTGGGGACCTGTATTTCCTTCAGTTGAAAGAAGGGTAGCAAGTATTGGAGCAAGAGATAGAAATATCTTCAGACGTGAGCGTGGTTTCCCAGCGAGAAATCCTGGAGGAGGGAGCGAGCCTGGTTCCGAGTTGAGTAATTAGGCTTTCGGCTGCATAGGGTACGTGGGTTCAGAGGGGGCCGCAGATAACTAAGGAAGTAGAAGTTTTCGACAGAGACGGCAGCAACAGCATGGGAAGCAACTTGCAGGCGTCTGCTCCTGGCTGTCTTACGTGTCTCTCGTGATGGAACAACTTAAAAGGTTTGCTGTCTGGGCCGCCCCGAACATGAAGGCAGAGGTAAATGAAGCAAGGGCCTCATAGTGTGGAGGAAAAGGGTCAGGGATATGTGAATGAGTGTAAAACACGAAGAGAAAGGACAGAGGAGTAGGGAATATACTGTCCACAAGCGTCTGACAGGCTTAGGAAAGAACCTCTCTTCGTTGTATGGTAGGAACAGAGATCTTTAGCATGGTAGAGAAACACTGGGAGAGGAGAGATAAGGTGGCCATAATAAGTAACAGAGTCTGGAACTGCCTGGAGTTCCTCTTCAAAGGCTTAGTTGCCCTTTTCAGCAAACATACCTGATCTCAGATCAGAAATGGCTGGATCTCAAGTTGGACTGGCCATCAAGCCCTTATCTATGTGAAAGATGAGAGCAGAGGGTCGGCCAGGTCAGAGCAGAGCATCACACATCCTACCATTTACCTACTTATCATTTATTGCCCATTGTCAACTGTATGTCCTAGAGGGCTTTGTTTGTCACGTCTTCTTTGCTTGATGGGCCTCGTGTCTTGCTGTGACAACAGCCGTTTCCAACACATCAATAAAATAACCAAGAAAGCAATCAGGTGTGTTGACAGGGTAACCTTGATTCAGGACCGTCTGCTGTAGTCTTCTGAAAATTGGTTGCTGGGATTTAGGATCAATAGTAGAATGCAGTGAACTGCATCACAGGCTAAAGCAGCAAAGGAATGTGGGACAGCTGGGTAGCCTGGAACCCCAACGTCACTCTTGGCTCAGGTGTTGACCAAAATATCTCTCGATTGGTTAAGATAGTTAAGGACTGCTACGGGGGAATCCAAATATCCTGTTCCTGCCTAAAAGGAAAAGAACAACACTGGCTTCAGGTTTAAAGGCAAAGTGTCTTATAGGAGGAACGAGGTTTACAGGGGTCTACAATGACTTGCAGGAGTAGATACTTTGAGTCTTGCATCACTAAGAGTAAAAAAAAAACAAAAAACTTTGGGACTCCAGGGATGGTTGAAAAGTTGAAGACAGGAGAAATATCAAGGGAAGGACCAGGATCAGCACCGGTCCAGATCTGAGCAGTTGGAGCTTTCAAAGTCTGGGACTAGAACAAACTCCCCTTCCAGGCTGCGTTCATCTTACTAAACGATCAGAGGTCAAGCTGGCGGAGGATCGATGTCCGCAACAGTGGGAATAACTTGGGGAGAACAAAAGAACAACTGAATCTTTAGCGCCAGGGCCTGTAAGCGTTTTTGGTATGTTTTGCCCTCAACCAGCACATCTACAGAGGAAGCTGACTAATCCACACTCATCAGACAGAACTGACCCACAGGCGAATCATGTGATCTGCTCAGCTCCCCCTACGGGTCCCTGGTGTGGGCTGTCTCGGGCTGGAAGGACGTGCGCTTTTTCCAATGTCACTGTTTTCTATAAGCGCAATATCAGGACTTAGTCCTCCGATCGTTCTGACGTACTGAGCCTTGTTCTTCCCCCTTGGCCAGTAAAGCTGTGGAGGAAGAGGAAGCCTGGATCACCAATGTGACTTGAAACGTCTCCAGATTTGAAAGCAATGCCTTAGGTGGAGACCGATATGGCTTCACCTGCTCCGTTTTTATTTGTTTATTTTTTAAATGGAGTAGAAAAAAATCTGCCGCACTTTATCAAAGCCTATCGAAGTCCAACATATCTCAGAAATTAGACTTAGGGTTCATTTAAGTCCTACATGTTTTGCAGTTTCTTTAAGGACTGTAATGTTTAGGGTCTTCAGAACATGTAGATCTTCTGAAGCTTTTTACAGATGATGCCCATTTTTAAGCTGAAATTATGCGTTACCCTCCCTTGTATGATCTCCAGACTTTTTGCATGCATGGTATTGAAAGTATTTGTCCACAAGATGGCAGGACACACCCAAAATGCACTTGATGAACAAGCCTCTTTCAATTCAGCCAGTTAGCTTCGCACTAGTCAGGAGCTTCACATCAATGCAACCATGTCTGCTGAAGGACATCCACATTTTTATGTTTTCCCCAGGGTTACATCAGCTGTGTGGTTTTACTTTTATTAAATTGGAGGGCTTAAAGATGCTAAATACCTCTGCACAATGTGCAGTGAAAACATGGTTATACACGCTTAACCTTCTTAGTATGAATTTCACCTCAGAAAATATTTTTTGGGTGAAAAATTGAAAACCCCTGACTGAATCTTGAGTGTCTAGATGATCCCTAGACAGTTTGTGTGGGAGCTAAATGTTACAACAGCATAGCTGTCAATACCTTGACAGCATTCCTGCTGTTCCTTTGTGGAGTCTGGTCCTCCTATTTTTAGTCGAACTGTTCATTTTACCCTCTCAATGTCTGGACCAGGGGTCTGCTGCCCTCCTGCTGGACCGCAGTCACATACCGACCCCCAGATACCCACACGTCCAGTGCCACGCCCCAGCTTAAATAACTTTCTCTTCCTTGACACTCCTTCATTCAAGGGGTTGTCGACCAGGCGGATGTATGGTTGCGGAGGCTAGTGGATTTGGCCAGGCAGACTCCATTGGCAAATGACAAAATAGTTCTGGTCTGTTGGATCACCGTCGGACAAAGAGAACATTCCAAACTTGAACTGAAGTCCGGCTGAATTATTCATAACCAGCTCCTGGTTCGACTGTCGAACTGCTCAAGATTTTTCAACTGGGTCATCTCTGAACTGTGTGGGAGAATATCAGAGCAAGACAGAGGACACTGGTCCCAACACACACTGGGATCTCTAAAGGAATTCTAGTGGTAAATATTCCATAGACTGGCAATTTAAATAGATCAAACTGGCTGACACGTTGGATAATTGGTTGTGACTGCAATAATGCTGTGAACACGTTTTCTCAGACTAAGGCCTGAATCAGCTGTGTTTGGAGGCAAAGTCTGTGGCCATTTTGACATGTTTTGTTTGTGACAGTTTGTGAGTCACACACACCAAAATAGAGACAGAAATACTTTGCATGCCCGTGAGGAAGAGACAGCACTCTGAGCAGCCGGAGGGAAGACGTCTGGGAGAGAGAAAGTGGGAGAGGAAGAGCTCCTCAAAACCACACACACACCGTCGTCTCTCCTGCTCTGGAAACAACAGGCAGTGGGGGGTCACCGTAACAGGGGGAGCACACCATCACCTGGACAACCTGACACCGCTCATATGTAGCTGTCACACTAAAGTGATCAAAGTCAACGGTGAGCACAGCTTGGAATCCTCAGGCTCGGGGGAAAGGGGCCAGCAGGGGGAGAGGGCGCTGACATGAATCCTCAGGGTGGGTATAATTTAAACCCGGCGGCAGTGCTGTCCCCTCTGGGTGCCGTCCGACTGACCCAGCTCGCCTTCGGCTGTGCCGCCGTTGCCTTGGTGACTCACAGCGGCGGTGCCGGCGGCGCCCATGGCGTGTTCTGCCTGGCGTCGTGGGGCGCCTGCTTCGCGCTCTCGGCAGTCATCTTCTCCCTGGACGTGACGCGTCTGCAGTCGCGTCTCCCCCTTTCCTGGGAGAACCTGACGGTGACGGTGGCCGCGGTGGCCACTCTGCTCCTCCTCACCGCCTCCGTCATCTACCCCGTCTACTTCGTGCGTTCCGAGTGCCCCTACAACGACTGCGAGGCGAGGAACCTCCGCATCGCTGCCGCGGCCTGCTCCTGGGTGGCATGCGGCGCGTACGGCGTCGAGGTGTTCCGTTCGCGCGCCACGCCCGGACGGGCCGCGGCGTACATGGCCACGCCCTCCGGCCTCCTCAAGGTGGCCGAGGTTTACGTGGGATGCGGCATCGTCTTGGCCCTCTGCAGCGGGAGCGAGTTCTGGCGCCACGCGGCGACCGCGTTCTGTGCGGCGGCGTTCGCCCGCGTGCCTTGCCGGGACCACTCTGGCCGTGGCATGGCGTTCGCGGGCGGCCGGTCCTCCCGTGCCACGCCCCCCGCGCCTCGCGCCCCTGTCCGCGCTTGCTGCCGTGCTGCTGTGCCTGAGTGCCTCCGTGACGTGGTCCGTGTTCTGCTTCGACAGGAAGTACGGCTCGCCGCTCCGCCCACAGGGCTGCCCCCGCGGCAGGTGCGCCTGGGACAGCCAGCTCGCCATCGCCGTGCTCGGCTTCATCAACCTAGCTCTGTACATTGCAGACCTCTGCTATTCCCAGAGAACACGCTTCGGAACGCTACAGCCACGTGTGTAGCTTCACGCCTCGAGCCACCGAATACGCCCACGGAGGACCACTGGACGTTTGATTGTGTGCCCAGTATTTCTATCATTTCTCTTCAAAACACAGATCCGCATCCCTTTCATCGTGACCCAGGAACATGAGCCACGTTCCATCTCAGGTTCTTAACACTGGTCGCCTGTTGTGATGTCGTGCCTTTCTACCATTGTATGGCCACCCCAGTTCTACACAGGGCTATACGTCCACCACCATCCCCCAGACCTTAGCGCCTTGCCCCAGGCTGGATGGAGGGTGGGGGGGGGTGGGGGGTTGGCCAGCTGGCCAGCCCCTGTCATAGTCAGCATATTCCCTCTCCTGGAGGACACAGCCGCCCATCCAGCCAGCTCAGCAACATACCATTAGGGTCGGCAGATTTCTCACTCAACTCTTCATTTTCTATCTCTGTTTCTCTCTTTCTCTCTCTCTCTCTCTCTTTCTTTCTCTCGCTCTGATATTGCTTATCATTTTATCTGCTTCTCCTGCACCCTTTTGTCATCCAGACATGGCTATTAGTTATCCTAGCTTATCGGTTCTTCGTTTCAGTCCTCCTGCATTCACCTCTCTCTCTCTCTCTCTCTCTTCTCTCATCCCTCGCTCCCCTCCCTGTTGGCTGACTGAACATGTAGACCACCGTAAAGGAGCACAGAGGGCAGACACACACACAGGCTAGACCTGAGGTTGCCATGGAGATATAAAGGCTGTTTATATTTTAGTGCATTATGCTTTTTTTGTGAGCCGCTGAAAATTTCTGGACTTGTGTTTCTCTCGTACAAAGAACATAGCCATGATGATTTTAGCCATGGTGGGTTTTTTTATACACTGGGAAATGGAAGTTGCTGGTATTGGTGTTTTAATAAAGAGCAACAGAGACTCCCAAGTGTTTCTCATTTAGCTGTTACGAGGGGTTTCTGCTAATGGAACTTTTCCTAGTGACTGATAAAGCAACAATGGTCATAATTACAGAATAAGCACATGCTTTAGGTGTGTACAGCACTGTGTGTGTGTGTGTGTGTGTGCGTGTGCACGTGTGTGTGTGTGTGTGTGGCCACCCGTCCGATAGCACATCCCCTTCAAAAGGTGCTTACTGATAAAACAAGCAGGGGATAAGACTGCTGACTCGCTGATGTAGATAATCGCTCTTCTTTTTTCAGACTGTCGTTGCTTTTTCTGCTTCGCTTTGCTTTCTTTCCTCTTCCTCTCTCTCTCTCTCTCTTTCCTTCCTTCTTCCTCCCTCTCTTCTGAATCCCCTGTCCCCCTGTTAAGGGAGGCTGTAATAGACAGATGGAGGAGAGACAGAGATTGGAAGTAGAGGGGGATCTGTGTGTGTGTGTGTGTGTGTGTGTGTGGGGCCCCCCCTTAGGTGACAGTCCACACAGATCAGCTCAATCCTTCATCGCTGAGCCAGCGTGGGCCACAATGCCTTGCCGATTTCCCATCACCCCGCAGGGCTGCTTAGGGGCTGTGACATCTCTGCATCATCCGTTTGGCTCCGACACCGACAGTCTGGCAGGCCTCTGTGTGTGTGTGTGTGTGTGTGTGTGTGTGTGTAGTGCGTGCGTGTGTGGTGCGTGCGCATGTGTGTGTACATACAGCTCAGGAGCTACTAACAGGAAGCCCATGGGGCCTTTCACTCTCTTTCAGAATCAGTGGAGTGGAATGCCAGCGTGGTCTTCCTCGCGGTATCCGCGGCCACTGTGCGCGCGCGTGCGCGATCGTGTTCTGCTCTGTGCCCACATCTCCGCAGTGGGGGAGATCAGGCGAGACAGCTGTCTGTCAGCAGCCAGAAAACTTCGCCGCTACAGGCTTCTGGGTAGGAGCCCGAATCGTAGCCCCCTGTCACTGCATATCAGTCGCGAACAGAAGTGTTGGTCAGAAGGTTGTGGGTGTAGGGTGACCAAATCTCGGTCTTATAGGATAAAGAGACATTTTGAAGCAGCATTAAGCTACAACACAGCGGGGGCCATAGTGTGTTTTTCAGCACGTCCATCAAGATGAATGCATCAATATTAATTAAAAGTAATTAGACGTCTTTAATAAATTAGAAACGTTGTTTATCGTAAACTGTGCAAATGGGAGCAGACTTTTAATGACGAACCCGTGGAGCGCATCTAAAAACGAGTTAATTTGTATTCATCGCGTGTTGTTCAGGCGTAGCTGAGCGCGCCACTACTGCTGGTTTGGCGCGAGGTTTAGCAGCGTTCCTCGATCCGCTGTTTCATTACCGAGAAAGGTGGGACTTCAAAGAGACCCTCGCATCAAGAAATACGCACACCTGAGGAATGGCGAGTGCCCTGTGAATGCCACATGCTTCACGGCGCTCGTGCCCCAGCAGACCCTTTGTATTGTAGTTTTAATCCGGTGGCCGCCGTGGTAATTTCGGCGCTCGTGGCGAGATACGAACTGAATACAGAAATTCAGTGGAACACCTTGCGTGGGTCTCTCTCTCCCTCTCTCTCTCTCACTCCCTGTCTTTGTTTGAGCGAAATGAGTCCCTTAAGAAAATCTGTCAGTCTATGGATTTAGCTTTGCGCATCTCTCGACATGCCAACACCGCCTAATCACAGTGACATAAATCGTCGTCCACGCTTCGCCCGGATTCCCTTGTAGACTGAACTGATTCATATATTTCCGTATTTTAATAAATCTGAGGGGATTTGGGGGTGAAAGCGAATGAGTGTTGGCACGCTCCGGCAGGCACAGAGAGGCATATTGTGCCCACGCGAGGAGGATTTAATTGAGTTATTCAAAAAATCCAATCGGGTCTCCCATGGCAAAGTCAGCTTTCCCCAACTTTATGTCAAGTTTAGATCAGCAAGCAGACTCCATCTTGTTTTTAAGTTGATTTTCATAAAATAAATCAATTAAGAAATAGGTAAATAAACAAACAAATAACGGTAGGCTAATAGAAAGTATTTAAGTCTCTCACTCTAAGGTCTTATTATACACTTTTACACTTTTCGTACACAACCTTTTTCGCTAAAACAAAAAAACTAAATGAAACGTGTAAGCATTTAAAGGTATAATGATATTTTGAGAGTAACAATTTTGAGAGTACGATGGTAATTAATAGCACGGCAGACTGGAGACGAACACATTCTTGCTTTGGCGTAGGGTGCGTGCATCTCTCTCTTTCTGTTCAAGTCCCACGCGACCCCGTTAGGCGCCCATGTCCCCAGCGACCTGTAATATAAGGCAACAGTTTGGTCTCCCAGCGTTCTGTTCTGGTACGTCCTGTAATATCGATTGACTGAGTGATTAATTGAGTAGGATTTGCCATAATTTCAGACGTTCCCTTACCGCCCTGGTCTTGTTATGACTGCATAACCTGAATACCGTGCGTGCATACCTACTTGAATGTGCTGCTCCTGCTTGATCTAATGTTGCCCAGCTGGCGGCGAAAGACAGCTGTTCTGTTTAGCGTCCTGTATATACCGCGATAAAGCACGAACGCTATTCCGCAACCGACATTCTTCCCACAGCTTGTCAGTGTCAGTCAGTGTCTGTCAGTGTATTTCCCTGTCAGTGTATTTCGCTTGCTATGTCACGTGTATCATACGATAAAATAACCTGTTCCAGCAGTGTGAATCGTGTGCTGTTGATCGTTTATGCTTTACTAACGATTAATGTATTTTCACTGGTCCTCGTGTCATATTAAACATCATCATAATCCTTAATTACGGATGATTTGTGTCTGCTGGCCTTTCAGCTGAGATGGACATTTGATGTTTGATGCATAAAAACCGAAGCAGAGAAAACACACAAACACACTGGAGACAGGAATCGTTTGGACTCCAGGATAATCCGATTTAAATCGTCTGCAGATTGTCAGACGCGGGGTGTGTCCTGATCCTCGTTGAAACCCCATGTGAGCAAGTCATCTGCCTTCGACACTCCTGAGAGCTTAGACGATGATGGTGCAACTAGTAGCTAGTACCCCTGTCCGGCATGACCTGAAAATATATGATGTTCAAAGACGTGCTTTGCACTTCAGTGTATTGTTGATCTATATATGAAACTGGTCACCTTAGGACAGGTAATTAAAACATGTGAATTATTTTGCCCACAGTTTTGCATTTTTACTTACATCGCAGCCATTCTCAGTGCGTTCTTTCGAAAGGGTCACTCGTAATTAAAGGATAATGTGGTAAAGGTAACTTTCCCAGTGCTGGCTCTGACGCATCAGTGTATGTAACTGATTTAGCTTCCCTGCTCTGTATTAATTAGATACTCGTGTGCAGTTGGGACAGGAGAAGAACTAAAAAAAAAAACATTCAACTATTTTGTAAATAGAGAGGAATCACACCTTGACAGAACTCCGGTAATTGAGCCAAAATAAATATACTTATACTTATAAGACACGTTTGATTAACACAATATTGTCAACACGCAACATTTAACTGTTACAAACGTTTTGTTGCTCAATTTCAACATCTTGAGACACGTTTCAATTAATATATCCATTCAAGTGAAGCGACACTGAATCACAGCCAAAACTGCAGAACCTTTTTAAAACTCTAGAAAAAGCTGTCTGTCACCTCCGTGGCCAGTATCACACTCTGAGAAGATTCTGCTCCAATATTACCACTTGCAAAAAATGATGCAATTCACCTACAAGCTGAGAGCAAGCACTGAGAACCCAAAATAGTCAGGAGATGCCTTGTAAGTGAACCATCCATGGTAGCAAGCTTCACTGAAATTACTAAGGACATAAAACGCGGATTCACAATCACTGCATCTTGGCATTCCTCAGCTCTCTGTGTATGCGTGCGTGTTTGTGCATTCTCATATATATTTTGTATCTGGGCAATGGCTGGCAATAAGTAATATCTGTCTTATCATAAAATGCACGGGAGTAGCATATGTTAAACCATTTCTGTTTATTTGTGTGTCCATTGTTCAATAATTCTTTCATGTTGTAGATTTACTCGCGTCTCTGTTAAATAACCCCAAAAAAGTTGCTGCTAATAAAAGAACTGTTTAGCAGCACAAGAGCGCGACCTGCATCTGGTATTCATGTCTGAATCCTAGTTATGCCACTAAAGAAAAACTAACAGCAACATTTGCTAATAAACGGAAGCACGAGCTGTCAAGGTCCTTTTGAGCCTTGTATTCTCTCGCGTGGACACTAAACAGTGCTTGTTGTTTGAAAGATGTGTCGAAATATCCCCATTTGCCCCAGTGCAACGGAACATTTTCGCTTATATTGGAATTTTAGAAACTATCACTTTACTGTCACTCGTAGTAAAAATATATTATATTTATTTCTTGATAACACTATCTCCAGGCAACGACGTCCCTTCGTGGATCAGTAATAGCCTATGGGAGCCAATACATGGCCATGCATGGTTCCCATAAATACGTTTATATTGTGAGCTAATCATTAAGACCTATAGAGCAGTAATCTAATATAGAGTTTCTACTGTGTCCTTCAACTTTTCTCGAGCTACAACTAACAGCTTGTGTTATAGACTAGCCTGGAGCAGTTTCCATTTCTGGTGACGTCTCGCAGGGGCTGCGTTTCTATAAACACAGCCTAGTTTCATGCGTGCGTGGCTTTGGACTTGACCTATATTCCTGCTATACTGCCTTTCCATATTTACTAAAGAAAATGATGCAACGGCGTCGTTATCTTACAAATCCAACCCCCAAGACTGGAGCAGATTCCATACGCTTGCACTGATTCGCGGAAAGAGGGCCGAATCTCTTCCGCCATTGGTCGAACCGTTTTTCACTCAAAGCTTCTCCTCGGAACACGTGGGGAGGACAAGGAGGAAGCCACGTTGACACAAAAAGTGGTGTGTTTTTAACCTTAAGACCGGGTTCTAGTACAGTCGCAGCGTTTTGGTTAAGGGGTTAGCCGTAAAGGTGAGTGATCGAGGTTGCCGCGAATGTGTCTGGTTTACAGGAAACAGTTATTACCGGTTTCATTAATGATGTTACAATGTTCGCCGCATATGAACAGGAAACTGTCCATTGTCCCTACCCTCGTCTCTGTTATTTTGCTGCTACCGTTGTGTTTACACCCGGCTAATCCCATGTTCGCTTTCAAGATCACAAATAACAACATGGCTTGCTTGATACTTTTTGTTCAGCACTAGATTAGATTATCTGACAATAACCTGTGCTGAGGCCCAGTGTGATACCCAGCCCGACGTTATGGGCTAATGCCAACCTGTTATGTCTGACGTGTAAATGTAGTCCTTCTACCTGTTACATTTGCCTGATAAAGAGCATAACCGGTTCGTTCTTCTGATTCACAGGTCTGCTAGGCTAAACCATGAGTGTAGGGTTCATTGGTGCGGGCCAGTTGGCACACGCCTTGGTGAAGGGTTTCACCGCAGCGGGTAAGACCCCGGCCGAAGCCATGTGAACTCAACGTTGTTTAACACACTACCAACAAGAACCTTATTCACTTGTTTATTCCTGAGCTTGATACGTCAAGGAGGGATAGATGGGCATAACGTAGATTGCATGGTTCAAAACTCTTCAGTGTGTTTACAGACTGCTTGTAAAGTTTGCTTGGAGTGTCGTGATCAGTGGTTCTTGCATCCGCTGGCTATGCCTTGTGTGTCTGCCGGTCCTCTGTCTCGCCTGTCCTTGGTTTCACCTGTCCCCTTTGTCTTCAGGTGTGATTGCAGCTCACAGGGTCACTGCCAGTTCCCCCGATACAGATCTGCCTACAGTGACTGGGCTCAGGGTCAGTATGTCAAACCCCAGCAGGTGTGTGTGTGCGTGCGCGCGTGTGCATCCATGTAACCTGCCTGGCAACCCTTGAGTGTTTTGGTTTTATATGTATCTAGAAAATGGGAGTGAACTTCACAACCAGCAACAAGGAGGCAACCCACAAGAGTGACGTGCTTTTCTTGGCCGTGAAGCCCCACATCATCCCCTTTGTCCTGGATGAAATCGGGCCGGACATCGAAGACAGGCACCTCATCGTGTCGTGTGCTGCTGGTGTCACCATCAGTTCTATTGAGAAGGTTGTGGGACAAGACCAACACAGCACTTCTGGTGCCCTGTATTTAAAGCTAACTTCTGCCCATCAATCTCACCATCCTAAAATAGGGCACCTGTCCATCTTTTAAAGCCTCTGTTTGTAAATACTTTGACAGTACATTGACTTATGCTCGCTTCTAGTAAACACAGCTATTTCTGAGCCTGTCATGGCACTGTTTGACTAGTACCTGCTTGGTGTGTGTTTGGGTATAATTGGCCCTGCTGTTTAGAATACTCTTGCTTAAACATGCATATTGTATTTATTCTGTTTCTGCCGCTCCACTACATACACTAGTCCCCAACTCTGTGCATGATTCTCTTTTATAAACCCACTCCAGTTCTTGTATTCCACATTCCCTTTCACAGAGTTCCCTGCAACAAAGACCTTGTTTGTTTGATTTCTTCAATTATTGATCCTAGTTACTGAAAAGCATCATGAATGCAATGGGGCTTTGCTTGTTTTTTGTTTTGGTGAAACCAAAGCTCTTTTGGTGTGTGTTTTTTTTTGGGGGGGGGTTTCTACCACTGAATAAGTTTGCTGAACCCATGCTGTAATGCAGCACCTAACATGCATCTATTTCTCCTCTGTGTCCTACCCTCTCTTACTGCATCCATCTTTTCTCCCCCTCCCTGTTTCTCCCTGTATCTGCCCCCCCTGCACTTCTTTCTCTCACGCCACCTGCAGAAGCTGCTCCAACACCGCGCCGCCCCCAAGGTGATCCGCTGCATGACCAACACTCCGGTTGTGGTGCGGGAGGGAGCCACGGTCTACGCCACGGGCACCCACGCCGAGGTGGAGGACGGGCGGCTGCTGGAGCAGCTGATGGCAAGCGTGGGCTTCTGCACCGAGGTGGAGGAGGACCTGATCGACGCCGTCACGGGCCTCAGCGGCAGCGGACCCGCTTATGTGAGTGTGTGAGTCAGGCTGGCGGTCCGGGGGGGAGGGGCCGCGGTTCCGACCCAGGCCAGCATGAAGCAGGCTCAGACTCTCTGCGCTTGGGAACGCGGCTGAGATTGTGATCTGTCGCGAATGGGATTACAGTATGCCTTGTTTCTCGACTGGGTCTCGCCATGAACCCGCGGTGGTGCTGGTAATCATGTTTTCCAGATACTCCAGAATCCTACTGTCCAACTACTAAGTGATTTTCAAGCCTGTGCTTCATTTGTGACGATACAAAGAAGGCCCTTTGTATTGGCTATATAAAGAATAGGACAGTACAGAACAACGTTATTCGTATAGTAGTAAGATCGGCCGGGTTGACCAGTGTTGGGACAGTAAGACCAGTGTTGGGACAGTAAGACCAGTGTTAAGACAGTACTATCAACAGTTCTGACAGGCTTTTCCGTCAGCAAGCAGCTCATTGGCTGGGTTTGTGTGCATTCAGGCTTTCACGGCTCTGGATGCTCTTGCTGACGGCGGGGTGAAGATGGGCCTGCCAAGGAGACTGGCCGTGCGGCTCGGAGCACAGGCCCTTCTGGTCTGTAAGAGCACAAACACACATCGACTCTGACATGTCCCAAAAAAAAAAAAAAAAAAAGCACTCCGTTTAGCACTTAGCTACTTTCCTTATGCCAAAACACGAAGAACATCTAAACAGAGCATGAGAAGATTTTAAAGTGTAATATAATTATGTAGTGACCATGACTTTATGTAATGGTAGGCAGACGTGCACACACAATACATTTTCCTGGGTTTTTTTGAGTGCGTTTTGTGTTTGACTGCCGTGTCCTGTGGTGTCTCCCACCTGAAGGGCGCTGCTAAAATGCTGCTGGATTCAGAACAGCACCCGGGCCAGCTGAAGGACAATGTGTGCTCACCAGGGGGCGCCACCATCCACGCCCTGCACTTCCTAGAGAGTGGTGGCTTCCGGAGTCTTCTCATCAACGCTGTGGAGGCTTCATGTATCAGGACCAGGTACTCTCTCTCTCTCTCTCTCTCACTCACACACACACACACACACACACACACACACGTGTGTGTGTATATATATATATATATATATATATATATATATATATATATATATATATAATTTTTTTTTATATGCCTTTATTTCTCTTATATACATGGACAGATGGGCAGATGCTTCAGAGATGACCTTCATCTCCAGCATGCATGTATTTTAACAAGCTCTCCTGGTTTCCATCTGCAGGGAATTGCAGTTTCTTGCTGACCAGGAGAAGATTTCTCCTGCTGCCATCAAGAAGACCACACTGGACAAGGTGATGCAGCAGCCTGGTGTCTCAGACACGTCAGTGGGCACCAAGAGCAGAGTGAACCTCTTCAACAACATGAGTGGAATAAAAAAACCCTAAGGACATCTCCGCACAAACTCACACACACACACACACACACAAATTTCATTATGTGCTTATTCAGGCACATATTAATACTTTCCAGCCATTCCTGCAAATGGAGACAATATCAACCCAGACAAACACACACACAGTTTCAGACTGAGATGAACAGAAGTGCATTTCCAGCGTGGTGTCTGTCACCTCATACCTCCCTGTAGCCGCCGCTCCCTGGAGAGCTGTGTGAAGAGCTAAAGGCACCAGATGCTACATGTGACGTTACAGAGGGCTGTTTTGGGGGGGGGGGTTTGTTTGTTTTGTTTGTTTTGTACTTCATGTCTTTAAAAACGTTCAACCACAAACCCAGTGGATCCAGTGGATATCATTTATTCTCATCTGTGTTGGATTTAAAAAAAAATTTGTTGAGTTCGTGTCTATAATTTTCAGGCCCAAACAACATTGCATGTACTTTAAACCTTTATTTCTTAGTGCTCTGCTTTAGCACATGGTCATTATATATTTATTAGCACTGCGTGGTTATTGGCCGTAGTGCTTCGCTGTGTCTACCCAATTGGGTTGCAAAGAATTTCAAAAAATTCACAGAGATTTCCTCATCTGTTGAAGCAGTGAAGGCACACATAAAAAGTGCCTCCATTTACGGTCTTTTTTTTGGAAGCCTTTTGCTATCTCTGTTTCTGTGCAGAAGCCCTTTACCACAGGATATGAAATGAAGTTGCTATCTTGAATATACTTGATATGTAGCTCAATTTCAAGCTTTTATTATAAATAAGTTCAATTTATATAGCGCCATTCTCATATCCACATTCACTTTACAGAAGCCTTATAAAGAAGTTGCTTTATATATGAAGTTTTGACAATTTAAAGGATAAAAATGATTGACGAAAGCTCGTGTTTTGTTATCTGTTTTAAGAAGTTAGAGTATTTTGTCATGAGAATAAATGGTTCACTTCCTCATTCAGTCTCCCATGGATATTTGTTTCAATACCATTAAAACTCTATTAAAGGTACAATCTCGAAACAAGAAATATTTTGTATTTAACATATTTTATGTTGACAATAGTATAACTAAATCACTTCAGAGAGCTTCTGTTAAGGAAAAGGTCCTTTTCAAATTTTGTTCCTGGTGTATAATTATAGTAAGTATGAATTATAAATGTCTCCGTAATTGAATTAACTAGAGACCTTTTCCTCAAATCCGTTAGTCAGCCTTGGAAGACAAGCAGCTTTAAGAGCCTTTAATTACCTGTGTGCTATGCCATTTGTAGATATGCAGCACAGGTTTCAATAGCTACGAACTGTGACATGTAAATGTATTGCAATGTTAATCACCAGCTCCAATCCTGCATTTGAACCTTCATCGCTGTTGCGCCACTTCAGATCTAGTCACGTAAATGTCACGTTTTACATGGACCATTAAGAGTAACATGTTTGGTACGTATTTGCCTGTGATAAGGCAGGGGCACTGAATGGCCACTGAGTGGGTAATCCTTGAAGGTTTTCAAGGGCTTTTGTCGGCCTTCGGTTTTACCTTCATTATGTGATATGCTTTCTGCTACCATAAGCAATCCCATCTTCAAATAAGATAAGTGAGTGATGGACGCCATACGCTAGCCTCGCCGAGTTTCGGCCATACCTCTCAAACGAGTCGGCGCACTTTGAATATCGGGTTTTGTTTTGTTTTGTTTTTTTTCGTAACTTCCCGTTCGTGTTATTCCAGCGCAGGCTGGTTTTCTTTCCAGCGGTCTGTGATCCAGAACTGAGCATGCTCCTTTAAGGCTCTTTTTAGCACTGGGCCGCTCTGTTCTTCTGACTTGAAGGTGTACCTTTCGAGGTTCTGCACGTGTGGAAGCGGGCAGCGATCTCCCTCACGCATGTGCCGTAATTCTAGAACAGGGCTCCTCCTTTTGGCCATCTGTTGTCACAACTGTAGGGGGGGGGTCATCGGTAATAGTGGTCCGCGTTCATCTGCTCGGACGTCTGCTGTTGGTGGTCTTTCTTCTCAATGGCCTGTCAAGCAGTTGTCTTTGACTCTTTTTATTCTGATATGTTTACTCTGATGGTCATTATGTTGTCAGACACCAAGAACATGGTACAAAAGCAAAGCTTATTAGCACCAGCAATTCACTGCTTAATGCAAAACAACTGCAAAGCCAATTATGCAAATAACTTTTTGAGACCTTATAATAAGGTCAAAACATATAAAACGTGCTGTAATTTCTAAATGGCTCTTCCAGAATGAGTAAGAGTACTGTACTTTTATAGCTGATAGTGTGTGCTTGACATATTGTGTCATTTTAAACAGACCTTAATCAGCAGAAAGCCTTGCCAGCTAAGCCCTTGTGAAACAGCTATTGCAGGACAAACAGTAGTTCACATGCATAGAGAACAAACATTGTGCAAGTCAGCTCTGAGTCTTGTAAGCTTCCTTGTTGCATATTTACTGTAAAATGCAAACTCACCGAAGTGCATAATTGCAATTCATTCCTTCATTTGAGACCAGAAATTTGCCCTGAAATTGCAATAGTTTTTAACACCTTCCTGTTAAAACCGTATCGCTGTTAACCTTTCAGTGATGAGATGCAAGACCATATTGTCAGATTAAAACCACGTCTTCATTTTACTTTTCAAGATTTATGTAGCACATTACCTCTGTAAGTGTAGTGAGAGCTTGTGTTCACTGTCTGTGTGTGGGTACAGCCTGAAATTCTCCTGTGATAAGGAGGGTATGCTCCCAACGCCACTGGTATTACATGAGACTGCCAGAGGCTCTGACTATTTATAGAGCAGAATTTTGTATGGATTTTTCCCCTCTCACCAGCTGACACAAAGACGAGCCATGATTGGTCACCTGGAGAGACAAGCGCCTGTTTTAGAACCCTGCTGTCAGCGTCATTTGCAATGGGACACCTTGAAGACGCCCCTCCATGTCAAAGTTCAAGCTGAGGAAGTCACTCTATGATGCAAGTGGAAGTGAATGGTGGACTGTCAAAGTTTGTGTTAAAACATCAGGGAACTGCGCCATCGTTATAGCAACAGTACCAAAGTTTTTCAGCGTATGCCGAAGCGTAGTATTTCAACCCAAGTAATACAAGGTCACGGGACCCGTGATGAATATACTGAATCCAATTCGTTTGCAAACAATTCTGCACTTAAAATTGCTGGCAAAGGTGCCGTGCAGATTAGCCCTCCTCATTATGGAAGAGACTAATAATGAGAAACCAGTCGATGCGTCCGTCTCATTTTTTTTGGGAGGGGGGGGGGGGTGTTTTCACATCGCTCTGGCTCGCCGAATGACAAGCAGCGGCAGGATTAGTTCCAGTGTCACTGCGGCGATTAGGAATACCGGCCTTGTGCGGCGCCTTCCGAAGGCCACTGTTTATTTGTGCGCGCGCATGGCGGGAAGTGGGGCGAGCGCTAAACTGTTTGGCTAATCCCTTTTTTATTCCAGAGGTTACACCTCGCCTGCCACCGCTCTCAAACACTGATAACTCCTCACCCAAAACACCTCCTATTTTAACGCCGTTTTCCATTTTTGCTAAGAAAAATGTGCTGGATTTGGCATTCTAAATCACTTTGTCTCGTAAAAAAACGTAATTGCCAGGTTTTTGGACTTAGTATTAGTCATTCTTCATGGGAATTTTGTGACCTTTGGGCAGGGTGGGGGGGGTACTGACTGGAAACATTTCCACCAAGGAGGAAGGCTTGTTCTCAGGGCCACCCGAGCCCCCGCTAGGTGCTTAATTGCCCTCTTTGCTCTGCACAAGTCGCACCAGCATGAGTGTACCCAGGAAAAGCTGAACAGAGAAAGAGAAGTAGAAGAGAGAAACTGGGGACAGGTCTGAGGCCAGGTGCCACTGTTCACCTCCTGCCCCCGTGAATCATCACTTTGGCTTCCTATTCTAAAGCCAGCGGCTCCGGCCGGACCCAGCTCTCTGCTTGCCCATGGAGAGGGATGCAAGCTCTACTTGGATATAATTAGGCTGAAAGAGGTCACTGTGGTATTGCATTAATCCAGCATTTCTCCTACGGGACCCTTAATAGACCTTTGCAACAAGCCAGTGCCGTAGATCTAATGTCACATACAGGGCTCGACACGTTGCGTTTCAACAACAATTAAATTCTTATTATATCTGAGCAGGCTAAGAATAGCTTTAGTATAAATTTCATTGTGATTGGTGATTCTCCAAGGACTATCCTGGAAACCAGGACAGTATTAGTTGGGTCAAGTCTGGAGCAAACCAACTCCACTGAAGCAAATGTATTTGCTTAGTTCTAGTGTTGGGTCAGGGTTAGGGTTAGGTTGCTGGATACCTGCAAAAGATTATGACACTTTGTCAGACATGAATTTCATTTCCACCTGTCACTCTGGTGCCTGAACCTTCAATGACTGTTGTCATAAAGCTTGGATCTTTGATGTCTGTGTTGACCCAGCAAACATTATTGTCTCTTATTGGCTGAAATGACATAAAATGCAAATATTTGCAAATGTTATCCTCTAAGGTTTAGACAAGGTATTTTACTATCCAGACTTTTTTTCAAGGTGCACAGGGACTACAGCCCAGGTGAAAACCTAGCAACGCCATGGCAGGGAAGCACAAAATGTGTTTCCCTCTGAAGGCAATTCATGTATAACAAGTTTGAATAACAAATAACGTATAACCAATTTATAACATTTATAACACATTTAATATATTCCAGAGTCCCTGTTCCCCAGGGAGCAATAGTTTTAACTGAATTTTGTAGAATATATGCATTACTGTTGTTACTTTTTACTATAGCTTTTATTTATTTTTTCTTATAAATCATCATTATAGTGGATAACGTGTTCCTGTTATCATGTATTCGTATATTTTCCTTTTAATATGTAGCATAGATCATACATATGAAAATAAAAACTGCACTTTCTTCCATGTGTAGGCTTAATAAACGTGCCTCTGTATAAGCATCATACTACAATGTTTAGTTCCAATCTAGGCCCTTGTCCACCATCACATTGGCCTCTGTTTGGGTGATTCATTGAAGAAAGGCTTTGTGCAGTGTTTTAATTTAGTACTTTAGATTAAACATTAAATGTTTTTTTTCTGTTGCTTCATTGTCCATATATTGCAAATGCAAACTTTTGTCTGTTGTATTTTGTTTTTTTTTCTTTAACTTTGTAAACTTTTAAAAATCTTTTTATTTAAATGCTTCAAATGTCTACATTTAAGTGAGCATTGTTATATTTCTAAATGATGCATTTCCTGTGATATAATGTAGCTCTCAATTCCTGACTAAGATAACAGGTGGTTGGTTAGACGTGGCGAGAAGTGTAAATATTCCTTTAAGACTTTCTTTGCAAGTTGCGTAGATCCTTCATGAATGAAACCATGTGACCAAACATCATATGACGTCTGGCCTCGGCACAAGAGAAAGAGGATCAACAAGGAGAAGACTGGAGTGTTCAACAATTTCTTACACAACATCGACAAACTTAACTGTTGTCGCTTGCGGTTTTACCCTCTAGTCCTTTCTGGTGTCGAGGACGGTTCCCGTCGCGATTCAGTAAGTAAATTCGCTGTTATTAGCGGGGAAAACGACCTGGCCAAGTTGTCTTACTCTTGAAGGCAGCCGTGTCAGACTGGCTAGCTTGCGGGCTGTTTTGCTGAGTGAGCACGCCTCGGCTCTCCCTTCGCCCGCCTCTCCGGTGCGTGTTGTTGGCTCTGCCTTTGCGAAGCGGCATCATGCCGATGCGAAGGGACGCGCGTTAAAGGGCTAGCCGTGCTGATTCATCACCACTGGGTCATTAAGCCCCATGTTCGGCGAGAACACCCACAGTCATGCCGACACGGGGGGTCCTTTAACCGGCAGACAAAGGTTTTTTTTGTCATTACGAAAGACATTAGATTGCGTTAGTAAGTGTTCGGTGTAAAAAAAAAATATATATATATATATAATATATTTTTTTATTTCCGGAGCCCAGTCAGTCAAGTGTGACGGCTGGAGTGGGTGGCTTGACGGCTGTGTTTCCTTTTTTGAGGTTTTCGACCATTGTCATCGCGGCAGGAGCCGGTGTTAACGTTGTGTATGTGGGAATGTGGCTCGCGTAGTGGCGAAACCGGGGGGTGTTCGTCGAGAAAAACGTGACCGTGAGCGAACGAACCAGCCATATCCAGAGAGCTTAGCTAGTCGGCTACCCAGCGGGAGCACTGCTGGTTCATCACAGCCCCCCAAAAACCCGAGGCAGCCGGAAAACACCGTCTCGTCAGCCGCGACAGATTGCTTAGCTAGCCAAGGTAAGTGGAGGTATTATGTAGAGGGGGTGGGTGGGGGGCAGGTTACTGAGTTATTTTTCTTACAGGGAACTGACATGAGCTGTTTGCCAACATCGTAGTGGCTGGTTAACTAATAATAGGTAGGCAGAATGGTGTTTTGCTAGCTAACGTTACTATTTCTGGTGTTTCCATTGCAGACCTCGGGTCGTTGTCTATTTTTGTCAGGGTCGCTCTCTATGGCAGTAGTAGTAGTAGTAGAGGTGCCTGGTCGGCTTGAAATGAACATGTCAGAATTGAGCTATAACGGCATGTTTGTGCTGAAGTTTCGTCGCTTCTGTGATGTTGGACAACTTAAGATTATGGGTTTTTCCCTTCTTTGTAACCAGGAGCTTGTTGTCAAAGTGCACTTATCCCGACCACATTGTGAAACGGGAAGTGCGTTGACGAATAACGTTGTGTTAGCACGCTGTTATCCCAAGGCATGCGGTCAGAATCCCTCTGCCAATAGACTGATGGCATATTTGTTGGGCGATTTTATTCGTGTGATGAGGACGGAGCCGAGATCGTCGTGTGGTTATTTGGTTTTGCTTGTGCTGTCGGAGCCACTCTGAGGTGCTGAATCATCAGTCGTTGTATTTGACGTTTGAGAGCGAGCCGTGGCATGGGGGAGCCATGGCAACATGGCATCAGCTCACAAAGGTCTGGCGCGAGGAAGGGGCCCGTGCAGTGTGTCTATTCGCCGAGATTAAACCGGGTTTTGGAGGCGAGCGACGCATCGATGAGATTATCCTGCATTCCCTGTATCGCAGAGCCTTATGATTGCGCGCGTCACAGATTGTATACAACCAGCGTGATGTATTGTTACAATCCATCTGTCATAAGCAAACGCAGTAACAAATGTTATTATAAATGCCGAAATACTTTTGTAGCCTGTCTTGGCGCTTTTAATAATTAATTCGGCAATGCTTATTGACCACAAACATACAAAAATATAGTTTTGGGATCTTTGCTTAATTTTTCCAAAATGTTAATACCTCTGTTACTAACATGTTACAACTTCCATATCAAATTCACTCATGATTAGACCTTGAAAGATCACTAAAAAAAATCACTCTGTCACTACCGTCACAGCCTATGGGCTGAGATGTCCCTCCTGCTGGGAACTGGAAAGGCCTTGAGACTATGCTAATCCAATTGCCCCAATGCTCTGTTTTGTTGTTTGCTGCACAAATCAATTAAGCAATTGATTACGAGGCCCCAACGTGAGGGGGCGTGCAGGGTGAGGGTTTCCTTTATTTTGAAGAGGCACATCCACCATAATATCCCGAAATGCGACGTTAAAATTTCAATTTGCAGTTTGTGGCACTGGTGCAATTAGCAGTGCAAATGGTGTAGTGGGTAGGTTGGGGAACAAGTGTAATTTGATCATTGTACTACTTAGCCTGCACTCTGTGCAGAGCAGTCTTGGCTGTGCGTTCACTTTCTCTGGTCTAATTGAGCACTGACCGATGGTGATGGGCCGAATGTGCTGATGGCTGAACAGAAAGGCAAAAATGTGTGTGGGAGGGGGGTGGGGGGGTGAGAGATGAGATTAGGGATGGGCGGTGGGATAGGCCAGGGGCGGCTGGATTGGCGGAGACGCTGGCGTGAAAGAAGATTTTTTTTTTTTTTTTTTTTTTTTTTTTTGTTTTGTCTTCAAGGCGTTCTGTAAAAAACGCTGAGGTGTCTGATTGGTTGGCTTGCCTGACAGATGGCGTTTTTCACTTGTGACTTAGCTTGCTGTTTCACGAGTGTGAGTGTACCCGTGCCCAAACACAGAGGAGCACATGTGTAAGAGTGTGTAAGAGTGTGTATGTTTGGGATGTGTGTGGGTCTGACTGTAAAACATTGATGTGATGGTATCATCTTCGCCTGGCCGCTCTTTTCTTTCCCGATATGAGAGCTTTTATGGAGCGTATTGCTTCTGCTGTTTCTATGCCAGATGGAAAGCTGCTTCCTCTATACCTTCATGGGTACGAAATACAGTCACATTCAATCAACTGTGCATTTCACTAAGTCAGGGCTATTCATCTATTCATTCAGCACTGTTGGGTGAGTTTCTCAGCTCAAAGACACCTGAATAAACTCATCAGTTGCTTGCCAGGTTTAGTGTGTGTGTCTTAGCATGGAAGTCACCAAACTGTGCTTCTCAGCAGGACTGCAACTGAACTCTGCTGCTGTAAGCTACGGTCTAATTTTTATAGAACAAACTGTAACGTTACCATATCACGTTGCTCTGTGTGTATGCAATTATGCGTGTGAGGGAGCGCTCAGGGCTCAGATATGGGCGCCAGCTCCAGAAGTCTTCTTGCCCAGGTTGAGTATTGATAAAGACCGAGTATGTACAGCCAGATAGTGGGAATGCACAATAACGTACACCGAGCGGCTCTTTAGGGAGGGCGTGCGGCGTGCACATTTGCGTATACGTGTGCGTGCTCACTTTCAAGGCTGAATGCTGCACAGGCAAAATCATAGGGAAAAAAAAGTGGCCCTTGCATCACCACTGCGCGAAAAGAAATGCGATGGTTTGCATTTACAGTAAGAGTTTTGCAACAGATGGCAGTTTTTTCTGCTTCCTCTTTCTGCGAACAGGTAGTCCGCCTCCCCGCTTCAGTTTTGTCTTTGTCTTTTCTTTTTTTTTCTTCTGCTTTTTTTTTTTGTTTGTTTGTTTTTTATTTTTATCAGGACGGCGGCTGGGGCCAAACACGCGAGCGTCCGTTTCAGCGCGTGCGCGGATGGCGCAAGCGCGGCGCAAGCGCGTCGAAAGGCGCAGGTTTTTAATCTAGACTTCCTCCCGAGATTCTGGGTCAGGCCGCATGCGACTGCGCTGTCCTGCCCGCCAGCCGAACGAGGAAAAAACCCCTCGAAAAGGCCTGGCTGGCTTTATCTCCACCCCTCCCCCCCTCCTTCACCAGGTGTAGTGAGGAAGGCGACCACGTTCGTAACTTGGCAAGGCGCTGAAAAATGTGTCGTGCGTCTTTTTTTGGAAGAGCAACCTTAATTTATTAATGAGGTTCCATGGCACATTTTTTTTTTTGCCACAGAATGATCAGAATGAGCGATCTGCTCCTCCCCCTCTCGCCCGCGCTGCTGTCTGTCCATCACTGTCTCGGCTCTTTAATAAATACGGCATATGTTTAGCGGAGGCAGTCATGAGGACAAATAAATAGTGGGCAGCGTTCGGCGTGCGCGCGTGCTGCAGACGAGCTCGAGATTTATCACCGCTCAGGAAGGAGTTGCTGAGCCTGGAGTAAGCAGAGCCCACCTCATCAGCCCTGGTTCACACACACACACACACACACCACATGTATGTAAACACGAACACACACAGCAAAAGCCATTTTGTGCTTATGTGCATAACACTCATGTAGCCTACACGTTCTCACCCACACACACGCACACGCATGTGCAGAAAACGAGAGGAGTGTGAGTGTGTGTTAGTGCGTTTTAGTGTGTGTTTGCGAGTGTGGGAGGATGTGGGTAAGGTAGGGTGTAGTCTAAGGAAGGTGAAGGGTTGGTGGAATGGTGGAAAGAGCTTTAATGAGCTGCATCTCTATAGGCCTCCATCTGCAATGTGGCAGGTGGTGTAGAATAAATACAGACTCAAGGTGATCATTAACTTATTCTGTGTGTGTGTGTGTGTGTGTGTGTGTGTTTAAGTGCGTGCGTGCTTTCTCGGCATGGTGTCAGCGCTGGTAGACTGCTGGGATGTCTGGAGTGAATGCTCCCGTCTCCTCAGAGCCTGTGGCAATCGGCTGTAACTCCGACGGAGAGTTCCATTTATTTGTTTATTTTAAAGTTTCCCTCTTCGCTGTTCTCGCCCCGGTGTTTGCCGTTGCCAGGTCCCACCCACCGTCTCGCCCTCCCCGATCGCTCGCTAGCTGGCGGCGGCGCCTAGCTGGTTTCCCGGCTGGGTCTCTCCGAGCTCCGGGCTGCGACCCGCGGCCGTGACGCGTTCTCCGGCTCCGCGGCTGAACGGCGGCGTAGAGGCACGCGGGGCGGCTGGGGGTTTGAATCGGCCCGTGCCACTCCGGAGGGGGCAAAAGAGGCTGTAAGTCTGGGGAGAAGGAGCGGCAGATGAGGGAGGAGGGGAGAGGACTTTGGGGTAGCAGTGTGGAGGGGGGGATCAGTGGAGTCTATTTTTTTCCTCCCCCTCTCCCCCTCTCTCTAAGCAATGATGAAATAGGTTGTAAGAAGTTAGGCGTAATCTCCCCTCTGCAGTAGAACATCTATCTCCTGTCGCGTCTCTCTCTGACTCTGTCTCTCCCCCCTCTCCTGTTTCATAAAGAAAGCAGAAGAGAGAGCAGGACTGTTTCTAAGACGAGTTTCAGTGGGAATCTTGTGCATTTCACAAGGCTTCAGCCGCCCGTCATAAACGGTTAGCTATGGCGCGTGTTGCGCTGCTGTGTCTTTGAGTTGTGCAAAAAAGGACATTTATGGGGAAAATAAACCAAAGTTCACCGGAGACTTTAAAGGCTGAGAATTAAAAGAAATTAATAAAAAAAGGCCTGCGTTATGGAGACGAGAAGCTTGCTGCTGGTCGGAAGCTCCAACCTGAGCACTTTCAACACTGTTTGTCTGTAGTTCTCTCCACACCTGTAACGATTGCAGACTGAATTGGGTCAGGTGTAGATCGCGTTTATGTATGGAGTCGAACCCTTTATCGAGCTTGAAGTCCATTCCCTGCATATGCAGATTTATTAATTTATTTAATATATACATAACCTTTGTTCAAGTGATATCAGGCATCTCCCTTCTTCTACGGGGTTGTTGGGAACGAGTCTCTCCTGCTAGGGGGTTGTTATGAAAAGTAGGCATAAAAATCCCTTAGCATCGAACACATTCAGACAGGACCTAACATACACCAGCTACACCACGCTTATTATATTAAGGAGTTCACGCCACCTTATTTGACCCAGTTGGGTTGCGCAGTGAAATATGGTTATTCATAACGCCTTCTCTCTCTCTCTCACTGTTTCTCTCTCTCTCTCTCTCTCTCCTTTTTTTTCCGTTGCGGTGTTGAAGGTTTTCTTGGACAGCCGGGCTGTGGGGAGAGAGGATTCGTGAATGTCTCCATGTTGCATCATCCCACTAGCAACATGCCGCAGTTTTTACCCGCAGTGGCACACTGCCTTTCTCACACTGCGAAACGAAACGGATGGGGCGGCCCAAAACGCCGACCCCCCCCAACCCCCCCACCCACCGCCAAGACCCCCCCACCCCAAGAAGCTGCGGCGGAGGCCGAGAAAGAGAACGCGGGGTTTTTTTTCGCTGTTTTTTTTGCGTTCGGCGTCGGGGATGGGCGGGTGTGGACGTAGGTCGGCACGGGTGGTGCACTGGAAGCATGCGAGGGGACGTGGTCCGAGAGGCGGCGAGGCAGTTATCGGGGCGGACGCCGGCGGGATCCGTGCGTACCTGTGGTGAGGGGATTAGGATGGAGGGAGGAGAAGAGAGGAGGGAGAGGCAAGAAAGGGGAGCGAAGGTGCAAGGAGGAGAAAGAGAGAGGAGTGCACAGGTAGACGGAGGGCAGAGTGTGTGTGTGTGTGTGTGTGTGTGTCTTGGGCGTGGAGGCAGAGTTGGAGGGAGGGGGTGTTAATTGGTAAATGTTTGAAACAGTGGTTCACTATTAGGGAGCCCTTATGCGAGAGGGTTTGTGGGCGAAGACGATTAGATGGGCCACAGCCTTCCCAGACTGTCTACACCACGGCCGTGCGGAGTGCACACGCGTCCCCGAGCCCGCCAGCACGGGCCGGCACCAGCGCTCACGGGCCGGCACCAGCACTCACGGGCCTCACGGTAGCGCCGGCCTCCGGAGTGACCGGGCCAGCCCAAAAAACGCACAGTCATGGTGCCGTGGGCGAGAGCTCGCCGACGAGACGTACCACCATGGTCACATGGGCGAACACGCAAGGCACCACGTTTAGCGCGCTGTAAGACTGAGAATCCCACTGAATGCAGCTTAGCCTGGTGTCTGTCTCACCCCCTCGTAACGCTCGCACTGCGAACACACACTCTCTTAAACGCTCGCACCGCGAACACACACTCTCTTAAACGCTCGCACCGCGAACACACTCTTATTCTCTCTCTCCGTCTATCTCTAGGTTATTTATTTCTTTCAGCTTTCGCTGCTTTTGTGCTGACCCGGGTGAGCAGAGGGAAATAAGGTTTAGTTAACTTTATCTCCGACTCCCTCTGAAAGGGTGGGGTGTGGGTGTGGGTGGGGGTGGGGGATGGGGTTGGGTGGTGGGTACCAAATTAACCTACGAGCTTCTCTGCAGGAAAAAGCCCTTACTAAATAAAAAAAGAAAGCCTCTGCTTCCTGACTCTGCACTTTTTTCTGCTTGTGTTCGGAAATTCGCCATCACACACGCGTACTACCTGAGATTAGGAGGGAGTGTCGATAGAAAACCTTTTCTCTCACACCCCACCTGCCACAGCGCTTTCTCCCCGCGCTTCTCAGGGAGAGCGTCCGCGCGTGTGTTCTTGTTCACGCCTTGGTTGTGCTCGCCTGTGTCCCGTGTTCCCGCTAGTCCTGTGTTCCTCTCTCTCCTCTTCACTCTAGCCCCCCTTTCTTTCTCTTTATCTGTCTCGGCCCACCTCTTTCCCTGCCTTCTTCTTTCTCTCTCTCTCTCTCTCTCTCTCTCTTTCTCACCTATATGCTCGTGACAAACCGTTACCCTGTGTGTAGGCTTGATGGTTTAGCTTTAAACTGCCAGGGTTTCACTTTGTTTTATTAAACTTCCTCTTCTTGTTATTGTCTTTCTCTCCCTCTCTCTCTGGCTTTCTCTCTCTCTCTCTCCCTCAGAAGAGGTTCTCTTCTCTACAATTGTATGTTTGTTTGTTTGTTTGTTATTTATTGTTATGAAAAAATGCTGGTTGGGGTTGCTTTGCTGTGGAGGTCAGAGGTCAGTGGGTATAAACCGACACCTGAGATTGAATGATTCTTCAGGTTTTTTTTTAAATCATGTGAGCTGTCAGTGTTCGGTTTGGCTTTTTGCTGTTTTAGTGGGTCTGCATGTCTGTGTGTGTACCTGCGTGTGTGTGTGTACCTGCGTGTGTGTGTACCTGCTTGTGTGTGTACCTGTGCGTGCGTGTGTGTGCCTGCATATGTGTGGCCGTTTTGCGATGGTATGTCATGTACCATCGTGTGCGCATGAATATCAAACAGCATTATTAAGGCTACGCACAGTTCAGAGGTACAAACCCGCACACTTTCTCACACCCACCCGCCCTGTCCCCACTTGCCCCCCAACTGCCCCACGTTTGCCCCCCGCTTGCCCCTTTTCATCCAGCTCCTCTTTAGGCTTTGAGCCTATTAACCAGCTCCTGAAGTCATTAAACTACATTACCCAGCCCTCCTCCTCCTCCTCTCCTTGATCTGTGAGCTGGACCCTGCAGGGCAGCCATCAGAACAGCCCTCGATTAACCCCGCCCCCTCTTCCTGCCTCTTCCTCCCCTCTGGCTGGGGCTCGCCGTCATTCGCCGCATCAGCGACTGCCGGGGGTGTGTGAGCCGGCCGGGCGCAACCCCACACCTGACCCCATGCCTGACCCCCCCCCGGCAGGCGCTGTCTCAGCACAGGGACTCTGATGGAGGGTGTGAGCTGCTGGGGATGCTGAGCTCAGGGCTTCCCCCTGTGGCCCCTCCACCCCGGACACTACAGTCCCGCACAGGTGTCCTCCAGCCCCCTTCTGATGAGCTTCCTGTCGTCCCCTCTCTCTCCTCTCTCTCCTCTCTTTCTCTCTCTCCCCCCCTCTTTCCTTCTCTCCTTTCTCTCTCTCTCTCACTCTTTTGCTCTTTTTCTTTTCAGCTCTTGACTTTCTACTTTCACTTCTGTCTCTTTCTTGTTTATTTCTTCATCTGCCGTAGACCTTATTTTCTTTTTCTTTCTTTCTCTTTCTTTTTCTGTCTTTCTCTCTCCCTGCTGCAGTATTTTCTGTCCCTGTGTGTGTCTGTGCGCATCCGTGTGTGTGTGCGCACGCGTGTCTCTTGAGATGTCAGCGTTTCATGGGCCGAAGGGGAAGAATTCCGAATGCGCCTGCAAACGGCCGCTACCACGGTGACCACCGCGGCGACCGCCTCAGCACTCTCTCTCATCCTCGCCCTCATCCTGCAGGATGATTCCCCAGCCTGTCTGCCTCTAACACAGCAACTCACACACACACACACACACACACACACACCAACATGCACACACACCCGCCAAAATTTCCCATACACACACTTACACGTGAATGCTATACACTTGCACATCATGTCCATAATGCCACATCTCCAGTCTACACACACACACACACACACACACACACACACTGCTCTCACGGGAGAGTAAGTCCTTTATCAGAGGTAATGTGGTTTGTTGGTGCTGCAGGATGATGTCTGCTTCTTGCCGGTGACCTCTCCGCAGAGAGGAATATTAAACAGAATCATCATGAGTGTGTGTGTGTGTGTGTGTGTGTTAGAGAGAGAAAGGGGTTGTTATGTTGCCCTTATGTCCTTTTTGTTTGTCCTTTGTTGCACATCTTTGAAGCCAAATGATTCTATGTAGTGTGTGTGTGTGTGTGTGTCTGTGTGTGTGTGGAGAGAGTGGAAAAGGGAGTGGATGCCCATTGTCCTCAATCTCTCCCTTCCTCTTCTCCTGTCTGTCTCTCTTTTACCCTCTGTCTCCCTCTCTTACCCCTATCTCTCACTCTCCTCCTCTTCTGTCTCTCTCTCTTACCCCCTGTCTCTCAACTCTTCTTGTTTTCCTGTCCCTCTCTGTTGCCCCCTGTCTCTCTCTGTTGCCCCCTGTCTCCCCCCCCCCCCAGTCCCTGTGAGGAGGCCTCAGGTGTCTGCGTGCGTCTCTTGTCTGTTCAACAAAGGATGGAGCTGCTTCTCTGCGTGGGGAAGCTCTACCTGTCTCTCTGTTTAGTCCATGTGTGTCTACATTCAGATGCAGGCTAGACGTTTGCCCGCTGTGGACACCATATGGACTCAACTCTGGGGTGGTGTGTGTGTGTGTGTGTGTGTGTGTGTGTTTGTTTTTTTTTTTACATTTTTAAAAATTGTATTTCATTTCATTTTTTCTATTACACAGTTGTCTGACAGAAATAGTACCCTAATAACCCGTGTGTGTGTGTGTGGGGGGGGGGGTCCCTATTTGTTCCTTGCTGTCGAGTGGATTAAAGACACACACACACACACACACAGACGTATGTGGGTAAATGTGAAGGCTGGGGGTGCCAGCAGTGACACTAGGACAGCATGGGTGGAGGGGGAGGGGCCTAGCTAAATAAGACCACGCCCCTCCCCCACGTTAATACGGCCTATTGTGTAGGCATGCCTCACTACAACAACGGTCCAGTGGAGCACTGAGGGGCATGCGCACGTGGGTGTGTGCGCGCGTGTGTGGGTGTATGCCTCTGTATGTGTGTGTGTGTGCGTGCGTGTACACAGTCTACACTGTTCCTGAGCTGTAGCTGTGGATTTGGGGCGTTATTTTTACCCTGCTATATTTGTGGCGTGGGCCATGGTGGAGGTGGAGCTGGTGTGGGCTGCAGCTTGGCCCCGACCTGCTGTGTCTGTGCTGCTGGTGGGAAGGCAGACAGACAGGTTAATCAGTCTAATCCCGCACCCATGCCATCGGGTTCTGCTCCATGCTGAGGGCAAGCGGCCAACCTTTCCAGGATAAAATGGAGGGGGGGGGGGCTCTCCATTTTCTTTCCTGTCCTGCCCCTCCCCGTAGGATGTGGGCGGGATTAGTAGGTTCTCGGTAGTTGGGGCAGTAGTTGTCTGTCAGTTGCCTTTGATGTGGTGCTAATGATAGGTGTTGGACTGGTGACAGGGCTGAAGGTGACTGTAGGTGCTTACTCTCTCTCTCTCTTTCTCCCTCTCTCCCTCTTTCTCTCTCTCTTACTCGCTCTTAACCTGGAGAGAGTTTCTCCAGAGCTTCTGCCAGGAAATATCTCCCTCCAGCACACACAGGCTCTTAATCTCTTAATATGTGCCGGGTGTGTTTACTATTGTGGAGAAGGTCGACGTCATCTGACTTCACTCACACTCTTCCGCTGAATGAGGACTTTAAGTATATAAAACGTCTCAGCTTGGGGGGGAAAGAAAAAAAATTTATGTGAGACTTAAATTCTTGCCTTTTAAACCTAATGTGGTGTAACATGCTTCAAGGTGATGATGGCAAATGACTGCAGAGAGCAGAATTTCAAAATCAATGATTTTCTCTGTTGTTATTTTTCCATCTTGCGGAGGCTACTGAGGGACCGCCACATGCTCTTTGACCTTAACTGTCTGCGTGAGTGTGTGTCTGCGTGCCTGCGCGTGCGTGTGTGCGCGCGTGCGTGTGCCTGTGTTATAGGGGGTAATGGTGGGCCGTTGGAGTGTGTGTTCCTCTTGTCACTCAGTATTCCGCTCGTCTGTATGTGGGTGGGGGCGCAGGGTCACCCGCGGGGTCGGACGGGGGGGCAGCGTGGCGGAATGTGCGGAGTCATCCTCGCCCTGTCGCGCGATGGCCACCAGGAGGCCACAACAATGATCGCTCTTCATCGGGCTCACGGCCCACATCAGGGCTTCAGGGGTGTCATCCCTGTGCCTGCCTCAATAGGACCATTGTAGAAGTGTGTGTGTGTGTGTGTGTGTGTAAGAGAGAGACACACAGCGAGGGAGAGGCAGATTGTGACGACCGATCTTGTTTGGTTGCCAGTTTATTCATAGCTTTCCCTTCCTTTGTTCCTTGTAAAAACATGTCTGCTTCTTTTTATATTGATTTTGGGAGGAGAGCAGAAATATTTGTTCAAGTTGTTCTGGCTGTCAGCAACGCGATGAACGTGTTAGCAGCCATAACCGCTACGGCGGCTGTTGTAGTGGAGCTGAGCTGCCGCCAGCATCTTGTCCATCAAACTGCGTTCAATACTTTAGTTTCATTTAGACCTTCTGAGGTGGGGAAAAAAAACCCAGTACAAAGTCCCCATCCCAGTACACTATTTAATTTAAACACACAACCCAGTAACTCTATTCCAGTAGTGCTGTCTGATGGTTTTAATGCTATGCTGCGAAAAGTTCACTGAAATTTCTCTGTTTGACAGTGACGTAAAATAGAAAAGGTGGATATCGGTGACCGTTTGATGCTCGCCTCTCGAACATTAGGAACTCGTCCTGTTTTCCCTTGCAAACGACTGAGCACAATCACTAGCGCTGCTCGGTAATCCCCTGGACCGATGCCCATGCCACTACTTCCTCCTAAGCTTTTGTGGGCCTCTCCAATTGGTTCATCAGCAGCCTATCAGCAATGGAGGGAGCTCTCATGTTAAAGGTGTTCTAGAACTTTAGTGAAAGCATCCAACCGCTAGAACCACAGAGGAAGTTGGAGACAGGAAGTTGGGGCTTAAGTGTTGACACTTTCACTACTCCAGGTTTCTTGTCAGAAAGGTAGCTGGTTAAGTGCCGCACGTGGCAGTGGCAAATTAACTCGCTTTTAAATGCTTTTGTGATGTGGAGCGCTTTTGCCTTCTTTAAAGAATTTATTTGTTTAGAGATCTTGAGAGATAGAACTTTCTAGGCTTTCTGGACTGAAAGAAACCAGTCTTACCTGACTTGGGGATCCAGCACAATGAGGAGCTGCTCTCAGCGCTCGCGTTTTGACACGCTTCTCAGCCTCTCCGTTTCCTGCCTTGCAGATCTGTGCGCTTTGGGAGTGGCACACGTGGCATGACGACCACTAACAAAGGAAACAAAGCCTTAAAGGTCGGTTACCACTCCCCACTTCTCCCGCTTATCAGAGACACAGTGGAGACGGAGCTTCGCTCGGATCTGAACTTTCTTGTCCTCTCTCTCTCTTTCTCTTCTCTCTCTCTCTCTCTCTCCCTCCCTCTCTCCCAGGTGAAGCGTGAGCCGGGCGAGAATGGCACGAGCCTCACGGACGACGAGCTGGTGTCGATGTCGGTGCGCGAGCTGAACCAGCACCTGCGCGGCCTCTCCAAGGAGGAGATACTGCAGCTGAAGCAGCGGCGGCGCACGCTGAAGAACCGCGGCTACGCCGCCAGCTGCCGCGTGAAGCGCGTCACGCAGAAGGAGGAGCTGGAGCGCCAGAAGGCGGAGCTCCAGCAGGAGGTGGAGAAGCTGGCCTCGGAGAACGCCAGCATGAAGGTGGAGCTGGACGCCCTGCGCTCCAAGTACGAGGCTCTCCAGAGCTTTGCCAGGACTGTGGCCCGAGGGCCCGTGGCCCCCGTCACCAACGCCGCCGTGCCCGTCTCCGCCCGCGGGCCCCTGGCCTCCGTCATCGGCCCGCTCATACCGGGCAAGGTGGGCGCCACCAGCGTCATCACGATAGTCAAGTCCAAAACGGACGCGAGGTCTTAGTACAGGCCAGCGAGCGAGGAGATGAGTGGAAGGAGGGGAGAGAGAGGGAGGGAGATAGACAGGGTGAGTGGGTCGGGCCCGGTCAGTGCATCGCTGTTTAGGCAGGGGACGGATTTGGCATGACACCCCATTTTTAAAAAAAAAAAAAAAAAAAAAGATCAAATTTCACCCCACTATCTCGGAGGAGCGGTGAAGGGCGTCCATGCAGAAACGTCCTCACTCCCATCCCAGTACTGTGGTACCAGCCTCTGATTGGTCGGTCCAGCCTCTTTCTATATACCTGTACACTGGTGAAGAAGGATGAGTTCATACTGAGAATAGCTAAGGCATCTGGGCTTCCAGAAACATTCAGAGGAAATGAGAGGAAATTCGAGAAGGAGCAGCAAATCTGTTTAATGGATGTTCCTAGTCACTGTAGTGAGTGTTTACATGGTGCATTTTCTACTCTGTTGTTGACATTAGGGCCCGAGTGTTATTGCGTTGTTTTTGTTTGTTTGTTTGTTTTATTATGAGAACCTTTTATTTGGTGTTGTTTGTTTGTTGCTATTGTTTTTTTTTGGGGGGGGGGGGGTTTGTAACACATTGGATATTTGTTGGGTTCCGATATGCTGTGTTTTACTATGTTTCTGTCTTCTTGTGTTTTGGAGGGGTTAGTAACTAAACACTGACTGAGAAACACAGACCATTGCCATCGTCCTGCGTCTGAACTGAACCGAAGGACGAGAATTAAAGGCGGGACTGTTGTTCATGATAAATGCTGTAAAGGTCCTTCAGGTAGGAAGGAGAGCTCATCCAAGCCCCCCTGTGTTTCCAAAGTACCTTGGGAGTGTTAGCGTCGGTCGGCTAACCCTTCATCCACAAACCCACCCCCTCCCCAACCATCCCCCGCTTGTACCGCTGTTCCCTCACGAAATTAGAGGCTGGATACGCACGGCTTCTGCTCCTAGGGGCTTGAGGAAACTGCTGGCGCCCTCGCCGCGGGAGTTCGCCGTTTGCCCCAGGAGCCTAACGGTGTGCACTGACCAGGACCTGCAAGGAGAGGAGGGGAGAGGATGAGACAGGAGAGAAGTCAGCTGACGTTGTTCATATGGTAGCTATCAGGAGAAGGGAGACCAGTTTATGTGAATGGGTAGTCCTTCTTTCAGGAGACGTAAAAAGGATTCATTTCTTTTCCTAATGAAACTTTATTGGCAAGGCAATAAGATATTTATGTTGTGGAAAGCTTGAACTGCTGATTTTCCTTTCATCGTGGGGCTAGTGAAAATTTGTCACGTGTTTTACATAGTTTTATGCTGGCAAAGCCTCTCATTTACTATTTGAGTTACCTTGATTACAATATCGTACCTTTTCGCTGAGTGCTAGGTTAGAAAACCCCTGTTTTTTGACGTTCAGTAGCTCCAGAAAGGGACTGCAGCCCTGGTTGGTTCGTCCCCTTTAACAATTTGGAGGAAAGCAGGAAAAAATGTTTGGTCATAAATTGAAAAAAAAAAGAAAAGAAAAGGAAAAAATACAACCACCTCTGTATTTGAAACGGGGACTATCTGGTTGCATAAACCGGTGAACTCTCACAAGCTTTACCATAAATCTGTCGCTGTGACGTTGCGTAACGTATTCTAAGAATCTTTGTCTATATGGTGGAGTCTTGAATTTTATAAAAAAAAACAAAAAAAAAAACATAGAGTATCTTGCATTATTTATAAAACATTTAAAAAAAAAGAATATAAAGATGTTTGATATCTCTTTTTTGCAATTGTACCAAAAGTGGCTTAACTATTGAAGTCGATAGCTTTTTCTAGTGACTAGGCGCGTAAAACTGTGGACTAGCGCGTGTGGTGTGATGTGTAAGTGATAAGGTGATGGTACTGTTCACTATTTTGGATGTAATGCTCTTCTGTTCTTATTTCGGCCAAACCCAGGTGATGGACGCACCCTACCCACAATCCTCTAGTCTCCCACTGCCCCTTCCCCAAACCCCCTGTGCAGCTGTTTTTAATTGCGTAGCGTGTGCTGGCCTCAGGTCAAAATGTCAGAGGTCATTCGTAGGCACATTTTCACTCTTCTCTAAAAATTGGACTTGGACGTGCTTTCTACATCTGCCTTTGCCCTGCTGGATTAGTTCGTTGGCTCAGAATCAGTAGAAGGGCAGTGCTGAGTCGATAAAGTGAACCATCCGAATCTCGCCACCTCTCGGTCTATGGCGTGTGATCCCAGCGGGCGGGCGCTTCTCCCACACGTAACGCCAACAGCAACCGCACAGTTTCCTTTACATCAGCAAGACTGGGTCTTTGTGCCCCATTTCAGTAACTCTTCTTACTATATTTTTATGCCTCTTACAGAAACGAAGTAAATGAGTTTTCTGGGAAAGTGATCTAGAAACTATTAGGAAAGGAACTCTCAGGAAAGTGGATCTACAGCGAGGGTTAGTGGGATGTGATTAATGATCCAGCGGTCTCATCACCTCTGTTTGATAAAGTCCCTTTTTTTGTGATGTGTGATTTTTATATTTTTGGTGTAAAATGTTTCTATTGTAGATTATATTTAATCTATTATGTTTTTTTGTTTGTTTTGTTTATTTTTATTTGGATGGGGTTGGGTTAGGGGTTGTCTTTGTGTTTGGTTTTTAATTTTTTTTTAAATGCCAGGGAAGTGACACTGTACTGATTTGAACAAAAGCAAAGCAATGCACTCTCTCTGCTGCTGTCTCTGGAAGGGCCTTGAGCCGCCGTCGCTGTGTTAAAGGACTCCGACGGCTGGTTCTCACTGTACAATGCTGGACTCGTGAGACCCTGCTTCTACCACTCAGAACGGTCCTTGAACTGTAGGGCAAGGGACCGTCGCAAAAGTTACATAGTGAACATCAGGAAAAAAAAGCAAAAAGAAAAACCCTTATGTGATGTAGTGGAAGGTCACGTCTTTCACATTATGCTGAGGGAAATAAATGTTATATAAGCACTGTACGTAGTACAGGTACCAAATACTTTAGATTTTTCTTCTTCTAAAGTGAGATTTCATTTTAAAAAGTACATGCTGTTTCCTGATGTACAGGAAAAAACTATTGGGTCAAATACTAGGCCTTACAAAGCCTTATGTCAGCGGAAATAAAGTTCCTGACTAGATTAAAATATGTATTTACATTATAATGTACAGCCTTCAGAGTTCGGATTTGGCCAGCACTCCGAGCTCCAGTTTTGAAGCACTGCACCACTGTACAGTGTATCGCCCTCTCCACTCTAACACACTTGACTCATGTCACGAAGGGCTTGCTAATTAGCAGATGAATTGAATCGGGTGTGTTATAGTCGGCAGAAACTGTGCAGGGTTTGGCCGCTCTCCAGACTTACGTTTCAACCCCCCCCCCCCACACACACACCCAGTAGAAGCAGACAGCATAAGCAGAGATGAGTGACAATCCAACACGTTACAGACAACACACACCCCTGTGCTTAAAGCTACAAAAGCTGAACTCAGTTGCCTGTTTTATTTTGTATTTTTTTCTTCTTTTCCCTTTGATTGCATGTCCACCGGGCAATGTTACCAGAGACCAAACAGAAAAATGGGTCTCCCTATTCTAAAATTGTTGAACAGTTTTGGTTAAGGATGGTAGTGTGAAACATGTCAAATGTCACAACAATGACAAGTTTTAGAGCCCAGAAAGAACAGATTGCTAAATGCACTGGCTTTAACTTTAACACACACACAAACTCTTCGGGTGGTTTGTTTCGTTCTTGTCATGTTATCAGAGTGCTATCTTGCATTGATTTTTCGCAGTCCAGCCAGTTTCAAGTCATGCTTGCATTACATGAAAATCAGCACATGCTGTTGGGTGTGGGCGAGATACTATCAGGCCTTATACATTTTGAGCTCCTCTCAAGCTGCACTTATCTGGCATTTAGATATGAATAGAATATTATAGGTATATTTCTATGGATTTTTTTTAGTCAATGTAAATCAAGAAAATGAACTTCCTCTGACTGGTTAATCTGTGAAATTGTTCTGTAATGGAGTCTTTGGTCCATTTTGCTGTTGCTTTCGTAACCAATGGTAGCGTTCTATTGGCTGTGGCGGTTCTGTGGCGTGTCCCGACATTATGTGAGCAGTGTGTTTTTAAAGGGTTAAAAATAATTCTACTAGCTTACTAGCAAACAATGGCGTGCTCCTAGTGGCAGTAATTGTGTTGTGGGCAGCGCCACCTGCCTCACCTCCGCACTCTTCCTCTCCCTGACTCCTCCTCCTCCTCCTCCCACCACGGGAGAGGGCGAGTGCCATGGCTTCTCACGTCCGTCATTGTCGTCGTTGTCGTGGTGACTTGATGTAGAAGTGAACAGTTGAATTATATGCAAATCAGCGGGGAGTAAGGAGGGCCCTTGGTAAAATGAGTTGTTGTTTTTTTTTTCATTTTTTATCAATTTTAATTTATTTATATTTATTAAACACTTTTTTTTCGCACTTACAGTTCAGTCACCACAGATACAAACTCTGTGAGGGCAAAATTATTTGTTTATTTGAATGCTACAGTTTACTTAGTCTAATTTCACTTAAGCATGCAAGACTCCCTTGCAAAGAGAAGCAGAGTGTCACCTTATAATAATCTGATATTCATCTAACAATACAACAATCTTTTTAACATTTACCTCAGCTGTTAAGACAGGTTTCAGGAGTTGTCTTTTGTGTTTGTGTGTGAGCGAGTGTATGCTTTTTGTTTGAATTGGAAATTACATTAACGGTATTAAGTTCCCCTTTTAAAAATAGTGCTACGTCCCAAGGGACAAAAGCAATGGTTATTAAAAGCAACGTGAGACAATCCTGAGAACAGCTAACTGAATTGGCTCAGATGCGTGGATTGCCTGGCTGGGAACAAGGTGTTTAAGCGGCACCTGCACCCTGTAGCCCCGCGCTGGGCCGGGCTGGGCCGGGCTGGGCCGGGCTGACTCTACCTGAGTAGATCGGTAGGGAGCAGGGAACTGGGCAAGCACACTTCAGTCCCAAGTGTCCACTTCTGTTACTGGGCACGCCATGCACTACTCTGAAAATGCAAGACTTTGTCCTACTTCTTCCTGAGTGTAACTATAGTGTACTAACTACGCTGGGCTACACTAATACGTTGTATTGAATGACATCTATTCTTGCCTTGCTGATAGCCCAAATGTGTTTCTGCTCTGCCGCTCCCAATAGCTTTTCTTTTTTTTTTTTTTTCCTTTTTCTTTTTTTTCTTTAGCCCTCTTGGGACAGGAATTAAAAGGTTTCATTTCTGGGTAAAGACAAATGTGTCTCACATCTTCAAAGAGGCTCTTGCGCACTCGTTAAGGTTTAACCAAGAAACCCAGATTTCTTTCCCCTCAAGTTCTGTCTGTCATGGTTGTTTTCAAAGGTTTGAATAATTAACTCCTATCACACTGCTACTGCGAGTGTTAATGTGAGTGGCCATTATTTTTGCCACATTACTTTTTTTTTTTTTTGGATGTATGACTCGCAAATCAATAAAATAAGAACAGCCACGCCTTCCCCTATTTGTTTTATACAAATGCAAATACAGTACGAACACATTTGTACTGATAGCACTGTTCTGGTGCTTCCTCTAGCTTGGTCCTAGTTGATTTTCTTTCCTTAGGTTAACACGAAATAAAATGTTTTATTTAAAACAAGTCAATTTGTATGCAGCATTTGGGAGATATATATTTCAGTTTCTTTTTAATAGACCAATGTGTTTGTTCCTTTTTTCCCCCCGATCGTCTCTGTTGTGCTTCTATTCACTAGAACCACGTGTCCATGTTAAATGGTGAGCTCAAGAGTACATATGACAAACCTAATCATTAGAGAAATGTTTTGGTGTTGTCCCAAAGTACACAGTGAGAAATTTCAAGCTATAAATTGTGAGTTTATGACCATGGAAAGTAACATTTTTGTCTATTACAAATTGTTCTGTTGTTTTTATGTATGGGGTGTAATAAATTCTATCACAGTACTTTGTATGGGAAATATACATACAGTAAAAGTCCATTTAATTGTAATTATTTATCAACTAAGTTATTGTACTTTTTGGAATTTGTAGATAAGTAATATAATGTATTGGTATATAACGATGAAATTAACTGTATCAGTCAGTCTGGGGCGTCTTTTAATTTATTGATGTATATACTGTATGTTTGTTGATATACAGCTTACTTTATTTTGTATATGACCAATAAATACATTTTGAAAAGCGCATTAGTAGTAGTAGTAGTAAAAGATCCGGCTCTTCGTGGTGCGCGCGCGCATGGTTGATTGAATGTCATTGTATGACCTAATTTGTAAAGAATCTCGTGAATTGAGTCCCGTCCCCCCGCCCCATGTATAGCTCTGCCACATTTTATTTTATTTTCCAAGGAACCTATAAAAAAACCCGAGAAACGTAGCAGCAGATGACCTAGTTCGAGCAACCTCTCGGCGGACATATTTTTGGCCTGACATTAGTAAAACATGACAGAGTCATGATGGATTGTCTAGGTGTGCCCGCCGCTTAATGGGGACGCGCAGACGTCTCGGTATTTACTGTCGGCGCGTTCCAGGCACCTTGGGGATGTTCCGCTAGCAGGACTGCGGAACGCTCTTTGCGTCCACTTACCGGGGAATGACTAATGTCACTGCTGTCCTTACTAGGGTCGCTCCAGTGAATGAGGCAGAAATTAAGCGGTTAACGGACTGCTTTTGCCTTTCAGATTAAACATTTTTCTTGCACGTGCTCTTTTCGGGGACGCTGTTGCTGACACTCTCAAACACACACACACACACAATTGTCATAAATGAGGAGAAAACCCCTCTAAATACATGGCTCTGGTTTGTAGTCTCTATAGACTCTGACGCCAGATACACCAATGTCCTTGTTCCTTTGGTACTGGATAGACTGGTGGAGATTCCTTGAAATTCCTTGAGATTCCTTGAATCTTCAGATCCTAACTTTTTTTTTGTCTGCTCGAGCTCTATCCAGTCCCGTGCAGCCTCTACACGCGATCGTACTGAGGTTACGGCGGGCTTTCCAAAATTTGAATGAAGGATGAATAAAACAAAATAAATTAACTATAAAAGGTGTAGACCTGCTGCACAGCAGAATGTATATATTTGAATATCAAATGCTAAGAAATTTTTGTTTTTGTTGTTTGCTGTCTTGAATCAGTTACACAGTTGATACCTTTCCATAATCTTTTGTTCTCCTTAACAAACCTGAAGTCATTCACTGCTCTAGGTGGCAGTGGTTAAATACAGCAACTAGGCGCTCCAACATGCAACGTGCGCGGGGTAAAACCCGTAACGGATCCGCCTGGAGTTCTTCAGGTCAGTTTTGTTCAGTCCACTAGTAGGAAATTATATTGTTTAACGACATTGTCAGGGACATGAGACCAAATGTATGAGTAGGCTGTTTAAATAGTCGTATGCTTCCCTCTTATTAAGCGACTTCAGGTTTTCGGTGTTTAATATAATTTATAATCCAGATTCATATGGTCTGTTTACTCTATGACGGTTATTCCAAAGAGGCGGAACGACAGTTTGTGAACTGTCACTTTTTTTTCCTCTGTGAAGCGGTAAAACGTAAACATTCGGTCAGCTTGCTAACGGTAGCTCAACGGAAACATGTATATCTAGCTAATTAACCTAGTTATAGACCTTAAGCTGACAGTAACTTTGAAAAAAAGTGAGATATATCTATCCGTCGCTTATTTTGGAAGTTTTAATTTGTACGTCCTGAAGTAAAACGTTAATTTCTCTCATGGCTAAGCGTAATTTACCTTGCTAGGCTAACCTAGTTAACTATCGCCAGATAGCTAAATAGTTATCTACGACAGCCTCTTAGCTAAATCATTTAGCTAGCTGACCGGATATCTGTTAAAGGCTGTCAGAATCTATAATTCTGTTAGCTAGCCAACTCGCTAATTTCATGTTGTTCAGGCCAACCTGCTAGCTCGGTGATAGCTAGTTAGCTAACTATCATGTGCCAATTCAATTCAGTGCGTTTTGCCTTTCAGTGAGGTGGTGCCTAAAGCCAACACTGGTTGTGGATGGCTTGTTTTAGAAGGTTTGGAGAAGACGTTGTTTTGTGACTTTCAAACAGAACATTTTAGCCACTCTGATTCAGGAATGGAGAACTACGAGGGATTTATTCAAAGGCAAATGAGCCAAATAAATAACTGTGAAAAGATTGAACAAGCAATTAGCCAGTGGTCATCAAAAATACGATTTTATGGCGTTCCTGTTCTCCCTCCATTGGTAAGTTTTTGGGAATTGGTTTATTTGTACACATGTTCTTTTTTTGGACGGCAGGACGATTAAAACATAATCTACATTAATTTGTTTTCAGTTGAACAAAGATCAGAAAGAAGAAATGCAACGGCTCCGTGACGCTTCTGCAAGAGTGAATAGAAAGAAAATGTTTCCGGTGTCTCGAATGTCTTGCGTACAGGCGTTTCTTGATAGTGTTGAGGTAATGAAACAGATTACCGGTGGAAGTTTTAAATGTCATCTTGTGAACAGGTTGCATTAATATATCATGCCGTTTGACTCATAGATTTTCCTCCTGCGTTGTTGTTTAAGGTACGAAAGGCTCCTACATTTGCAGAGTTTAAAAATGAGACAGGAGCAACACCATTTACATCACCGCCAAACACTGAATGCCACAGTTTTTTTTATATCCCTGGAAGTAAAGATGATTGTAATGAAACCAAAGGAAGCCACTGGAATTCAGTTGTGTCCTCGGTTTTCCCATCTGCTCAGGAAATAAGCAGTGAGAATGTGCAAATCACTCCCAGCCATGCCTCGGCATCTACAGCTTGTGTTGATCATATGAGCCTAAACCTTGGACCGTTTCAAGCGGACGATTCATTTCGGAGCAGCCACAAAACTGTTCAGTTTGAAGACGTTCCTTTTTTCAGAAGCAGGCCAGAGGAAGCTGTTGAGATCAATGGAGACTATGAACTTTCTCACTCTGGCAATTGCCCTGTTACAGACGTAAGCTACCAAGCACTTTCATCTGGTTACATAACAAGTGAAACTTCGTACGTCAACTCCACTTTGGCTGAGGGAACTGCCGTCACCTCAGGAGACACTGAGGGCAGAAATTCCAGCTTTGGCAGCTTTTTCTTAAATTCCTCAAACGTGACACACAAGGTCAGTGACATCATCAGCCACGCTCCAGTAGACGGCGAGGTCCTGGAGGAAGAGAGTACAGCCTCAAGCCAAGCTCCTGACGCAGCGGAGCCAGGACTGCTGTCTGTGGAGGCGGACCCTGCAGACGGCCCTTACCGCATGAGTCTGCAGAACCTTCTGAAGAAATCTCAAGAGCACAGGCGCCGTCAGCGTCTGCTGCGCAACCAGGCGAAGTCACCGAAAGCCTGTGAAATCGGACACGCTGACGGTCACAGCCTGTCTGACAAGGAGAACGAGGAAGTCCTCCCAGTGGGGAGCGGGAAACCTGAGCTTAGGAGGAACAGGGAAAAGAGGAAGGATCAGGGCAATCAGGCACTCGAGGTGAAGATTTCAAGCCAAGATGGCCAGACACACACACAAGTTGGAGGGAAAGAAATTGTTAGGCCCTGTGAGCTGGTCAGCCATGTTGAAACCACAGGTGTTAATCAGTTTGAGGTTCCACTTAACTCTTGCCTTAATATTACTTCTTCCTCAAACACAAGTAGTACTTGTGGAAAAATACTGCCACCTGACATCGAACCTCAGTCCAGTTTAGCCGTGGCTCCCAACTCTGCGAAATGTCTCTATCAGTCCAAGGGCAAGAACGCAGGCAGCATGTTACCCAGGCCTTGCCTTACAGTGGGGAAGAAATTCAAGAACGTCCCTACGCCCAAGTTTTGCTTAAGTCCAGTGCGGAGTAACAAAGTCAGTGGTGTGTCCAGCCCAGCCAGAAAGGCCCTGGTCAAGATGGCTGTGCGTGTGGGTGAGGCAGCATCGGGGCCCTGCGGGCAGGGCAGAGACACGGGCGGGTGTTTGCTGGCCAGGCTTGAGGAGACCAGACCTCTGAGCAGCAGCGTACACCAAGCTGAACAGATCGCCCAGCTGGAGCTTAACCTGTCCAGCCTTAAACTGCTGATCTCGGATCTGGAGTCCACGCTTGGAGCGTCGCAGGCGGACGATCCCCACGAGACGGCCGAGGTGCGCGACCGCTCCCCGCGAGCGGTCACGCAAACAGGAAACGCGGCGGTCGGCCCACCTGCCGATGGCGGGAAGAGCGCGAGCGTGGTTACCTTTAGTACGGCCGCACGGAAGGAGGTCTCCGGCGAGGACAGTGGGACGCAGCGACTCGGTACAGAGCGCGAGGCGTCCCACCGCGTCACCTCCCTGCTGCAGAAAAAAGCGGGTGCCTGAAGCGTTCCGCACCGCCCATGACTCGGAGCTGCGTTCCCGGGCAGCGCCTGTACTCGCTGTCTCCAGCAACCAACTAGAAGACAGGAAGGCAGGTTCCGATACCGCTGAAGGCTCCCTCATTGGCTCCTCCCTTAATCGATCGTACGATGTGGACACTCCATCAGGCCTCTGGCTGCAGGCGGCAGAGCCCGTGGAGAAGCAGCGCACCCCAGAGTTTGGGGGGCAGGAGGGCATCTCCCGGGCCAAACGCAGATTGATCATGAACGCAGAAGAGGGCGAAGCATCGGGACGGCAGGGGGACGAGGTCCGAGCTCAGGCCAGCACGCCTAAAGGTGAGTGCAGCTTGTCCCAAAGCGCTTGAGGTGTAACGGAATTATCCTGGCATGGCGGTTCTGGCTGTTTGCAGATTCAGAGAGGAACGTCTATTCCCATGATGGCTTTCTTGATAATGCTCTGGCTTCTTTAAAATCACATTGGACAAGCAGAGGAGACATATTTTGTCAAGCCGGCTTTATGATCCTTTTTAAAATAATACGTCTTGATAAATACCCCCGCTGTAACGATAATGGCAAGATAATAGTCTAGTCTCCTTCGTGATGCCCGTTAAGTACTCTGCGTGAGGCAGTGTTCCTCGCAGCCTAACGATTTTCTGCAGCGATTAGTTATTCGATCTCGGCGATGCAACCGAACCGTTGGATGGGCCCTCACTGTGCTTGTGCTCCCTTTGTTAACAGCTCTGCAGCTGAGGAAGGGGCTCAGCCCACAGGTCGCAGACCTGCCGCAGGAGCTAATGAAGGCACATGGGCCACAGGTCCCAGACCTGCCGCAGGAGCTAAGGAAGGCACATGGGCCACAGGTCCCAGACCTGCCGGAGGAGCGCAGACAGGAGCAGGAGCTGCTGCAGGTGAGCCCACGCAGTGCTCCACACCAGCGCAGAGATCACGCCGAAGCATTTCAGAGCGCTAGGTTGACGTAATGAGGTTGCATTCTGATCGACGTTGCTACAGCTTCAGACTGATCCATGTAATCGCAGTTCCGTGTGTTAAAGCCGTGTAGTCAAGTCATCGAGTCGAGCGTTTCAAAAAATGTTTTACGACTGAAATGATACGTTTGCTTATAAGGCACTTTAACGCACTGTTTAAAAGCTTTTCTGACAAGCTCTCCCATATAACCGCATTAACCTTGTTACTCCTTGGGATCCATGGCAACCCTGCTAATTTCGGTTTCTGAGTGGAATGATATCTTAGACAACAACTATGCAGGAACTCTCAGCACTGCGGTGTGGGAAGCCCCACCGAGAGGGTTCATGTAAAAGCGTAATGGCATCCTTGGAAGGATGCGACCGTCAGACCCTGTCGTGCTCTCCTCCAAGGGCACCCCTGTTAGCAGCTACTTCTCCCGTACCACACGTCATTAATTACATGCTGTAATTTATGCATCTAACAGGCTTTTAATGAACACAGTCTGCTTTTATAATGGGGGTCTAACCCCCCCTCCCCCTCCCCGGATGGTGTGGGGCTGTTCCTCTGGAGAAAACCCACCCATGTTGCAGGAGTTGACACAGAAAATGAGTGGGTCATTCTGTAGTTCGTGTGCGGTTGCGCTGATGCGGCTGACCCTTGGCGAGCTCCGCTCCTGCCCTCCCTTTGGCTCGTGTGTGGAGCGCGTGGATAAGCTGTCCATGTTCCCCCATTAACGTTTTATTTTGATTTCTTATTTATTTATTTATTTTGCTCCTGCCTAATTTACTGTCCTTCGCTGACCTCATTCACTGGCAATTCATTCAGTTATTTTCTCCCATTGCCCTCTGCCTCTGAACGTCCACTCCCCTCCATCCCTCCATCCATTATCTCTCGCCGTTTCTCTTTCAACCTCTGTCCATTCACTTATCCGTCCTGTCTCTCCCCCCCTCTCTCTCTCTCTCTCTCTCCCTCTCTCTCTCCCTCTCTCTCTCTCTCCCTCTCCCCCCCCCTCTCTCTCTCTCTCCCCTCTCTCTCTCTCCCTCTCCCTCTCCCTCTCCCTCTCCCTCTCCCTCTCCCTCTCTCTCTCTCTCTCTCTCTCTCTCTCTCTCCCAGTCCCTGGCAGCGAGGTACCAGTTCCTCTGCAGCGTGTCCTTCCCGTGTTCTGCCGTTGGCTCACGCCTGGAGGACGCGCCGACCTCCGCCCCCCCCGCCTCCGTTTCCGCGTGTCTCGCCTCCTCCCCGCGCGCCCGCCAGTCGGTGCTAGCGGAAGCGAGCGCCCTGGCCGGCTCCAGTGACGTCGTGCAGGTACCCGCCGCGCCACCTCGCGGCTCCGACCCACGCCAGGGGCTCTTGCGCAGAGCGACGGCATAAAGTGTAGCCCAACGCAGTCTGGCGCTAGTTTACGTTACCGTTTCTCCTTCCTCTGTCCTCCTCGTGGTCTGTCTGTGTCGGGTTCGTGCTGTTTCAGTCTCGTAGCTGTCTTCCTGTGTGTCATCGCCCCCTGGTGGCGGCAGCAGTGAAAGGCTACCTGACCCGCAGGCTGTTCGGTACAGAGAGAGTGGCTCAGCTCATCAGAACGATCAAGGTGACCGTGTGCACTGCCACACACACGATGGCTTTTTTTTTTTTAATCAGTTTTGTTTCACTCAGTGTGTGTGTGTGTGTGTGCGTGCGTGCGTGCGCGCGCGTGTGTGTGTGCTACGCTGTAAATGTGCCATGTTTGTGTTGCTCCATACATACATTTGCTGGCCAGAACAGCTGCATTCTTTCTGGTGTTGCTGTGGTACATGAACCACACTAGTGCACTTGTGCTTGCTACACCCTCCCTGTTCCTCTTGTAGGACACGCAGGTTTTCCTCCATGGCTTCCAGTCTCAGACCCCAGGGCGAGAGTTCAGCAGCCGGCCAGAGCAGTTCCTGCAGGAGAGGGTCGCGTTACAGGTCAGCTGACACACTCACTCAAGCCCAAAATTCACAGTCATCCCATTGGCCTTCGTTCCAGCACTGCTTCATAACGCTGCTTCATACATCAGCCGTGTAACCTTCAGCTGTCGTCACTAGAGATCACGTGACTCTGTTACTCTGGGTCTGATCTTACACCGATATCTGCATGTCGCCCAGTATTTTGAGACCGATTTGGTTTTATTAATAACCATTCTGGATTTCTTTTTTTTTTTTTTGTTGTTTTGGGGAATTGTTTTGTATGAAATGTACTCTATATGCCATTTTACAGATATCATGCATGGATATAACTAATATAATAAATATTTACTTAATTATTTATTATTTGCTAAAGCATTTTTTTACTTCCGTTGCCTTACTGTCAGTGTCTCTGAAATGATTTATTGCCTTAGTCATCACCTGCTTGGTTACTCTTCTCACCCTCAGCGCGCGCGCGCACACACACACACACACACACACACACACTAATCTGGCTGTCTCTGCACAGTATGGGTGCCTCACTCACTTATTCCACATTCACTAATAACAACCTTACAACTTCTAACTGTGAATTTAAGATGTAATCTGTTGTTCTACTCGTCACTCACAAGTACACCAGGCACTAATGAGCAGACAGAGATTTCTACAACTTGCTTCAATGAGCCATTAAAATTTAATCTGATAATGTCTACAATAGTTATTATTTCCATGTGTGATATGGGATCGGCACCATCTCTAGTCCATCTCTAGTCCATCTCTAGACCATCTGTAGTCCATCTCTAGTCCATCTGTAGTCCATCTCTAGACCATCTGTAGTCCATCTGTAGTCCATCTGTAGTCCATCTCTAGTCCATCTCTAGTCCATCTGTAGTCCATCTGTAGTCCATCTGTAGTCCATCTCTAGACCATCTCTAGACCATCTCTTCTTCCACCCCTTAGTTGCGCTCGGCCCGCTATGAGCTCCACGACCTCTTCAGCCTCAGTCAAGCGGAGCGGATGCAGGTGATCAGCCGGGACCGTCAGCTGATCAGGGAGCGGGAGCTCAGACGCAAGGTAACGGAAGCCCCGCCCCCCATGGCGTTGAGGCCGCGCCCCAAACACAGTGCCCAGGCCCTGACTGAGCCAATCAGCATGAGAAGCAGAGCCCGCCAACACTAGGTCCTGTTGGTGGCTGGCACTGCTGCTCGCCATTGTAAAGTGGTTTGAGAAGCTTTATCAAATTGAAGTGTATTTTTTCCCGTCTCTGTGTTAATGGTTTTCTACACACTGTCATAATTATGACAAATCATCTGAGGTTCATGACCACTTATTCATTTCAGTGTAATTAATTGGCAAGCAGGGTTTCGGAATAGAACAGCCTGAAATGTCACCGTGTACTTCACATTCTGTACACTCATGCAAACACAGCACGAGGTTGTCAGTGGCCACCTGGCATTTAGGGACCTGGCAACTCGGAACAACTCAAACGCATTTGTATCTGCTTTCGTTTGAATTCCACTAACCATTGCTGGTCCCCTTAACGTTCTGACACCCAGGACTCAAAGCCTCTGGGCATCCTCACCTCCCTGGCCGAGGCTGAGAGAATGAACGTGACCTTTTGTTTTAACATCAGTTCAGACGCTCTCCTTTGAAAGCCTGATGCGTGCTCCACTGTGTGAGTTTGCAGTCATTTGACAGATGGTTCTTCCCCCTGTGCCAGGAGAATAAGGCGGCGGGGTCCGGAGGCAGAGCTTCACTCTCCACCGCCACCAGGAAGGCGCTAGAGAGGAAGAGGACAGGGATGTGAGTGCTCTGTGGAGGCCGCCGTGTCGTACGTCACGCTCCACTGCTGAGGCCATGTCCGTTTTCTTAGGCGCAGTGCAACTTATCTGCACGTCAGTAATTAACACTAAATTAATCTAGTAATTAACTCATTCAGACGTGCCATCAGTTGAGTAAGCTGTGTGAAGTATGACAGACTGAAAGCTTCACCCAAGCTAGTCCACACTTAAACGCGCCGCTCACTTCAGCGATCCTGGTTCAGTAGTTGTGTAGGTGCAAGATTGTAAACTCTGAACAATGAACACTGTAGGCTTGTGCCTGTAATAATTAACCACTGTGTTCACTCGGATCCCAATTCAAAGCTAAAGAACTAAAGCAGATGGCAGACGTTCCTCTGACAGGGCTGAGACGGTCATTTCTTTGATTGGCAGCTCTGCGTTCAGGTTACGGAAGAAAGGAACAGAAAGGTCAAAGTTGAAGGGTGCGGAGGAAGGTCGGACCGTGGTGCCAGCGTCCCGCAGGGTTCTGGGGAAGGCCACTCCATTCAGACGCCAGAGGTGAGGAGCGCAGACCTACCGCATACCTCGTCTGGATCCCCCTCGTACGCCAACCTCCACGTTCTCACACACACACACACACACACACACACCAACACTAGTGCCTTGGTAGCATATCGCCACCTCATGTTTAACAGCTTTTGTTTTATTTTCCCCATTTTGGGTCAAAATTTGTAAGCATTTCTGATTTATTTATGTTGCTACGCCCGTCGTGAGAAGTCTCTCTTCTCTCCAGTCTTGTTTTTTTACTTTATTTATATTTTTTACATATCTAATAAAATTGTGATAATGCATCTTGTGCACCTTCTTGAATATTTTTGCTGCAATTATTGTTTTATGAATTTAAATAACAGGCACACCACCAGTCTTTTTAAAACATAGGTATATATATTTTTTTCAATTTTATAATGCGTACATAGTCTTTTCATTTAAATAATTAATCTAAATACAATCTGTGGTGCTCAACTGATGGAATAATTTACAAACAGCTTCTGAAAATTATTCTGACATTGGTAGCTGACCCAGTGTTTCACATGCTGTTGCCCCCAAAGGTCCTTCAGTGAGAGGCCCCTGTAAGGGCCCCGTGGCCCCGCGCTGTACGCAGCAGCCGGAACAGACTCCCTACGATCCGGCGAATCGGGGAGGGGAGGGGGCGACTTCTCCAAGCACAGCCCTCTTGCTCTAAAATGTTTAACACGCGTGACCCCTGAATAAATTCATCTGAGACAGAGGAAAGATTTATTCATAGAATAAATACCGTGGTAGACATGAAACTCAGACGTTCTGCAACGGCGCGCGCGCGCACACACAACCCCACAATGCACCTTGTTCTTTTACCCCAGACCGGCCCACAGCACCAAATACATCAGCCAGGAAGCATAACTGCTCACAAACATGGGGGGGGAGAGCAGTCTTTCTACATATGACACATGGAACTCCCACATGCTTGGGTGTTGTTATGAATGATCTGCCCTAAACCGTTTTACACATTAGCGCACAAAGCTGGACTTTAGGGTATGTCCAGCCATTAGGGACACACACTACAGCCTCCAGAAGCCCCCCATCACCACCGCACAAAACCCCACACACCCGGACACTGAGCATTGGACCAGTCACAATTCCAATTCCATAACTTGGCATCTGGCGTAAAGTCGTAAAGCAAGACGAGGGTCGATTCTTTTTAATTTGATGATCTTGTCTTAAATTTTTCTAAATCATGTAAGTGCTGTAAATGTACTTCACTCAAATACACAGAACGGACACAAACCTCACACAGCACGGTACAAAAATGGCCGCCTGGCATTATATGTACTAAAGCCTTTTCAGAAGTACGGTCACGCGAACGCACGATTGGAATGTCGGAGGTGACGGTTCTTTCTGTGGTGCGATAGTGGCGGCTACTTGTTCTCTAGCAGGAAGGGGAGACGCTCCTGAAAGGTGAAGCACGATGTGTTGGTTATCCAAGCTAGCCGTCCACACCGATACCATGACACGTATCGAGGTCATAGAGCTTGATTCGAGTTACTCGTATAGCTATTAATTTATGCAATGAACCGGGTTGCTATAGCAATGGAGTGGCTGAAAACAAGGGGGGGGGAACCAACAAAACACTCAAAAAGACGGCGAGAAGTATGTGCAAATCAGCACGGCACCAAGTCCGCATGCTGAGGGACTTCAAGCTGAACGTCTTCGCCGGCGGTGAAGAACAGGTCTGGCGCCGGAGGTGTCGCCCAAGTCCTCCACAAACAGCCCAACGTTTCAACCAGAAACTACAAAACAGAACCCGGGCAAAAATATCGTCTCCCTCAAATCTGCCAAAGACCAGAGTGAGAAGCAGAGTGAGACCCGTGAGTTGGCAGCCTCTACCGTATCTGGTGCAGCCTTTGCAGTCATAAGTGATTCATCGTTCAGGAATATCTACGTATTTAACAGTATGTACAGGACTGGAGGGGGAGGGGGGGGCGTTTGCAGGACTGCGGCTCAATAGAACAGGCGGTGTGTGTGTGTGTGTGTGTGTGTGTAGGGGTGTTGGCTACTTTACCTTCTTTACCCCTTTTACACACACACACACACACACACACACACACACACACACACACACACACACACACACACACAAACAGCACCAGAGGTGAAGCATGACTGAGAACATGACCCAGCGGGGTAGATCAGCAGGGGTTCTCCCCCATCCCTCCCCCCACGTCCTCCGCCCGTCACGGGTCGTGTTCTGCAGCACAAGCGATGCACGCCAACCAGCTGAACCACGTCCTACGTCTCACGGCTCCCGTGCACAGGGCCTTCCAGCACGAGGCTCAACGCCTGCAAACCCATAGCGTCTGCTAACGTGACTCCGGTGTGGCCGGCTATCTTGGGAGGTCCGAGGCTACTCGCTGATTGGTTGGGGGGGGGTTGGAGAGGGGGATCCTGGGAGCTTTCCAGTTAGCCGAACCTCCCAGTGTGGGAGTAAACAGGAAATGAAGAGAACAAATAAGACCAAAACAATAAGACAGCACATGGATTCTCAGGCTCCTGCGTCGTTTCGTGTTTTTTTTTGTTGTTTTGTTTTTTGTGATCAGGCCGGGCAGACGTCCAACACCCGCACGCCGGGTCCAGGGACAGGGACGCCCCACTGCCCCGTGCCAGAGCCCTCCCCCTCCCCCGCCTCCTGTCCGGCGAGATCACAGAAACCGGGGTCCAGGACCAGGCGGGGCGGGGCCTTCCACCCGTGTCATGTGACGTTGACCTCCAGCACGTGGTCGTCCGTGCCGGGGAGCACTAGGACCTGGCGCGCCACGCTGCAGTTGAACACCTGTCCCGGGCTGAAGGGCTCCAGGCGGGGCATGGGCGGACCCCGCGGCTGCTGCTCGCCGCTGCCCAGGGAGTGGACGCTGCCCCGGCTACGCAGGCTGGCCGTGTCGCCCTGGTCCTCCAGACCCTTGTCCAGCAGGGAGAGGTTGTCGTTCTCCAGGCAGGAGTCTGTGGGGAGGCGCATAGAGAGGTGGGTGAGGGAGACGGGAGGCGCAGGCTGACCAGCGCGAGGAGGGAGAGGGAGGCGCTGCAGTACCTGCGTCAGGCTGAGTGGAGGGCGGGGCGCTGTGGGCCAGGTACTTCAGCACTTTGATGCTGGGGAAGGGCAGCTTGCCTGCGAACAGAGGCATGACCTCCATCTGGACCTTGTGGGTCGCCATAGCAGCCACAGGCATGGACACCACGCCCGAACTCTTCCCACACACGGCCCAGTTACTGCTGTTGTCCACCACTGAAACACACACACACACACACACACACACACACGCGCGCATGACGCAACATTCCCCCTACATGCTCCCTTCCCTTCACCCCGCTGTTGGCGCTGCACTTACCCTCATACATCAGCTTGGTGGTACGGAGGCCTTCGCACTCAGAGTACTCGTCATCCTCCCTCTCCGCCTCGCTAGGATCCGTCAGGCGCGTGATGGACACCTCCAGCCTACAGAGGGCGCCGGCGCGGCAGTGCTGCTCCCCCAGCGCGGGCTGGATCTCCGCCGTCACGCTGTACAGTGTCTGTAGGGCGTGTGGAGAACGTCAGAGATCAGAGACATCCTAACCCCCCCCCACCCACCCCATCTGTCTAAGCTACCTTGCTGTGTGTGTGTGTGTGTGTGTGTGTGTGTGCTGCCCCCCTCACCGTGACTCTCTCGAGCTGGAACTCGTATCCGTACGGTTTGAGCGCAGAGTCCGGCGCGTCGGCTGGTGAGAAGCTGGCGGCGAACACGCACTGCAAACATGGCGGCGGCTCGGTGTCCCACTTCACTTCCCACAGGCTGTACACGCACTGCTTACTGTACACCAGCTGTTTGGAGGACACGACATCACAGCAGTTTCCACGACGGAGGTAGCACGAAGCTGGAGGAGTGTGTGCGCGTGACGGGATGTATGTGTGTGTGTGTGTGTGCGGCCTTTCCGCCTCGCTCACCTGGTGTGTTTTAGCGTTGAGGGAGAGCAGCTGCAGTGCGGGCGTGTGCTGGCGGTCTGCGAGCGTCTGATTGGCCAGGCGGAAGTTGGTGTCCGACACGTTCCGGAGGCATATTTGAATGTACTTCCTGTGACATCACGAGAGGATAAAACAACCACTTGGCCCCTGAGCCATCACGTTCAAACGGACGAGGCCGTTATTCTAGCGCGGTCTGATGTGCAGGTCGTTCACCAACCTCTTCCCGGCAGACAGTAGTGCGTGGTGAGCTCTGAAGGGCGTGTAGAAGGTGAGCGATATCAGGGTGGAGTATATAGACCAGGGACAGTCGATAGACACCTGGCAACAGAAAAGCCAAGAAGCACGTCAGGCCCTCAGCTGCTGGTAAACGTGTGATACTGATACTCGGGGGGGGGGGGGGAAATTCGGTGCGTTTGGAAATCCAAGGTGACGTGAGACGCGAGAGCGTTCGCAGAGCCGGGCGCGGCCGCGTGGTTCCTGCGCACCTTTTGGTCGACGGAGGCCATGCCGCTGTTGTAGCGCGCGCGGTTCTTGGGGCGGTGGCGCACCTCGCCGTTGGTGAGGCGCTCGCTCTCGCCCCGCGCCGGGGCTGATGGGATGTGGCACAGGACCTCCAGCTGGAACTCCAGAGTGTGGTAGGGTGGGGTCTGAGGCAGAGAGATGCTCGTCACCTTCTCCGAGGACTGGATGGACACGGAAGCCCCTCCCACCAACTCTGCTCGGAGGGAGGGAGGGAGAGAGAGGGAGGAGAGGATAAGAAACAAAACATGTGACCCCCAGGTGTTGTTCACACCAGGAAAAAGATCAGTCACGCTCAAATCCGACACCCTGTGCCCTCACACCTCCGGCGCTGGAGAGGATGCAGGCTGGGCAGGCGGAGGAGTGCAGGATGGGCATGGAGTCGGTGTTGCTCAGCTGCAGGGCGTCGCCCTTCTTCACGGTGTAGTTGCCCGTGGAGATGGTGAACTTGACGCGCTGAGGGAGCCCAGCCAGCAGGCTTTCTGCAGAACAGCCCACAAACACACAGGAAGTTCAGCTCCGCTGCGTGGCAACCTCCCCGCGGAGATCACGTCGCCTCAGCAGCAAAAACTCCGCCAAGTCTCCAGTTCTGGGCTTTGGAAGACTGGAGAACCTCGTACCCTTATGGTGGCCAAAGAAGAACTGACCAATGAGACGTGACGTTAGAGGAGTGTAGGGCAGGCCGACCTGTGAGGGGTTCGATGCTCAGCTGAGGCTCCTGGGAGTAGACGTCATACTGCACTATGGGGTAAAAGTGGGGCAGGACAAACTGGACCTGGCCAACGGTGGCACACAGCTGGCGTAGGGTGTAGGAGCCTGGCTTCAGACTCTGGGAGGGAGAGAGGGAGAGCGGTCATTAAAAAATAAATAAATGAATCAGGAAGACTGATGAGAGTGGCTGAGCAGGTTACTAATCTAGCAAGAGTCATTTCCTCGGTCACATAAAATCACAGGGGGTGGAAAACGTCGCTCATAAATCTATTGTGCGTTAAATTAACGCCCACTACTGCCACCGCAACGAGGAAAAACCTTCCGTAAACTCGCTCACCGGCGCTGAGAAGATGATGCTGTTGTTGCCAGGCAGCAGCGTCACATCGCTGGCCTTCAGCATCTCGCCGCCGTCCTCCATGGCGACGGCGGAGGCGGCGGCGCTGGGCGGGTCCAGGGAGGCGGGGCCGTCGTTGATGCGCATCAGCAAGTGCACGTTTTTGCAGACGACGCCGGTGGAGTTGAGCGCGTTGTCCGAGGGGCTGCGGTCCTGTATCTCCTGGAGCTCCAAGGCGGGGGTGGGCGGTCCGGGCGGCCCCCCGCGAGAGGTGTTGGCGGCTGGGAAGGTGACGGTCCCGTCTGGGCTGATCCCCGGGCGGCGCTGGGTGCCCGCGGGGGCAGGACGCACCTGGGCGTAGTGAACGGTGCACACCAGCTGCTCCAGGTGCACCGGCACCGGCATGTGGCTGCACAGATGCAGGTCGAGCTGCAGGGCGGCGCCCACGTGCACCGTCGCGGCAGGCGGGTGGAAGCGGAGCTCCCGCAGCTGTGCGAATGCAGCCATGCTCAGAGCCACGCATTGGTCTAGAGAGGGAGGGAGAGAGAGAGAGAGAGAGAGAGAGGGAGAGAGAGAGACAGAGACTGCTCTGTATTCTCATTCGCCTGTGTTAAGCAGCAATGCTGATCTCAGATCAGGGCCCAAGCACTGGGACTCTGCTGTTATTCTGACCTTTGCCCTCTGGGGCCTGGCTGGCGAAGGTGAGGATCTCCTGACAGAAGTGCTTCCTCTCCTCGTCCGACAGGTTGTCATCGCTGGCCAGCAGGGCGCTGGTCTGCAGGTACCTGGCGCCAAGAGTTAAGGACCCCAAACGCAACAACCGAAGGGTAAAGACGCCTTAGAGACGAGCAAGGGGCACCGTGACCAGCGTGGGGTCGGAGGTCGGCGCAGTGCTCAGTGAAGGATACTCCTCGGTTTTCTGGAGCTGTTTCTGACACTCTGCGATCTGCTTGCGCGTGTGTGTGATGGGTAAACTCCAGCCCTCCGCTGTGTATGACTTCAGGGCGTCCTGCAGGAAAGTCTGTGCCATGTGGGGGTCACCCTTCTTCCTACACACAGACACACACACACACACGTGTACAGACGGGCACAGGAACACCGCGTGTCAGCGGGACTAAAGGAGGATACCTGTTCCTCAGGTGAGGGGACTACAGTGGGGAGCTCAGATGGACTCACATGTAGAACTCAGCCAAGCTCTTCCCAACCAGACGGCCGGAGCGAAGCCTCCCGATGGCTCTGTACATCTCCAGGGCGGCGTGGGACAGCTCCTGCTCACACACGGGGAGGAGCAGCGCTCATGAGGACCAAACAGCCTGTGTGTGTGTGTGTGTGTGAACAACTGAACAGGCCCAGAAAATGGAAAGCCAGAGGAATAGGCGGCGTGACGCACAGCTCCACACTGGCACTCTGCACACTTTCCAAACACATTACATTTTGATCCATCAGGGGGTTCGGACGCCCGGTGTGTAGCGCGGACGGAGACGGAGCAGGAGAGGGATTCAATCACGCAAATGCAATCGTGACGGTGGGAAAACGTTAAATGCAACGCACACGATATTTTATTTTCGGTGGCAACATGCGCAATGTGCCAGAAAGAAAAAGTGATGATGTTTTCATGTCCTTTGACCTTTTTACTGAAAAACAATAACACAAAATACAAAAGGGCTCGTCTGACGACACAATATGGTCCGATGAGGCGATGCGGTCCGATGACGCGCAAAAAACTTGCTTCTGTTCGGAGCCTAAATATTAAATGTACAAAAGAGAGGAGTCCGGGTAATCTGTGATCCATTACTCGTCGGCTGTGGTCTGTAGAGCCCCGTGTTGTGGACCACGCCCCAAATGCTGCAGCGGGCTGTGATTGGACAGTGATTGCATTTCGCTGCTCTTGACGAGCAGTGCTGTGTATGGTGTTTTGTACTGGCACGATTACAGCAGCACGTGGTGGAATGACACACAGCTGGGGCTTCATCACATTTCAAGGTGGTTTACATTCAGCTCTGACATTAACACAGCAGTTCAGCCATTACATACATTTACAACTGATGCCTGTGAGCAAGTGCTATGCAAATAATAATCTATAATAGATCATATATATATATATATATATATATATATATATAAATAATGATCTATCATATCTATTACACAATGTATAACCCATATATTTTTCACGTAGATATGTGTGTGTTTGCCCGTGTTAGTGATGAACTTGAATTAATCAGTTCTTACCAGGTAGTGTTTTTCAAATGCTTCCACTGACGATAAAGCTTCCTTCAGCTTTTTATACGGGCTCTGGAGACTGTTCACTACAAAAAGACCAATACTGCATAATCAGAGTCACATCACATGTAACCAGTTTGTGCTCCTGGGTATTTAATGCACTGCATTCTTCTGCAGTCGAAGTAGCAAAGCGTCTCTCTGCAAACTCGTAGTGTAAAATGGAACTTCTGAGACAGATGCGGTTGCTGTGGTTACCCGTCTCGGGTCTTTCCGTCCCGAGGCCGGCGAGCAGGTCCACTGTGCGGTTCAGCTCCTCTGAGCTAGGCCCGTTCTCCGACACCAGGCCACACATGTAGCCCAGAGACTTCAGCTAGGGGAGACACACACACACACACACACACCCAAATATAGCCGAGGTCTGCTCAACTTACAGCCCCAAGTCTCCTGAAGTCTAGCCTGTTTTTCTTTACTATTTGCTGCGTCTTATTCTTGCACGCAGGGATGGAACAGAGACGTTCTCTTCCCAGACTGCAGTGCGTGGGGGACAGCTGGGAGGCAGACTGCAGTGCGTGGGGGACAGCTGGGAGGCAGACTGCAGTGCGTGGGGGACAGCTGGGAGGCAGACTGCAGTGCGTGGGGGACAGCTGGGTGGAGCCTAACAGGGCACGTTTCATTTTGTTTTTTTACGGCAGTAACAGGAATGAAGGGCTTCCGCGCCTGATCAACACGAGCGAATCGGTTGTGGTTGCCGGCATCATTTATTACGGGTTAGGGCACGGCTCCCTGTCCTCAGGGCACCACGCACATCAGCGTGGGGGGTGGGCGGAGGTGCAGACACGCCGTACCTTCTCCGTCGCGTACGTCCAGAGCCCCACGGTGTGGGAGAAGTTGGCCTCCAGCTGGGAACGGTCACAGCAGCCCTCGATGCGGTGCAGCACCTCCAGGCAGCTGAGGAACACCCAGCAGTCCAGCGCCCCCTGCAGGACGGACACCTGCCCGACGGCCGGAAAAAGCAAACGCGACACGTTCACACAGGACACGAGCGAGCTGGACCTGCCAGTCAAACTACAGCCCCAGCCACAAACACACTCACTCTGCCAAACAAGCGTCTGCAACAACAACAAAAAAAGGCGCTACCCAAACCTCTCAGCAATGCGGCAAACAGCAAGTGTCAATCACTCCACAAGTGGCCCCGCCCTACACGTGAACCCGGCCCCGCCCACCTCCAGCAGCCTCAGCTCCTGGACGCAGGTGTGCAGAAGGTCCAGCGCCCTCTGCGTCACCTCCCACGGCCTCTGCAGGAAGATGAGCAGCGTGCACTGGCGGGAGAAGAGGTAGCTGCGCAGGTCCAGCAGCGAGGCCTCCCCACGCTGGATCACCTCCCTCTTCTCCATGTCGATCGGCCGCCGCAGGAGCAGGCCGGTCCAGGAGCTCACGGGTTGGCAGAAGGAGCCCAGCCAGTTGGCGCCGTCTGCTCGCCGCACCGCGGCGGGGGAGGAGAGAAGCGGTACAGCCGTGTGAACGTTTCAGCGATGGCGTCACAGCGGTCAGCTATGCTACGCAGAAGTGCGTTAGCGTTTCACGACGAGTCTAGGTGAGCACAACGCATCACAACACACAAGCCTGGTGCTACTCGGTTTTGCATGTTCAGTATTCCCCCCCAAAGTGCAGAAACTCTCATTTGGTATTTGTGACTTTAATTTGGGAAGACTGGTTTCCTTCCTGTCTGCATCTGCACTCTTAATTACTGCAGCATGTCGTCTGAAAGGGAACAGCTCGACCAGACGGGTTTAAGAAACACCCTGGAAACCTCTTCCTTTCCTTCTCCACTTGCTTCCCGTGAGCAGACGCTGGTGATAACGCTAAACCCTGATGATGCTCCGGTGGAGGGGAGGGGGGGGGGGGCTTCCGTACCTCCAGCGCCGAAGTTGAGCACATACTGGGTGAAGAGAGCGTCCAACTCGTCGTACTGGACCAGCGCGTCCTCATACTGCTGCAGCATCTCGAACACGAACGCCAGCTCTTCCTGCATGCACGCGTACCCACAACCATCGGACACCGCCCGACACAGAACGCCAACGAGGCGGAACTGCATTTTTAAGACCCCGAAACAACTTTAATGCTGATGCAGTCAATTCACATCAAGAACACGGTGTCTTTACAGAGACATTAAGCTTAGAAGTGGGGCAGGATTAAGCAACAAGACCAAACATTTACCAATTCAGTTAATGTTGTACTGGAAGTACTAATCCTTTCTCTCCGCCTCTGAGCCATTCTTACTGGCGGCCGGCTGTAATTGACAGTTGGATCGGCCAGTAAAGACACACCTGTACCATGAAGTAGTCGCAGAAGCTCCACCCGGGCTCGGTGCGTTTCTCACGCAACGTGCGCATGTCGTCCTCGAAGCGTCCGAGGTTCTTAGTGAAGGACATGAGCAGCAGAGTTCGCAGTTTGGTCAGGAAGGAGTTCCAGGATTCCTGGGAGCGGGAGGACTCCTTCAGGGGGTCCAACAGTGCTACACACCTACGGGACAGAAGGACCGACACACACACACACACACACACACACACACACACACACAATAAGACTGGAGAATGAGCATGAGAGCTTTAAGAGAAAACACATTTGCCCCACTGAATCTTTTTTTATGTATTCATAGTACAGCACAGTCTGGGCTGTAATACGGCTCCCCGCCTCCAAATTCCCAGCAGTACCAACACCTCTACACCTGTACGGCCGCAAGCCAGTCAAACAGACCCCAGACCTTATTTGTCGGGCACACCAGCCATGAGTCATGCCTTTTTACAGAGAGCCTCTGCTGGCCAGGTGGTGTCTGAGGCCAGAAATAGGGGCCAGCTAAGCCCCGTCTAAATTAGCTCAGCCCGGGTCGCCCGACCCGCAAGCACCCACATCCAATGGCGGAGGCCCACATTTACACCAGACTGAAAAAACCTTGTGTCTGCAAATGTCCTCCCTCTGGGTGGGGGAGGGTGGAGCGCTCACCTATCGCTCTGCTTGTTGCAGAAGTCGTTGCGGATCTTGTCCAGGATGGAGGTGCGCGGCAAGATGTTGGTCTTGTTCTTCTTCTTGCCGTCGCTCTCCACCACCACCACGAGCCAGTCGGTGGAGCTGTGAAGACGCAGCGCGCCCTGCCACCGCTGCATGTCTTCCTTCACCGACGCCTTGTACGTCTCAGTGTCCTGCCGCCCACACGTGATGTAGCAATAATATTAACTTCCACATTTCACAGGACTAAGTGTACCAGTGTACATTATATGATATATATATATATATATATAGCTATATCTATTTAAATGATATGCTGCCATGCATTTTACAGATCCGAGGCCTTAAGCAAGTGTTCAAATGCTCTCAAGTGTATGATTGACAGAGGTCAAGATAATTTATTTTGGGGCGTTGCCACAGGGCGCATGTCATATAATGGCTGGTTTAGCCAGACATTTGGCTTAATATGTTTGTTACGTTAACAGTATGAAACATGATTTTTTTTAAATATATTCTTAAATTCAGATTAACTGTTTCTTTAGGAAAAATAAACTCTTATGACCAAAACTATGAACCGCAAAGGACACTTTCCACTGTCAAAAAGGCCCTGCGCAGGGACGCCGGATTCTAATGATCAATTCAACCATATTATTGCCTGGGCTCCTCGCCCCTTTTGCCGTCTTAGCGCAGACGCCAAACGCCTCTCCACACGCCGTTAGTGACAAGGCCCAGTGATTGGCTGAGGCAGCAACTCACACAGCAGTCGGTCCAGTAGATGTGCAGGAAAGGGAAGGTGAGAAGGGCTTTGTTCCCCTCCTTCGGGAGCAGGTCCTCTTTGAACTGGACGAAGTTGGCCTCCAGGTGGATCATCTTCGGCGCTCGACCGTAAGACCTGTGACAAAAGGGCAGCGGCGTTCACCGGCGAAGGAAGCCGACGCGGCCTTTCGGACGAAGGTCTATGGCACTCTCGCCGATGAACGAGTGTCTATGGCACGAGTCAGGGCAGCTTCTGACCGCTTCAGCGGAGCCTGGCTAAGAAATCAAAACTGCTGCCCTAGATTTTGCAATTGGAAAATACAGGTGCCTTTCAGGCAAAACGTGGAGATTATATAATAGGAAGAATATAGAAGTTAACATCTGAGATACTGTTTTCGTGTCGTTAAATCACAGTCATTTGGCCTCTTTCAAATGCTGATATACTATCGGTTGAATTACTTATTTAAATTAGACCTGGCAGTAATGCTATAAGCTTAAGGCAATGGAACGTTTCTGTTATAGAGAACAGACAGAGAGCACGACATACACAAGCGTGTATGTCACAAGCGTGTTTGGTTAGACCTTGCTAAAGACTCGCTAAAATCATTTCGGCCACAGTGCAAAATCAAGACCAGTTTTATTTTAATATAGGACATTTGCTGGCATTGTGAATCCCATCTGACCCATAGACTTGAAAGGGCATTCTCACCTCCGCCACTCCATAGCTTCTCTGGGCAGCTGTTGTGCCAGGAGACTATAGAGAGCAGTGAAGAGGGTCTGGTCTCCTGCACCTATACCAGAACAGAACATGGATATGGCACACTTGCTCAGTCCACACGCAGAAACGAGGATTAATATCAGTATATCCACTCATCCTGACACTTACTCGCACAATATTCCCCACACCCACACCTGTGGCTACACGAGCAAAAAGAATGTATTCTATGTGTCTGAATAGTGGCTACTCGTTCAGCCCAGATCATTAAATGACAGTAGAACTGCTGAATACGCAGTCATCTGAGAAATATGGAAGCGAAAGAATACATTTCCCGCTTTCGTCAAACCGTGTGCATACACAAAGCCACATTCCTTCAACAAACCTCAACAAGCTGGGGCTTTTAGAGTGTTTCACGGAGAATGCCACTTATTTCCCTTCACGGGTGGTCAAACATGATCGCACAAGCGCTTGGGCCCGTTTTAAACCTTCCACATTCTCGGGCCTCCGGTATTTAACGTGACGTGTTTCAACCTTCCTTAATTTTACATATTAGGGCCTCCAGGAACATTAAACTGTTAAGATAGACAGCTGGCTAGCCAACTTTAGCTAGCTTGCAAGGCGTTTGCCTTGCGTTGTATGGGGACGTTAGCGGTGTGATACACGAACATAAACGTTTTCTCCTCTCGGGGCGCATACCATCAGACAGGCCTGAACTGATTCCGCCTGTTCGGATGTTACTCCAACATAAAGCTCGAGAAACGATGTGTACACCGTCGGGCAGAAGCAGTTAGTAACAACACACACAGTACACAAAAAAAACACTCGTTTCAGGGTGTCTGGGCTGTTCGTTATTCATTGTTTACAGTATAACAGTTTCGTGTTCAGTGGTATAAGGGCATAACATATTAGATGTCACCGCCAGTATTAAGAGGACCAGGCGGCTAGCTAAAGCAGCTCGCGGGCTAGTTCTGCAGTGGAGACCGCAATGCTCGCGCACGGCTAGCGGGCTTAGCCGTTAGCTTAGCCGCACTGCTAACAACAACCGAGAGGCAAACTCACACGTCACTATCGGCTTGTTCTCCATGGTGTAGATGATGGGCTTTTCCTCATGGGACTCCATGGGTTACGAAAATCAGCATTAGTCCACCATGAAAACGTCCGTTCCACGAATAAAACACAATATCACTGAATTGCAGTACGCTAACGTATCGATAAGGCCCCTTTCCTCTCCATTTCCTATCCGCTGACACATTGACGACTTCCGGTCTTCGTGATAGCGACAGACAGGAAATAGAAGCTGTGCATGACATTCTATTATTAATCGTCCAAGTGAAACAGATATGGTCGCTTATTGTCAGCGGCAATGAATAAGTATCGGCACTTAAGTTTGACTGAGATTTTGAACTTTATTTTTTTCCTGTTAACTGTACTAAATTAAATGTCCAAATAACAAAAGTCATTCACTCTATAAATATTAACATAACACGTTAATAACATAATTGAACATTGTAATTAAAAAGTTGCATCAGGCTATCATTCTCTAATCTACACGATCAACATAAAAGTCAACATAAAAGGGTTTTGTCATACTACCGATTCAGAAATCACGGCTATACTTATAATAATAATTATACATAATCTATCACCTACTGAATCGTGTTCATCATGTGTCTCATTAGAGGGCGACAGTAGGATATCTAAGCGAGGCATTTCTGCTTTGTCTTTTCACGGCCAGTGAATATAACTAAGTGCGACTATTCTATTTAGTTGTACTTTGGAAAACTACATTTTTATACCCTGCATATTCCTGAAAGGTTACGATACTTGCACACATAAAATTTCATAAAAACTCTACCAATACAAGTACATTCATTATTAAACAGTATGCAGAATTTGATGTTATTATTTATCGTCATTTTATTTTATTTCACGCTTTTAACTTATTTACCCTCTCACTATTGATACGTACCCTCACACCATATCAATTTCAGGCTTGTATTTTGAAAACAGCGCACGGTTTTATTGCTAGTCTGTATGTGCCTTGTGCTGGGTCAAATTATTAGCTTAGCTGCTGTTATGTTAAGGTGGAATACACTCTGATACCCTCTGATTTGGTGAGACGTTTATTAATTTGTCATTCTCTTTGTGTTGTGCTGCGCGTCCTGACATTAGTTAATATACAATATTTACGTCGCTTGAATTTTCAATTAAAATCGGCATGTACCGCGCCAACCGGCTAGCTAGCTAGCTAGCTAACTAACTGGTAGCCAGGCAATGACGTTTGACCGTGAATTTCTCATTAGCCGTGGTTAGCTGGCTGTCCAGCTAGCAAGTAGTATGGTACCATAGTTTTAACAGGTGAAGACATCCGTGGTTGTTTTGCGTAGATATTTATCCTAGCGTTAGCTAGTTGTCTAAAGGGTGAGCATCAGCAATTCACTTTGCTTTAATCGAATAATAAAAATAACACACTTATACTCCGGTGTCGTGGCAACAATTTGTTAGCTAACCATGTACATTGACATTTTCCAAACAAACTAATTCGTCAGTCGTCAGAGTTTACAGTAAACAACATTAACTAATTAACATAACTAGCTACTTGCTCAATAGCGAACGTAGATGACGGACAGATTACGGATAATGAAAGTACTTTATTTTGCATGTTTTGTGGTTATGGATTTTATTGCGGCTCACAATCCTGTGTTTTAATCTGGACAATCAGTTTGTTGTGATTTTAATTTACCTGGACGTTAGTTTCGGACGTCCACGCCGGTGGTGACAATCGTTCCAGGTGTTTTTGGACTATGAATAAATGCTAAATAGAATACTCTGAATAAAAAAAAACTACAAAGAATTAGTCATGTTTTAAAGATTACCAGTATCCAAAACAATATTCGAATCAAACTGCTTCTACAGACGTGGCACGTCTTGTGTGAGGACCTACAAAATAAGTTAACGTAAATTAACTGTCCACTGTGGATAACCCTTTCCGTTAAGTTTTCCATGGGTTTTATGCAACTTGCAGGTAAAGAAATGGACCAAGACGACCGCTCTCCACTGAAGCACTTTGTAGTGGCCAAAAAGAAGATAAGTGAAGTTTTTGAACAGCTGCTTAGCTACGTTGAAGAGGGTTCAAAGTTTGTAAACGGTGAGATGAAATACATCATTCATGTAAAAGCAATTCAAAGGCTTTGTGAGAGTGAAGAACACAAGGACTTTTGTCAGAAATATATACATATAACGTGCGTCTGTGTTTGTACTGTTTCTCACTGGTCGTTTGCTTCTGTCCTTTTCATACTGTCGACAGATACATATCAAAATGAATCGTTGGAGGAGATTGCAAAGAGGACACAGCTGGATGAGATGGAAGCATATGCGAACAAACTGGCAGTCATCAGAGATGTGCTTGCACGCAGGCATATGAAGGTGGCCTTCTTTGGCAGGTGAATTGTCTATTAATCAAATAATGCTCACCTTTGACTTTGCCCTGTAAGCTTTGCCCTGTGATCCTCCAGCCGATACAGCGTTGTGCACATGGCGGGTTTATGTAGTTTATGTAGTTTATGTAGTTCTTCCAGCTGAAGAAGCTGTTTGTAAAATGTGCTCTCTAATAAAGGCCAGTGACCTTCTCCAGTGGTACCTTATAGTTTGATTGTTTCTGGCTCTAGACTCTGTAGCGTGTTGTTTACCGTTTCCTGTCTCTCCTGTCTACCAGGACGAGCAACGGGAAGAGCACGGTTATCAACGCCATGCTGCGAGACCGCGTGCTTCCCAGTGGCATCGGGCACACAACCAACTGCTTCCTCAGCGTTGAGGGCACGGATGAAGACAAGGCTTACCTGAAGACGGACGGCTCGGAGGAGGAGAAGAGCATCAAGGTGAGCGTGTCCCGTCTCCGTTTGGACTGATGCAGTCAGAAGGAATGGCATCACTTTTCATTATAAGCCTCACACATCAGTATATACAGATCTACTTCGAACGTATGCTGCCTTGTTCAAGTAAAAACAAAGTGTCCTGAAGCTTCACGCTCGCCGGTTGTTCTGCGTGTGCAGTTGTGTTGATTTGCCTGTGGTCCACAGACGGTGAATCAGCTGGCACATGCGCTGCACATGGATGAGCGACTTGACGCTGGCTGTCTGGTCAGGGTTTTTTGGCCCAAGACGAAGTGTGTACTTCTGAGGGATGACCTGGTTCTCATGGATAGGTGGGATTTTTTTTTTTACTCTTATTTTTTAAGTGTATGCACGATGAATGTGGTGTGTGCGCACGGTATTTTTTTGCAGAGTTCTTTCTGTAAATTCCGGAGCAGTCGTGCGTATTTACGCAAAAGCCGATCTCGAGGCGTTCCCCGTAAGCCTGGAGCCTTAAGCTGCGCGTGAACTCCGTGTCTGCTACAGACCAGGCTCAAGAGAGACTGAACTTTATTACCTCTGCTTCAGCCCTGGCACTGATGTCACCACAGAGCTGGACAGCTGGATCGACAAGTTCTGTCTGGATGCTGATGTGTTTGTGCTGGTGGCCAACTCCGAATCCACGCTGATGAACACGGTAGGCGATCATTGAGTTAAGAACTTTTTAATTTAATTTATTTTTTAGTATTTTTATAGTAGCTTTCCATATTTCTTATGGATGCTTCCTAAAAAGATTAGTAGTTTAGTAGTAGTCGGCTTTTCTAAACTGAATGTGACTCAGTCATGTAGGTTTCAACTGTGGTGCTATGTGATGTCACAGCTTTACCCTTGGGTGTAGCATGGCAGTAAGAATGCAGTACAAAGCATTTGCCCTCTGTGGTGTGGTGGGAGGGGCACACCGTTCTGCATGTTGATTGGCTGTGCAGGGCTGGAGAATCCAGACTCCGTCCCTGTTTTGACCAACAGAAGAATAACTGGCATGTTTAGTCCACTGAGGCAGTTACACAGGCCTGTAGGCAACCTACCAGCTGCAAGGACCTAAACTAGCTAAATTAACAGCTGTCATGTTTGGCTTATGTGTGTGTTTGGTTAACGTCAGCACAACAAGTTGTAAAAATATTTGACATCAAAATGAATCCTTGATTAGGTAGTAACCATTGTAGTATTGTTGGAACCATAGTTGAGTATTGTTTGAATAGTGTTTACACTGCATGTATCCTGTTTTCCTATTTGTGTTGATAAGAATAAACATTTACTGTACTGTAAAATGTACAACCTTCAGCTTTGATCTCCAGTCCTTTGAGCTAAGTTGCATGTAAATCTGTGTGATCAGCCTGTATGTACAAAGATGGTGGTCATGGGATGTGTTTATGGGTCTTGCTAGAACATGCTAGAACTTTCTCTCTATTGAGTTCAGTTTATCTCAGTGAAGAATCTATATGCACTAGAAAAGCATTACCTTCAGTAGCCCTGTTTGATCATGTTTTTCATGAGTTCGGATTAAGATCATTGCTTGGATTGATCTTCAAAAAGGGAAGATCTTTAAAAGCTTTTCGGTCTGGGCTATAGTGCTTGACCTTCACGTCCCATACCATCTCCTAAGAAGGGATGTGCTAATATCCATCCCTCGTGTTATCTGTTTGTGGGAGGCAGTGAAGGTCCACTGGGAGGGGAAGGTTTCTCCTCCGCCTTGTTGGGAAAACTACCATTTTTTTTTTACCTTGCCCAATTTCTGCCCTTAAAGGAGAAGCATTTCTTCCACAAAGTGAACGAACGTCTCTCAAAGCCCAACATCTTCATCCTGAATAACCGCTGGGATGCTTCAGCCTCTGAACCCGAATACATGGAGGATGTGAGTGTCTTTCTTTTCTTTGTTTCGATGGTATAAGTCCCTGGTGTTCGGTCCTTGTTCCTCTAAGACCCGATATTGGCTACATCTTCTCCACCTTTATCTCAGTGAGTCAAGAACACAGTGGCCAGTCAGATAACCCTGTTGTACAAATATGTGGACTGGATCTTGATCCAAGGGGCTTGGATTGAGCATCGGGGCGTAAACACTTTGCCAATAGTTACGTTCGTGTTGCTAATTCTCAACCCTGCCCAACGGCATCAGGTGCGTAAGCAACACACGGACCGCTGCGTGAACTTCCTGGTGGAGGAGCTGAAGGTGGTGGAGCGTGAGCAGGCACCCAACCACATATTCTTCATCTCCGCCAAAGAGGTGCTGAACTCCAGAATGCAGAGGGCGCAGGGTATGCCAGAGTCCGGTAAGCAAGACGTCAGCCCTGGGTTCACGGGGCCCTCTGCATCCCGAGCCGAGACCGAGCGCTCACCGGCCCACGTGCCGTGTCCCCGTTTAACCCCCTGGCTTCATCTGACCTGTCGGGCGGGGCCTCTAGAAATACCAGGCCTTTTTTAAGAAGCCCGTAGCCTTGGGAAAGTGTTTCGTCCCAGCCCTGCTGCCTGGTGCACCCTCAGCTGACCAGGCATTTGCACATCACCGTTGGCTCGGGCGTTTGTGCTGGTACGTTGTATATTCCACCGTGTTGTGCTGAAGAGTTGCTGTTTGATTCCAGGTGGAGCTTTAGCGGAAGGTTTTGAGGACAGACTGAAGGAGTTCCAGAATTTCGAGAGGACGTTTGAGGCAAGTCCTGGACTGCGTCTGCCCGGGGGACGGTTCTGCTCCTGTTCTGGGTGGTGGTCTGAAACAGGACGGTTCTGCTCCTGTTCTGGGTGGTGGTCTGAAACAGGACGGTTCTGTTCCTGTTCTGGGTGGTGGTCTGAAACAGGACGGTTCTGTTCCTGTTCTGGGTGGTGGTCTGAAACAGGAGGGTTCTGCTCCTGTTCTGGGTGGTGGTCTGAAACAGGACGGTTCTGTTCCTGTTCTGGGTGGTGTTATATCCCTGGTACTGGAGTTGAAATCCTCTGATTTAAATCCATAAAAGACGCTAAAATTCAGGACTACACGTTTAATGTCTTCCAGTTTCCACTAATGACGTACGGACACACCATGATTAGGCTTAATAATGATATGCTAATGTGTCTACATCAGTAATTGACGCCAGATTTAAGGGCGTGTTACTGACTCAGCCCAAGTGTTTAAAAGAGACACCAGTGAATGTCTTCAGTGCTGGTGAGACACTCCAAACAGAAGCTGACAACCTGCCAGGATCCTGAGATGAGATGAGGATCTGTTGAACTGTAAAGCTCTCAGAAATGTTTCCTTGCCAGCTTTCTGCATTGTGATGTTCATGTAACCTTCATGAATTACAAGTGAACACGTGACAGATTGAGTCTCTAGACAGGAGACGATACACAGTGTAGGACACTAGGAAGCCCCATACATCCATTTACAGCTTTCACCACAAGCTAATCACGTATCTCTCCCAGTGAGCTGGCCTCTGAGTTATGGCGCTTTTGGGGAAATCCACCCACATCCGGGTTCTGCCAGATATGACCGTCTCAGTCTCCTGTCATGGTGTAGCTGAACTGCTGTGCCAGACGTCTCCCTACCAGCTCTGACCAAGCGCCCCTCCCCCGGGGCCACAAGTGTGCAGCTTTCCACTCGAGCTGTGTGTTCATTGCTGAAGTCTAGATTTGCTAAGGCGAAGGCACCTGAGTCTCCTCGGTTCCCTTTCACCCTTTTCTTTTGTTACCCCCTTCATTGCTTTCGGGTTTAAGTTGCTTTGCGTTTTATGGAGTTTTTCCAATGTGGTTTGCTGGTGATATTTATAAATATGCAACACGCTGTTTAATTTCTGTTCAGTGGCATATCGTGTCGCATAAATCCCTTTGTTTGAAATTGCTTCATTTGTTGTGGACTTGTTTTGAATGTTTTGCTTTTGGAATTGGTTTGCCCTGTCACGTGTGTGTGTGTGTGTGTGTGTGTGAGATGAGGCACGGGGCTGCTGGTGTGATGGAGCGGACCTGCTGCTGGTCTTCATCCTCCTCCCCCTCAGTCCTGTAACATTTGCAGCAGCAGGTCTGATTCTCTCCCCCACCCCCGCTCTGAGCGGCCGCCATCCCAGTAACACACATACACGCGCGTGTGTATGTGTATGTGTGTGTGTGTGGCGCCACGCAGGAGTGTATCTCGCAGTCAGCAGTGAAAACAAAGTTTGAGCAGCACACAATCAGGGCAAAGCAGATTACTGAAAGTGTCAAAGGAATCATGGATCATATCCACATCGCAGCCTCTAAGAAGAGGTAGGTCTACTCTCCGGGTGTGACCCCGCCCCGGTCCACACATCTACTGTCTGTCTGGATTTTGTTCGAAAGTTGATTAACTCTGTCATTAAGATGGTCCATGTGGAATGCAGAGCGAGACTTACTATCCTACTGATGCATATACCTAATCTGTATGCTGTTATGAGCAGTCAGAAGAGCGTGACAGGGGCATGTGACCTCAGTGAGTTCTCTGGTGTCCATGGTCAGGGTGGCCTCCATGGAGGAGCGAGAATCTCTGAGCGACCGGCTGGACTTCGTCCGCGATCAGCTCAACTTCCTCATTCAGGACATCAAGAAGAAAATCAAGATGGTGACTGAAGAGGTGGAGAACCAAGTATGTAACTGTCCACTCGCTTAACTGTACTGTACAACACAGCTTGAGCTGCCTCTACATCTGTTAGGCTTGGTGTAAAACTAGAACTGTGTGTGTGTTTGTGTGTGTGTGTGTATCAGGTGTCTAATGCCATGGCAGAGGAGATTTGTCGGCTCTCTGTTCTCATAGATGAGTTTCGCTCAGATTTCCACCCATCCCCCCACATGCTTAAGATCTACAAGTCGGTGAGTTGATCTACTCAGGCCCAAAATTCTTGTTGAAATGGGTCGGCTCTTGGATGAATTCGGCTTTTAACACATGATCCGTATCCAGAAGATCAGATGGGAGTAAAGAGCCTTCTTGTTTTGGCGGGTGAAGGCCGTCCTGAACGTGTGTACTCGTCTTTCTTCAGGAACTGCTCAGTCATGTGGAGAAAGGCATGGGGAAGAACCTGGCCTTCCGCTGCTCGGACGCCGTCCACGCCTCAGTGCAGACCTCTCAGAAAGACATGATCGGTACGTGTCTGTCCGGATCCTGCGCAGTAGAATACTGCTGTGGTCATGGAAATGGGCAGTAATTTGGAAAAATGTTTGATGTAATTATGCTAAATGGTATTAAAAGAGATGCATTTTCAGCACTGTGCTCTGTTCCTTTAACTAATTTTAAAAGTTTTTTTTTGTAATGGGATCCTTCCTTTGGCCTGTGAATAGCCAAGAGTCACATGACCTTTATTCCCATAACAGCCATAACCGAATGTGCTATACTCTATTTAATGTATATGCATTTTCACTGACTGGACTGGCTGTAACCAGCGCAGAAGGGCATCATCGTCCACCGGTGTCTTTTTTTTCTGTGTCTTAACAGAGTGTTTGCAGCCTCTGCTGCCCCCTGCTGTTCAGAACCAGATCGACATGCTGATACCCAACAGGAAGTTCAACCTCAGCTACGACCTGAACTGTGTCGTGCTCTGCGCGGATTTCCAGGAGAACATTGAGTTTCAGTTCTCTCTGGGCTGGACGGCCCTGGTGAGCCGCTTCCTGGGTCCAGCCAATTCCAGGAGGGCCCTCATGCTGGTAGACCAGAAGTTACAGGTAAACTTACCTGCACGAACAGACTGGACGTTTATGGCACATTCATATTTCACACATTTTACATTTTAAGCTGCCATTCTTGATTACATGCTATATTCTCTTAAATACAGTGACTGCACCTTTCAGCCATACTCCCACTGGCCTAGTTTTCCAGATTTCTTTTTTTGTTTGTTCCTTTCCTTCAGCTCTCACGGTCCTTGGCCACCACCCCAGTAGGTGGAGCCATGGCCCAGGCTCCGCCCCCCCAAGCCCCCGGCACACCAGGCCAATCACAAGCAGTGATGACCCACGAGGAGCTCATGATGTCCATGGCCTCCAACTTCGCCTCTCTAACCTCACGCACCTCCATGAGCGTGGTCATCGTCGGAGGGGTGGTATGTGACACACTAACACAAGAATCCCGCAGCCCCTTGTAGGAAAATGTCTGGAATGCTTGATGGTTTATTGTTTTTTCTCCCTCCTTAAAGGAGCAGCAAGTCATGTTTCTTCACATTATGAAACAGCCTTTAATCTAATATCTGTTATACTGATACATAAACTGATTCGCGGACTACAAAGCAACTTGAAAATTTCATGAACTTGAGCCATTTAGAAAAATCTTCTTGGTGGTAAAAAATGACTTATGGTTCCTTTAAATACATGTGCCTTTTTGTGTTTGTTTTTCCATCTTTAGTGTACAGCATGATTTTATATTCCTCTCCTTCCCCAAAGTTTGACATGCCAGTGTTGTAGAGACATCCTGTGCCCCCTGTACTCTGGCCAGGTGTGGAAGACGGTAGGCTGGAAAGTCATCGCTCTGTCGATGAGTCTTTACGGCATGCTGTACCTGTACGAGAGGCTCACCTGGACCACCAAGGCCAAGGAGAGGGCTCTGAAGAAGCAGTTTGTGGATTACGCTACTGAGAAACTCCACATGATCATCAGTTTCACCAGCTCCAACTGCAGCCACCAGGTGCAGCAGTAAGTGGCCTCAGCCCGACTCGCCCCCCTCGGTACCGGAACGGAGCAGCACTGTCGGGATCGGACCGCGCGGTTCTGTTTGAGTCCCGAGTTATTGGGCTGCTGTGGAGAAGGAGGCCGTGTTGTCTGTGTGTAGTTCTGAGTGTTGGTCTGTGCCCTGCAGGGAGATGGCCAGCAACTTCGCCCGACTGTGCCAGCAGGTGGACGTGACCCAGCGTGATCTGGAGAGCGAAATCAGCCGTCTGACCACGAAGATCCAGCAGCTGGAGGCTGTTAACAGTAGCTCGAAAGCACTCAGGTGCGCACGCACGCACGCACGCACGCACGCACAGTTTACATTTCTATTAATACACGTCAGTGTGCGGCGTGGAAATGACAAAGCGGAAGACTTGTCTGTTTTTCCAGATACAAAGCCACTGATCTGGAGAATCACCTGGAGAGCTTCACCAGGCAGTATCTCCAGCCACAGATCTGACCCGCGGTCCTGTTCACACTGTCAGCTCCTCAAATACAGCCCTTGACCCAGCTCCCATGGAGTTCAGCTGAACCTAGTTGAGCCCACCAGGGGGTGCTGTTGGGACACGTGGGAAGAGCTGCATGTGCACTTTACACAGGTTATACAGTTAAACAGTTATACACAAACTGTCAACAGTTGATTTTAGATTTCCTTAAAATGAACTCTTTAGTTAGTGTGTTTGCTGTGGTTAGGTTAAATCCATCCTGTAATGATATGCAGTTATAAGGATACAAGATGGTACTACTGTACACAAAGGCATGAAGGCAATTGTATTCACGTGTAGAGGACTGGAGCGTTGCTACACGGTTGACAACACCTGTTCACACACTGTAAAGGAATTTTTACTGAACAAAGCAGGACAACTTCTGTTCCCATCCAGCTGACATGAATTTCCCCACGTCTTCTTTTCTATAAAAGCAAAGGTTCAATGAAGTTCATAAATGTTCTCACTAAGGAACTGTATTTTGTAGATAGCCTTTTGATCACAATTCATGTTTTCTATATATTACTTAGAAACCTTTCTATGATTCCAGACCAGTGTAAAAACTTTTTTTGGCACTTCTTTGTAAAATGTGTAAATGATTATCTCAAATCACTAAACGTTTTTCCAACAGAAAACACAATTAAAATATTATTATGGCTACTTTAATGCATGTTAATTGTTTGGCTGTCTTGTTTCATTAATGAACGACAATGTATTTGTTAAAAGCTTTTTATTATTGAATACAATATCAACTTATGGCAACATACCATCACCACTAAGCCACTGTACAAATACAAAAAAAAACTGGTGAGACTATAAAAATCATTTAGCAAATGATTAGTTCACACAATGGCACTATAAAAGGTGTCGAGGCGTGAAAGCCCTGGTTTAACTGGCTCGCTAGCATGACTGGGCCTGCACCTTCCTCTGCTTAGCACAACTTCGGTGTGCCGCGATATAATGTCTTTGTGAAAATCAGTCCCGTTCCTGCCTGCCGTTGCCTGCTCCATACTGCTCCAAAGGTCAGGGGGCGTGGCAACACTCGACCGTTTCACCCCGCCCCCCCTCCTTCCCGCGCTGCGACGAAGTGAGCTCAGAAACAGTGGGGGGGAAATACCAGACGCTATCGGAGCGTCATTGAAATACTGCGATACATCAAATAACGTATGGACCAGTGTGGGCTGGAGGTGCATGAGGTGCACACTAAGCCAGTAGGTGCAGGACACACACTCGTTACATCATGAATTAATGTTTGAGCAAAACCCTCCAATGCTGTTAGTGCAGAAGAGTTAAGAGTACAGTCAAAAAATAAAAATCAAAGGTTTTGTATAGACCATGAACATTGATGAATGTAATTATAAGTAAAAAAAAAAAATTTTATATGATTAAACCAAATGATCGGTTTCTTATATAAATGGCATTTTTTTGACTGACCCTAGTTTCATTAAGCCATTTCTGGAGAGTTCAGTGATATTTGTGCTGCTAGAAAAGCATGTAACAACCACGATCATGTCAATAACCATTCAGATCGAAACTTAATTTTGCAGTTCCCTTGTTTGCTGCTGCTATAACTTGATAATTTGAATGATATTCTGAACTGCGGAGAGAGGTGCTGTCTGCTGACCTTTCTGCTTTACAACCAACCATGCTGTGAACTTGACCGTTTTGGTCACACCAAAAAAATATATTCAGTAAAACCACATACATCAATTCAGTTACCTTGTTTCTGTGAATGACAATACTGGCTGTATGAGTAGCAGTGAACACTTGTCCTTAAATATATCCCAAACACTATGTAAAATTACCAAATGTTAAGAAACCCTTGAATAGGTTTGAAAAGCACCAGTGGCCTAATTATTAAAAACTAAACGTAGCCTCAAATCGTGTCGGGCAGATCACAAGTGCAGGTCCAGAAACATCATCTGCACAGGTAAAAAACACCAACACAAGCGTCTCCGTAGTCAAGCTAAAACAACTCACAGGACAGATGTTTGGTGTATATCTTATATCTCACAGTAGTAAACATTTGTGCCGAGGAGTAGAATACAAGGGAAAACATATCAGCAACAAGCTGTGATTGATTCCTCTGGACTGTTGCTCTGGACTGTTACTCTGGTCTGTTCTGTTAGTGCTACGTGGAATAGGGACGGGGTCTGCGTGGCAACAGAGTCTCCATGCTGTTGTTTTGGGGATTTCTATTACACCAGTGTAGAATTGGCCTGGCATTCGCTATACTGTTCACCAGAACTCCTGAAAAGCAACATATACTACAGGCCATTTTATGCAAAATTATCTACCACATCTACCAACAGCAAAGACATTCTGTAGACTTTGCTACTCAATTAGGATACGTGTAGTCAACAAGACCCAGGACACCTTTACAGAGCCTAGCCACATTTCCTTCTCATCAATACTCAGGAAATTGATCCTCAACGTTACTTCATTTAAAATTCCCAAGTGAGTGCAGGAACTAATGTACAGTGCTTTAATAACCAAAGTTAAAAATGATACACAAATCATTATTACTAAAGCTTGTGTGTGTGCGCGTGTGTGTTCGTGGACATGTTTGTCCAGTTCATAGGGAACGTCCTGCTTTATACCATCATGTGGACTTCCAATATAATAAAAATGAAACATCTCAAAACTAAACAGCTAATGGGTGGGAATTAACTACAAAAATATATACATTACCATTGTGTAAGCACATATATATATGGCATATACACACATTTCTGTACATACAGTGCTGCTTGAAAGTTTGTGGACTCCTTGAGTAGTTTAGATTGTTCTGTTGCTTTACCATGATCATCTCTCTGGCAGCACCTGGGATAAATGTACATGCGTCTACAATCAGGAGAAAAAGCAACAGGCATGGATTTCATGGGAGAGTTACTAGCTGGAAGCCTCTGCTCTCCAGAAAGAATAAACTTTGCCAGAGAGCACTTAGACAAACCAGAGTCTTTCTGGAAGTCCATTCTCTGGACAGAAGAGCTCAAAATTGAATAACCTGGCCACAATCACAGGCACCATGTTTGGAGAAAGGTCAACACTGCATATAAAGAGAAGAACCTCCTCCCAACAGTGAAGCATGGTGGTGGACATGTGAAGGTCTGGGCCTGCTTTTCTGCCTCCAGACCTGGATGACTCCATATTATCGAGGAGAACCATCAATTCCCAGGCCTTTCAACAAATTCTTGACCAGAATCAGGTCAGGGAATTGAAACTGGGTTGGAAATGTATTGTGAAACAAGACAACAACTCAAAGCATTGCAGCAAAAAACTACCAAGGAATGGCTTAAGAGAAAGAGGATTTGCACTCTAGATTGGCCCAGTCAAAATCCAGACCTCAACCCCATAGAAATGCTGTGTCAAGATGTCGTGCAAGGAGGAGTGAGACACTTGTTGGTGGTTACAGAAGATGTTTGCTTTAAGTAATGGCTACAAAAGCAGGTGCCACAATCTAAAAAAAAAAAAGAAGACTTTTGTTGAATAAATAATGAAAGTGTATATCTTTTTTCTTTGTGTCCCTAATTTTGAGATTTGGATGTTCATTTCATAAGATTATTTACAATTTTTCAATGAGCATGTTTGGGTGGATCACAAACTTTCAAGCAGCACTGTATATACCATATTTATATTCATATGCATATATATGTACAGAATGTATATAACACAATGACGCTTGTCTGATTTCAATAACCTTGATGTCTGACCTCTGTTGAGCCAGCTTGGCCTCCTCACAGGAATGTGTTGTAATATACGAATACAAAAAGGTGCAATGTGGGAAGGTAGAAAAAGAGTGACGTTCCCGCAGCCGAGAACTGTAGTGCGGAGGCAGACGCTCAGTCCCTCCGTGAGGTCTCGCACCGAGGGCTCAGTTCCAGATTCGGAGGAAACTGTCCCACGAGCCCGTGGCCACAGCCATGCCGTCACTGGTCACACCCAAGCAGCTGACCCTGTTGTCGTGACCGGCAAGGACACCTGGGGAAGGGAGCGGGAAGCGTTTGAAATTCATCTGCAGGCTCACTGTGGTTTCTTTGGCACTTGTCTAAAGCTTCAAGATGGGACCTGCTGGAGCTGAACTTATGTTATGTTATGTTATATGTCTTGCTAGAAAGCCTCAGTCTCAGACCTGGTCTTCTGCTGCTACGACCCAACCTGAAACATGCATCCAAGTCTAACCATAAAAAATATATTACTGCAGCATATGCACCCGGTCTTAAGGAACGTTACAATATGCAATGACTACTGACCTACGCGCTCGCCCTTCAACGTGTCCCAGACGTTGCAGTTGAAGTCGTCGTAGCCGGCCAGCAGGAGGCGTCCGCTCTTGGAGAAGGCCACGGAGGTGATGCCGCATATGATGTTGTCGTGGGAGTACATCATGAGCTCCTGGTCGGCGCGCAGGTCGAACAGCCTGCAGGTGGCGTCGTCCGAGCCTGTGGCGAAGGCCTTGCCGTTGGGGAAAAACTACAAGGCCAGAGGGGTCAAGGGTCAATCTACAGGACTGCAGGTCCCGTAATGCAGGAACAGGAAAAATAGCACGTCTGAATGAAAATAACCAAAAGCAACTAGTCCGAGGTAAATATTAACTCGGCGTTTTGACATGTTTAGTGCTACGCTGGTCAAGAAACATCCCGCTAAAAGCCGATGGTCCCGCCGGAGACTCACGCAGACGGCGTTGATGTCCGAGACGTGGCCCGTGAAAGTCTGTCTGCACATGCCGTCGCGGACGTCCCACAGCTTGGTAGATGCGTCGCAGGCGCCCGACACGAACGTCCTGGAGTCGGGGCTGAGCGACAGACTCATCACGTCGCCAGTGTGGCCCGTGAAGGTTGTGGCCTGTTGGCCCGTCTCAATGTCCCACAGTGAGCTGCAGGTCCAGAGAACTCAGTCAGCTGTGCTTGTGCAAAAACACCCCATTAAAGCGGACAGAAGCGACTTCCTGACTGCCCTCGTCCACTGTCCTGTATTCCGTAACGTGGAACTAAAAATTTCGGCATGGTCTGCTTTCAACCAATGAGGAAACTTCTCCAAAACCTAAATTCAAACTTATCTAAAACTTGGCTAAAAATGGCTATATTTAACGTATGCTTGACACATCCCTGACCTGAAATACATTGTTTAGCCTGGCTTAGAGCTACCTTTACTCACAAATCCACTGTGGTCATATTTGTTGCAGATCAACTGAATAAACGGAGCACTAATCACAAACCGCACTCAACTCACCACGTGGTGTCTCCAGAGCTGGTGACGATCTGGTCGTCGTTCAGAAAGCGGCAGCACGACAAATACCCTGTGGAGCAGAAACAGGAACGGTTTGAATGAGAACGGTTCTAGTGACAAGGGGGACTGGAACACCCGTTAAGAGAGCTTAGGGGTCGCGGTAGGAGCGAAGGGGGCGTGGTTAGCTGCAGGAGGCTTGGCCGTGCGTGGCCCCTCACCCGTGTGTCCCGCCAGCTCTCTGGTGACTCGCACGTTGCCCTCACGGGTCTTCAGGCTGTAGATGGAGCAGATGTTGTCCAGGCCTCCGCAGGCCACGTAATTGCCGGAGGGTGCGTAGGCGCAGGTCATGACCCAGGAGGAGCGCAGCGGGATGGCGTGCACCTGAGAACCATAGCGGACGCAGCAGAATGAAACGGTGTCTACTCTACTGTACGTTATCTCCTCCCATAACACGAATACTAGAACATCCAGGCAGATCAAAGCGAGTGATCTAGGGATTATATTACCTTGTTTGTTGTGTAGCTGTCCCATATGATTAATTTACCATCTTGGGAAGCACTGACAAGTAACCTAAACATAAAAGCATAAGAACCACAAATGTGCTTTTTGCTTTGCATTTAGCTTTCACTGTGTAGAACCCATGCAACATCTATTTTTCCCCACTGATCACAGACTGACCCAGACCCTGCTTTGAGAGAGTCATTTCATGTAATATTCATCCCCTCCGAGTTATCTGAAAGGGCCCCCTGGTTCAGAGAGACACAGAACGGCTTTCCCCACCCAAACGCACGCATGCACACACACTTCCCATCTCACACTCTGTAGGGAACAGAGGTCCATCTCAGCAGGGAACAGGGAGGTGCCCAGTTACAGCACGGTAGTGCAGAAGACTAGGACCACCAAAATGTCAATGAAAAAAACTAAATCAAAGTAGACCTCCACTGTAACCATTCAGAGTGAAACAGGGCCTGCGAGCACACACACACACACACGCGCACACACACACACACACACACACACACACACCTCGAGTCACTGCCCCAGTGCATGGCGTAGATTTTGGCAAGATGGCCTCTAAGTGTGCGTCTGGTCCTCATCTGTATCCTTCCAGCTGAGTCCAGACCAGCTGTTATCTGCAGGGCAAACACAATGCCAAAACGCTTGATTTCGTCACATGTGCCACACTACCATGAGTTATACACACACAACAAAGATTCACCACAGACAGAAACAAGGAGACAATACGATTGTCTAAGGCTTGGCAGTAGTAGTATATTTGTAAGAGTTTTTACAGTGTCGGTGTCCGAGAAACTGGGACGAGCCCATACCTTCAGGAAGGCAGGATAGGAACACAAGACACCTGACAAAAATGACCTTCCAGCATAAGACCAAGAGTCGAAATACAAAACGCTGATTTACATCCACTTAAATGAAATGCGTCAACATACCTGTAAGAGGGTGGAGTCACTACAAGCCTTCCTGGCATCCTGTACACAAAACAGAAAGTGTAATGTAACAGAAGTTCACATAAAGGTGGCATTGAGATAGAAACTGAGACAGAAATACCCGCGGCCCAATATTATGCAAATTTCTATTGTGATGCATGACCCCGCCCCCTTACCCGGATTTGATTGCGAAGCTGCTCAGCTTCCTGCCGAAGCTGCTCCAGTTCACTCATGGCCCCTGTGTGACACGCCTGGGCTGTGACCCACACCCACGCAGGAAATGACCAGCTGGCACTTGCGACACAAAGCCCTTTAAGTGGAGAGAACTGTAAAACAGCAGAGGCTTCAGGGGATTACTTAGGGCTAAAATTACTCTTTTCACACTGACCTAGGATCAGCAAAACCTACTTGTGTATTAACCATAACCGCTGTGGCTGAACAATATATCGTTTGTTAATCATTATCGCAATATTATTCCTTCTGCAATACTGATATTGCAGAAGGTAGATGTAGATAAGTCCTCAAACAAATCACATTTCTTTACAAAGGGCAGTGAATATCCTGGCAAATTTCAGATGGTCACAATGAATGCTCAATCTGTCCATTCACATTATCAAACACATTAACAAGCTTGGACAAAATAAATGCAAGACAGTCTTTGACCATGTTAAATCAAGGGATTACCAAAGTAAGTGTAATATACCACAAACAAACCCCAATTGCTATATGTAGCAATACAACTGCAGTGTAGTATTTTGTCCATATTATAATATTAATGGCATATTAATGGCCATTATAAGGAAAGACACAGAACTGATTTCAGATCAGTGTAATATGGCACTGGTTGCCACCGAACTGAAACTCTACACTGACTCCCCTCTAATTCCAGCCTCGTGCTCTCTGACCTTTGATCATTAGCCAGTGCCGCCTTCTTGTGTTTCGCGTTACCTTTGATCACACAGGAATGTGTAACATGTAAACATGGCGTTGGGAATGTTTCACTTCTCAGTGTTTTTGTAGTTCCACTACCTTTCCTCTCACTGGGATATTAAAAAATGTTAAAGTTTATAGGCTAATATGTAACTTTGCTATCAAGATGTATTATTAAAGATATTACTGTGGACTATTACTCTGTAATGATGGAAATGCTACAGGGGGTCATTAGGGTTTGCCAACAGCCTACAAGTAAATATTGTGCCTTCATCCCCCAGAAAACAAAAGTAAACATCTGTAAAATCTGTAACTCCCCCATTTTGTAGGAAGTAAACACGACCCGTGTTGCTCTGCCTCTCACTACAGGTTGGTGTGATGCTCAATCCTCATGCAGCATGGACAGGAAGAAACAGCATTTAGGTAAACTAACAGATACTACCTTTCCAGAACGAAACCAATCACACACACACACACACAGGAAGACAAAGACTAAATTTCAGGAACATCACTAAACTGGTAAAAGAAAACAGCAAAGGCGCAAAGAACGTGAATTGCAGGCCAGCAGACAAAAGATGGTGAGGAAGGTAGCATGGAGGAGATTGAGTGAAGAGTGAACACTGGGATCCTATTGTCCACTGTGGGGTAGCTCTGCTTGCCACTGTCTCACAAGCACGCTTTCACCATACTGATTTAACTCACTTGAAGATGACAACTTCACTTAGTCACAAACTCTTGCTCACATACACTCACTCACTCACATACACACTGTTGGATTTAGACAGGACATGGCAGGATTGTCTTGCTAAAGATACTGTCTAATGCATGTTCTGATATTGCGTCCTTGCTGGAGAAGCCGACGTCCATGCATATCTCAGCGCTATACGGACAGTGGCCACGTCTGTGAAGTCTGACCACAGCAAGGAGCAGCAAGATTAAGATACTGATGGCAGTGCGCCCTTGCACTTAAAAAACAGTCATAACCAGTCATCTGTGATGACAAAATAGTTCTGCAATAGCAATGTTATATAAATATCGACAAAACGTGTAAACCGCATCGCGCGGCCGAGACCTCTTCCACTTAGATGCTAAACTTCATACGCTACTTGACGGTGAATGGTTCTATAACACGCTTCATGGCTATGCCAAAAAGAGAAAAAAAATCGATGTCACAAACTAAGACAGAATGAGATAGATGAATGTAAATATCCAGAAAAGACAACAATAGGTACAAAAAACACCCCATTTTTTTTCAGGTAAACCGAAAGTAAAAGTATTTGCGTTATGTATAAAAGTTAGTTACTCTCCCTGTCGGAACGCAAAACGAAAGTGTTCTGTTTTGCAATAAATTTAGAAAACGCTATAAAAATCCTCAAAGTGTCTTAATTTGAGTTTTCTGTGCAACACGTGCAAAGTAGACCAAATGACCACCACAACCAAATAAAAAACCTCGCCTAATAGCCTTGTTATGAGTTAATGTCGCTACTGCAGTGACACCATGTAACTATGAACTTCCGGAACCTGACAGATTTTGACATCTCAGAAAATCTCGAAAAAGTCGCTTCTCAACCAACCTGCTAGCCTTAAAAGGCGAACGGCACATTGCTTACACCAAATTCTTTTCGTAGGTTGCTAGCAAAATGAAAAATCACTGAGATGAGCAACGGTGGTTGAGTGTTTTAGTCTCTTGACAGGCCGCATATTGACAAATCTGTTGTAACACTAACACACGACCTAATCTACGAGCACAGCAAAGTAGCTAACCAACTCATTAATAAGGTCAGCTATAGTCGACTATTTAACGTGTGCGTCAATGAATCCACTAAGAAAACACAACATGAGAGCGCTCGATACATTACATCATTTAACTTGTTGCTCAGTAGTCGTCTACAGCTGGAAATACGAGCGAAGACGAGGCGAATCACAACCGGGAGACAGAATAAGACAGTTTTCTTTCTTTAACGTTACCTGAAACAGGCTTTTTTTTTTGGTACACGTCAAATTGGTCCGTCACACTGGCGTCAAAAGCCACACGCGATAGCAACGGTCAAATAAATGACAATACGAAGTACTTAATTTGAGCAATTTTAAGATATTTAAAGGGCCATGCACCCTTACCAGGTTTTGACTCAATTTTCAACAAGCTGTTTCTTCACCACACCCATAGAGAAAATGGGAACATGGCAACAAGAGCGACGGAGGGGTGCTTGCGGTATTTATTTCTGACAACATAACATCATGTACTGTGAATATAGAGCGTCCTTCAGATGGCTTGTGTTTCCCATATTGTCAAAGTCTACGCAAACACAATTGGTTTTACTTTTAAACACGTTTATGCCTAAGAGTAATATCGGCGTAATGTAGCATCCCTCCAAAGTGATGGTATTGTCTGCCGGCAGCTTCAACAAAACGAAGGTATGTGAAACAGGAAGTGTATCCGTTACGTGTTAGTAGAGTTGCTTGGATCCAGATTCACAATAAAATATTAGGCAACATTTGTTTTTCTGTCGGAAAGACAGGTCAGTTATAACGATTATTGCCTTTTGTAATTAAAGGTTTTGATCCTGAGTCTTCATGCACAGTAGAGAAGATATGTGAAAATCTAGTGTAATTTAGTTTCCTTGAATGTCTGCTTAGTCTAGCCTAACCGTAAACCCAAAATAAGGTAATTTGCGTTATCACCTTCAAGATATTCGAGCACACATCTGGCGTATGGCCATTCTTGAAACTTTTTGTACGTTCTGCGATGCACGTTGTTACAGCATCAAAACATTCCGGATATTATAAATGTACAAATAAAAGGACAGTTATATATGTTTATATAAAAGGACTATATTTTAAACATCTTTGTTGATGCTGAGTCATAGCTACTTAAAATAAAATTTTCTTGGCGCTTTGTTCACGCGAGAGCTTTATTGCTGTGAATAACCTATATACACAATACACAATGGTTGCTTCTGTACAATTATTAGAAACAAAATTGGTAAGCTAACATGCATATTATTACTCAGACGTCTTTCTGACTTAAAAAACAATTCTGCTACTAGAGAACAATTAAAGTCAGGTATATAACTGGAAGTCTAAGGCCTATTGTAAATGGAGCCACAACTCATTTTCCAAGATAACGAGGTATATCAAGTGGTACTATCTATCTATATATAAATAGCCATATAGGCTATTTGTTAAACTTATGTGATATAATATTTTCATATACATATTGTATTTATATATTGTTATTGATATGTTTTATTGCTATTCTATATTAGCTATGTTTTTTAAAGTTATATATACTAATGTAAATTTGATAATGCTCCATGAACGGATCTTTGAAGCCTTTGAAACATCACACATCACAGATTTGAGACAGACTCACACACCCACATTGATTGCTTTGTGAAATGAAATGAATCAGAAAGCAGCATAAAACCAAAAATAGAACATCGAAAATTCTAAATGTTCTAGTTTTTTTTCTTTAAAGATGCACGTGCTATATATAGGCATGCAGAGATGACACCACGATGTGATTCAGCAACAGTGTAAACATATAAAACAATTGTGTCCTGTTTAACTAAGGTTGAAGAAGAATATCCAGTATATCTAAAGCCAAATGCTACCAGTGAAATTGAGATTTACACACGTGAAAACATGTTGCCATGCAATAAAGACGGTTATTCGTCCGAGCAGATAAACTGTTGGTCTATAGAGTGACACTTTAAAACAAAAACAGCGCTTGTCCTAACCATTAAACATCTCTTGGGGATGTTAGTGGTTGCCAGGGCAACCCTGACAAATGGCAAATGACGTCAGTAAAGTAGGGTAAGTAACCACAGAGTATATATAATGGATCTGAATAATGGATCATTCAGAGGGATTTTCTGAACAAGGTCCAAGTGACTTAAAACATGAAAAACTCACTCCCACTGCTTTTCTAAAAAGAACTGACTCAGCAAAGGCCTACATGTGAGTTTTGTTGCTCTGTCTCGAAATTCTGCTGGAGTGGTGAAAACAGGAAACACTAATTAACAATGTAGAAGCAGAGTTAAATGGCGGTGATCTTCACTGTTTGCAAAAGATCTTAGTATGACAACCAAACTGGCATCCAGCTAAACACCATTACTATGAGTCTAAATGAGATTACTATGAATCTGTGGTTATATTACTGTAACATGTCAATCACATGAGGCATGCAAACCAGACTCGACGCACGTGCTTCATCTAACGGTGTCCTTACCGCAGTGGCGTTGGGTTCATTCATCCGACTTTGGATGTGATGTCGTCCTCAGTTTGTTCCAGCAGAGGTTTATTGGATTGGAAAATATACCAGGAAAGCATGAAGGAGGTTGTGTAGTAAAGACATCCTGGCTTTGGAATGTTGAAATGTAGTTATGACAAAAATCACTCACTAAAGAGCACCACTGTTCCTGGAGCCTGGAGAAAATCCATATAACATGTAGAGCAACGCCCTGAGTTATAGCTCAATTAAGTGAATGCTGCAGTAGTAAATGTCATTATACTGATATGAATCTGTTGATGTATGTTTTCTGCCTGTTGAAGTTTTCTGTCTACTACTACTTCTAGTTTCTTGAAAACGTTATTTGCTCAAACTATCAAGCTTACAAATCTGATAAGTAATTAGTAGATATGAAGAGAGCCAGATACAGGCAAAACTAAAAAAACAAACCCTGTACATTTTGAAAGGGTTTGCACACAACGAAAGTGTAATGATATTTTTATTTATGAGTAATATATACTTCATGTAAAATATAGATATTTAAAAAGCATATGTCACGGACAAAAACTATTCAGAATGAAACATACTATAAGATCCACCTGTTTTTGCAAAAACACATTTTGTTGACTAGTGTAATATGCCTGCACTGGGGAACAAAACATAGTTACTTTGTGAATTTTATAATGTACCAACAGATGGCGCATGTGAGCACGTTACAGGTTAGGATGCGTTACGCGTGGTCGCGAAATAGTTATTCTCTTCAGAGGATGAAAGCCAAACTTCGTGTGCTCTACAAAGACTTTACATTTTCTGTATATGCTTATTGTTTTAAAGTCGTAATGTAGAGTATGGATGTTTTTTACAAATAGCACACTGTCCATTTGGGCACTGTTTATTTATAATATTCATAATAACAGCTAAGTGTACGCGTTAACGAGGTATGGAATTACGGTAAGGATTCGGTTCGGATATTTTGCCTTTATTTTTCTGGATTCATATATCGTCACTTTTATCCGGAGGAATAGCATTGGACCATTTGAATTAATCACAATTTACTTGCTGCAAGACTTCGAAAATCAAGATGATGATACAGGTGTTGCAATGCAAGAGTGCGGGTGAGCAATACTCAGTCATCATATAGCGTAGGAGAGGATCTCCCTTTTCTCCAAGTACTGTACTTCTGTAAATTCTGACTGCATAGCCGATATCTAAGCACATCATAGTGCGATAATTTTATTTTACTTAATAGACTAAATTATTCAATAAAGATTTTATTGGCGTAATTGCTACTGGTCAGTGGGGATAGCCTACACCGTGGCACCTGCTTTGATCTGACTTGAGCGCGATGGACCTCGGAGTCCTGTCAGGAGAGAGCGAGACATTTGACGAGCTAGAATCGTGGATGTCCCTGGAGCACCACCACGCTGGGGCAGACGGACCGAAATGGGAGCTGGTACATGTAGTCCTCACCGGAGGAGCTCCTTGGGGGTTCAGTCTGAGAGGAGGTCTGGAGCACCAAGAGCCACTTCTCATTACAAAGGTACAGACAGTACACATACATATAGACATCTAGCATCCACGTTATCAAATCCTCAAGTTCTTTCATAAATCTACTCTGTAAAGATAAAGAAGAAGACTTTTTAAATATTTATTTTTTTCTAACATACTCTGGTACATGATCTCCTAATGTGCACATAAGACCAGGTCTGAAATTAACACCTACAATGTTGAAATGACTCAGAGTTAATTTATGTAAAGCTAAACTTTCACTAGGTGTTAATTCAACACTCACGTATTTGCAGTTTTTAGCCCATAAAGTTCAATCCATCTCATCTTCACTGGAAACCACATCTGAATAAGAATAGCTCTATTGTCTTTACAGTCTAATATAGTTGAGACTATATGCTGGACTGTCACATTTGTTTTTGTCTTTCTTCTTCTGTGCCACATGGAAAATGTTTATTGTTTCTTTCATCGGGATCAGCTGTATTTAACACCCCAGTTTACTCGTTCACATCTCGTGGCATTTGTTGTCTGACAACACGACCTCACACTTCACCTCTCTGTGGCACACAACATTCTCATTCTTGGTTCCTGATCTATAGATACATGTAGATGTTAAACTAAAGATTTATAGGCCCCCATGAACTCTGTGTGTTATGAAACAAAATTACATAGAACTTTGTAGCTGGTTTGGTCAGTGGCCCTGTAGTTTGGACATCCCAGGTTTGGTGTGAGCTGAGGGTTCGTTTTAAATATAGCCAGTACATATTTCCAGGAAAGTCGCTGATGGAACAAGATTATTAAATGTTTTATAAAATCCTGTGCAGCCTCTAAAAGACTTTCGAGAACAAATGCATGAATATTTTGTTTGTGAAGCGATGTACTGGATGAGGGACATCAGGTAGCATTCTGGAGATTTATCATAGTGACTGAGCTGCATTATGACCATGCCGTATACATATAGGTGGGGGACGGAAGTTTAGCACTGAGCCAAGCTCAGACTTGGGGGCAGCGGGATGCTACATTACTCATCCAAATAAATTCACTCAAAAAGACATGAAAAGTAAACCACTGATCCCAGGTCAGCTGGTGCTGAAAAGTCTACTTGTGGGATGTATGAAGAAGACAGGCTCAGGAGGTCGGACCAGAAGACAGGCTCAGGAGGTCGGACCAGAAGACAGGCTCAGGAGGTCGCACTAGAAGAGGCTAGAAGACAGGCTCAGGAGGTCGCACCAGAAGACAGACTCAGGATGTCGCACCAGAAGACAGACTCAGGAGGTCGCACCAGAAGACAGACTCAGGATGTCACACCAGAAGACAGGCTCAGGAGGTCGCACCAGAAGACAGGCTCAGGAGGTCGCACCAGAAGACAGGCTCAGGATGTCGCACCAGATGACAGGTTCACGAGGTCGCACCAGAAGGCTCCACCGGTGCCAGGAGCCGGAGCGGAATGCGTGCAATTTGTGGGATTCTGGGAATGTTCTGAATAATTTGTGCCGTGCACAGGCTCGCGAGGTGTGGCGTGGTAAATTTAGTCCTGGATCACATTATGCAGCTTTTCCAAGGCCGTGCAAACAATGGCACTCTCGCTCACTCTGTGACCTCAAAGGTCACAGACGTATGATTGTGTGTCATGGATTGCCGCAGCCTATCAGACGAGGAGGAGGTGGCGTGTTTTGTTTTATGCAGATTTAGTACGTACATTATGAAGGCCACTCTGGGGTAGCTGAACGTGGCTCGTTACACTGTCCATGTCAGTGGCATCGTGCTGCATAGATGTAAACAACATTTGGAAGAAATCTTGTTTTTTCAGGGCACTAGCTGGCTCAGTAAAGTCCAAGCTCTGGGTGAGACATCGAGCTTCACTCTTCCTGTGACTCTGGGCTGCCACTGGCTTTGCTACGGTGCACGCGATAGCAAAATAAACAAGCTGGTTATAATTAAAATTCCCAGCATATTTGAGTCTTTTCTGGAAGCAGAGGCTTAATTTCCTGGAGTCTGGAGATGTCCTTTGCGTTTTTACCTTTCATACTGCACACCATGTTTTATTGCTTATTACTCATTTTCATTCCTCATTCCATGTGTGTGTCTAACTGACTTGTTTGTAAGTACCCAACACTTGTGCCCTAAGGCACTGGTGTTTTTCTGTACGTACATACACACTGATGCAGGGCAATAATTGTGAATGATAGTGATGTCTTCAGTGACCGTACATATTCAGTGACAACACACACACTTGTTGTCAGCACAACAAGTGTGTCATTTGTTATGGGGATTTACTGAGGGCTTCTTGTTTATGCTCTGTGAAGCGACCTTGTGCTATATGCACAAAACCATCTTCTCATAAAACCTTCATCCCACAACTTTGCCCTTGTCCATGATAGCGCTGTCTAGAAATATTTTTAGAGACTGATCTTAGAGAGTAACTGTTTACCTGTTAACTGTAAATGTTGGCCACGCACTCTAAACACCGTGAGGTGGTAGCTAAGATGACCAAGTCTTGCTGATCATGAGTAACCTTCCCTTTGTTGGGTCACCACTGGAAGTGATGCACTGCCGGTTTTAGAACCCTCAGCCTGGTGTGGCCCCGCCCTCTTTGCCCCTGTGTGGTCGGAGGTTGGGAGGCGGGGCCCCCAGCGTCCTCTCGTGTTTCAGCCGCATGAATATTTTAGCCGGCGGGCTCAGGTCACCTGCCATTCTTCTCTGAAAGGGAGGAACGTAACCTGTTGCAAATGGCGGCAGGTAGGTCGTCATCTGCCGTGCTGCACTTGTGGGCTTGGGTCTGTGTTCCAGCACGAAGGTTGTGCTAGGTGAGGTCATTGCAGAGTCCAAAATTTTACAGTGCATTCCTCTTTTATCACTGCCATCAGTTCTTTGTTGGCATTGGCACAGAACTTCCCCTGAGGCCGATTATGAGCTTACATGAGTATGAGGAACATTTTGGACTTATCCCTTATTGACTTCGCCCTGTGTGAATTTCCCTGTCATGTGGCCTCTGGCTAAAGCAATAATTGTGCATCACATCTGTCCTGTCGTCCTCGTCTTCTGCAGGACTGGATCTGCGGTTTGGTTTGGGTTGTTATGTAGCTCGTCAAACGTGTCGGCTAGAAGTATCAGTGCCGACCAGTTTCCCACCAGAGGTCAGTCAGCAAACGTGAGAACAGAAGAAGGAATGACCCGGGGTCTGGCTGTGTAGACAGGGCGACAGCTTATCTGCCGCTCACAGTGTGACGGCTCTGACCACAGCCCGTGTCTCCAGTGGCTGTTGTGTCCTCTGCACTAAAATGCACCCTGTGCCTGTCTGATAAAACTAAAAAAAAAATAAAAAAATAGATTCTGCTCTGTCACAACACTTAATAGCAGCATACAGTGCAAGGTTTACAATGTGCCTGGCTATAATACTTAGTTGTTTTACCACTCTGTGTGCGTGTGCGCATGTGTGTGTGTGTGTGTGTGTGCGTGTGTGTGTGTGAGAACAGGTAGAAGAGGGAAGCTGGGCAGAATCCGCCAACCTCCAGGTCGGCGATGAGATTGTCAGTATTAACGCCGTTCCCCTAAGTGGCTACAGACAGGAAGCCATTTGCTTGGTGAAGAGCTCATTCCAAACCCTGGCCCTGAAGATCAAACGGTAGGTCTTGGTTCTCATCTCACAGGGGTTTCCTGGATCTCTTACAGGAGCTTAAGGTCCCATCACAACAGTTTTCTCATAAAGCCAGTTTGGTGTTTGAGTGTTTGGTTTAGTCTTAGTATATCCTCATACCACCACTGGTTTCCACTTTGGTTAATATCTGAGCTAAGACATACAGGACTTGTATATTGGACTGAACCATTACTACTGGCTTTACTTGCACACTTGCTTGCAGACCTTTGTATTCCATGAGTAAAATCATGCAGGCGATATATCAAGTCTGAAAAGCTTAAGGAAAACAAGCTTTTACCACAAAAATCTCTTCATTGTTAGGTTTAGATTCAGACCTCACAAACACGCCATTGCCCTTTGCGATTCATCCGCGTCTGCTAATGTGTCTGAGATCACTTTGCCAGTCCACAAACTAAGCCGAGCTCTAAACCGGAGGCCGTTTTGGTGATAACTGATCATTACTTAACCACAATGGATAAGTGGGGTTTGTGTTCCTCCTGTGCAAGAAGACGACTGAATTTAAATAGAATGTGTGAAATGTATTATATGCTTCTACATTGTTTTTTTTTCACAGAACGAAAGGGGCATCAAAGCCAAATGTTTAAAATAGCATTTATTTGGAAATGTCCATGCTAACTTTTAATGTGGTGATTTGTAGAGAATGTCACAATACAAGCTTTCTGTTTTAGTCCCAAATTGAGGCTAGATTAAATGTTTGTGTCTTTGGAGTTTCAGAAATAATGTTTTAGAATGAATCAGGTGGAGAGCTTTTAAAATGTCCATTCTGCTTTTGCGCTGGGAGTTAGCTTTCGCTAAACATTCCGCTAAACTGTTTCCTTTTCTGTCCAATTAGAGGTGGAAAGAGAATGTCTGTAGTATTGAACCCAATGTTTATGTAACGCTTTTATTTTTCAAAAAAGACATTTATAGGGATGGAAATTCCCGTATGACCCACGTAAACTGTAATCTGTGCATGTTACAAAGGAGATGGAATGAAAATGAACCAAGAAATGGTGCAGTCTCTTCCTCCCTTAAGATTTATTTTTAGAAGTATCTGGTTCAACAATGGAGCCACCATGAAAGCATGGCCAGTTCTGTTGGCTAGATGATGACACCATTATTTAGCAAAGTGGAACAAAGGGGCTTCATTATTCTGTTGGAGTGCACACCATCTCACAAAACCCCGATGGGTCGCCATTGTCCGGCTCTGCTGTGTCCCTGTCCTCTTAGGCTTTCTCTGTACTCCAGCGTCGCGGCCCCAGGGCTGTCCGGCCAGCGTGAGGGTAAAGACAGCCTGTGGGGCACCTTTCACCAAAGATCCTGTGAGAAACCCAGCCCCTGCCAAGAACACAGGGAAACCCCGCCAGCCTCTTTGGAGAGTTTAATGAGGAGCTAATGACTGTGTCATTTAATGGAAAGGGATGTTGGGTGGGGTTTGGGGCCATAGGCTCTGACCTGTCTTTGTAGCACTCATCCTATTTGGTAGTGCTGTGTGCAGGATTAGAGTACCATTACCAGGATCGCCTGTTCTTTGGTGAATTCATGTCAGAATTGACAGTCTGGTTATGACTGGTTGGCTTTGTTTCTTACTGTGCACATCATCAGACTCAGTTAGTGGCATTTTTCAGCCTGATTAGCCTGAAGGGACACTGTACCATGGCAGGCAGAACGCTTTATATGCAACCCGGCACAAACATTCACCTCATGAACGTGGCCTACTTCTTACTGAATGATGTGTGCCATCTAGTGGCAAGAATGTTGTCAGCTTTGTAGTTTAAAAATACATATATAACCATGAAAAATATTGAAGGAACAGTATAATTTGTGAGTTTTGCTGTACTTTTTTATTACAGGTAATTATAGTAGAATATGTATGTAATGTGAAGCGTTCAGATGACTCATTATCAGATGGTTCTGATGCTCATGTCTGATAAAAGGCTAATGGGCTAAAGAACTCCACTGTAATGTAACAGAACTCCACTGTAATGTAACAGTTTTAACATTTAAACATAGAACGTTTAGTTTATTTGAGCTGTGTATAAAAATTGTATTTGTGGGTTGGAAGAATATTTAGGTCACAAGTACATTGGGAAGCTAGCAGTCTTGACATAATGGAAGTAATCAGTAGAAGACTAACTTTTCAACTCTGTTACTCTGTTGTAACGTATTATACATCTTTTACTTCTTACACTTATTACATAATCTGAGTCATGTGATCTCAGTGATGCCGGCTACCCCTTCCGTAGTCCAGAATCCAATTACAACCTGCAAAGATGGTCAAACCTTAGCAAACTGGATAACAAATTAACCTTTGAATTCAAAAGGTACCATAAACTCACATTTTTGCATTACATAAATTGTATGTATGATTTATGTGAAAAGACAGTAACAGGTATTTTCTGTCTGAAAGTTATTGTAATGTAAATGCTAATATCCTTAACTAAACCCCCCCTTCCTGTTAGAGAAATGGATGGTGCCATTGCCTTGGTGAGTTCATTCTACTCACAGGATTGGCTGTGGTGTGTGAGCCCATTGTTTTGGTGGGGCTTTTTGGGGACAGAGTAATCTAACACAGGGGCCTAAACTCTGTTTAGTGCTACGTACATTGTGGCATTCCTTGGAGAAGAATACATCTCTATAGCATTCAACTGATAAGATATTTCAACAAATGAACAACTTGCTTGAAGCTGTATTAACATCTTGCAGAAGTGGACAGGGACATCTCTTGCTTGTATGTTTATGTTACAGTTTGGTAGGTGCTTCTAAAATACTTACAATCTGTTTTTTGCATTTGAATAGATTTTTAAAGTCTTTTCACATGCAAAACCATTTAGAGCACTAAAGCTGTTATTTACTTAAACCAGAAGTTTAAGGATAAGTTTTGGAAAAGGATTATGAACTGCTCTAGCCATGACATATTTGGGCTAACCAAGGATTGTCCTTGAAGTGATGGCAGAATGCTTTATATGAGTGGAAATTATGCTCCCAGATTACAGATGACTGGCTTCTTGTCAACACTGCAATGTCACACACACAAACTGGAGCCTGCTTTTTTCCTCTCTGAACTCTTAATTTCAGCCTTTTCATCCCCTTTATTTTCTAGTACATCATGGTTGACAGCCATGTTGGATTTGTCTGCTGGTGTGAGCTTCTGCTTGGGCTGTGTTTAATGCCCTTTGTTTGCATCTCGCTGCGAGAGCAGAACCTGAGCATTACTCTTCTGCAAGGTGGGAGAAGCCATCAGGATTAGCCACTCAGCGACGAGGGACGGGAGCTCAACCACATCCAGTCACAGTATTGCATTTGTTAGTCAGCAAGCACACCATACGTTTTTGGTTGACACAAATGTCCATGTTAGTTTAAAAAGTCATCGGGAGTTTAAGATAGGGATTCGCTTGCCCAGTCTACATGAATGGACCTGCGGTTCTCCCTCACACCCTTTATCTTCATACTACATACTTATTTCTCCTTTTTTCAGAGAGGACTGGCTGGCTGTGGATCTGTGGACTTTGCCCACTTTCATTTCCCCCTGTGATAATGAAGCGTGTTGAGTGTGTGTTTCTCTCTTGTGAATTATGTGGACTGTGAAGAGGAGTGTGATCTCACTTCCTACTCACAATCCCTGTTTCCTCCAGGGCACGGTGGAAGAATGAGACGGTGTCAGACATGTACTGTCTCTTCCTCTTGTTGGTTTTCTTTTACACGCTCTTCCCTTCTCACATTTCCATGGGGTCAGTAGACCTATGCTAATCCAAATGCCTCTTTGGGAAGGAGCTGTATTCACCAACACAGACCACCACAGGTCCAGGTAAACTCAATGAGCCCAAAGAAAACCCCTCATGACCTCTCATGACTCCTCATGACCTCTGATGACCTCTCATTACCCCTCATGACCCCTCATGACCCCTCATGACAGCTTCTTTGCTTGTTTTCACTCACTGGGAACCACACCTGCAGTTTACTAAGCTTCAGCAATGTAGATATCCAGCACAAGTTTCATTGATGTCATTTTATGTAAATTGTAAGTTGTTGCCCAGATATTCCACAGTCTAAGAAGACTCTTGAGAATGATTTTGGAGTGATCGTTATGATTTGAAAGTTTCCCCTCAGACTCTTAAGTGACCTGAATAGGCGCTTAACATTCCAATTGTCACTTCATCTTAATGTAATACTTTAAAAAAAAAAAAAAATTCTAAAAAGCAAAGTTAAATGAAAACATTTGGCCTCCTGCCAGAGAGGTGTTAAAGTGTCTGTTTGGAGAAGGTTCTGGTGGGTTTGAGGTGCCCCCTCGCTGCTGAGCCTGGTTGGGATTATAGTGGCACTTTCCTTTGTGTTGTCTGCCTGGCTCCATTCAGGAAGCAGGCCAGGCTCACAGCCGCCTCCTGGTCCACACACAGGCAGCTGGAGCTACTAGACAAATACGTGGTGACTCATTAAAGGAAGAATTTCACCACTTGTTCTCTTATTCAGTTATATTTGGGAAAACCCACGGTGCATTACAGCTTGTTAAAATATGCAGAAAACATATTATATTTCGGTTTAGAAAACACTAAAATGCCGCACACCATCTCAGCAGCGTTGCTTGTTCGGTCTGTCTTCTGGTTGGTCAAAGACGTATGACTACATGTGGAAATGATAGAGGCTCAAGATTTAGAAATGGATGCTCCCTGAATTTGGTCATATATTTATTGCGCAGGCATTTATAAATGGATTGTTTTTTATTGTTTTGCTTATTTGTTTTTGCTTTGGCAAGTCTCTACAGATGGTCCCAAACCCTACAGTCCAATTACTAATAGATGAGTGATTACTCACTTGTGACATCTAGTAAAGGGCTCCTGCAGTCCACCCATTGGCTATGCACCATTAGCCTATCAGAGAAGCCGATTATGACACTTGTTATGACTGGACAGCCCCATACGCTCCCATCTACAGGTGCTAAACCTTCATAATCCCTAAAATCTCCTATTGACCAGGGCGCGCAAATACCATCAGCCACCCACTCAGTGGTGGACGGTACAGGGGCGTGGCGCTCGCACGGAGCTTGCGTATGTGTGTCTGTGAGTGTGTGGGAGCGCTGATGGTCTATTGGTCAGTCTCCGTTTTGCTTAGAGTTATTTGTCCTGAGTGGTGGGAGGTCCTGTTATAAATGGCTTAAAGGTAATGGCTCCAGGAGGTTCCATTGTACTTGCGCCCTTATTCAAAGCATGAGTGGAAGGCAGTGGCTGGAAAAATATGCCCCTAAGCAGAGCCCCTTCCAGCTGCTCCCCTGATTAGTGGAAGAGCTGAATAAAGCACAGGAATACGTTTAAACGCATAAGAAAATAATCATGCATTTGGTTTGCTTTTGACTGCAAAGATTGGGTGAGTGATGCTTTTGCAATTGATTGGAATTTGCAAGGAGAAAGTACATCTGTACACTGAGTAGCATTACAACTGAAGTGCATAATGCATTGTGTTTGGTGTATCTATTCAGGTAAATCAGACATCCTACTTTTGTCACATGTGAAAAAGGACATTTAACATTTATTATTGTACTGCAGCTGTAGCTGTAACATTGCATAAGTCTTCTCAGTGAATCAGAAGCATGTATATGTAAACGTATCATTTATATACTAGCCAAAGTTCAAAACTGCCACAATAGCAATTAATTTAATACTAATATGTTTAATAATTTGATTTGATCTGCAAAGATGCTTGGAGGAATGTCAGCCCCATGTTAACTGTAGCGCTGTAGAAACACTACAGAGGAGCTGCAGCAGAAGTAGATATCTATAACAGTCCTTTTGTCATGGAAGTGTTTACATTTTAGAAATTAAACTTTTTTTTAGACACACAAAGCTTAAACAAAAGAAGTTAGTCTTCAACTTATATTTAAAAGGATAATTTCTATATAAAAGATGTGCAATCTCCGTATTGCTGGCCATCACTTGAAACTCTTGAATAGGGCAGTTTGATCTGGTGTATATACAGTGGGGAACATTGTACTGAATAACTGAGTATTAACACATAATCTGTGCACTGTACAGCTGACATATTTAAGTGGTTTTGTTCTTGTAGATGCTGCATTTAAACAATTCTGAGAAAACCATGAAAACAGGAGTTGCTCAGATGTCGCTAAGGCACTGGGCTTGTACAGGAAACCGTGTTGTTCAAGCACGTGTCAGCAAAATAGTAATAATAACTGAAAAAACATTGGTCACCAAAGACGTTACTTGGATTGTTAGTTAATGATTCTGTGTAAGGCACATCTGTCTCTGTCTCTGAGTCTACGCCATACATACTGTCTAGGCATGTGGAGATTTGACGAAACGGGACCTCTGACTGAGCAGTTTACAAGCCCCCCTTCCTTTTCCATGCTGTAAAATCTAAAATAATGGATATTGTAACAGAAACAATGCCTGCAGAAAATGACATACATGTGGCCAGAAGCTTTCTAACGAAGCTTTTGCAAAGCTCCATGAGGTATTTTGCAACAGTTGGTTCATTTCCAATCCCTAGCTCCATGATCACCATTTCCCTTCCTCATACACTTCAGCATTACCCATAATGCTATGTGGTGTCTTAGCCATAGGTGCTCTGCTCACGTGCAAGGAATGGATTACACATAAATCTGATCTCCAGTATGGTCGTTCATGGATTACCACCAAACCATTACCATCAGACTGATATTTCTCACAATGGCATATCGGTTTTCTACATATGCTTCTCTACTATATTGACTGATTGATGATTCTTTCCATTTTCTTGACTTGCACGGTACTCAGGAAGAATCAGTTCGAAGGGCGTGTGTGTCGCAGATCAGTAGGAGTTTTCAGTTCATGGGTGAAATGATAATATTACAGATACGACTTTGACATTTACAGTTTTGCATCAGCAGCTTTAGCACGATGGCCAGCAAAGCTCCAACCCTCTCACTCTTTTGGGGACTCCCATCCTCTTGGTATACTTAATAGTGTTGGGCTGTCCTTAAACTAGCGCTTCCTATTCACCCATTAGGAGGAGTGAACCTTTAGGCCGACCTCATACCTGGCATTCTGCGCAAGTCTCCGAAAATACCTCGGAACCGCCGCACACTGAGACCACCGCTGCACTCGCGCCTGCCGCACGGACGGCATGCGATGCAGGGTGAGTTCACGGTTCCGTCCGCCATGATCGCCTTCGTAATGCTAAGATGAATGGATGCTTTGCATTGTCTCGTGTGTGAAGGTAGAGTAATGCCATCTATTTTTCAGTTCATCCCCAAATGACTTCGCAAGCTGTTGGGGCCAGACCGACCTGCTACATGCCCCCTACCAGTTCAGTTCAGTGGCAAATATAGAGCGAATAGACCAGTCCGCTAACAATCTCCAGGGTGGAGCAGACCATTCGGTGGCCGGGAGGGGTGTCTACAAATACAGCTCTGCACATGACGCCTTTCCCTTTGGTACAGCCAACCAGAGCAGCACTGCCTCATCAGAATGCGAGTGTTATCAGGGCGCCCTTAGCGAAAGCCACAGGTACTTACAGGTTCCAGTGAGCAACGGAGGTCGAGTCAGCGTGAGGTTGGACGAGGAGACCGGCTCCGGATCCTCCTCCTCTGGGAGGATGAACCATAACCCTTTGTGGCACCTTCCTGAGAAACCTTCAGCTGCTCACTCACCTCCTCCACCCCTCCCGCCGCTACGCAGGGACAGTTTCACCTCGACTAAAGTTCATGAAAAAGGACCGACCATCCCCTATTCACCAGGACCTCCTCCGTGTTCTTCACAGAAGACTCACGGTACAGTTACCCACAGGCAGTTTGATGACTACCACATTGGTGCAAGTGCGCCCCAATCGCGAGGTACCTACAATACGCTCCCTAAGAAAGGCGTTCACCACGTGTACCTGCCTGCTGAAGACTACGCTCCAAACCCGCTCAAAACAGGCAGGGCCTTGTCGTCATCGACTTCTGATCTGAGACATGGAATAAGACCCTTTGCCTGTCAGTCTCAGCATGAGCAGCAGTGCAGGGATGAGCGTTCCTTCTACCTTCAACCCAGCAGTCCGTGTGCACCCAAACCCCACAGTGTTGGCAGCTATCACAGCAGTCCGATGAGTCCACCCAGTAGTGCAGAATCACACTACCAGGCCAAGAGCTCTACTGCATCCCAGCCCAGTGCCGCTCAGGACCACAACCCCGATGAGCTGATGCATTTCCATTACTATTACATCACCGCGCAACAATCAACATCAGAGGGGAAGATCGAGGATGAACGTATTCGAGAATCTGACACTACCCATGATGGCAGTGGCCAGAAACCAGAAAATTCTGAAAGGGCTATAAAGTCCAAGTACCCTCCACCATACCTGCAGGCATCTGACATCAAAGGCATAAATGAGCCCTGCAAACAGACAGTCTGTCTCCCAGAAGCTACTTCACTTGGACCAAGTCCTGTATTGGTGAAGCCCAACTCTGATGAGAGAGAGAAGGAAAATCCGTGGAGGAAAGACAGGGGAACTGCTGATAACCAGCACAGCAAGCATATACAGTACCACCAGACAGAGCAGAGAAGTCTTCCCACCGTAGCACATGGAGATACCGTAAGGGATCCTTGGATCTCCAGGGATCAACATAAGATCTGCCCGTACAAGACCCCTTTGTTGCACTCTCTAGCTCAGGACAGCCAGATTGTGGCTAACAGTACCACGGTGTCAACCAATGAAGTAACACAGCAAGAAACATCTGATCCTTCAAGTGGCAAGCAAGGAAGGCGCGGTGACCGGTATTCAACCTCGTTACTCAATGATATCCAAGAGAAGAGGGCCCAGTTTCAGAAGAGCCGAAGTGCAGTATCTTTGAGTTGTATTGGTGAAAGTGAGGAGGACTCGGGGTTCTGGAAGTCCACTTCTACGTCCTCTTCAGATGGCTCTTTTACAAACACCTACAAGGACCATCTGAAAGAAGCACAAGCCAGGGTCCTACAGGCCACGTCGTTTAAGAGGAGAGACCTGGAGCTTCCTGGGAATGAATCATCCACAAAAACGTGTTCTGCTATTAGTCAAATCTCTCGCTTCGGAAGCCGAAAGCGTTTCCCTATGGTCAAAAGAGCGCATTCCTTCTCAGAGCCCGAGAAGATCAATGAGGTGGGAGTGAAGCAGAAAACCTCATACCACATGGCTGGTGGCTCCTTTGAAGATAAATGTAAGTTCTTTGAAGGAGCTTCCAGACCATCCTTCTCCAGACCGGTCCTGAAGAAGTTCCCTCTCAGCATCACTGAATACATCAGTGGAGGGAAAAAAAAGTTCACATCCTTTGTAAGTGAAAATGACAGAAAGTCTAAAGAGAACTGTGGGAATAGAGATGTCACTGCAGCAGTGGAGAAACAGCGACTGGGCACTTTCGCCGAGTATGAGGCAACATGGAAATTGCAGCGGAAGTTAACAGAAGGAAAAACATCCAGCAGGTACCGTTCAGCAGAGAACATTCTGGATGCAGAGGTGGAGGAACGCATCAGCTTAGTTTGCATCCATGAAAGGTCCAGATCTTCTCCCTCAACTGATTTCCAAGTGGATGTAAGTATGAAATGGCATTAGACAGAATGAGCCACACTTCTCCTTTGATAAAGGTAGCGAGCATGTGTCTTAATTGAATGGATGTTCTCTCTCTTTAACAGAAAATCAATATACCAGCACAGACGTCTATGGAGGAGTCTCATCCAAAATGCAAACAAGACCAACAGGAGATTTATACTGGCAGGTTAGAATCTGTTGACTATCTGTCAACCTCTGTGTGATCAGTTACTGGATTGGGTAGTGACTATAGTTGACATGTTTAAGATTAGACTTTTAGGCATTGCAAAATATGTAAATAAGCAAGGATATATTAGATATAATTTTAATCAAAGGCATGACGAACAGCATGCTGTACACATATACAGTGCTGTAGATGCAAATACACTTCCAAAAGTTCGACAGTCAACAAGTGTTCCACTTTACATTATTTTGCACATTTATGTCTGGTATAATAATCTTTTCCATTTTGTGTAAAATCTTTGTTCAAGCCCAATAAAATAATCTTGTTCTGTGCTCCCATCATGGTAATATAAACCATAAATATGTTTACATACGGCTGGCCAATAGCAGGCCGGAGATGTGGCTGGCAATGAATATGCCAGATGAGCCAGCTAATGTTGCTCAAATTATGCATGGTGGGGATTGTTCAGCTTCACGCAGGCGGAGGTGTAAACCGACTCTGCTCTGAAGTTCTTCTGTCATGGAGAAAAGACCACAGAAGGTTCCTGTTTTTCAGTGGGGAAAAAAGTGACCTGGGCAAAACTGCACATTAGTGTTGTGGTCTTCAGTGAAAAGATTCCAAGCTGTTAGAATTATATATTCCTGTGATTGCAGCAAAGCTGAAATGTGCAACACTGGATTGTATGTGTGTGTGTGTGTTTTCAGTGCATCTAACACGCGACACATTGTGCTCAACATCTCTGAGCCTCTGGAGTTAAACACAGCGAGTGATCCGGAGCACAGAAACATCACGGCACATTTCCTTTCCATCCACACCACCAAAGTGGCTATTCTGCCACCTCCAAACCCTCGCCACCTCCATTTGGGCCCGGCGTTAGAACAACTGCTCCCGTCCGAATATAATGGCCCTGCACCACAAAAGCTTACCCAGCCCATAGAGTGCAGCTCCATAAGGTCAGAAACCACATTCCCATCACGTCCCCTGGAAAGCCTCCCAAACCAGGGTCGTTCCCAGGAGACAGACCCATACACTTTGCCAGCGCCAGCGGATGATTGCAGGTCAGAAACCGAAGACCCACTTTCTGCTGTGGCTGCACCAGCGTACGGCCCATCATCTCCCCACCTCCACGAGGGTCTCCGCAGGTGATCCTTCCGCATTTTCATGACAAGTTTAATTCACTCGTTTAATCACATGTTTACCTACCTATAAATAAATGTTGTTTAGTCTGTTGTTTTGAACTGTGATTGGTATAATTACATAGTGAGTAATGTTTTTGTCATATGCAATGTGGTGCTGTTTTGGTCACCGTGGACACTGCCTCCTCCCGCAGAAAAGTGGTGGAGAACACATCAGAGCATAGTTCTGCTGTGAAGAAACCTCTGGTGTGTGGTGTTCAAGCAGGAAGCAACTCCGAGACAGAAAGAAGGAAATATCTGGCGCACGAGGAAGTGACCGGGATTCCCGACGAGACGTCCGTCCACCAGGTTAGCCAGCTGTCTTCTCCAGGCCGGTCCAGCTTCCTGTCCCATGTCTACCCTCACCAAGGCCCACAGAAAGACTCCGACTTCAGTTCTTCAGAAGCCCAAACTCCTGCTGGTACAATGCCAGACAATACAGAGGCGACAATGGCGATACCGGTTCCCCCTGAGCTCTCTGAGGAGGATGAGAAGAGAGAAGAACTAGCCAGGGACATCATGGTAAGGGATAAGAGACTGGTGGACATCTTGGATCAGAAGAAGATGAAGACCACTATGGACCTGATGGAAGGGATCTACCCACAAGGCGAGCATCTTCTGGAGGGTGCGCAGCAGAGGCGGAAGAGTTCAGGGAAACGGACATCTGCCAAAACCCAGGAGAGGTGAGCTGGTTTTGGATGTGTTTGTATGCGACGCATTTGGGGTTTTTGAATAATTATATTTCCCTGATTATAATGCAGCATCAGGTCTGGGGAAAGATGTGTAATATAAATACTGATAAATGGCATTTAAAAGTTTAAAAAAATGTTCACAGATACACATTCTGTGGATATTCAATATTAGAGAATGGTTATTAATTTTTTGTATTGTTTGTTTTGCTTCTGACTCTAAAAAGGAAAGTTTACCCAATACTGCCCTCTGCTGGTGTAACGTTGTATGTTGATTCAGATTTATTATTCAGCCGTTAAAGTTACCACAGGCATGACTCATAGGAGATTCACTTTCTCAGACTTATTTGTTCTTGGTAGTTCACCAGTATGATAATTAATTATGCTGCTGTTTTTGTTATTTAGGCTTGTTTTATATAAAAATAAATCAAATGAGGGTTAACTTAGTTCTTCTGGCCTTTTGCAATATAAATTAAAGGTCTGTTTTTGTAACATAAAATCATTATCATTCTACTCACACTTGACAAGAATGACCCAAATGTGTCTCACTTCCAGAAGAGTGGACGACAGAATGGCTGCCTCGGTTTCCCTGGTTACAAGCTCCTCCTACTACAGCACTTCAGCACCCAAAGCTGAGCTCCTGATTAAGATGAAGGACATGCAGGAGCAGATGAACGAACAGGACTGTGAAGATGAATTCAACCTATCAAAGAAGAAGGTAAGAAGATACAGACGCCTGCACAGGCCTCTATGTTCAAAATCACCTGGTATTGTTTATTGTTTTGAAAAGTGAACCAAATCTGGCTGGCAGAATGTGGAGAAAAATGTTTTAATTTACTTAATGGCTTTAATTCAATTAAATTTCCATATATTAAAAACTACTGTCACCTGGGAATCAAGGTCATTGTCAGTGTGTCCTGCATTGCTTAAGGCTATCATCACATTTTTTAAATGACTGTAAGGCTGATGACTTTTAAAATCCACAATGCTGCATACCTTGGCATCAGCACCAAAACTAGAGCTGACCTCTCAGCCAAGCATAACCCATCTGCAATGCCCCGCCCCTCCGCCCGCCTCCCTGCCCCGCCCCCCTGCCCCGCCCCGCAGCAGGAGCTGATGGACAGCCTGTCCAGGAAGCTGCAGGTGCTGCGTGAGGCGAGGCAGAGCCTCCAGGAGGACATGCAGGACAACGACGCCCTGGGCGAGGAGGTGGAGGCCAGCGTGCGGGCCGTGTGCAAGCCCAACGAGCTGGACAAGTTCTGCATGTTCGTGGGCGACCTGGACAAGGTGGTCAGCCTGCTGCTCTCGCTGTCCGGCAGACTGGCGCGCGTGGAGAACGCCCTCAACAACCTGGAGGAGAGCGCGTCTGCTGAGGAGAAGGTAGGGGGGGTGCTGGGGGGGCGCTGGAGCAGGCCTGCTCAGCACAGGGCCAAGGGTCTGCAGCTACGCTGGCCAGCTGGGCTTCTTTCACTAATGGCCACACCTGTTTGTCTGTGAGGCTGGCTGATCTGTAGATCGGGGATTGACCAGTGTGATCTGAAAAGGTTCCGTGCAACTGCTGTTTACGGTCCAACTTGGTTAAATACATCTGATCGCACTTGATTAACTGATTGATTCAATTTTATGTGCTCATAACTTGGTTGGACTGAATATCTGCAATGCCAGCCCGTGAAATAGACCCCTGCTACAGAACGTAGACTCTTGGAAGTTCTTCTCGTGTCCTAACTGAGTGTCTCTGTGTGTCAAACCTCCCCCCCTCCCCCCCGTAGCGCACGCTGATGGAGAAACACAAGCTCCTGATTGGCCAGCACGAAGACGCCAAAGAACTGAAAGAGAACCTGGACAGGAGGCAGCGTCTGGTCCACTCCATCCTGGCGGGCTACCTGAGCCAGGAGCACATGGCCGACTACCAGCACTTCGTCAAGATGAAGTCGGCGCTCATCATCGAGAGGCGGAAGCTGGAGGACAGGATCAAACTGGGGGAGGAGCAGCTGAAGTGTCTGAAGGACAGCCTGGAGCAGAGACTGCCCCCGCACGACGATGGCGGGACCTCCGCCTTCCTCGGATTCCCCAAATGATGAACGGGTCAGCCAGTGACTCCATGACGCTCATCCAGACATCTTGCGCACTAAGCAGATGTTCGTGGAAAACTGAATGCCGCGCTCCCATTCGCTGTCACGGTTGCCAGGCACACGCACATCATCTTGGTTGGTTGTATGTTTTCTTAAAGTGATATGCAACTAAATGCCTCTAAATTTGGACTGCTGGTCGTTTATTAGATAAAGGTCAAAGGATCAAACTCTCGTACTTGTCATGAGACGTTGTGACCGGCACTCAAGGCTGACCTAAAAGACTAGATTATACTTACCTCTGTCTGTAATCAGACATGACAGAGAGTAACAGAGGAATGCGTGGATTTGTTGAATGAGCTCTTTAAAAAAGTAAGATTTGTATTAATATTTAAAAATCATATTCATAATGTATGAAATACTGCATATTCATAATGATGAATGAAGTACTGCATGCTGGTTCATTTTTTCTGAATGAAACTCTAAAGGCAGTTGTGTTTTGTGTGGTCTGGTAGTGGTGAATTAGTTTGTGTAGCTATAATTGACCTCAAATATTCTATGTATGGGATTTTATAGAATGTATAATTTAACTGCTTCTTTGTCAAAAACCTTTCCTACCAGGGATGGTGCATTTTAAAACTTGTGCATGTATGCATTTTATTAATTTATTTCTATGTAGAGAATGACTTGAATGGAGTGATAATGCTTCATTTTAACACAACTCTTGCTTATTGTACATTCAGAATATTTTCTCAAAAGTGTATTGTCATGTTCATAAATGAATACGTTTTTACGACCTGACGAAATATGTTGCATATTGTTTATTAACTTTTTGAAGCTAGCAAACCCAGCCTGGACCAGTCTAATGATTCTAGAATTCCTTTAAAGTTTCCTGGAGCAGTGACCCTGTTTTAAAGATTGTGGGTGGCACCCGGTATCTCCAAAGCCATAGAGTTTGAGTTCAGCTCTAATAGCCCAACCCTCCTTTATGAGAAAAATGACATAGAAACATGCTGTGTGCTCATGAATGTGCAAGCGGACTTCTGCCACTGTGGCATTAAATGGCTAATGAGGAGAAACGACTTTAGCCCAACTTTGTCCCCCACATTCACAATGAATAGCACATGAAGCAGTGTAACCTTGCATCATACTTGCATCATAAGGTGTTACCGTAACCTCATTTCTCCAATCTGCCAGGCTTTATGGCTTAATAGCGTGCCGTTCCCATCCCCTTAGCTCTTACTGTAGATCACACGCTCTGGACTGCCCGTCCTGATAAAGTGTCCTCGCGGCGGTTGGTGCATTGATCGTTTTATTGAGAACATCATTGGCCAGCGTCTGTGAGGGGCTGTCGTTCTCAGTCAATCATTGCCAGACCCGCACCCGCTTTCTGTTTACACGCGGCCGTGTGGAGAAGAGGAAATGAGGTATATAAACAGGCTTTCAGGACCAACATACAGGAGTCTCGTCACAGCGTCATCATTGCCTTCAGAGCAGGGTAAGGAGGAGGGCCATGCGTATACAGTGTTTATTTAAGTAATTATTTATTTATTTATTTGCCTGCATCATTTTTGAGTGGGTTTTTCTTTTAGTTTTCTTACGTATGCGTATATGTGGACTAGTATATGTTAAACTTTTGTGAGAAATTTACAGTTGCTGGGTTTGTTTTGGTGCAGTAGCCATTTTGTAGTGTTTGTATTGTTTATGTGATAACTGATGAACATAGATATATAGACAATCAAGTAATCAAGTAGATTTGATTTAAATGTGAAGAGTAGTCATTCATGTTATCCAAACACTTTCATATAGTGTAACAGTTCATACCGTTTAAATGTGCTGTTTTGTATACTTTTAAGTCTTAAGTATTAAGGTTTAGGTGAAATATCACACCATTTCATTTATCCTACCACGAATGGTGTGACATTTGAATGGCTGGGCCTCCCCCGGTTGCTTGGTGTTGTCTGCGTGCTATGGAGATTTTGTTTATCTATTGCTTTCCTTTGTGTTTGCTTTCCTTACCACCATCAGTCTGTTAGACTAATTGAGCCTACTCTGATTTCGTCTCTCTCTCTCTCTCTCTCTCTCTTTCTGTCTCTCTCTGTGTCTCTCTCCCTCTCCCTCTCTCCCTCCTCCATGTCTCTCTCTAAGGGACCCTGGCGGTTTGTTTGCTGGGTTTCTTGGAGACAGGGCGGGATCAGCAGAAGTCACGGGTGCGTGAGACGAGCTCAGTCGGCGAGGGGACAGTGCTCAAATCTCCAACGCTCGCACGGCTGGACAAGAACCCTTGTGCTGAGTGCGTGTTCACAAAGCCCGATGGCCCGCGCCAGGGAGTGAATGCTGGAGGCACTTCATCATGCCCTACCTGGTCCACACCGCCCATGTTCAGTTTGTGGGGTTTTGGGTGGGCGCGACCGGCTGGATCCTCACCATAGTGGCCGTGGGCCTGGTGCAGTGGAGGGTGTGGGAGGTGTCGGACCTGTCCGTCATCACCTCCGGCTTGGCCTTCGTGGGCATTTGGAGGGCGTGCTTCTTCACGCACGTACTGCTGACGTCCGAGTACGAGATCATGTACTGCCAGCGGATGCGTCCGTCGGACGTTTTCACGCCGAACGAGATCACAGCCGCCCAGGCGCTCATGGTGCTGGCATTCACCCTGGGGCTGCTGGGAAACTCCAGCGTCATATACGGCCTCAGGAATATCTTCTTCGGGCTGGACAAGGGCAGATCCATCACGCTAGCTTTCTCCTTCGGCGGGGGACTTCTAGTACTTTCCGGGGTGAGCTCCTTCGTGCCTCTTTTTTGGAATTTAAACTCCGTGCTGACCAACAAGACGATCGACTTCCCGCCCAACTTCTACATGCCCCCAGCGCCCGTGCAGCAACACGTCGGACCAGGCATCGCTGTTGGCATTTTCGCCTCCATCCTGGAGGTGTTGAGTGGACTGGTGTTCCTAGCCTACAGGCTTCCTGAAGCCCAGAGCCCAAGAGTCAGGCCCTCTAGGTCAAACACGGAGCACTCTGGGCCGGTGGAGGCAGGGAAGGCTCCCGCCCTGACGCCAACACCCTCACGCTGTCAGGACCACGTGGGCTTCCACGGGATGGATAACCCAGCCTTCCACACGCAGGCAGATGGGTGAACTTTTTGTGACCTGATTCCAAGCAGGTGTTGATCCAGAATGTTTAAGTATGCCTGGTCCTCATGGGTAGGGTCGTAATTGGGAAAAGTCGAATACACAACTGGGTCTCTAGTGGTTTGACTTTGACCTTGCATTAGTCACTGCTGTGCTATCAACCCAGGGGACCATACACACTTAGATAATTGACTTTAATTTGAATTCACTGATGCAACAGGGACTTTCAATAAAACTTAAACATTTTTGAACTATGCTCCCGAATACATATTTGCAACTTCGTGTTGAACGTGTGTTTGGTATTTTATCTTTGGTTTATATAGATGCATATTATTGCATGGGTTATTCATAAAAACAATGTTTTATTATTGTCAGAATATGAATGTAAAATATATTACACAAGTGAAATGCGTAATCTACAAAGATAGGATTCATGCTACTGGGCTGAACTTGCAAGTCTGCAAGGTGGTTATTGCCTCTTATTAAGGTGGACATTCTATAAACTACAACAATATCCACTTGAAAATTGTAGTTTGATTGTATGACAGAGATCAGACGACAGAGGGTCCCTTTGTTCCCTCTGTAAATATGGACTATGATCACCATAAAACTTTCCAGTGCTTTACACCTAAAAGGTATGTTTCTACAGGTGTGACTAATAACAATGTTTCATAGATGTGGTTGAACTCCTGGTTCATGTAATTTAGGCTTTTGGGCTCCAGATTTCATGGGTGTAGTGTAGGCTCCACCTCAGCACATCATAGTTGTGTCCTCCCGGTCCGTGACCTCTCTGTGACCCCTGTTCATGCGAGTCAGGGCGGGGGAAAGGAGTGACATCAGGTCCTGCCCGCCGATCTCGCTGAGGTGTGAATTGCTAGGCTGGCGGTGTGACGCGCCAGGCTGGTTCTGAGTGGGCTCGTGATTGGGCTGGGTCTGAGACCGGGCTGGTGCTGGCAGACCAACGATACGGTGACGTGTGTAATCACAGCTCTGTCATGTGTTCGAGTTACAGGCAATTAACCCTTTAGGCTCCGATCCTGGCCTTCACAACCCTGGGTGTAATCGTATGGTAAATGTCGCACTCATGATTACATAATCACTTCTGAAGCGTCATTGTTTTGCCTTAACTGTCTGCTGGGAAATGCTAATTTATTATGCCATCAGTATTGACCATGACCCTAGAGTAAATAATGTTTTATTCAGGACATCTCATTAAACAAGAAGTGATACAAACTCAGAGCATTGACATTTTTTTATTGTTACAGTTGTTTACATTAAACAGACTAGCTCTCCCAACTGCGCGGCTTAATACGACTGCCATGCCTTGAGCACGAATCCTTTTATGCTTTTATTGCCGAAGTGTTGGGAAAGGAAATGCGGGCAAAGTACTTTGTCATTCTCTCATTATAAGAAGTCTTCCCGTGCAGGAAATAAAACTCAACAATGTTTTGACTTGATAAGGCGTCTCTCAATGGCGATGTAATGTGTGTAGTATCTTTCCAAAAGAGGAAATAATTCATTATTTAATGTTTAACTTGTGACGACGGCTGTGTATCAGACATTGCGAGACATGTCACTATGCCGTTTTATTCGTATGCCACGCCGTTTTCTCCCCAAATGCGGATCAAGACGCAAAGTTACAGCTGCACGCTACGTCCCGTCCGATTGGTTCATTAGCACAGCGGAAGTGGGCAGGAAACAGCCAGTCAGTGAGTCCGCCATCTTGTGCCTGCTTGATGGTGAAGAAACCTTTGTATGCAAAAAGATGGTGAGATTAGCATACAAAGATAAAGGGCTCTGTTGTTGGAGCCGACAAAGAGTGCTTTCTCCCTCTAGCATGGTCACACTGTGGAAGTCTCTGTGGAAGTGGAGCACTTCAAAGGCCAGGCTACAACACAGGGTCAGCAGGACGTAGAGTCCGCCCCCTCCGCCAAAGGACATTTAGAAAAAAGAACATTCAGATGATTTCAAAAATACATGACCTGGGCCCTAGCTTGTGCAAGCGTGTAAATGCGGCAGACACCGGTTTGGCTGTTTGAACTTTCCTCATTGGGTGCAGCGTGATTAGGGTTGAAAGGTCGTAGAATGTAGCTCAGTAAGAATGCAGCATGCGCCAGGAAAGATTACAAACAGTTGCTGCTCCTCGAAGACCTGCTATGCAAAGTTTATATTACAGAACAAGGCATTTGTTCATAGTGCAGTATGTGATGGAGGGGGATTCTATTAACTAGATGCGCATCAGAGTTCTCATGTTGTGGGTAAAATAGCTTTCTTCTATTCATCTTTATTGAATATTTTTAATCCAGTCTTTACAACAGGCCCACCTTTGAAACAGATGTTACATTATATCATCTGACATGACAGCAGAAAATATGTATCTTTTTTCTGGAAGCAGTTCTGTTGTTTTTCCTTAAAAGTCAACAACAACAACAACAACAACAGAAGTTAAAACATAAACACACGTCTCCCACCATAAACAGCTTTCAGAAAATGTATTTATAGATATTTAGATTTCTAGATATATAGATATCTCATTAACCCAAAATCTAAAATAGATCTCACATACACAAACACTTGACCAAAGCAATCTACTAACCTACACTAGTGATATCTTCAGGTCTACAGAAAGTGCAGTTAAAACATAAATCTCTAAATATCGACATATTTGACTCTATATGCACATGTTTTATCTCACCGAAGCATTACATAATTAAGGAATCACTTACTTTTCAGTAAATTATTGACTGGAATATTTATACTTGTGATGCTACGTTATTCATAAAGTTTCCTTTGTTCTTTTTTACTATACAGATAATTGTCAGATATGTCAGATACCTTTTTATATATATATATATATATATATATATATATATATATATATATATATATATATATATATATATATATATATGAGCCAAAGGAAAAAAAATATTATTAAATATATTATATATATTATATAATTAAAAAAAAATTTTGTGTCATTGCACTGAATTACCAACATTAAAAAATAAACTGATGATAGGTCATTTGCAGACATGGGTAGAATCACTTCTCCTATTCTACTAGCTCCAGGTCTCCAAAGCTACTGTCAGACCAGCTACACCTGCCCAAATTTAAATCACCATAACAACAAACAAAAGAGAAGGTTTCCATGGCAGCATGAAAACCCTAACCCCAACCACTTACAGTTGTATTGTCTTACTGCACGCTTTAACATCCTCTACATTCCCCAGTATTAAGAAGAAAGACTGGACTAATGATGAAAGAATTCTGATGACATTCATGTTTAACACTTTCACTCCAAGGATCTGATTACAAATCAGTCTTACTGCCACACGGCTGATTCATAAATGCATGCTGTGTGCGTTTCGAAACTGAATCTTTGAAATGTAAATTTCATTACCTCTGTGATTGGAAGGAGAAGGAGCAGCACAGTGTCCTTATTTTTTTTTTTGCATCATATCCTTTCATATTATCATATTCAAGATATTACATTTCAGTAAGTCCATCTAACCAAAATACTGTCCATGCGCTGCAGGGCGAGAAATGGACGTAGTTATATCCTTAGGAAGAACTCTGCTTTTTAAGAAAATTATTTTGCCCTCAAACGTATTCTGACATCCTTCTTGGAGAGAGTGCAGGGCTGTTATAGCCTCCTTGCAGTGGTATGGCCACTGGTATTGGATAGGGCTGCACCTGCAAAAAGAAGCAGGAGGAAACCAGCAGCGTCCCCGCCACCAGGTTCATCAAAGCTGCCGCCCAGCCCCAAAAAAGGGCGTCTCCGAACTCCCACCGGGGAACCACGTGTGGGACGGCATTATCGAAGAACCTCTGAACAGTCAGGTGGGCGATATGGGACACGGGCACAAGACCCAGGATGCCAGCTACCAAGCAAAGCGTCCCCCCCACCATCTTCAGGGTCCTCTTGGCTTTGAAGGTGTCCATGCTTCTGTAGCTCTTCACCACATAGATCCCAGGGATGGTGAACATCATGCCTAGCGCGCCGGTGCCCAGCGCCATGCACATCAGGATCCTGGCCAGGCGGATGTCGGCGGGGAGGCCGAGGAGGCTGTCGTACGACTTGCACTCGAGCACGCCCAGCTGCTGCACCACGCACGTGCCCCACAGCCCGAGCTCGTAGCTCTCGGCGGGCAGGAGGTCGGTGGACAGCGTGAGCCACTGGGACATCAAGGTGGTGGCCAGTGAGAAAAGCCAAGCGCTCAGTGACAGGAACACGCCGAGAAGCTCCATCGCACACACCGCCGCGTCCATGCTGCCGCTCCGACCGTGACCCTCCTCCTCTCCCTCTCCCCCCTCTGTCCACAGCGCTCCTCTCCTCCCACGGAGCTCCCAGATAAGCTCCCCACGGAGCTCTCTCCGACTCCCAGATAAGTGCTTACGACACACACAGGCCCCTGAGAAAGACAATCTGCTGACTTAAGTGCTCGCGAGGAACCTCCTTCCGCGGCGAGCCTCCTCGGACGGGACGTGCTCAGTAGGCTCGACGAGGAGGCCGGCGGCTCCCTGACATGTGGCCCTCCTCTCTGAGCCGCTGATGGGACTGAGCTACACTAAGACCAAGGATGAGGGAGTGGGGTGAGAGGAGGAGCAAGCAAGCGCGCTGACAGACAGGCGCACAGACGCAGCAAACAAGAGCATCATTCACATATGCGGATTGTTGCAAACATGGAGTTCCTTTCAGTAAGAATGCAGACAGGATGGCAAGCGAATGCAGTAACTGTCACTGGCTCGGGGTGAGAAGGCTTGTGCCCTGTAAATCCTCTCTCGCCTCCTGTGTTTTACTTCTTCTGGTACAAAAGTCATGCCACGAGGGGTGTCGTCCATTTGCAGCTAAAAGCCACCGCTCACCCCAGAGGAGTGGCAAGTGTCCGTGACAGCTGACAAAACAATTTTCTGTCACGGGAGAAAAACAAAAAGCCTTTCTGTTCTCAGTCTGCGGCGATCACGACAGAAGTGACAGAACAGCAGGCTTCGCTATCAGCATCAAGGTTACTTTGTGAATTTTATTGGATCTGGCGTGCATTTCACCAATGAGCACTGGGACCTCATGCACAAAAAGTTATGCAAAAGGAAAATGTGAAGTTTAATACATTTGCAGTAAATTCAGGTGCTACATTATATACAAAGTTTGCAGTTCAAACAATCAAACGGCTCCCTGAGAGCTGAGAGTGTTTTCTTGTCTTTTACTGCATGTCTGGAATGCAGGAGCCCACCACACACACACACAACTGTGACGTATGCTGGTAGGAGGCTGATCATGACAGGCATCCTGCGATAAAAAGAAAACTGGTACAGAACATACAGAAATATGCTTTAATTGGTCGCCCTCGTTGTATGTGAACATTTTATGAGCCACAGTGTCTTCCACGCTTTTACTGACGGTGAAATAATACACGATGGGGTTCACATTTGTTTATATTTAGAGGTTTGTTTACAAAACAGCTAGAAACCAATAGTAAGAGACTGATGACGGTGAGGGTGTGGACTATAATAACCATAATAAGAAAAAGGCTAATGCCCTCTCTGACAATAATAGCCATCAACGTTCACAGACTCAGGTCTTCATACCGAGGGCTTCCCAAAATGGAATATCTAAATTATGAAATATTTTTCATAATTATTAAATAATACAACAATTCAAATAATCCAATATATCCTGGAAAAAATGCCATTTTGTGCACACTTTTATAGATACGTTTATAAGAGTAGTTTATAGATTGCAGTTTCGGTTAAAGGACTGTGTTCATTCGGGTATGCAATTTATTGCAGCACCACGTCTTACACCTATTTCTAATGTGTTAATATTTTGAGAAGAAAACATTGTAAACAGTTGATAGTCTTCTAGTTTGGAAACCTCTTTTCGTCTGCGCTCTTTATGCGCATCTCGGCTTTCGAAGTTGACGTTCACAAAAACCCGAGAGCTTTGAAGTTAGTCCATTGCATGCTGGGAAGGCAGACGTCTCGCTTTCTTTATTTACTGCTAGCTAGGCGTATTATTATATGTCAGCCATAAAGTAGGTACTAAATACTGTGGTTTACAATAATGCTTACTTCTGCAACTACATAATAGGTAATCAGGACACCTCTAGTCACGGAGCGTCATTTCATATAAGGAATGGCGGAGGGAGAAGGTGAGATGAGAGTGACAGCTGCGACCATAGACATGGAGTCTATGGTCCTGTCACGAAGAGCCGAATCAAAGCCTTTTCATTCGTCACAGGACCTTTATGCATGCTCTTGTATTATTATTATTATTATTTTTTCATGCGCGGTCACGTTTCTGTCTTGGGCAGTGGATTAAAGCTGTTGCACAGTCGCGTCGTACGGATACATTTAGCAGTGCACAGTGATTCGTGTGGACTAAAACAGGCACATATGTATTGATAGTTTTTTTTCACAAGATAGCAAGTCTAAGCCACAACAAAACGATTTTCTGAAAGAAAGGGAGGAAAAATACAGTTGAAACGTCAGAAAATCTAAACGGTCTTTAGACACACCCTTAATTAAACCCTAAGTTAGCTGCCTTTCTTGTTGATATTGAGGTGCTCTTATTTTGCTTTTGGCTTATCGCTGACAACCCTACTGAGAATTACAAATCAGTGTAGTTAGACTATAATTTCTAATTTATAATACACATATATAATTATAATACACACTTCTGCATCAAATACAATTTCCTGGGTATAAGCTAAAACAATATCACTGCAAAATGTATCCGAAACAATCCTAGTTTTGAACCATGGTCACAATCTTTGTGGATGGTCTTCAAATTAAACAGATATGTTTCACTTTGATGAGTTTAGCTGAGAGTCGGTCTGTTTCTCAGCCATCAGCAGTGCTACTCCCACAGAGGAGATGAACGGTTCAGGGAACCTTATGGATTTTCTTGATGAACCTGTCCCTGATGTTGGGATGTACGAGGACTTCCACACCATCGACTGGCTCAGGGAGAAGTCCAGAGACACTGACCGCCACAGGAAGGTATTGAAACATTCGCACTTCATATGTTTGTATGTGTGCACAAAATACATGGGTTAAGCATTATATGGTACAAAGTTGCAGCAATGGAACTACAGTGACCACCCTAATCATTATGCATCCATTTCCCTGTTAGAATTAATATTAAAAATATTAATTGAATTTTTAGCTTGTAGATCATGGCAGCAGCTCTCTAGTGGGTTTTATGTCATTGTTTCATTAGTCAGTCACTCATTTGGTTGTGTGTCGGCCTTAGCATGGTACAGTTTGACTGATGCATAGCGATGTTGTCAGTAGATCACGAACAAGAGTAAGGAGTCTATCTGGGAGTTTGTGAAGAGCCTGTTGGATGCCTGGTCCGGATGGGTGGTGATGCTGCTCATTGGACTCCTGTCAGGTACGGAACAGCCCTAAAGGCCCCAGACTCCGCTGCTGCCTGTTAGTTGTGCACACTGAGAGGCTGATCCCCAGTGTTTTCGCGTTCCTTGTCGGTCAGAGCAGTACCTCTCTCCTCCCCCTCTCAACCAGGAACTCTGGCGGGGGTGATAGACCTGGCTGTGGACTGGATGACGGACCTGAAAGAGGGTGTTTGTCTCTCTGCGTTCTGGTACAGCCACGAACAGTGCTGCTGGACGTCCAACGAGACCACCTTCGCCGACAGGGACAAGTGTCCTCAGTGGCAGAAATGGGCCGAGCTGATGACGGGATACACTAAGGTAGAGGAGGCTGGCGGCTGACAGCTGACCTTCCACTACAAACTGACCAACCAAAAATATCTGTATGATGGACTAAATTAATAAATTATAAATAAATACTAAGACATATCACCTTGAGTTGATGTGATGGGGGTGAAGCTGAAAGGCACGGACCATTGTGTTTCCTGGTCAGGGTGCTGGGGCGTACGTCTTGAACTATTTCCTGTACGTGACGTGGGCGCTGTTCTTCTCCTTCCTGGCTGTGTCTCTGGTTCGGGTGTTTGCTCCTTATGCCTGTGGATCAGGTATCCCAGAGGTAAGAGCTCACGTCAGCAAGGAATGCTGGTCCTCGTTTGGGTGCCTCTCAGGTCGCTAAATGGAAGGTTTGTCTCAGAGTTTTCCCACCTGAAAGAAAAAAATTAAAGTTAGGGTGGTTTCTGTTTAAGCCTCAGCATTCTACAGCCTGAGACAGATTTATAATGTCCTGTGAAATATCTCTCTAAAAATGTTTTTTTCAAGCAGGTTCCGGATAATTGCATCGTGTGCCAAAAAGTTCTAAATACATCTAATCTTTCTTTATACAGTTAGTAGTCGTGTAATTTATTGAACGGAACTGTCTTATCATTGGCAGATTAAAACAATTCTGAGCGGGTTTATAATCCGCGGCTACCTGGGGAAGTGGACACTACTGATCAAGACGGTCACTCTGGTCCTGGTGGTGTCATCCGGGCTCAGTCTGGGGAAGGAGGGCCCTCTGGTGCATGTGGCCTGTTGCTGTGGCAACCTCTTCTGTAGCCTCTTCTCAAAGTACAGCAAGAACGAGGGGAAGCGCAGAGAGGTGAGCAGAGTTGTTACTCTGAGCGTCCTTTAGGGGGAGCTCTCAGATTGTCATTTTAGCCCTACAGCTTTTATTGACACTTGGCACAGTGATGGCCTACAATCGCACTTACGCTCCACGGTTATGTGATCCGTAGGTTTTATCAGCAGCTGCTGCAGCAGGGGTGTCCGTGGCGTTTGGGGCACCAATCGGAGGAGTGCTTTTCAGTCTAGAGGAGGTACACACGTCGCGGTAACCGTATCTTACAAAATAAAAGTCTCCCAAGTAGAGCATCAGCTGGGCTTAACCTTTTTTTTTTTTTCTAAAGCCAAAGCTTAGTTTGGTTTCTGGCGCCCCCTACAGGTGAGTTACTACTTCCCGCTGAAAACGCTGTGGCGTTCCTTCTTCGCCGCCCTGGTGGCCGCCTTCACGCTGCGCTCCATCAACCCGTTCGGCAACAACCGCCTGGTGCTGTTTTACGTGGAGTACCACACGCCGTGGTACATGGCGGAGCTGGTGCCCTTCATCCTGCTGGGCGTGTTCGGTGGCCTGTGGGGGACGCTGTTCATCCGTGGCAACATCGCGTGGTGCCGGCGGCGGAAGACGACGCGGCTGGGCAGGTACCCCGTGCTGGAGGTCATCGCCGTGACGGCCATCACGGCCGTGCTGGCCTTCCCCAACCCGTACACGCGTCGGAGCACCAGCGAGCTCATCTCCGAGCTGTTCAACGACTGCGGCGCGCTGGAGTCCTCGCAGCTGTGCGACTACGTCAACAACCCCAACATGAGCCGGCCGGAGGACGACATCCCGGACAGGCCGGCCGGCCCCGGCGTGTACAGCGCCCTCTGGCAGCTGGCCCTGGCGCTGGTCTTCAAGATGTTCATCACCGTCTTCACCTTCGGCATGAAGGTGAGACTCGGCTTTGATGTGGATGTTTGAAACGTCCTCATTAAAAAACAAAACGTACATAATAACAATGACGTGCGTATCCACCCGTGCTGAGTTGACACCGCGGCTGGGAGAAACGAAAAACGTAAACAAGCTCGTGGTGTTGCGGTTGTTTTGGCCAGATCCCGTCAGGGCTCTTCATCCCCAGTATGGCGGTGGGAGCCATAGCTGGTCGAATCATGGGCATCGCTGTGGAGCAGATGGCTTACCACCATCACGACTGGATCATTTTCAAGAACTGGTGCCGCCCCGGAGCCGACTGCGTGACCCCCGGCCTCTACGCCATGGTTGGAGCAGCGGCGTGTCTCGGTGAGAGGCTCCACCCTCGGTGTTTCTCCACCCGCGTGCTTTATAGCCGTCGTTGATCAAGGTAAATTGTGTCATTTTTGTTTTTTCCCGCTGTGGCTTCCTACTCAAATCAGGTGGCGTTACCAGGATGACCGTCTCCCTGGTGGTCATCATGTTCGAGCTGACGGGCGGCCTGGAGTACATCGTGCCGCTCATGGCCGCCGCCGTCACCAGTAAGTGGGTGGCGGACGCCTTTGGCAAGGAGAGCATCTACGAGGCCCACATCCGTCTGAACGGCTACCCGTACCTGGACCAGGACGAGTTCACGCACCGGACGCTCGCCACGGACGTGATGCGTCCGCGCCGCAACGAGCCGCCGCTGGCGGTCCTCACGCAGGACAGCACCACCGTGGAGGACGTGGAGACGCTCATCAAGGAGACAGACTACAACGGCTTCCCCGTGGTCGTCTCGCGCGAGTCCGAGAGGCTCATCGGCTTCGTCCAGCGCAGGGATCTGACCCTGGCCATCCGTAAGCTCCGCCCACGTGGCCCACGGCTTACACCCACATCTCCCCTTCATGCTTCTTCTGTCTGTGACTTGCCGAAGTTGGTCACGCCACTGTTTGCCGTCTCCCCTCTCTCCCTTCCACGACCTGGCAGGGAACGCCCGTCAGAAGCAGGACGGCGTGGTGAGCAGCTCCGTGGTCTACTTCACTGAGGAGGCTCCGCAGTTGGCCGCCTCACAGCCGCTGAAGCTGAGGCGTATCCTCAACCTCAGCCCCTTCACCGTCACCGACCACACGCCCATGGAGACGGTGGTGGACATCTTCCGCAAGCTGGGTCTGCGCCAGTGTCTGGTCACGCGCAGCGGGTAAGAGCCTCTGAGCCTCGGCCAATGGGAAGCGGATTTTACACGTAGATTTTGTATTACTCCTCCTTCACAGTGTGGCTTTGGTCTTGTGTCCCTTTTATTGGATGATGATGTAATTATGATGTTTCGTCAGAACAGATTTAGAACATCAGGACACAAAAATCATGCTATGAAAACACACATGTAGAGAGTATTGTAAGAGTACAGATGGAGGTGGTCCCTGTAAGTGGTCTGAGACTCAGGTGTCAGGTCTCAGGTGTTCTGGTGCTCAGGTGTACTGGTGCTAAGGTGTTCTGGTGCTCAGGTGTACTGGTGCTCAGGTGTACTGGTTCTCATGTGCTCTGGTACTCAGGTGTACTGGTGCTCAGGTGTTCTGGTGCTCAGGTGTACTGGTGCTCTGGTGTTCTGGTGCTCAGGTGTACAGGTGCACAGGTGTACTGGTGCTCAGGTGTACTGGTGCTCAGGTGTACTGGTGCTATAGACCATGCTATGGTCTCCCAGTCTTCAAAAATCTCCTGTTTGTCGTCTCCTCAGGCGGCTGCTTGGGATCATCACAAAGAAGGACGTATTACGACACATGGCTCAAATGATGAACCAGGACCCCGAGTCCATCATGTTCAACTAAAGCCCATCTTCACCTCTGACCCTTCACCCCTGCAGACCAGTGACCTCACAGGGCCCTGAACCGTAAAGACTGCTCATGTAAATAGTGCAACACTACTGTAACGTGTGAAGTATTCATTCCTATAGAACTACAACGGCGAAGCTCTGGTGTGTTTTCTCTAAAAAAAAAAAAAAAAAATGAAAGTGAAAATGAAAGGAGCAACTTTGCACGATGAGACATTTTGAGGTGATTTTACCAGCAGGTCCTTTATTTTTTACTTTGGTGTGTGTGTGTCCGTTTTGTAGCTTGCTGTGCTTACTACATGAATATCCTCCATCAGTCCATCCTCCTGCTGCAAAGGGCGCTGGCTCTTCAAGGTCGGGCAAATGTAAGAAAGATAAAAGATCATGTGAGATGTGTCTTTCCTGATCACGTCATAAAGATAAGCAGTATATTTCCTGTGCTAGGACCCTGAAGACACAGCATATGTTTCGCATCTTGTCGTGTATGCTAAAGGTGTCAACACGACCTTGTGTTAGTAGCATGGCCATGCTAATACGCCAGCGCGTCAGGTGCAGAAACGCCAAATGTTTTGTCGTGCTTTTGTTTTGTGAATCTTGTAAGTCGTTCTAACTGTTGTCGCAATATTTATTTTTTACTAATCACTATACTTCGCAAAGTTGTAGCTTTTTGAAATGTTTGTTAATGAGGTACTTGGATTAGACACTACTAAAAATGAACCTTTGGCTTTTTGAAAAGGGGAATCTCAAAGCATTGAGAAGCTTCCAGAACTTTGGGACTGAACTAGCTGCTGGGAAACCAGCAATCGGTTTTAAATTGACTTAGTTTTGATGTATCATCTTCACTTCCACAGCAAGGCAAGCGTGTACTTTCAAGGATTAGTAACTCATTCTTGGCACTTCTGCACATTTTCACCATGGACGAGCTAGAGGGGAAGATTTGAACCTTAAGAACAAAGCTAATGGTGTTCATGTCTGTCTTGGATATGTGGACAATGGAGTTGGAATATGCTCACAGCTAACACTGCTAATTTAATGTGAATATTTATTTAGAACTGATACATGAATGTTCATGGCATTTAGTCTGGTGTCTATTACAACAGTTTTTTATTTTTGGTTTTGCCCAAACTGATGTATATACAGCATGTTCTATGAGTTTCTTTTTTTTTAAAAATGTACATGTGCTGAAGCTACAAGAAGGGTTATGTTATGTTTTAACCGTTGACTCTATGTTAACCCACCACTCACTCATGATGTGGATTCAGATAGTTCTGCGTTGCAAATGAGTAAAACACTGAAGGGAAAAGCAATCAGTTGAATTTCCTTTTATGGTCATTAAACCGTTAAAGCAGCAGCAGATTTCTGAGTTTTCCTTTCGTTCCACTCAGGCTCTGGAATACCAGCTCTTTCAAAAATCCTCAGTGTCCTTAGGCATATGTTAATTTCCACACCTCCTTATATCCTCTAAAGATGTCACTCAAAAGGAAATAGAGTAGCACATGATTTACAATACATGAGTCCAATACAACAATACGCTGTTTTGAGCTATTCTTTAAAAAAAAAAAAAACGTACCTTAAATTACGGGTAAGTTGAATTCATAAATAAACCCATCTTGCTGATAACTGCTGAAGCTTTTGTTCTTTTACTGGCCACGACAACAACGGCGTCTCTACTGAACAATATTTGTTTGTAATAACTTAAACACTCAGTCACTCAACATTAACCGCCTGCACCAAAAACACAAAACTGCACGACCCCTTATGACCCCGTCGTATGACATCACAGGTTAGAATGTCAGTGGCGTATTCTTTTTCAGAGTTGGCGGTCAGGGTTGAGGCTGGTGGTTTGGAACACTGCGTGGCTCCGCCCGGTTGTGGCGTGGTCCGTCGCCCTTAGATGGGCACGGAGACGATGGTGGGCAGCGCGCCGACAGGCGGAGGGTTGTACTTCTCCACCCGCATGAGCCGGCGAAGGATATCGTCCCGGTCCCTGGGCCATCTGTAGACGTGCGTGTGCTGCAGCCATGATGGAACGTAGCTCTGAGGGTGGAGACCAAGGGAAGAGATCATGACACACATGGGGATGTTCCTGTGGTCTTTACGTTGTTTAGATGTACTGACTTATATTTGAATACTTGAATACTCAATTTGAGCAAAATAAGTCTTTTTTGTGTGTTTTAAATGTTTAGTGTGGTCTAGTGTGGCTATGACTCAAAAATGGACTGAATGAGTCCAAATTATTAATTAACTATTAATAGTTCAAACTATTAAAAATGTAATTTCTTCTCTTATTTGACTGTTCTGTAAAGGTGAAGACTAACATAAGTACTCCAATTTTGTACTGCATTAGATAATATTTAGACAAAAAAGGATTTTGAAATCCTGAATCATTAGGTAACTTTGGAACCTGACCATCCATGTTTCTTTTACCTTCTTAGCCCCGGGAAAAAGAACCGGAATAAACCTGAAGTTCTTGCAGCCATTCTGAATGAATTCACTCTGCAGCTGGTTGGCAAACAAAACCAATTGATCATACACGTCAAGAGGAAGATCCTGAACTATCAGGATTCATGTAACGTAATGAAAATAAATGGCAGTGATCATGAGATGGGTGTTGTTTGTTGCTCCTGAGTTATAAATCAACATTTAGAACCAGTGTGAAATAACTCCATACCTGCTTGTGAATATACACGGTGTTTGATGTTCTCTCGTCATTGTCCAGACTCATTTTGGCACCTGTCACTGTCTCGAAATACTTCAGACTGATGATTATGATAATCAAATAATCTTTCTGCAAAAAAAACAAAAAAAACAAAAGTGGGAGGGGGATTGAGAAAGCGTGAGAGGCGTACTAATCAAGGCTCAGGAAGTACGCGCGGGCTTGATGGAGGCCACTCTCTACCTCCTCTAGTTTTGGCCTTTTACCTCATTGAGGTATCTCTCCATGCAGTCGATCTTACTGATGCTGTTCAGCTGCTGTTCGAAAACGTCAATCTGTAGGAACAGACATTTGGTCAGTGATGGCGACCCTGTTCGACACCAGGCGTCATAAAAGGTTTGTGAGCAGAAGCTGTAGGAGTCGACGCTCAACCCCTCACGTGTGTGTCGAAGCCGTTGCTCCTCAGCAGAGCCACAAAGTTGATGACCTCCTTAAGGTGACCTTCATTGTCTGCCTCATATGTGACAAACACTTTCCCTTTGAGAGAGCAAGAAAGAGGAAAGAAGAAAGAGAGAAGAAAAAAAAATGCAGAGTTGTAGATCTTTGAAGCCGTCGATACCACGTCGGCTTGTGCGACGAGGCTCCTTGCTCAAAAGCATCGTGGCGTTCGGATGAAAGTGAAAATGAGGTCCGACAGCTCTCATGCTGACAGCATATGACAATATTTGAACTTAACCACATTTGGAAAAGCAGGCAGACATGACAATTCATGATCATGACAAAATATTAGCTTATTTGCTCATAGGGGTATACAATTATAGAAATGTTGATAGCTATAACAGTGATGTGTCTATGGTGTGATTCTTGTAAATTCTTGAGGTGTGATCTAATGTAGATACATTGTTACCTTTTTATTCAAATGAACAGTTTATTTTGGGGGCTTCAAAGATAAAAGATGATAGCAATAATTTGGAATTTTCATTCAAGCGGAGCTGAAATACTCAGTGACAACCTGAGTTTATTGTGAATTTAAAAAATGTACATTTGTATTGATCATATTAATTGTGTAAACAGAGGAATATGGCATGCCATCATATTAATGTGGCACTGACGTTTGAAAATGTGGCTTTACACATCAAAAAAAACATATCATGTCATAACAAGTGTAGTGTATGTGCTTATTAAGTTGTACAAGTGAACAGACATTAAGCTGTCAGCACTCACTCTGGTCCTGAGACAGCTGGCTAGGACTGACACTGGTAGGTCTGGGATGGGGAAAGTCATGTCCACTGTGGATAGAAAAGCCCAGTTAGCTACAACAAGGCCGTCACTTTCCACACCCCAACCAAAATAACATCTGGTTATGAAAGGACCTCTGACCAGAATCAGAACACAACCCATTTTATATTTGGTTTTAGCATTCTGGTTAAGTCTACTGCTCAACTCGGACATGGATGGAATGATCGATTGAACAGACTTTATCATTCATTTATACTGATTTGATTTAAAGTAGACTTTGTTCAAACACTGCTTTGTGAACACATAGAAAGTACAGAGAAAGTAGATCATGAACATGAAAAAGAATTTCCTTACAGTTTATTGCCAGCAGCATTTTATTCATGAAATGTGATTTGAGGAGTGGCTGTTCAGAAGACTCACGTGTCAAAGCTGCCTGTATGTGCGTGTCTGTAGCGCTCCGGGCCTGTGTGGCAACAACACCCACTGTGTCAGAGCAGCGATACAGTGGAATTTAATAAACCTCTGCACAACTTCCCTTACAGAAAATGCCTGCGCATGTTGTGCACGACGCAGATCTGGCTGTACCCTTGACTGACTGCATTCCTATACCTGCCAACACGCAGGTCTGCTAACACACTGCACTGGGCAGCTGGAGAATGTCGCAGTGGAAGGACCAAGCTACCTGTGAACCCATGTGGCAGGTGGCATCCGGGCCTGAGGGTGAGGTGGTGGAGGGGGCCTGTTTGGGGCGGAAAGTGCCCGTAGTTCGCGCACCACAGCGGGCTGTGGGGGAGGCTGAGGAAAGGAGACGCGTGCTGGCTGTGATGCGTGGGGGGTGAGGCTGGGGGAAAGGAGTGAAGAGAACCGGGCTGCTCCAGACTGCCGAGGCTGGGGCTGTTTGGGCCCGGGAGGGAGTGGGACCCGTTGGGGAAATAGCTGTCGGCCCCTGGGTAGCTCTGGTAGTCCGTGGAGGGCAGGTAGGATGGAAGGCTGTTGGGATAGGATCCTCCAGGGCTTTTGTTACGGGAGCTGAGGTAGTGCCAGGCATGAGACGATCCTGGTTTGGCCCGGCTGGGGTAGGGCGCGTGCTGGTTGTACCTGCCAAACGGGTCCTGGGGGTACTGGGAGAGCTCAGAGCTTGTGGGGTCATGCTGGTGGTTAAATAACTGCCCCTCCGTCGTTGCCTGCAGGTGGACGGAGCAGTGCGAGGAGGTCTTCGGCTTCAGAATCCTTGGGAACAGCCCAGACTGGAAGTCCTCGCTCAGAGTCTCATCGTTTTCCTCAGGACAGTTTAGCGGCTCGCACTGCTGGCCGTGACGTGCCATGCGGCTACGGAATCTGCGCAAAAAACAAAACAAAAAAGCAAACACGCCACAAAGAGTTAATCTTTTGTCTTCTCCTGAGCTGCATTACCAAGCCACAGCCATGACGAAGGAAACTAAAAAAAACATTGTCAGACCAGTCTAACGATGGACAAAGAGAGGGACTGAGGTGCCCGTTTTTTCTTAACAAATGCTAGTAGTTCATGCTAGTATTCTAGTAGTTCACCCAGCTTCCGTTTTACTGCCAACAACTGGACCCACGAAGCTCCGGGGGAGGTTGAGGCGCACTGGAATAGCGAGCGTTCCTCCGAGCGTACCCACATCTCACAGCAGACACGGCAAAGGTTACTGACATTACATAGTGACATTTGTTGTGCATTTGTGTGTGGGGTTTTTTTTTTGTTTTTTTACATTTTTTTTATCTACACCGTCATAAACGGTAACAAACGGGGAAATCTAACCATACACGAGATAAACACAAGAAAGAGGGCAACGCTTGTGGGCTAGGAGTAAAAAAGTAGGTCTTCACATACAGTACAAGCAGTGCTCCCGTCCTCACATAACAATATTATTTAGGCCACACTGCATTTTAAAAAAGGCTTTCTGATAATAAGAGTAAAGTTTCTGCAGAACTTGCAACTGACTGAAACCACATCTTAGCCATTATCTCTGTACAGGCCTTGTCTGCTTCCCCCATCACTCAGGGATGTTCATTACACATAAAAGCTGATCAACTGAAAAGGGGGGAACAACCTTGGTGTATTGACCTTCTAACGGGTTCATGCTCTCTGACATTACATCGGATGGCCTTAGGAATAGTGTACTTTATATGATTAAGGGAAGCAAATGAAAACCTGATCAGTATTATCTAATAATTACTGCATGTGGGTAGCTGAAAACCGCTGATAAGAGATCCTTCCTGTTATGCTTGGTTCTCAAGACACAAGTACACAAACACAACATTAACCTCACACATTAATAACAACGAACCCTTAACATACCAATATATGCTGACATACAGTCATTTCAGTATATAATTTTTATGTATCAATAAATATCGACCGTGCACCTACAGGAACACTATAAACCCTTTATATACGATGAAACCTTGAAGCCAATGTGTGTTTATGATAAATTCGCTGATGAGACTTTTACATTAAATAGCCTTACCTGCTACTGAAGTAGCGCGTGAGCAACTAGCGACAGCGGTTAAAAGAGGTGCGCAATAAGAAAACGTCGTTCTCAAATCACACTACACCGTTAGAGAATGTTTGCATAAAAATAATAACTCGAGCAATAACGCAACGCATGCCCGTTCTCGTGGATGTTCCATTTTAAACCTTCCTGCTTGCTTACTTTTTTATCTGCGTAGTTTAGGTTTCCAGTTAACTTCACGCGGTAGGAACGTAAGAGATCATTCTGGTAAACTCCGATAGGGGTACCAGATAAGCCTTACCTAGATCCACCTAATCTGGGAGGAGTCTCGCGAAACCCGATCTTCTGGCCAAATTTGGGTTTAGCGCAGTTCACTATCTACACAAAAATGTAAACTGCTATATTAAACCGAACCAAATCTGATTGTACTGGATTTAAATGCCTTTTTACTATGTGCATTATTTTCCTTATTGAACTGAAAATATGATTTAATTGTTTAAAACGTATTTATATTTTTAGACATGCACTGTGAACTCGAGAGAGATGAGAGATGTACATACAGTACATTGGAATTTGGAAATCTTGATATGGTTCCTCCGACTATAATTTGAATGAATACCAGGGAACCATTGAATCAGTACTTAGAAATCAAAAAGGGGTTTTGTTTTTGGAAGTGACGATGATTATGACCACTACACTATTTAATCTTAAATTATATGATATCCGCAAAAATATAAACCTTGTGTCCCTATTAGGGTACTTTGTACGCAGAGTAATAATACACATACTTACCTAAATTATATTTATATATAAATATATAATATAAAGTATTTACAGAGATTTAGAATACCTCATTACCCTTCGTTTCAAATCTACACTTTTTAGGAGAGGGTGAATGTTAGGAGGATCTGGGAGCTGCAATGCCCTTTATCCTTGTTCAATAATCTCCTGTACATCTGTTTATTTTAATTGTTAACCCTGTGTAACCACCCAAATTTGCAAAAAAAACGCTATAATATTTAAAATGTTTAGGCTAAGGTAGCAAAACTGTACATCAAACGTCCAGGAGTATGGCTATACCAACCACTGAATGGCAAAATTTACTACAATTTATTTTGCAAACATGTTTTGTATAATCTGTCATAGCATAAAACTGGCATTGACAAGGTAATGAAGTAATGCATGAGGGATTCGATCAGAAAATCTAGAATTAGCCCCACAAACGTGTGAAGAAGAGCATATCGCGCACATTCATGATTTTGACAGAAGAGGGCGCTGTTTCAACAAACTCGAACACAGGCGCAAAGGCGCCACGATCGGCGCCTGCGCGTTACGGTTTTCATTTCGAACGGGGCAGTACGGGGCGGAGATCAACGGTACTCGCCGTAGAATTAACCGATCATCAACAAACCTACAATGTCTCCGGCTGCCGAAGATTAAACATGGCAAGTATGACCGCTGTGCTTTGGTATCTTACGATTTCAACATCTCCGAAAGCGTCTGCGGCCGCCCCGTTGACTGACAAGCGATTTCTGTTCATTGCCAGCTTGTTTGCAAGTTAGCAGATATACAGCTAATCAATGAAAGTAGATAGTTGAAGCTAGCTAGCAAGTTAGCCGACTGTCCAGCTAGCCTGGGTAATAGAAGAGGATGGGGCTGTGTTGCTCTGGGAGAAACGGGCATATAAAGATTTTAAGGGATGTGTGCCTAGAACAGACTACATCGCATCTAAATTGTATGGTTAGAGATCAGCTTTCATAAAACATAAAATAAGAAAAAAACAAAGTAACCAACGCTACAGCATCCAGTTAGCTCAGTATGAACTACATATGAACTATAGTTCACGTCTAAGTTGACATGTAGCTCCGCTGGACTGTTTGGTTTACTTGTGGTTCAGACACACGTGTGAAAAGCCGGCAGTTTTTTAATTTATATACATTTAGTAAGTATTTTTATACTACTAGTAAGGTTTTTGTAACGCTTCCAGATAATAGTGCGGTGTTTTTTTCCAAGAGGCCAGCTAACTAACTAGCTGGATGTCCAGTCGCAGGCTACACAAAATGAGCTAGCTAGATGGCTAGGAACCCGCCTCTCCTAATGACCACATCGGAGACACTAGCTAGCGAATCGTTGTGATATAACGTCTCGGATTTCTTCAAACTCATCGCAGAGAGCTTGCAGCGTTAGTCTTGGGCGAGCTTTTGTGTGTTTTTCTAACGTGCCCGTTATCTTGAGACGGGTTCAAGGCAATTAAAGCATATTGAGACAGTTGCCCGTCCTGTTTACATTTTGAGACCTTCTCCAAGTCGGCGCTACACAAAACCTGCTGGATAACGTGCTAGCCAGCCAGCGTAGATTTGTTCCATGTTGTTTTGTTTCCTTAACGAACCCCCTATCAACGTGTTTTTCTTTTGAAGTAGCTACCTAGTATTCACAGGTTCGCGTAAATGAGCGTAAATTATTTGCACTTTGTCTCTCGGTGTGTCCCGTTGCACTAAGGCACTGCGCGTGAGATGAAACCTAATTGAATTATAGTTAACAGTACATCTGGATGTGAGTTGTTTTGGTGATCTAACATCTTCAATTTGCCTTTCAGAACGGCAGAAGAATGAGGGACTCATTGTTGGACTCGCCTCCTTTCACAGATGTATTGCTGACGCTTTTCCATTGCCATTGTGTGAACTGTGTACAGTAAAAGCTCTGAGCTAACATATGGTGCACACTTGCCTTCTCCTGAGTTGTGCTCGCAAACAGTGGCCTGCAAATAAAGAGACAACATTATTGGAATAAAGTACATTTTTGCACCATCTCCGACCACTCTTACTGCGTTTGGTTACTCTCTTTATGCGTTAAGTTCTGGTCTTAACTGGCCCAAACCTAAAGAAATATGGAAACCAGTATGGAATACATCGTGGAGCAGGTGATGCAGAAAGACTTGGGGCGTCGACTGCAGGTTGGACAGGAGGTCATAGACTACATCCTGGACAGACAGAGGTCACAAGATCTGGAGCATGATCAAACCATGTTGGACAGGATGGTGGACAGCTTGGCAAGTTCATGGGTCAACTCCAGCAACTTCAAGGTGAATAAAACAAATGTTTTTATTTAGCCTGGTTACCTTAGTGAACGGTTGCAGAATCTTGGGGACCCCCCACCACACACTAAAACGTAGACTTATCTTGTTGAAGCAGCTCATAGATATCACACTTAAGTAGAATTGTTATTAAGGTCAAAATTGCTATTGATGAAAAGCAGTTCTTCCTGGAAAAGGAGTGTTGATCTTCTACATATCCCAGATCTTTGGCCTTGGTAGGATGTCTTTATTGGTGTGTTAAGCAATTGTGATGAGCATTAGACAAGAATGTAAACAACATTCTTGGACAATTTTCAGTCATTTAGAAGAAATAATAGGTCATTTTTTTTAAATGTCTAGTTTGTAAAAGGCACAGTTGGAGTAAAATGGCACTGCTCACCGAAATCTGTTTGGACAACACAGTAGAGCACAGTTAAATACTTAAGCATATATTTGAGCACCCATCTCAGGTTGTCATTGGTTTTGTCATGTGGAGCAGTTATGAGTACTTTGAAATGTGTGTCACCTTTTAAGGCCAAGAGTGCTCGGGTACAGCACAGTTCTGCTGGAGTTTTATGGAGAATTTACCTTTCGTTTTTTTACAGCATGGATTTCTGTATTCCATATTTGGCTTTCAGCTGTAAACTCCACGGCCTCCATGACAAGAGTTGCAGTTAATGGCATGAGTACAGGGGAAGGTATTTCCAAGAGTAGGAAATACTGTATGGAAAACGCATTGGGAGGTTCTAGGATTTCTGTCTTTCTTTTTATTGCAGTCTGCGATGCTGCCCTCAGTATTAATCCAATCGGATCGTAGCCCATCTGAACGCGTGGTTCATGGGTCAGAGAAGTGGTTGTGCAGTCCCTCCTAATCGTTTGTGTTTGCAGTTCGTCGTCGTGACACTTTCCATGCTTGTCATGGTAGCTTAATTGGAGTGACTGCAATGATTTTTTTTTTTTGGTCGTTTTTCAGTTGGCAAAGCTGAGCGCTGTAGGTGAAATAGATGATCAGTCTGAACAAACTCGGCAGGGCCGTCATCCCTTTTGATAATGTGGCCTTTCGTGTCGCAAGCCAAAACTTGTCGAATTTCTCCCGAAGCACTAAGCTAACCGTGTCTGTTTATTCGGTGACGTACTAAATGGGACACCTGTGCTTTTTGTGCATGCGTCCGCCGCCGTGTGCGTGCGCCCGCGTGGGTGTGTGCAGCCGTGGGTCGCCTGCGTGATCGAGACGAGTCACGTCTGGGGCTTGTCTGATGCCGTGGAGCTGTGACTGAAAGCGACAGCTGTCGCTTCGGTGCACCGCTGTCCGCCGGAGGACGTCTGCAGGGGGACCACAGGAGACGGCGTCTCCGATCTGCTGGTGCCCCCCCCCCCAACATGTCTGACCCTCCAGCAGTTACGGCTTCCAACATTGTGTTGTGTTATTACATTTGAATGTCATGTGACCGAGAGTTGCATTCGGCTTTATCAATGGAGCACTGCAAATGTGAATAGACATTAATGATTATCAACCACTGTATCTGTGATACAGATTAGGGCACCTCAGTATATCATTTCATATCCAAAAAAAACACACACGTCCCTTTTCCACAGTCCGTTACTGTACCATATTACAGTATCATGAAGTCATGGAATCTGAACGATCGTGGGATGTTTGGCAGTAGAGGGCTTTGCTGTGCCGAGGGGGGGAGCTCACTCGCTGTGTGTCTTGCTGTCTGCTGTCTTGCGGCTCTGGGGCGGAACCGAGACGCCCGGGCTGCTCTCTGGGCCAGCGGGAGCGGGACAGTGCATTGCAGTAAGGCTCTGTCCATTGTGAAAGAAGTGCTGACAAGGTCGCGTGAAGTCGTGCAAAATCAGCATCAAGATCCTGCTGCTGCATCTTCAGAGTTAGCAAATCAATGATTATAATAAATGTGTTAACAGCTTTGTAGAACTGGCTTTAGTTGGTTAAGTAATGGAGGTGTTTAAAGGTCTTCAGCAAACGCCACCTGTCAGTGAAAGACGCTGTACCTTTATGTGAGGTGGTTTTGAGGCTTTGAAACTCACGCAGTCTCTGATTGCTGTGAAAAAGCTTCATGTTCATGGCTGGTTGACTGTGCTGATACCTAAGCATTATATTCATTAAAGGTAATTAAGATATGAACATGAGAACATGTATGTGTGATTGCACATGTGATGGACAAGAAAACAGCTTGCTGTTTGCACTACTCCCTAACTTGAAATATGTATACACCACTATGTCAACATTGTGTTGCGTTATTACATTTGAATGTCATATGAGAGTTGGCTATGCAGGAGGGTGGAATATGCAAACAAGCTGCTTAAAAAAAAAAATAAATAAATAAATAAAAATGATTGTGCCAAGAGCATTCTGACCAATCAGAGGAGAGGAGAGCTGTGTGGGCATTGTGATGAATAACGGCATTCTTATTGACTGTAATCACAATGATGTAAGATGAAATTTAACCATGTGTCACCAGGGGCCACGAGCGTGTAGCATTACATATTTGATTCTTGATGACCAAGACAGTTTCTCTCTCGTTGACCATTGCAGTCTTGTCCTTGTATCGTCTTTGTCCAGCAGGGTACCACGGGCCTCTGATGAATAAAACATAGGAGTGCCCTCAAATGAATCGCACGCAAAGAAGCTCCTTGCACCGACTTGCTTATAGGTACTGCAAATGAAAGTAACCATTAGGCCAGACGTGACATGCATAGTTATAACTGAAATAAACATATTTAAAACCTTTCACCTTTCACCCAGTGCAGACCATGGTCCCGTTTGCCAAAAAATTGTTTTGTTAAGATTAATGTCTTACAGGAGTGAGAGAAAGAGTTCAGTGTGACAGCCGCACTACTGTTGAAAGATCAGCGTTGTATTGCGACGCTGTTGGGAAACCTTAACCCTCCTTCTCTTGTGAACTGACTATCATGATGACACCTCAGATAGGATGATGAGGAATTAGGTGGTACTGACCGGTAACTGTGAAGAACGACCGGTAACCTCAATGAAGACGCCGGTTTTAAAGTTTTAAATCGCTAAATGTGAGGTGACGAGGGAGACGGAATAATGTGCTGTTGTCATTTATAACGGTTATAATGTTTGTTGGAGCTGCTCTGCTCAGAGTCATCGAGGAAACGCAGCCTTCATGGTTTGACAGAGCAGCTTTTGAATTCTGCACAAGATCGCCGCACCATATCGTGATTGTTCTGGAAACATCAACATATTCAGATGGTCTCGATAAATTATATTTATCCCCCCAAGGCTGCACACGAGGCTTTGCATTTCCTCAAACCTTCTTTATCTTCATTTTCTCAAACTCAAAGCGTCTTCAGATGCCCAAGGCCAGTGTGTCTGCTTGTAAACACTGTTGACTGATGTAAATGGTGGGACATGCTTGTTGAATGGACACAAGGAAATGTGGGCTTGCTTGAACTTGTGGACTATGAATACCATCATTCTGCATATCTATTGACAGCTCTTGTGGGTGCTTCCTGCTTCCTGTGCAGTTTGATTGGTTCAGAATGAACTAATTAAGGCTCTAAGCATGCTGAGGGATGTGTCTTAAACCTTAGCTTGCTTTAGAGATGCATGTGGAACACGTGCTAATTAGTGTGATGCCTTGTACAAGCGTTGACTAAATATTGTTTATTATCGAATATTTAATATTGAGACAGAAGCACAGCTGATATGACATATGCAGTGTCCACTGACACCACTGTCTATTAACTGGTAGCAGATTGGATCCCTAAATTTACGTTAGTCTTTTTGTGCATGCATCAGTGTCTTTATGGAAATGCTAAAGGCTCATAAAAAAAACACCCTGTTTAAATGTTTCATAAAACATTATGATTTTCAGACTGTGTGTGTGCGCCTGCGCGTGCACTGCGGTAGGGCTTGGCTACTGTAAAATGAATTTTAAAAGGCCTGCAACAGCTGACCAGTTTGAAATCGCAGCACAGACACACACATGCTCTTGTTTGCTCCAGTGGCGTTCTTAAGATACACATTTTCAATTTGATGGCTACATTTCGCAAACTTGCAGGGTGCCACCATCACCCCTCCTCGCGCTAGTGTGAGGATGTCGTTTGCAGTCACCTCGCCGTTTGAGTTTAGTCCCCATTTATTAGAACCTGTCACACAACGCCTGAGCAGAGCTAGCCAATCAAAACTCTTCTTCAACAGCTGGCCTGGAAACCCACTCGTCTCCCCACACACTGGAATGAGGACAGGAGTCCCTCTGCAGCTCTGCCCCATCTTAATTTACCACACATACACACACACACACACACAAAAGCGCTGGAGGCATGGAGAGCTGTAGTTGATTCGCCATATGCTAACGGCATTACGAATATGACTAAAATACAATAAGTACTTAAAACGTGAGACGCTGCTACTGGGATAACACATAGGAAATACAGTGCGTGTGCGCGCCAATGCATGATGGGGGCAAATAACCGAGGTGTATTACAGTGTGCTGAAACGTTTTCCGTGATTCGGGGACGCCGTTCGACCGTGACCCGTAGTTCACACAAGCAGGACAAGGCGGAAATGCAGCACGCGGGCGCTCTCCTCGTCCGAGTTGCTGAACCCTGACCGAGACTTAGTTCATAGATTTCAAACCAGATCAACGCCATCACTGTGTTGTAACATTTACAACCGGTTCTTGTTTTTAATCGTTCCACAAGCTGCCGTCTGCTGTTGTTCCAGAGATCAGTTATCAAACGTCTTCCCTCGAGAATGTCACATTTGCTTGCAAATATGCGTAGATAAGATGCAGTCTTTCCATTTAGATCGCTACATATGTAATCTTGTTCAGTTTTCCGTGATGACATGCTTTTATCCCATTGGTATATATCTCCAGTTCCCCCCTAGAGGGCAGTGCTCTCTTATAATCCTTAGTTTTGTTGTACTCTGTATTTTACCGATTGCGTAAGGTTCCAAAAATTGCACCGTAGCCTAAACGCGATGGTTCAGGTGATGCTTTATGTGTTGGTTAGGTGTCAGCAGGGATGCTCTCACTAATCGTTCATTGACCATCCCAATCCACCCCCAGACAAGGAAGGTTACTAGAAAACTGCCGCATAGGGGTCTTTATAACATCGTCTTGAACATTAGATCATGGTGACGATAATAAATGCCGTTTGGCTTCATCATCGTCGATTGCATAGCAAATGTCACAAAACCCTGTTTCTAAGCTAAATTTTCAAAATTACATTAAATATCACACAAATAAAAGGAAATGAAACGGAATGTCTAAACATTACCCATGATGCTTTGCGCTCCTAATTTGCATGGTGTCGTTGCTGTAGAACTAAAGTATTTTTGCAGATTGTAAACGGAAATGTTGTAAACTGACTTTACTTTTTGCATCTTTATCATGGAAACAGCGAAATTTGATATATTTTGAACTTTTATTACCCCCTTTCATTTCGATGCTTTTCTATTTCAGGTGGCACTTCTGGGAATGGACATTATATCAGCTTTAGTAACCAGGTTACAGAATCGCTTCAAAACTCAAATCGGAACAGGTAAAATACTGTTTTAAAATACTACAGTTATTTTAAGACAGTAAAAATATATTTTATTTTCAAGGATAGCTCACGTCATTTTCCTCCAGTGGATAGTAAGTGGGGTAATGCCACTCTGTCCCCAGTCCTGTCGAGTTTAACGGACCGCTTGGGTGACGCTAAAGACCAGGTGCGAGACCAAGCCCAGACTCTGCTGTTGAAAATAATGGACCAAGCTGCCACACCACAGGTAAGCTCTCTAACTTGTTCATAGAAGTCAGTGATCCTCAGGGCTAGAACTCCTGCAACATTCTTGTGTATTCTGGACTCATATTGAGAGTGGAAAAAGAAATACAGATTCTCCATGATTAATCTCACAAGAAAGTCGATAATTAGCTGATGATGAAACGTGCGATTTGCCCTGTTTGCAGTACGTGTGGGACCGAATGCTGGGAGGCTTCAAACACAAGAACAACAGGACTAGAGAGGCCGTTTGCTTTTGCCTTATTTCCACATTAAATATGTATGAATCATTTATTGTCCACTCTGCCCATTTCAAAACAGTGGTTGGTCTTGCATTCAAAGAAGTTAAAGCTTCCTTGCTTATACCTTCAGATATGGAGCCCAGGGCTTGACTCTTAGCAAGATTGTGCCCCATATATGTAATCTATTAGGAGACCCCACAAGTCAGGTAAGAATACTTCCTCTTTTGTCTGCTTCTTCCCCTTTTGGATGATTTTCTGTTGATTTTTGCTTTAATTTGAGGATTGTTGTAAAACCCTGGTCTTGGGAGCCACCTGGGGGTGTTTATTGTTACTGCATGTGATTTATCGACGTGCAGTCTGACGCTATTGTTTATTCAAATTAAATCAAATGTCGGTGTTTTGTTTGTTTGTTTCTAATCTAGGTTCGAGATGGAGCTATGAATTGTCTTGTGGAGATTTACAGACATGTTGGGGAAAGAGTGCGGATGGATCTAGGGAAAAAAGGCCTGCCACAATCAAGGTACAATACAAACAGCTGTGTGTGCATCATAAGGTTGTTTACTCCTGAGCGTCATGTCAAAGCAAGTCACACATGCTCCCTCTGAGCTGACACGCCCAAAAGTGAGTTCCCTTTTTTTTATGTGAACGAAGTTCTCACTTTTACCATAAAAGTCTGGTCTGTACAGAAGTGCCGACTGCATGGCTGAAGTGCTTGTCCTTTCTGTGTTCCTCATTTAGGTTGAACGTAATTTTTAGCAGATTCGATGAAGTCCAAAGATCGGGGAATATGATCCTGCCCTCGGGTGAGTGAACGCAGCCGTACGAGCCACAAGTATCTGACACGTCAGTCTCAGAGGGGTCTTAGAAAGCCTGCCTGCACAGACTGCATGGCGATCTGCATACGTCATAGCCACCGTGTCGTTATGACTCTGTTCTGAGAGAGGTATAATTACTTTTATTAATAACAATCATCATTATTATTGTCAGTCACAGTCTGCCGATTCATACGGCACTGCTGCCCAGGCCGTGTTTTGTGTCGGGATCATGGACACGTATCTACTGTGCATTATTAGGATATACGTTAGTGGAAGAGCTTTCTGATCCTCATCTGTCATTTGTACTCAAGCCTCTGACTCAGACTTTGTCTGGGGATGTTATTCTTCATGGGAATGAACAAAAAAACCCCGGCTCTCTCCCTGGGAGTGCCTGTGTGTGTGTGTGTGTGAGAAGTTCTGGCTCCCATTACAGTGTTGTTGTGTTCCCTTCGGGCACCATTAAACTGGGAGTTAATTGTGGACACTGAAAGGCCGCATGTGTGTCCTTTGTGCGGGTCTATCCCGCCTCTCTCTTCCTACATGGCTATTAGTGCTGGCAGGACTGGCAGAGACTTGTGGTGTGGTGCGCGGTCGCTGGTGATCTACCAGCAGGCTGAACGACGCGTGTTTGTGAAAGCAGGCGATGTGGCTGGACACGGTGAGATGTTCCGTGAGCACAGGCCATGCATGGGTCCTGCACAGCTGGGGGTCAGCTGCAACTCAGCCTCCGTAGCCCTGAACAGCTGTACTGAGCTGTGTGTGATTAATACTCGCTCCCTCTCTCTTTCTTTCTTTCTTTCTTTCTTTCTTTCTTTGCAGCTGCACTATAAGTTTACTCGTCACTGGTCAATAACCGACATGCTTAAATAGTCCAATTGTCACTGCACTAGGCTTTCATAAGGACATGCAGCGGCAATGTTTGACGTTTAATTCGCTTTCTCACTGTGAAGGTTTATGCAAATGTTATACAGAAGTGCAGACTGGACATTTTGGGTTTCTCTTACTGACGACTTTCTTCTAGGAAGTTTTAGTTAATTGTTCTGATGGGTAACAGGAGATTTAAACATTTGTTTAAATTGCCACCCTTTCATAATACATTTGTCCCAATTTTGCTTTGCATTTTGTTAATGGAAATAAAAGTACTGGGTTTGTTTTGGGGATTTGAAGTAATTGGCCTACAACATTAAACAGCTGAGGGTATGAAAAGGATAAAGTGCTTTTCTCTCTGTGCCGTGCCTGGCGGAGAGCCCAGGGGTTTTCCTCGCGCTTGCTAGGGGGTTATTGCCACACAAAAGCTCCGAGGGGGTCTCTGAGGCCACCGAGTTCTTTAACCCTCAGTTCTTACGGTTGGGGGGGTGCTCCTTAGTGGAAACCGGAGTAATGTCAGAGCTGAAAGTATTAGCTAAGAGTTGGGATCGGGGAAACGAGGTGACAAGAAGGGATCCATCGAGAAGGGAGGCGGAGCGGCCCGCGCTGTTCGCGAGCGGCGACGCGTTGTGTACGCAGTCACACGATCAGAAGGGAGGGGAGGAGAGCAAGAACAGGAGAGGGAGAGGGAAGGAGGGAGGGAGAGGGGAAGAAGGACTGCGCAGAGCAAAGGAGCGACAGATCGGCTCTGCATCCGCGCACTTCCCTGGGCTGCACCGCACGCAGACACACTGGACATGACAACGGGTGAAGGTGAGCCTTAAGAAAGCCCTCTCCGTTCTGTCTGATCCGGTTCGTTGGCATAACGTTCAGATTTCCCCAAGGGGATTCAAGATTGCACGCGTAAGCCGAGCGTGGAAGTACTCGTTTACGAGTTTAACGCATCGATCCGGTTAGGTTGATTCCGCTTTCGATTAAATCGTGGTCGATAATTTAGCTCATTTCCATTTTGAGTGGAGCAGGTGCACTTGTCTAGACCTCTATCGTCACACTTTTACCCTGTGGTTTCCGGTAAAATACCTCGTTATGTTTTGAACATCAAAAGAATAAGACGAAGCGCAAAACAATCTTGCTTTGACTAATGAGATTTGAATGTGGTGACAACAGTGAGTCAGTGTTTGTACCGAAACAGTGTTTGTACTCTATTTTAAGATAGTTTCATATATTTTAATGAATTTGTCCTGAAACGGGAGTTTGGCCTTATTCATGCCAATTCTCACACGTCTTAAGAGGTATTAAGTATTTATAACGATGACCTTAATGTTTCAAAGTGTGCATGGCAATATGAGCGAACTACGGCGAAATTATGTCACCGTGTCTTAAATGCTTTTGTAGAGTAGACAATGAACACATGTCTTCAGTCGGTTTATTCATTATTATTTGTTAGCAATGTTTTTTTTACTGAGTATCGTGAAGTTGTCGTTTATGGGTTTAAGTACAAAAACGTGTACAGGTCACAGGTAGCGCTTCAGCTCGGCTGCTCCTTAAACAGACGGTGTGTTGCGGCCGAGGTGCTGACGGTAGCGGCTTGTGAGGCGAAACTCCAGACGTGCCCGCCAGCGCTTCTCGTGTACGAGCAGAATGTTCAGAGGGGACGGAAACCAAAAAAAAAAAAAAACAGCTGAATGTTGTTTTTGTGTTCTGTTGTGGAGGCGTGTGCTGGGTGAAACTGCCCAGACGTGCTGACCCAGGTGTTTTGACAGATTCTCTGTCTATCCATCTCTCTCTCTCTCTCTCTCTCTCTCTCTCTCTCTCTCTCCCTTTCCTCTCTTTCTCTCCTCAGTTCATTTGCGGGCGGCCGTACCCTAGATGTGGGTGATCTACTCTTTCACTGGGTCTTGGCTGCATGAGTGTGGCTGGTTGGCACAGACGCGCAGAAGGGATTAGCAGTGATGACTGTTGCGTTTCCAGCATCTCAACACGCCCGTGTGTTTGTGTGTGCGTGCGCATGTATGTGTGTGCACGTGTCTCGCTTGTGTCTGTGCGTGCATGCATATGTGTGTGTGTGTGTGTGTGTGTGTGTATGTAAGAGAGAGCGAGAAATTGGATGAATGTGTGTGGGACCCGCTGGGTATGTGTTGCTCTTTTACTGTGCTGAGCCCCCACAGAACAGCACGTTTCCAAAATAAGTCTTTTTGGTGAAAACATTCTTCTCCATATAGGGCAGCTATTTATTCCCCCAACTGCCTTTGTAGTTTCAGATTTTTGTAAGCTTTAACCCACCTTCGCTGAGAGATCACATGTGCGGTGCATTCCGAGAAATGAAGACGATGTTTGTATGCATGAGATTTCTGTGCACTTTAAGCTCGCCCCGTAGCGGTTTCACATCAGGCAGTTTTTCTTCCTTCCCCGGTGCTTGTAAATTGCCCACTGGGCAGATGATCTGATTTTCCCACTGCAGGATCATCGTCTATGAACTGCTCATTAATGCCCGTTGCTGATTTCTACGCTACATTCGTTTCCCACTCTTTCAGGTTGGCCATACCAGGAAGTTTCTGTGTTTTGATTATGTCAACAGGCTCATTTTGAGTCATGGCTGAATCAGCCTTTGCCTTCCCTGGGGCTGTAGTAGTGGCCCGTGTATCAGGTGAGGGCGACGCGATGTGTCGCTGGACATGTCCAGGTCCATGCGCGGCGTACAGACATCCAGGAGGGCGCATGTTGTCTGGACTGTATTGGTTTTTGCTGAGTGAGGGGTGCCCTGCCCCCTCCCCCAGTCTCTGTTTCAATGCACCGGCTGGAGTCTTTGCATCAGGGTTTGCTATGGTAACAAAGGGGCGCGGTGCGATTTCGGTCCAGTCTGCCGCTGCTCGGCCGGACGCTTCCGCATCTGTCGGCGCCGAAGGGGAACCAAACGGCGGAGCGAGTTTGTTGGGTTCAGTCACCCGGCGACTCATCCAGGCGGCGTAGAACCAAGCCGGTGATGGAGGGCCACGCCCTTTTGTCTTCTGCAAGCAGACGCCCAGGATCTCATTAAACTTTATTACTTTGCGTGTTCGTTCCTGCGTGTCCCGCTGGGCCGGGCTGTGAGAAAATTCCTCACGTGCTGCGGTGCCGTGTCAAAAAACGGGTGACCCGTAGGACAGGTGGAGGCCCGTGAGCCGTGCAGGGTGTTGCGGTGGCTCTCATTCTGTGGCGGAGCAACGGTTGGTTCTGGTACCGACGGGGCCTTCTCCGCTGGTTCTGGCTCCGCGTTCAGGGTCAGAAGAGCCCGGCACCAGCGTCCCGCTGTCCCGCTGCCGTCCGAGCAGGACGGGGCCCCGAACGGGTCACTGACTCCAGCCATCAGGTGCCTGGTGCTGTTCCCAAAGAGACGTCAGTGGCCTCAAAGACAGGGCTGAAACCTATAACACTCACCTGTAATAACTCACAATACATCAGTAAAGCTGATGCAAAGTACATGTGCTTTGCAAGAAGGACAAACAAAAAAATAAACACCTCCAGTCACTGTTGTTACGTCATCCCCATGCAGCCGGGTGCTTGTACTTGTGTGCTGGTGCCATGGTCTTTATGAACAGCTCTGGGATTGGTCGGAATGTTATTTACAGTGGAGGCAGCAAAGCATGTGCAGGCGTTAGAAAGCATGTTGTCCTGAGATGCCTAATGGGAGAATGAGCCATCAGAGACAGTAGGCAGAGTTGTGGTATGGCATGTGGAAGGGGGCGTGGCTGTTTGAGGGTGTGGTTAATTGGGGTGTTGCAGTCAGAAGGTCGTGCTGCATAGCGCACGCGGGAAATTAGGCCGTGTTTTAAGTGACAGAGAGAAGAGACGTGTGCCGACCTATTTAAAACTCACACTTATGAGTACTGACCTTCACGTTAAACCGTGTGTACCAAAGTAGGACATGATTTTGTTTTTTCATCTTCCTCTCAAGTCACTTCTGTGACCAATTAACCTTTTGCCCTAACTCTGTAGCTCACGGTAACTCTTCTGCGAATTCCGGGTTTTGTCGCTAAGCACACGGACGTTTTTTTTTTCTTCTTCTGTGTTACCGAAAAATAAGAACTGGAAGGAACTGGAGCTGTATGTTCTGTAGCTTTGAGCCTTCGTTGCTATGGCGATGAAGTGAAGTTTAACCAAAACCAGTGAGATGAGTTGAAACCTAATTCCCCCCATGCCGTTCCAGAAGTGAACGGAGACCTAAACCCCTCCAGTGCCCGAGCCTACTGTTTGGGTCTCTGTTCTGAGCAGGATGATCAGATTGCCTTTGAAATGAAACAGGAGATGCTGAGCCTGACAGTAATTTATGAAGGTGTGGTGTTCCTCTTGGGTTCCCTCTCTGCGTAGACATGCACTGTGTTGTCAATGCAGGCAAATACTTTTCATCTGATCTCTGAGAGGATTCAAACTCGTTTCGGGTTCTTCGCCGAACGCGTTGATCTGCTGGGATCCCAGTGTCGTGCGGAGAGAAACGTACCCTGGCTGTTTAAAAAACACTCATTTTCTGAATTAGGGAGTGTGTGTAGTCAGATGTAAGGAAGCAGGAATCTCCAGAGTTGCTTGTTTTATCCAGGTGGGTGACTGGAAGTCCTGAGCATTTATGCAGCAGCCTAGAAAACAGTTGTGCACTTCGCTGAACTTTGTGTGTGCAGTTTCCACATTTGCTTTCTCCCTCTGTATTTGATGTAGGTCAGTTCTCCCTGCTGAAAAGATCAACCTGCTGCCTTAGATTTCTGTTGATCTGTTGTTCTTTGTGGCTGGGAATTTGTTATTGTTCTGATCTGGAATTAAGACAGCTAATATACAAGCATATTTAGATTTTACAACCAGATGGCTTTGGATGCACCTTTCGAACGCAGCAAAGATTAGCCAAGGGCCTGTCTGAATGTTTGATTAGCTACATTAGCTACATGTTTGAACTATCCACTTGATGCAGAACAAAAGATCCATTCATATTTGTATAGATAGAGAAGGGAGCCACCTAGTGGAGAAATATCAGATTGTACACCCTCTTTGGGGTGTGTCTGAAGTTTAGTGTTTAAAATCATAGTACTACCATTGAAAATGGTTTATGTGTTATATGTGATTTTGTTGTAGCTTTTTATCCTACAGGACGGTGTTCTTTTACAAGAGCTGGATAGTACATTTAGTATAATATGTCTGAATTTATTTTATACTTCACTGTGTGCCAAAACAATATAGATCGAGAGAAACAGCATGAAAAATATGGGCTGATGTGTGATTTTTATTTAGGTCTTGATCAATAATGTTGTATACATATGTATATACTAAAGAATACTGGACGTATCTCTTTCATTTGTAATGTACCAAAAATTTATTAAGATTCTTGTACTCCAGATATCCTCTACCCGGAGACACAAGATCTTTCTTTAGGCTCACAGTGATAAGTGTACCTTTCCCTTTAAGACAGGAAGTGAACGTGTGCTTGTCTTGCTGTCACTTCCTGGAAGAGTCCTTTAATCTCTCATTTTAGGACTCTGGGTCATCCAGATAGCAACTGTGGACCATGTATACATGTGCTCATGTTGAGACTGTGCATGACTGTATAGCTGGTGAACTGTGCACACTGGTCTGTGCTATGGCCTTGCCAAGAATCCAGTCGGGCATCTCCCTGTTCTGCATACCCAGGACTCCTGAAGTATGCAAAACCCCACTGTGATTGTGTGTGTGTGTGTGTGTGTATGTATATATATATATATATCTTCTGTTTATATTTTCAGCATGCATTAACAGCATGTGTGTGTTAACCCAGACCCGCCTACAGTACACCATGTTCCTATCCTGCTGTGCCTCATTGTTACTGGTGTTGCATCCAAATGCGTCCCCCCTGTTAGTGCCTGCGGAGTGCAGATACCTCAGGCGAGTTATTTTGGTGCGGGAGCCACGGTAGCGAGGCAGATGGTTTAGGTTACACACCTTCAGTCAGCCAGTGACACTATGTGGAGGAGGGCGGGTGGTGAAATCCTGATGTAAACACATGACCTTAGCTAAAACAATATTAACATGCAAATACATTTGCTGATGCAGTTGATTTAAATGGGTGGACGACAGTGAATTTCATTATCAGGAGGGAGAGTGTATGTGTGGCCCCTCCCCTAGTTCCCCCACCAAGTGAAAAAGAGAGGCGGGGCCTACTGAGTGACAGATCGGCAATGGTGCGTTCCTGGTCCCCAGCTCAACACAGGCAAGAGGAGGAGGTCTGCTTGTGTAAATCTTAACTAGACCACAGTGGTCTTTAGTGCCAGCCTGCCTGTGTATGCATCAGATCACACACGTTCGTTCCCAGAGGAGGCAGTAAAACCGTTTTTACACACACAGCAGGCGAAGGATGGAGGTAGGGATGGAGAGAGGGAGGGAGGGAGGGAGGGATGGAGGGAGAGATGGAGGGAGGGGCAGGCAGTGGGGACAGGGAAGCATGAGGCCGTGGGGGAGAGTGTGGCGGCATGTTGAGGAGACTGGTGTGCCGGAGGATCTGCGGCTGTAAGCACCTCTCTTTCTTACCATCTGAGGGAGCGAGGGAGGGAGGGAGGGAGGGAGAGAAAGAGGGTGTGAGAGAGACAGACAGAGAGGGATGGTAGAGAGGAGCCGGCGTCAGACGGCAGCGTTGGGTGTGAAACATGGAAGGCTGGGAATAGTAGCTAATCTTCATCTGAGCGTGTCACGGTGACGGAGGGAGCGGCAGCAGTGCCATGGCCGGAGCTGTTAGTGTGGACAGATGCTCGGTGTTTGACTGGGATTCTCCTGGTTTGGTTAAGTGAGAATGGGGCGGATGAATGTGGGAATGAGTATAGGTGTTTTGTTAAATCTCTTGCTGTGTTCAAACGGTAGGGTGCATGTCCTTCTGCAGTGTATGAGAAATATGATCACTATGAGGTTGCATGTGTATGTGTGGTGTGTATGTGTGAGGTTTGTGTGTGTGTGTTTATTTCTGGCTTGGTTTTTGCTTAGTAGTGTTTGCACCACAGAATATGTGCGAGAAAGATGTGTTGTAAGTGATGAATAGGAAATAATGTCTTCGGCAAAAGACTCTTTGCATGTCTGTGTGTGTGTGTCTGTGTTTGTGTGTCTGGGTGTGTGTGAATAATTCATTAGAATTGATTGCTGGTCAGGCACATTTCATTGCTCTACCTCTGATGTATGTGTGGCTCAAGGGAAACTGTATAGACGACTGATGCCTCCCTAACACTTCCACACTAAGGTCAAGCTGGACAAGTCAGTGCCCTTCAGAGAGGAAACCCTTGATCAGGGCTAGTCTCGCTCTCACGATCATGTCATAGCGTAGCGCTAATGTCATATCGCAGCTAGCCTAGCATTCACATGACAAGTTAACTCAGCATTCACATCACAGCTAGCCTAGCATTCACATGACATCACAATTACCTCAGCATCTACATCACAGCTAGCCTAGCATTCAGATGACATCACAAGTACCTCTGCATTCACATCACAGCTAGCCTAGCATTCACACGGCATCACAATCAGTATCTACATCACAGCTAGCCTAGCATTCACATTACATCACAATTACCTCAGCATCTACATCACAGCTAGCCTAGCATTCGCATGACATCACATTTACCTCTGCATTCAAATCACAGCTAGCCTAGCATTCACATGGCATCATAATTACCTCAGTATCTACATCACAGCTAGCCTAGCATTCACATGACATCACAATTACTTCAGCATCTACATCACAGCTAGCCTAGCATTCACATGACATAACAATAACCTCAGCATCTACATCACAGCTAGCCTAGCATTCATGTGACATCACAATTACCTCAGCATTCATATCACAGCTAGCCTAGCATTTACATAAGATACAGGTTAGTAGTATTTACAACAGAGCCATATTCTTCATTTTAATTTAAATCAGTTTTCCAATAATTAAATTAAAAAAGCAAGGTATCAAGCATGTAAACAATCAAACAAGATATGTTATATCTGTACATGTATATATGTATCATGTATCAATTTAATAAAATGTAAAAAATCTAGCTGTTTTTTAGTAGATGCTCTGGAAGTTGGAAATGTTGAGGGGAAAATGGGTTTATTTGTTACTTTTATTTTAAATTACCCATGGTGACCAAAACAAGGCAAACAAACGCAGAGCTTCAGATAGTTTGAGAGGTTTGAGAGCTGATGCAATTAAGCTGTTTTTTAATTCGTGGAATATTTTACTATTAGTTATTTACATTTGACTTGTAGTCTTCCTGTCACTCTACATTTCAGTGAGTACACAAATACTGTGTAGCTAGACGCACAGTCAAAGGGTTATTAAAGCCTCTTTTAACCCAGATATAATTAGGAGTATTTGAACATTTGAACCAGAACCAGGTATTTGAAGTCTCTACTGTCTCCAGATAAGAACATCGACGATGATGACTCTGTGGATGGGGGACGCTCCTCCGCCTCTTCCAAGGGAGCGGGAACAGTACGGCGAACAGGATCCATGCGTCGGCCAAGCTCCGCCTCCAGCACCAAGAGCACAGGTTAGCCCCGCCCTTAGTTCTCATGCAAACAACATAACGAGATCAGTAAGGCACTTAAGGACCTGTGTGTGCTCCTGTCGGCAGGTAAAGAGAGCTCTGGAGCTGGCGCTGTGGACGAGGAAGACTTCATCCGTGCCTTCGAGGACGTGCCCTCCATGCAGGTGAGACTGGAGCGCACACCACCTTTTACTACCTGCTACCTCCTGTAGGCTCAAAGAAAGTGCTTCTGTACTCTGCGAGTTGTCACCCCCATCTGAAGAGGAATGCAACAATAACAATATTGCTTATTCTCACTGATTTGTGTCAAAAGATGAATAACTATCTCAAAAATCCAGCAGGGTTAAAGTTCACAAGCTGTGGTAGATGTTTGGTTTGGTGTTGCGGTGAATGAGCTTTAATTGTGACCTGGCATTCTAGAACATAAAGCAGCTTTTGTGTGTTCTGTGGCGTGACCGCAGCCGTGGCGAATGGCAGGTGTTAATCACATTCATTACAGACGGGGTCACACCTCCACAAAGGCGCCTCTGTTGTTTGTCGTCTGTCTGTCTGTCTGTGGTGTTTACTAAAAATGCTAAAATTTGCTCTCAGCTGTTGGATGGCACACATGGGTTTGTCCACCTGAAAAAATGAAACATGGCGTGTGGTTGTCATGGTGCATTTCCTGTGCCACTGTGTCGTTTCCGCCCCCAGCGGACTGGCGAGCAGCGCCGGCTATCGTCCCGCGTGTCCCGTGCAGCGGCCTACCCTGCTGACCACGCCCTCTGTTCCATCTTAGATTTACTCCAGCCGAGAGCTCGAGGACTCCATGACAAAGATCCGAGAGGTGTTGTCAGATGACAAGCACGACTGGGAGAAGAGAGTGACGGCGGTGAGCACACTGGATGATGTCAGAGACTCTGAATCACAAAACGAAATATCTGACACAGCCACAAATCGATCAGTGTAGCATCTGGATGTCCCAGAGCCACTTGATTACTGTCTGGTTTTGTCCAGGGGCATTTTAATTGGCCCCTGGCTTGGAGTAATAGAGGGAAGTTTGCTATGTTCTGCTGGATGCCCCTTTACATATACAGCCATAAATCTGGAACCAGGGTTTACTGGCCAAACAAACAAATAAATAAACGAGAATCCCTCATTCCTGGATTGCTATTTTATGCAAATAATCTTAATTTCCATTCCCTACTCCCAAATTAATATTCCCTCCTCCAGCTGAAGAAGGTGCGCTCGCTGCTCCTGGCCGGTGCCGGGGACCACGAGACCTTCCACCAGCATCTGCGGCAGCTGGAGGCGGCCTTCAAGCTCTCGGCCAAGGACCTGCGCTCGCAGGTGGTCCGCGAGGCCTGCATCACGCTGGGGTACGACCCGTCCCGCCTCCTCTCGCTCCTCCTTTGGAAGGTTGCTGGTGTTCCATGTTGAATGGGTTCAAATGAGCTTTAACGACTCATGTGCTACAGTACCGCCTGTACTACACTAACACGTATACTACAGTACCGCCTGTACTACAGTAATGCCTATACTACAGTAATGCCTATACTACAGTAACACCTGTACTACAGTAATGTCTATACTACAGTAACACCTGTACTACAGTAATGTCTATACTACAGTCATGCCTGTACTACAGTAATGCCTATTCTACAGTAGCACCTGTACTACAGTAACGCCTATACTACAATAACGCCTGTACTACAGTAACGCCTGTTAGTTAATAAAGATGGTTAGAGTGTATGTAGTCACACATACACACATGGTCTCGGGTGTATCCCTCTCCCTCCAGGCATTTATCGTCCGTGCTGGGGAACAAGTTTGACCACGGCGCCGAGTCCATCATGCCCACGTTGCTCAACCTCGTTCCCAACAGCGCCAAAGTCATGGCAACGTCAGGCGTCGCAGCCATCCGGCTCATTATACGGGTACACACACACTCTAATACATAACTGGAACGACCAATCCTTGCCCTGCTTGTGGATAATGTTGTGCATGTGTAAATGTACAGTACATGTATAAATGTATATTGATTTGTGTGTGTGTGTGTGTGTTTGTGTGTGTGTGTGTTTTCCTGCCAGCACACACACTACCCACGACTCATCCCCATCATGACCAGCAACTGCACGTCCAAATCCGTGGCTGTGCGACGGTAATGACCACCAACCACAGCGGAGATCACATGCTGACGTACCGTCAGATGCGGAGGCTGCTGGTCCTAATGTGATGCCTCCCCCTCCCCCCTCCCCCTCCCCTCCCCCCCCCCCCCCCCTCCCCTCCCCTCCCCTCCCCTCCCTCCCCCTCTCCCCTCTCCCCTCCCCTCTCCCCTCCCTCCCTCTCCCCCCTCCCCCTCCCCTCTCTCCCCCCTCCCTCCCTCCCTCTCCCCCCCACAGGCGCTGTTATGAGTTCTTAGACCTTTTGCTTCAGGAGTGGCAGACGAGTTCCCTGGACAGGTGAGACCAGCGTCTGCTTGGCCACCATGTAGTGTATATATTTGGAACATGGGCATGCACACACTCACACACACACACACACATACAGTCATGACCTTGGTCATCGCACCTATTCAATTGCCATTGTTGCCATGGGAACGCGGCAAAGGCCTCTTAGCAGGACTTCCTGCGTTTCATCAGGACCGGAGAGGAGAGTTTTAGCGCAGTAAAAAGAGCTCACGTGTGGTTTGAGGAGGGCAGCAGAGTGAACCCTGTCATCGATTAGGGCTCCAGTTCCACCAGTGCTTACTACGGGACTGGGATCAGGGTCCGTCTCTGGTAACGCTCCGCTTCTTCTGTTCTCAGGCATGTGGCTGTTCTAATGGAGACCATTAGGAAAGGAGTCCACGATGCAGACTCAGAAGCCAGATCTGTTGCCAGAAAGTACGTGTTTGGGTTTTACGCTGCTTGATGCTCAGCCTGTACGTGCTGTACAGAATCGACGTGCATGTTACAAAATTGCTCTGAACCCGAAGGGAATTTGGTACCAACCTGCCCCTCCCTGTCCAGGTGTTACTGGGGATTCCATGGCCACTTCAGTAAGGAGGCGGAGCAACTGTTCCAGGCGCTTGAGCTGACCTATCAGAAGGCGCTTCAGTCACATCTGAAGAGCTCTGACAGTATTATGTCCCTCCCCCAATCTGATCGCTCTTCATCCAGCTCCCAGGAGAGTCTTAAGTAAGTCCCAACTCCTGACTCCAGCGATTCTCGACCCCTCTACTGAACCTTCCTGTAACCTTTAACCTGTGTCAGTACCCTTCCTGTGTCAGTTTACTCTCTCACTCTCTTTCAGCAGGCCGCTGTCTGCTAAAGCACCCGTGGGAACCGGTGTAACCAGAAGTGAGAACACATTTCTTTACTTTGTGTGTCTGAAACCAATCAGATCCTTCCAGACAGTTAAGCTGACCACAGCGACAAAATGTCTTGACTGCAACTCGTCTCCAGAGTAGCAGGCTTTGTTTACCAGTGTCAAATGTATTTACCAGCAATAAATAAATGTATAAATAAGCAGTAGAGCAACGCAGTGTACAGCTGCTGGTGTCAGGCTGGTGACGTGATGCTGGCTCCCTCTCTCTGTGTCTCCCAGCGAAAGTGGTCAGCACTCGAGTGTCGTCCATGCCCGGCGGGCTGCAGCGGTCACGCAGCGATGTTGACGTCAATGCCGCCGCGACTGCCAAAGCCCGCATGCCTGCTGTGCTCGCTGCTGCCCCCTTCAGCACGGCTGCGGCGCTGCCGCCAGGCTCCTACGCCTCGCTGGGTAAAAGGAGCTACGCCGCTCACACCTGTGGTCTATTGTCTTTGTGTTTGTTTTTTTTTCTCTTATTCACCTCACATTTATACACGTCACGGCACTTAATGGATGAAGCTGTGTACCTACATGTTGTGATTTCTCTTGTTATTTGATTTTGTTTGCCTTATTTTCGCTTTTTTAGAGTAATAGTTAATCGCTTTTTGTTTTCCTCCTTAAACATTAACCTCTTTAAACTACTTCCTTGTTTTAATGACAGTAGCGATGATGCTAATATCGTCCTGTTTCCTTTGGTCCTGTTTGTATGTGCCTTAAGATGCTACTCCTGGTAATGTGAAGGGTAAGGTCTGTGTAGATGTGTGTGCACACCAGGTCTTGGTGTGTTGGATGCGTGTGTTGAGTGGGGGATCTCTGTGTTGTAGACGTGTCTTTCGTTCTGTTCTCTGTTCTCCGCATGGGGTGCCCAGGCTGAGTGTTCTGGCTCTTAGACACCTGCAGATTAGATGCCAATGGAGTGTTCGGTTCAGCGTGCTTTTATTTTGCCCGGGGAGGTCAGCGCTTCAGGCTATTGTTGGGGGGTTTTGAGGAGATCGGCTTTAGCTCGTGGGAAAGCCCTCTGAGGGGGAAATGGGAAGCGGAGTTTGTGTTCGTCTACCACATCGTGTCTGGAAATGGCCGTGTGTTCTTTTTGTTTCGTGTTTGTTTCGAGTGTTTTAATGTGTTGGTCTTAACCGCTGTCCACTGTGTCTTGCATGTACAGGGACAGATTTAGATCCTGTGGGTTATGGACTGGAGGAGAGGATGTTTATGTTGATTGATAAGTGATATTTGTGTCAGGTTGTCAATGTGAGAGATTTAGGTATTAATTCTTCCCTCAGATTTAGCATTTTCTGAACCCAGAATCTAAAGTGAGAGCTGTACATAGGATCAGGAGGTTTTCTGAGATTTAATTTATCCTTATTATAGTATTAAAACTTGCTTTCTCTCTGCTAAAGTACAACACGTCTCTTCTGTGTCCTGTTGGCATTCCATCTCTGTCTAGGTCGCGTGCGCACCCGGAGACAGAGTTCAGGCAGCGGTGTTGGAGGCGGGGTCTCTATGACAGACAGTAGGGGGCGGAGTCGAGCCAAAGTGGTCTCTCAGTCACAACGTGAGTTTATCCCTGACATCATAATCCACAGTAGCCACACACACAAGAATGCTGCGTTGATCCTTCACAGTTCTTTGCTGTCAAAAAACACAAAGACATTGATTGGGACAACAGTTTACTTCTTCTTTTGCTATTTTGTCATACCATTTTCACTGAAGTGGTATGAATGTGAATGGTACTTGCTCAGAAACATCTCTTTCTGTGCTGCCTTGTCATAAACACTGGCCTTCCTTGCAGTATTGCCCCTACCAACAATCAGTGATTGCTTATGCAATTATTATGACGTGCCCAAAGCATGCTGGGTAATGTGGTTTCACTGACATTGTATAACGGGATGCCCTTCACTGCTCTGCGTGCTGCTCGTCCATAAGGATCCAGGTCTGCTAATCCAGCCGGTGGTAAGACTCACGGTACAGCAGCCTTAATGACCAGTCCCGCGTCTGCCCGTGTCCCGCTGTCTGCATGCCGCAGGACCCGTCTGTGCTCACACGGGTTCCTGTAGTCCATTAGAGCATGAGCTGTTCCCCCGAAGGATTTGAATAGATTGTGAGAAAGATGAGTTTCCTTTTGTCAGTATGGTGATGATCCCCATTATGTGACGTGTCACTGGTGAATTTTGTTGATGGTGGCGTGGTCAGTTTGCATTTCGGTGGTTTTAATATTTTCTTTAATGGCTTCTCTGCATGTCCATGACCCTGAAAAGATACGGCTAAATTATTCATTACATGCTATTATGATTAATATGATACCTTTTGGTTAGGTTGGATTAGCTGAGGTTTCTGTTTTTATGTGTCTGTATGTCTAGCTGGGAGTCGATCCAGCTCTCCCGGGAAGCTGATTGGTCATTCGTATGGAAAAGTCTCTCGTGCCACCGGCGTGGTCACACCGTCCGAGAAGCGTAGCAAGATCCCACGGAGCCAGGGCTGTAGCCGTGAGACCAGTCCCAGCCGCATAGGCCAGGGTGAGGCACACACATACACACACACACAGACACACACACTCAGACAGCTGCTGTATGAAATCAATACTGTGGATCCAGGATCCACGTGGATCTGCTCTAATCTGCTCTAATCTGACAGATCACCTTGCTAGATCTGGTCAAAGATGACATTGATCTGAAATGATCTGGAATGTGTGCAGCCTGGTCCTTAATGTTCACACCTCGTGTTACTTGTTTATATGTGAATGGACGGGATTGGAAGATCCATTGTGTAAATGTTTAGGGCTCAGTGCTTTCCATTTGCAGCTAGATCACTAGATCTTGGGTTACAAGAGGCGTAACACTTAAACCTTCTGCATAACTCCAGCTCTCAAAGGTGTTTGTTCGTTTGTCCAGTCCTTTCTGCTCTTTCTAATGCCCTGCGTGACTCACCCTTCCCCGATCTCTGTCCTGTCTTAATTGTGCCACTTTCTTCTCTCTTGCTGCTTGGCTAAATGTGTCGGCGTGGGACTGTGCTCGTGTGTGTGTGTGTGCGTGTGTGTGTGTGTGTGTGCGTGGGGGTGTTAGTGCGGGGTAGTCGTATCCCTCGGCCCAGTATGAGTCAGGGTTGCAGTCGTGATACAAGCAGGGAGAGCAGCAGAGACACCAGTCCCGCACGGGGCTTCACACCCCTGGGTGAGTCTCACACACACACACACACACACACACACACACACACACACACACACACAGAGGTCTGAATTCAGTTTACAAGCAATTGTAATGTAGCCTGTGTGGTGTGGGTCAGGACGGACAGGGCTTCTGTTTGTCTTCTCTCCTGTTCTCTTTCTCCTCTCTCTTCCCTGCATGCTGTAAACACCAAAATAAAACATACATTAGCGTGAAACATGTCGGACCAAATTTCGCACGGGTTCTCATAAAAGCTAAAATATTTAGTTAAATATTTAATATAAATCATTATCTAAAATATTGTTATTTTAATTTAGTTAAAAGTAACCATGATTGGCAGATTATAATGCTAACTTTGGCTAACATGACCGGATGGCTAGACCGTTAAATCTGAGTTGTATTTGGGTTTGCTGCCCCTCTCCAATGCCACCCAGCGTCGCGACGGCACTCTCGTTCCACTAGTGCCCTGCCGGCAGGCGACGCTCTGCAGACAGGTGATCTGCATGACCCACCAATCCAGCATGTGTTCGTACCACTGCCCAGCTCCACACCTACAGGGGGTGCCAGAGAGCTGACATTGCCACATTCCACACCTGCAGGAAAACAAACTCCTGTTAAGAGTCTTTACCACTTGACAACAGACAAACGTCTGGGCCACCAAACATGGAAACGGCACCTGTTTCTAGTAGCAAATGTGATTTTGGTTTCCATAAGGTGTGGCATGTGCAGAATGTTTTTCTCTGTTTTCTGTTGTTATAGTTTTTGTTTCATATTATTGGTTGTGTGGTTTTTATGTTTATGTATTTATGTTTTTAAGATTATAATTTCAGTCCTGGGTTTGACATCATGTCGGTGACATCATGAAATTTTACACTGGATAATTTATGTTTTTTAAATTAATTTGGAGCTTTAAGGCTACAACCAGTAGATGAGTAGATCTGGATTCGATGTGGACGATGTGGAGAGTCATGGCCATCTCAATCGTTTAGGCACAACAAAGTCTTGATTTAAAAAAAATGTAGCATAAAGCATCAAATTCACTTTGTACATGCTTATGTTTTTGTGATTCAGATTGTGTTAACAAAATGCGAAAGGATGCTTTCGTGACCACAGTGTAACTTATGCTCTGACTCTGCCCTCATATCTTTCTCTCTTCTCTCTCTCTCTCTCTCTCTCTCTCTCTCCCTCTCTCTCTCAGATCGTTTTGGTCTCATCCATCAGGCGCGCATCTCCGCCTCGGTAAACGCCATGCGCATCCTCAACACGGGGATGGAGGTGGAAGCCGCAGTAGCAGATGCCCTGGTGAGAGTTCCCCCCTGTCAGGCAGGTTTATTGCCCACCGCCTCTAGATGCTCCAGAGCCCACCAAGGGGTTTTTATGGACCACCATTGAAAAGATGTTCCTTGATAATTATCCGAGGATAACGATCATTAGATCATGTGCTTTCTGGATGATTTTCCAGATATTTTATGTTTGTTCAGGGTTCTTACATATACTATTGATGGCAACATCACGCCATTCCGGCAGCAGTATACAGGAAAAGCAATATATTGACTTTCCTCTGGAGGTCTGTTATAAAACTAGTTTTGAATGCTGTTCCGATGCACATAACGACGTCTACTACTTCAGAGTACATTGCTTTATAGCGGCCATTTTCCAGCTTTGACCAGTAGTGATGGGCAGAAGCTTTTGGGGCTTCTTCACGATTTAAGATTCAAAGCATTTGAGTATTTCAAGCTGATGCCAAAACAGTGACACCTGGTGGTTTTCACTAAACACAAACCCATTTGCTATGTTGGTTTAAAAAGATGCTTATGGATTGTTGAGCAAAACCCAAAACGTGGTTGACGTTAACCACTGACACCACTGACACCTAATTGTTGATGTTGAGCCCTTGTCTTGGTTATAACACAAATCCAAAATTCCTGATATTTGGTTGTCTCTGCTTTCCCCTTTCTGTATATCTAAAATGTCCTCAGCTTTTAGGAGACTCCAGGAATAAGGTAGATAGTTCTTCTACCGAAATCTCACCATTTTCCTCTTTTCCGCCATTATCTTCAACATCTTCAGATTCCATTGCCCGTACACATAAACATCACCTACGAAACCCCGAGGTTCTCTCATGTAGTGATTAACTACATTTCCAAAACCTACTGACCCAGATGTTTTCAGAGCAAATGTTCTGGAGAGCGTCGGAGTTTATCAGCTCTAGCGCGCGCGAAAAAAAACGATCATAAAAAACGCCCTGCATGCTTGTCCTCATTACATCGACGGCAGATCCGCAGAAGCGTAGATCTCCCTGCATGCTCGGTAGTTCCTTGCTGGCGGATGAAAGCTTGATTGCGTGCACGACGTTCCTCCGTGTCACGCGCGTGTATGTGTCTGGATCGCAGCGGAGACCCGTGCGGCGGCGCTACGAGTCGCCCGGGATGTACTCCGACGACGACGCCAACAGCGACGCGTCAAGCGCCTGCTCCGAGCGCTCGTACAGCTCGCGCAACGGTGGCGTCCCGCACTACATGCGGCAGACGGAGGACGTGGCCGAGATCCTGAACCACTGCGCCAGCTCCAACTGGTCAGAGCGCAAAGAAGGTCTCCTGGGCCTCCAAAACCTTCTGACGAGCCAAAGAAACCTGAGGTAAAGGCACAGTCCCCTTCAGTCATAAAACCTAAAGTACAGTTCAGACCCTTTTTCCCTTAAAATTATATATATTCATATTTGCTTTCTGCTTTTATTAGGAGTTAGCACAGGCAAATGAATATAGAACAAATGAAATATGAATGTAGTTTTATATATTAGATTTGGTAGCACAAGTACTGGCTCAGGTTGGTCAAGCCTCTGAAAACATGGTGGGTAGACTTTCTGGAGGAATTCAGTTTGTAATGATAACAGGGCAATTCAGTGGCACACAAACTGAGGTGACATTCAGGAAAGCTCTCGAATTTAAAATGTGAATTTGACGGCTTATACAAAGTGATCCTGTCTCCAGTTTTGACCTGCAAGACTCTTTTTAGAAAGTAGAATTGGTGAAAACGTTTAGAAAAGACACGTAGCTGGTTTATTTTCTTTGCGTCTCTCTCTCTCTTTCTCTCTTTCAGTCGTGTGGAGCTCAAAAGGTTGTGTGAGATTTTCACCAGGATGTTCGCAGATCCTCACAGCAAGGTGAGTCCCACGACAAACGACATCTTCCACCAATCGGCGCCATGCTGAAAGTGTCGCCTCCTTATCTGACGTGTGACAGAGCGCTGCGTTTCGAGCTACTAACAGGGTGTTTCTTCTCCTTGCCTGCCCTGACTTTGGTTTGGAATGCTGCCTCAGAGAGTAAGTAAATCTTCCTCACCAACACGAAACGGATTTATGTCGCACATGCTTTTTGCCGAAAAAAAAACGAAGTGTTTAATGCTGCTTGGTGCCGCTTGGTGCTGCTTGGTGCGCAGGTGTTCAGCATGTTCCTGGAGACGCTGGTGGACTTCATCACGCTGCACAGGGAGGAGCTGCAGGACTGGCTGTTTGTGCTGCTCACGCAGCTGCTGAAGAAGATGGGGGCCGACCTGCTGGGCTCCGTGCAGGCCAAAGTGCAGAAAGCCTTGGACGTGACCAGGTCTGAGCTCCCGAGATGGCTATCCAGCACGGGGGGGAGGGGGCGCGTCTGCGGAAAAGGACTAGGCTCAGTATGAAAGTGGAGGACTGTCTTTTAAACAGTTGCTAATGATGTCTTGCAAAGCTGGTGTAGACGGAAAGACGAGTCCTCTTCGAGCGTAATCCTGGGGATGTAGGAATATCTTTTTCTAAAAGACAAGAGCGTAGGTCTGTAGCGTTTTCACCAAGATGGCTGATAGGAGGAAGCCTGAATCTATGGACAGTTGGTACCAGTAGCATTTGAAGAAGATTTGGAACTTGGAGATTATCAGTAGTAAGTAGTAAGTTTCAGTGGGAATGTGTGGTGAAGAATGAAATCAGTGTACAAATTAGATTAGCTGGTGATCAATTGATCACAATTCATGTCCTCTTCAGTTTCATACAAATCCTCAGACAGTTGTTTTGTTTACTTCACGTCTCACACAGCATTAATGAATGTTATTATTTTATAACATAATTATCTTATTTTATAATTATCTTATTTTAAAAGGATGTGATTTATAGGATGAACAGTGAACAGTTATTTGAACAGTGTTGTCCTCCCTCTCTCTCCCTCCTTCTCTTCCACTCTCTCCCTCCCTCCCTCTCTCTTTCAGGGATTCGTTTCCATATGATCAGCAGTTCAACATTCTGATGCGCTTCATTGTCGATCAGACGCAGACTCCAAATCTCAAGGTTGGCCCACATTTAAGTAGCGACTTATGCACCACCAGCTTCAGTCATCATCCTTTAGCACAACCTTTAGCGCGCTGACAGAACGGTTCTGCTGTGCGTAGGTGAAGGTGGCCATTCTGAAGTACATCGAGTCCTTGGCAAGGCAGATGGACCCCAGCGACTTTGTGAACTCCAGCGAGACGCGCCTGGCCGTCTCCCGCATCATCACCTGGACGACGGAACCCAAGAGTTCGGATGTCAGGAAGGTGAATGCTCTCCCCTCGACGCCCACGACCCGGATCGTTACATTCAAACTCAGCACGAACGTGTGACGCGCCAACGACAAAAAAAAACGTCGTCCTGCGCTTTGGAGCTTCCGCTTGTTTACGGAGAACGTTGGACCATCGTCGTGACCAACGTCGTGACCATCCTTCGGTCACACACTCACACAGCTAGGCTTGTATTTGAACAGCCCTTGCTCGCACAAAGACCCTCAGTAGGGATGTGTCCCAGTCGTCAGCTGTTCTGACCGTGTGTGTGTGTGTGCATGTATCCACCCCCACCACCCCCCCGACACTCAGACCTTGCATAGCTGGGCGAGTGAGGAGCTGTCAGGCAGGCTCTTGTCTCTGGCCTCCCTGCCCATGGAGGGCAACCTGGAGGAGAGGTGTAAGCAGGTAGTGACCTCTAAACTTTGAACTCTGACCCCCTTCAACTGCCGTGCATGACTTGCCCGTAAACCAAACTTTGCTCGAGCTGGCCCTCTCCTGCTCTCTCACACTCCTCCGAATACGTGTGTACTTGAATGACCTGCAAATATATGATTCTTCCGTGATTCTACCCCTTGCTCAATCTTTTAGCATGTCACATTAAGATGCAGAACCTAATCATTTTCTCTAATCTCTGATAGGTTTTAACACCTCTGTCTACTGGATTGGCTGTGGTAATACTTACCTTAAAATGGCAGTGTTCTGGTTAATATTTTTAAAACCTTTTATCAGTACAGCCATTTGTTTAATGCCCAGAATCGAACTCCAGATGGGTCTCTGATAGCCGACTAAACCTGCTCTCTCCCCCTGGACTGTAACTTCCTCTCTCAAACTTCTGCTTCTCTCCCTTCAGAAGGAAATGTCATAGTGTGTACCGATGCGTTAACATGGCAGTGAGTCCCAGTGTGACTGACGGCTGGTCTGTGACCACACCCACCCCCACCCCCACCCCCACACCTCCTCTCACCCTGAGCTGACATGTGTTCACGGCAGGCTGCTCAGACCGTGCTGATCTCCCTCTTCGAGCTCAACACCCCCGAGTTCACCATGCTGCTGGGGGCTCTGCCCAAGACGTTCCAGGACGGCGCCACCAAGCTCCTGCACCACCACCTGAAGAACTCCAGCAACACCTGCGCCACGGTACCTCCGACCTCTCGCCGCCGGCCCTCCCGGGGTTCGGGTTCGCTCCGGACGCCCTTGAATGTCTTGCTTTTGTTTGTTTGTTTATTTTCCGTTTGCTTCGATCCAAAGGGTTCGCCGAGCAACACGGTGGGTCGCGCCCCTCCCAGACTCCCCAGCAACCGCACCAGTCCTTTGACGTCACCCACAAACTGCTCGTATGGAGGCGTCTCGCCCAGGTAAACCACTGCTGTCCCATGCCTGCCCTCGAGGCCTGTCAATCACAGTGCCGGCGACGTTGACAGCATTTCTGCTGTTTCGGCATCATTCAGTTTTCATTCGAGGGTTTGCACAGCACAGAGCCAGAACAGCAAACCCTCTGTGTCCCTCTGTGCACCGCTGCTAAATGCTCTTTCCTCTAGGTGAATCTGTGTGATCAGTATGTTTGTCTGGTATTTATTGCTAACGTGGTTGGGCAGCTTTCTTCGTGGAATGGCCACGTTTTTGTTGGTTTCCTCTTCTGTCAGCATGTGAGCTCTCTTTAAATTCTCGAACTAGCCGGGACTGAGTTTTTGGTGTTCAGGCATGTCTGACTCTCCTCCCACCTGCATGTTCTTATTAACAAGTTTATTCAGCTTTGCTTCTAAAACGAAATCCATAAACGAGTCAGGAAAAGCCATAAACCAAAGACACAAATACACAAAACATTTCCTCATTTTCATTTAAGGGTAGCATGAAAACGTGTGAGCAGTTGGCGGGTGTACGATTGTGATTACGAGACTCCCGCCCATCTTTGTTTATGGATTTCCTCTCCTCGTGAACACATTCTAATCCTGTCCAAATAGCCCGGAACTTTCTAACACATCTGGCTTTAGGCCCACGCTAAAGCTGCTTTTTTCCTTTGCTATTCTCCCTTTCCTACTACTTTTTTCTCTTTTTCTCTCTGTTTGTTCCCTCTGCCCTTCTTCATCCCTTGTTCCTGGCTCAGTCGTTTGTGGGGCTGGAGCTCCAAACCGTGTCCCTTCACCCCCCCTCCCCCCGGCCCCTCCGCTCCCTCCCTACGGGCGCTGCGCCGGGCCTACTCGCCCAGGTAACGCGCCTTTGCTTGGGGGGAGGGAGCGGGGTCACAGTGTGGCTAACAATGGAGGGGGCGGGGTCACAGTGTGGCTAACAATGGAGGGGGTGGGGTCACAGAGTGGATAGCTAGGGAGGGGGTGGGGTCACAGTGTGGATAACAAGGGAGGGGGTGGGGTCACAGAGTGGCTAACAAGGGAGGGGGTGGGGTCGCAGAGTGGATAACAGGAGGCATGTACAATCAGGCCGTCATTTATACATTTCTACCTACTGCATTCAATTCATACTGTAGGGGCAAATATGCCTAAATCATAAGTGGTAGCATTTATGTTCACTTTTTCATCTATTTACATCCTCATCATTACACATTGATTGGCTGATTCTTTGGGAATCTGTTGAGAGTCTGTTGCCATGGCGTGCCTGTCAGATGTTCACGCTGTGATTGTTTTTCCAGTCCTCTGATCCTTTTCAGTTCCCCCTCCCCCACCCACTGGCCCCTCCCCACTGGCCCCTCCCCACTGTGACCCATGGCTTCTGACCGTCTTGTGAACGTCACAGAGTGGTGCTGTGCTGTGCGCGTGTGTCATTCTGTTTTGCATATTGGTGGAATTTAATCAAAGTCACATTAAACTGCACCTCAAACCGAGTTTATTCAACTCCACCCCATTAAAACTGCAGTCAGAGGCTCTTGGTTGTTTGCATGTTTGTTTATTTTGTAGTCCCTCAACAAAGAGCAGCCCACTCTACAGGCTTTAGAACTACAATCAGTAAGATCTGGATTTGTGAATAATTACCATGCTGTTTATCTGCGAGAGAAAGCTGAATTATTCATATATATTCAGGATATGAAGATAAATTGCACATTCCTACCAAGGTTAAGTACTAATCTTGGTTTTCACGCTGCTAGAGAACCAAGGTGAATGACCTTGACAGAAGGTGAACAATTGTGACCAAATGGCCTCAGGTGGAACTTTAATGATGTTTTGGTGATTTCTGCTTGGACCTTCTTACTATTTTTTCAGGAGTGACGTTCAAACTCCTTCCAGACAGGAGAACTCAGTTGGTTTTGGTGCGTGTGTGTGCATGCGCTCGTGTGTGTGTGTGTGTGTGTTCTGCACGCAGCATGCTGGAGTTTGACACCGAGAACTTGAACTCGGAGGAGATCTACAGCTCCCTCAGAGGAGTGACTGAAGCCATTCAAAACTTCAGCTTCCGGAGTCAGGAGGACGCCTACGAACCAATCAAACGCGACGGCAAGAAAGATGACGCGGTGAGCGCAGGTCCATGTTCAAATGAGCTGCTCGAAACCGAACTGGACTAGCCCCGCCCACACCCTTCCAAGCCAACCCCAGTACTGGAGCAGACCACCACCTCTGTGTGCATTCAGAGATCTTTCAAAACAGACACAGTACAGGCACAGCAAGGAGAGGCTGCTAAAGACGCCACTACTGTTCAGATTGTGTCTGTCTTTCATCATCATTTTCCCCCTCTCTCTCTCTTTCTCTCTCTCTCTCTCACACACACACACAGCAGTGTGGCGTGGCATCATCGGCTGCGGAGCCCCGTGTTGCCGCGGACGCGCTGGAGGGTGGCCGGACCGCCCTGGACAATAAGACGTCGCTGCTGAACACGCCGTCGTCCCGTCCGTTCCTTGGGCCACGCGGGCGCGACTACAACCCCTACAACTACGCCGACTCCATCAGCGCCTACGACAAGGCTGTCCTGAGGGACGCAGCAATCGACGGCGACGTGGAGCAGTTACGTGATGGTAAGGGCCACTCCCGCACCGCATACGCCGTAGCGGAGGTCATTACCCAGAGGCCTGCTGGGCAGACAGAGGTTTCCTGCAGTTAGTGTCTTTGCCATTTGCGGTACGGAACGCGCCATGTTGACTTTGAAAAATGGCAAAATGTCTTTGTGCTTTGATAGGTCGTCGACAAGATTTTGGTGAAAATAAAATCACGCATAACAAAAGCTACTCTGCAGGTAATTGGGACTTTTGCGAAAGCACTAAAACCATTTAAAAATGCAGTTGAAGATGTTTAAAACGTGTTTCTCCGTCATTGGCCAGGCCCCACGCAGCACGTGGAGCTGGTTGGTGACCTGCTGAAGGAGCTGTCCAATCACAGCGAGCGCGTGGACGAGAGGCGGTCAGCCCTGCTGGAGTTGCTGAAGGTCACCCGTGACGACAGCGCGGCGGTGTGGGAGGAGCATTTCAAAACCATGCTGCTGCTCCTGCTGGAGACGCTGGGGGACAAGGATGTGAGTGGCACGCCTCACACCGCAACACGCAACGCGAGAGGGGGAGGAGCTTAGTGGTAAATGACCCCGCCTCTCCCCTCCCCAGCACACCGTCCGCGCTCTGGCCCTGCGCGTGCTGAAGGAAATCCTGCGCAGTCAGCCCACCCGCTTCAAGAACTACGCGGAGCTCACCATCATGAAAACGCTGGAGGCGCACAGGGACTCCCACAAGGAGGTGAGGCGTGTGCACGCTCCTGGCACGGCCGGGAGACCGGCGGGCCTGTCCGTGGGCTACCCCAACCTGAGCGGGCTCTACTGGGCTGGGTGAACGCCAAGGGAGGGTCCTGCGGGTCCAGACGTCCCCGTTTCCCCCTGTGTCCTGAGCCCAGGTGCACTGTGATTGGTTGGATGAAAGTGCGGTAGGGTTTTATGGTCCTGGCGTACAGCAGACGAGCAGCAGTCCTTCCAGTGTTCGACCTCCGTTTTGCCCATCCGTCAGGTGGTGCGCGCGGCAGAGGAGACGGCCTCCACCCTAGCCGGCTCCATCCACCCGGAGCAGTGCATCAAGGTGCTGTGTCCCATCGTGCAGACTGCAGACTACCCCATCGACCTGGCCGCCATTAAAATGCAGACCAAGGTCATTGAGCGCATCCCCCAGGATTCTCTTCGCCAGCTGATGCCTGACATCATCCCTGGCCTGCTGCAGGTGTGGCCATACACACACACACACACACTCACACTCAGACAGAGACACACATACACCCATACATACTCAGACAGAGACTCACACACACACACACTCACTCACACACACACGTATACACATACACACACAGACTCACACTCAGACAGAGACACACATACACCCATACATACTCAGACAGAGACTCACACACACACACACACACTCACACACTCACACAGACACGTATACATATACACACACAGACTCACACTCAGACAGATTATCTCTAAATGCATCTGGTACTTTATGCCACTTTTGGCCCTCTCTGTGTGTGCGGGTACATGCAATGTGTGTGTGTGTGTGTGTGTACTTCAGGGCTATGATAACACTGAGAGCAGTGTGCGGAAGGCCAGCGTGTTCTGCTTGGTAGCGATTTACTCTGTGATTGGTGAAGAGTTAAAACCACATCTTGCTCAACTTACTGGCAGCAAGGTAAGTCTGGCGAGACGCCCACATGACTGCGTGTGTGTACGTGTGTGTGTGTGTGTGTGTATACTGTTTCCTGTGTCCCATATATGCAGATGTTTTTATTGTTTTTGCTACAGGCTCCTTTCTATACATGCAGAAAAATTTTTTTCCTCACGCTCCTCATGCATTTATCACTAATCTCTTCACATTTTGCCCTAACAGATTAAACTGTTGAACCTTTACATCAAGCGAGCCCAAACCACCAATAGCAACAGCAGCAGCTCCTCTGACATCTCCTCCCACAGCTGAATCAGCCAATCATCTGTCTCCACACCCAAGCCGATCCTAGCCTCACTCCTGTCTGGGTTGCCGTCAGAGCAAGTGCATTTCCACTGACGCGTCCCATCGGTTAGGGCCTGCATTCTGTTTCACCGCGGCAGGAGATGCTGCTGATGTGTGCGGGAGTGGTGGTGCGCTTGCCTGCATGGCAGCTCAGACGTCCAGACAGTACACTACGGTACTACGGTACAGTTGTTTTATGAGACCTGTGTTCAAAACACAGGGCCGAAGGACCGATTTTGTTACGTTTTTTGTGTCCATGAGCCAAAGGAACTGGCCTAGAGTGGACTGTTGTGTCACATGACGTTAAGCGAGTGTGTGCGTGTGTGCGTGTGTATGTGTGTGCACGCGTGTGCTACCGTCCATTATAGGAGAGCAGTCGTGTCTCTGTCCTGCCAACCTTTATGGCTGTCCCCCCCAATACAGTGATCTGTTGTGTTTGTCCCTCGCAATAAATGTATCCCTGTCTTTAACACGTCGTTCCATCAGCACAGTGGCAGAGTTGTTTTTAATCTCATTTATGTCACTCTTAGGAACAGATTTTACTGTAGCTTCTCATGCATATTTAAACCGGCTACACGTACAATTCAAGTAACAAGATTCCTTATGTAAGATTACTCAAGACTGGCTGAAGAAAACATTCTGACCAATGACCTGCTGTGTTACTGTTAGCTTGTATTGGCTGAAGAAAACATTCTGACCAATGACCTGCTGTGTTACTGTTAGCTTGTATTGGCTGCTTCAGTAATTTAGGCCTTTTATAGTGAATGTAAGGACTTGTAACTGGTGGGATATTTACTCCCTCTGTAGTGATGGACGTCTTTAACACTGCTGCCTCAGACTTCTGGAACGTTCTCGTTGTGCATGTTAAGTATTAGGGATTACAGAAAAAAAAAAAACCTTTTTTGTAGGGGCATTCTAAACTATATATGCAAAAACAGATTGTATTTGTACAGCGTTTCATTCTGCCCAGATGGTAAAGACAAAACAAGATGAAGGGTGAACTTCTTCCTCGTTTTAGTGTGTACATAGATGTATAGAAGATTTCTGTCTCCCGTTCCTCCTGTGGTTTGGTTTCAGGATCATTTGGCTGGTGCAGTTGTATACCTCACAAGGCCTCTTTAGAATGAAACGATACAACATTTAGTGGAGGATAAAAATATATATATACTTTAATTGTCTTTAGGTTTGAAGACCAAAAAAGTTGTAAACCAACCAGGATATATCAGTAATGAAGGCTCAAAGACGACTTCCAGCAAAGTGTCTGGCCGTCCTCAAGTTCAACATTCCACCTCGAAATAGAAGAGTTTTGCCTGAACAGATCTGCAGACTCCAATATATGTTCAGTGGAAGCAATAAAGGCAACGAAAAGTATCCAAATTGGATTTACTGTTAGTCAAACCACTGTTTAAATCCAATGTTATGGTTTCCAGAAGGTGTGTGGCTACATGGTCTTTTAACGCTCTCCGTCGCTGGTTTTTAAAGCTGCTTTGAAAGGAACCCCAGGCTCTGTGTTGTCCTACATGCTGTGGATGAATGTTGAGAGTGGTCGTCCACCTGTCCTTCTGTCGTCCAAAACTGAACGGTACTCTTCTGAAATGGGAAGGTCCCTCAGTTGTTTTTGATTTGGCTAGAGACTACAAGCGTCTAGAGGGGTCTAGAATCCAGCCCGAGACTTGAGGATCCTCGTCTTCCCAATGCATTCCACGTGTTAGGCCAACAATGGCAAGTCTGTGGTGAATTGTACACACACACACACAAAAAAAAAAAACAATTACCAAAAAGTTGCCAAGGAGATATTTCCTATCTTTGTATCAGTAGAAAACTAAATGGGTGAAAAACATGGATACTAATACTCAGAACGAGAATAGAAAGCACTACGATGACGTATTTAAAGCTTTTGTAGTACCCAGGAGGTTCTGCTGCACGCAGGTGAATGCATGCATATTTTAGCAATCACTACCAGTAAGAACATCTTTAAAAACTTAAGTTCCGTTCTACTGCTGCCGCAGTACGCTAATTATTTGTGCAGTGAGAAACCTCGTCCACTACGCGAAACTAAACGAGCTAACTTCAGAGGAATAAGTAATGCAACCCCGGGGTGTGTGTATACTGTAGATGTTTACATGTTCACTTCTTGCATAGGGCGCTATTCGCAGACTTGATGGGGTCCCTAGTTTTTGCTAGGTTTGCTAGGTCCCACCTGTTCCCAGTGTGCGGAGGGGCTGAGGCCTTATCTTCCTGTTCACTAGTAATAATGTAAGGCACCTCTAAGAGAGAGTGTCTAAGAGAGAGAATGTGTGTGTGTGTGTGTGTGTGCGTGTGCGTGTGTCTGTTTAAGGGAAAAGCCAGTGTTTCACAGAGGACTGTTAATGGCTGCCAGTACAACGCTCTATCGCTTTTGCTGATGTATTGAAATATTAGACAGCGCCACCTATTGCTTACTGCGCATGCCTTTTGTTTAGCTGCTCTTATTTAATATCCATATCTGTATTTATATTTTTGGCTTTTAATTTTGTGTGCTCCACAGTGACTGTACATAAGACATGTTTTTGTTACCTTCCACCTGTGGTAGAATTTGCAATCTGTAAACATTGTTTGCTCTAGATAAACAAAACCTCTGAATTTTCCATCTGCTAGACTTTGTCTCCTTCTTAAAGTGCTGTGGTACTGAGCTCTGATGTACTCTACATAATATTCATTATTACATAAAATATGCTCATATATCTCTCTCTCAGTGACAACACCAATCTCCTGGGCATGGCCACCAAAGCATACACATCTACCCTCCTTAGTAACAGTATCCATGACACCACCTCACGGTGTGATGGAGACCGTCGCCCCCCGAAGGTGAGGGTAGCACACTGGAGACTGCCAACCCCAAAGGGCGGGTAGTGTGATGGTCCCCACCACACCGTCTCTAACATTCTAACCACTCCCCTCCTGAGTGAGTCACACTCATACAAGCAGAATCACGGCTACATTATTCTAGATTCTTCCGCTACTGGCCTGCTCGTGTGTTTCACCCTAGTGAACCCTAGTGCCCACCACAGCTCTCTCACATGTGATCTGGCATTGACCCGGAGTGAAAAGACACCTGGCGGCCACGTTACGGGTGATTGCATCATGGGTTGTTAGAGTAACCAATGGGGAAGCCCATTTGGGCCCTCTGAATGACATCACTGCAGGAGGCGGGACTACCCTAGTCTGCTTTGACCAAGACTGCTGTAGGTTCACTAATGAACCTGCTCAGTGGACCTACTTCATAATAAAACACACTGCCTTAGCTTGTGCCTGTTCCCAGCAAAAGAATTTAAAGGTAACAGACACAGAAGGGGATCCTGTCCGTCACTGGACTGCAAACTAATTATACATAGTAAAGTTGCTTTTAACTTGCTGTAAAACTTAGAACAGTACCCCAATAAGCCTTAAGAAATTACTAACAAATATTTTGTGCTCAGATCCGGCTGGGGCTTAACTGACCATCAAAACACGCATAAGAAGAGCAAAATGAAAAAAAAAATCAGCCGTTACATTTTTAACAAGCAAAAATTCATTGGAAGTTTTAAGTGACCTAGTAGACACCAGAAGAATGCCTGAGTTGTAATTGTGTGCTGCTTTAGCTTAATACATCAAATCACGCACTTCCGAATGTTTTAATGACGACCGTGAAGAAAACACACCGAAAACCCTTAGAGGGAAAACCACAATCACTGACAACCTCCACGAACGCAAAGGACAGTTTGCTATTAAGGATATTAACAAGTTCTGGACAGATTAAATGAAAGTGTAAGTGGAAAATGTGGAAGGACAGCCACATTACATTACACTCTGGCACTTTCGGCGGAGCACTTTGCAACGGCAAAAAGGCCACTGCCATAAAAATACGTAAGGACTGCTGCACTTCTGAAGGACGCCAGACACTTTACCAAAGGCACTGGGTTTGTGTGGGACTCCGGCAACACCTCCGCCGATTGAAGTGCGGAGAGGTAAGTGTTAATGAAATTCCCTTTCATGCTTCAGGTGGGAGCTTGACGGCAGTAACAGTTAGACTTACAGTTTGTCGTCTAGAGGAATTTCTTCTTTTTTACCCGCTTGCTTTTTCACAGCTTTTATAGATCACTGCATACACGCAAATCGCTGAATATTATACATTATAGCTTCTCATAAACCACGTAAGATGAATGTTTCTTGTTTGCATAGGCTACATGTAGAAAATAATTCTAGTCTTGCCACATTGTTGTTGCAGTTCCTAAGACCATCACAAGGGGGTAATATAGAGCTGAGTATAAGGTTGCGAGCGCATTCCAACTATCTTTCCTCGAGCTCACATAACGTGGACACTTGCAGCAAAACTGAGATGATGTATGGAATATTTATGCCATAGTATTAATATACCGAATAGCAGAATGACGTTTTGGATATGATGTGCTTATTATGATGGATCATAGAGATAAGGTCGTTCGAAAGCAGTAGACGCGCTGTAGGCCTACTGGCTTCTTTTATGGAGTTTGTGAAGGATGCCATAAAGTGGAGACTGAACGTTAAGTATGTACATACAGACCTTACACAGACCTTTTTTTGTCCCAGTCCTCTATGTTTCCCTCCCCAGTTTTTCATGAATAAAATTATGGCATCGAATAATCGAAGGAACGAGGATGAATGAGTAGTAATTGGCTAAATGACTGTATTTATACACATGTCCTGGCCAGACATCATTGCTCTTTAAGATCAAGAGTGAGTGTGTCATCTTCTTTGCAGGACTGTCACTGGGAAATATAATCAAGCGCAATGAAGCTGAAAACGCCTATATTGCAGTTCCGCTGAATCGTGATTGCGTTACTCGGGGCCACGTGAGCAGCAGCCCTGAGTTTTTCCTTCAGGCTGTCTCTACTGATAAACACATTTACATCAAGAAATTGATTTACTGTAGAATTTATCCTATGTCATCAATCATTCAATTCCTAGCGCTGAATAGTTGAAAATTACCTGTTCGTCGTGGCTGCCCGCATACCAATTTCTTTAGCGCGGTTGTCAGCTGCCGTCCATTTCGAAATCCCGGTTAGGATCAAACATATTGTCACTGTTTTTGAGGATGTTCTGTGTATTCTCTTTTAAGATGGTAAAAAGGGCAATTTTACGGATTTTCAAATGACGCCACACTTTACCAAGTATATAGCCTACTTTATTATACGGTAGACCTATTTTACGGGTTAGCTATTCTAGCCCATATATGCCTTATTCATTTCTTGCTTTCTTTGTTTAATTATGTTGTAAACAGTGCCTTGTAATGTTCTTATCATTCCATTTCTATTTAGGGCAGCAAATGAGCGATGCTGTTTTCACATTCCATTATTAGACCACAAAATAGCTTCTACCTTTTCTTTTGAGACGGACTCTTTATAGTAAGTTTATCAGAAGCTGGCAGCTCCACAAACTGGGTTGGCCTAAATCTCTAAATATCTCTCCCAAAGTGCATGTATTTATTTGTTTAATTTGAGGCCCAAACAGTATTGGTGTCGCAGGCACTACTGTGAGCGTGATGCAGGTGTGAACGGCCGCTCTCATTACGGGCGGAATCTCGCTCTCCGGTGGCCACGTCTACTCTCCAGCGTGGCACCACACGCGCGTCCTCATCAATATTCACTCCGCCGTCGAAAATTAATTTTATTAAAAGCCCCCCGTTCCTCTCGCCAGGCTTTTCTGTTTAAGCATCTTTTTAGTGTATGATTAGCGTATATTCCCCAAACCTGGTCAGGAGTGGCGGCTGGGGCGAAGAGGTCGAGCCGGTGAAAGAGAGCGACTTCATTGTGCGATGACTGGACCATAAATCATCGGCCGTTTTCTATAAATCACGGCAGATGGCGGGGAGCGAGCGCAGGGCTCGTGGGAGCCCGGACGGGCGCCGTGCATGCTGGGAAGGCTGGCCTGCAGCAGACGCCGGCCGCGTAGGAGGTCAGAGCGCGGACGGTTCTACGGCGCGGGGGAGAAGAGGAAGGAAAGGCAGCCCGCCGCGGGACCTCCTCGGCAGGCAGCGGTGATGAGATGCAGACCTGGAGGTCCGAATGAGCCACCTCTCCGTCCTGGCCTGCGCTTAGCACGTCTAATCGGCCTGATTAATATGTATGCGCTTAGCTCCCCCGGCCCATGTGAGGCCTGTCAAACTGACATTAAAATGTCTCGTGTTGGGGGGATTGCGGGGGGTGAACTGCCCGTCACATCATCCATTTTGATTATGAAGACATAATTGAGCTGAATATGCCCATAGTACAGTCACAGCGCAGCGCAGTGTCAGAGGCGGTCAGACAGGCCCGCGTGGCATTATCACACTTTCGTGGTAATCCACTTGTTCACTGCATAGTCCTTCACATCCTGCATATCTACCACTTTCAGCCCTTTAAAAGAAAAAACAAAAAAAACAAACAAACAAGAAATCTTCCAACACCAACTGCATTGTTTGACATCATTTTCCTGTTATATGCAATAATAATTGGTTCAGTATTTGAACAGCAGTGCTGTCTTATTTTATCATTGATGTTTAAAATATGTTTAAAATATATAATGCGAAAGGAAACTAAAAAATCTACTTCTATGTTTTACTGAGACACACATCTCGCTTTTTCAGTGATCCAGGAGGGGTGATACATATACTTAGGAAGGCCGCCATACGCGTCAGTATTGGGCGGTTTTGTTCCAGTAGATGTTGATCCTCCACACCCGTAGATATCTACCTCGCAGTTCCTTCAGTGTTTAGACATTGTCTGGAGTTACACGGAACACCTCCGTTTCTGTAGGTTTCTGACTGTTTCAACTAGTTTGAAAAAACCGAATTAATTTTAAAGTATATTTATTCTAAACTCAAATTTAGATTTAAAAAAACAAGACATACTTTTTGGTTACAGTGCTATTAGTTAGCTGAGTTCGTAGAGTTAAAAACACACATTTAGCACGTTTTCTGTTCACCGTGAAGTTGCCCAAAGCCTGTTTAAATTAATAAACACCATAAGGTGTCAAAATGACTTTTGCTTGGTTCCTGTTCAACATATCCACTAGAGGGCGAATGAACGCTGATTATTTGTTGGCTCTTTGAACCGGCTCATTGAGGACAAGGAACAAACACAAATGAAGCCTGTTGCATTTCGGCACTGCTTTACAAAATATATCAACAATAAAAGCAAATAAAAACCCCAGTTAATTATAAAAGCAGTAATATGTGCATAATAATATATGCATAATGGTTATTAAATCAAAGGTTTGGTTCTTTTTTAATACCAAACATACTTGAGGGATAGATTTGAGTGAACTGTTGCAGTAAAACAAGGGATATAAAACAACACTTTGAAAAACCAACAGCAACTGGCCACCAAGCCCAAGTTTTGTGCCGTTCAGGGAGCGTCTCTGTTTTCTTGCTGTGGTGAGGGAGGGTGTCGGAGTCGCCCCTGTAAACCGTGAGTCTGCGCAATGGTGCTCTTATTTAACAGCAGGGTAAAAGATGTCTTCCTCTGTGCCGGTGAATTTATGCCGTTGTCTCAGCTAGAGACCTGCCGCTCCTCTGATCTGCTTTTACTCTGGTGACCTCTGACCTTGGGGTCATTAGGGACAGGCTCAGACTGGCGGTGGGAGCTTGTGCTTAATCAGACGGTGTATTTAACACAAGCTGGGCCTGAGCTCAAAGCCCACTGACATCTGGTTAAAATTGCCACCTCGCATAATTATGTGTGATTTCTTTTTGTTTATTATTGTTTGTTTTGCTATTTATAAATGTGGTTTAATGGTCAAAGCTTGTAAACCATCACCAGGGAATGCACTGTGAAGCCTTTTAAGAGGAAATTTTCTTCACTTTGTCATAGCTCACATAGAAAGAGGAGAGAAAACGACTGAAATTGTTGCCATGCTTTTAAGATCTGTAGGAAAATCACACCTGATGGCAAATTTCTTTTTCTTTCTTTCTTTCTTTCTTTCTTTCTTTCCTTACTTCCTTCTTTCTTTCTTTCTTTCTTGGGAACTCCACTGAGCACACGCCGGACAGCAAGCGTTCCCACGATCATGGCTGTCTGACAAACGCGCAGAGGGATCTCGCATCGCAGACTCTACTGCAGATCCAGCTCTCCACGAGCTCAAAAGGGACGTGTGGGACTGACCCATGTGGGACTGACCCATGTGGGACTGACCCATGTGGGACAGACCCGCGTGGGACAGACCCGCGTGGGACAGACCCGCGTGGGACAGACCCGCGTGGGACAGACTGGCCAAGGGGGCTTCGTCTGGCGGGGCACATCAGGCTGTCTTCTGCAGGACGTCCTTCTGTACTCTGTAATCATGCTGCAGTCAGAGCATTTGTATTGTCTGCCTAACTTATTCAGCCGTCATTGTGTTTATATAGCAGAGACTGGTAACTCTGAGATTGTCTGTATTTAGATATGTATGATGTACACAGTGTGATTACATGCTTCATCGTTGCTGTGATTATGTGTTCTGAAGTCTTTCCTTTGGTCTGTATACCAGTTTTAAATGATGGTGGTGTAGGTGTGACCTGAGCTGCAATGCTGGATGGAGATGGGGCAGCAGGGGTGGAGAGGGGGCCATGGGGTGTGTGGGGCAGTTTTGGTAATTTGCAATAATAATCTGTGCTGTGAATAGGATCTATTAGAGCAGGGTATTTGCTATCTACTCCATACAATGCCAGCAAGGGCATGGGAGGAACTAGGGAAGTGTGAGAGATGGAAGGGAAGAACCTTCTGGAGGTCAAGGACATTTGGGGGGGGTATCTGAACATGCAACGATCCTTCTCCACAGCCGCCGCGCAGCCTGCTGTCAGGGGGCGCAACCACCGACATTAATGCAAATTATAGTCTGATAATTTAATAACTCCGCCAGCTTGATCTGTCCTTTTTATTACAATTATCATCGGCCAGGGGGTTGCGTTCCGTCATCGCAAAATAAACATCATCTATCATCCTTACCGATGATTAGCCTGTGACAGGCCGCGCGAGCCGCGTTGCATAAATGAGAGCTAATGCGGAAAGAACTCGCACTGTTTTTCACACGCCCAGATTAGATGTTGTCGGCTGGGTCTGATGCGAGGTTATTACCCAATGGCCATAATCAGACCCAGGCAGAGCAAGCGTTAGCTTCGCCGACGCGCTACGTCACGGCAGCCGCGCGATCGTCCGCAGAAGCCGAAAAACGAGCTGCTTTTCACGGTCGCGTGCGGGCAGGTATAACACCTCCGCGAGACCTTACCCCAGTACTCTTGCTATCTGAGGGGAAAATGGTGAATCTTCCGCATGTTAAACATGCTTGCTGCATGAAAGAACCACAGTTCTTGCATAGAATAAATTGGGAAACGGATTTTTAAAATATCATTACACCTTCCAAATGTTCTCTTTCCTGTTTTCGTAATATAAATGTTATTTTTGTTCCATAAACCCTTATAGGCCCAATGTGGGTTTTTTTGTAGTTCATGTTGGTCATAGATGTTTTAATCTCAGACTTCAATATTTTTTGCGCTGTCGGGATAAGAGACAAATCAAACGCGAGTGTGTACTCCGTGGGCATAGGAGACAGTCAGAGTCTTTGTTCTGAGGGCCCTTCATGGCTTTGTTTTGAAATTCTGAAGGGGAAAGGTTTTCCTACCCTGAGCAGAAGCCTACACCGCCCCCCCCTTCTGACCACAACAGAGTGCAATCTTTAAACCCACAGGCTTTGTGAAGATGTAAGATATATTATTTATACTCAAACCACCATTACATTGTTGACCTTCAGTGCCATTGAGATGAAAGACATGGCACCTGTGTTTTGGGTTCGGGTTGTGAGGGAACGCTCTGGAGTTTTTTTGGGGGGGTGGGGGGGCGACTGCTTTTCTTGAGAGAAAGTGCTGGCGCAGGAAAGCTTCTCGTGATACACCAGCATCGCTGAAACATTAGAGGCAAATCTAAGTCTCTTTCAACTTGTTTTGGTCTTCTCCTGCATGGCGTTGTGCTACTTTATGTATCACACTTTTTGAGTGTGTTTTTAATGACAGCTTTCCATTAACAAAACGCTATTTTGGTTGAATTGCCAACAAATTAAATTACTAGAGTTTAACCGTGAAGGTCTACTTGACAGGCCAATGTCTTTTTTAGACATTGTACTCTTTCATAAGACCACTTCAGTGCACTTTCATAAGACCATCTTTCATAAGGATCACTCTGAATAGGAATGTCTGCCATTCACAGTATTAATATGTAACTGGTGGACTAGTGACTAGATTGCCTGAGTGTGCATGTGTGTGTGTGTGTGCGTGTGTGTGTGTGTGTTCAGTGACCTGGGGGTGTAGAGGTGTTTTTTTGGGGGGTCCTGTGTTAAAATAAGAATGGTGAGGTTTTAATGAGGCTTTGAGGAGAGGAGGGGAGGAGGATCAGGGGAGAAGAGGGCAGGACAGGAGGGGAGGGGAGGAGGGGAAGTTTGAAGGGGAGGGGGTTAGATGCCATCTTTGGACTCTCTCTCTCTCTCTCTCTCTCTCTCTCTCTCTCACACACACACACACACTCACACAGTTCTTGCTCACTCTGGTTTATCGCTTCCTCCACCTTCCTCCATCCTTTCCATTCTTCTCCATGTTCTCTTTCCGGGTTGGTTGACCTGAGCACACGCGTATGCTCGGTCCATTTGCATATTTCGTTCACCTCAAACTGAAACACCAGCAGGCCTCTGAGTCAGGTCTGAAGGCACTACACCTTTGGCTTTCTCTGTCACTCCTCTAGAAACGCAGGACTGCACATCTTCTCCACGCTTGCTCAGTGAAGCACCTGACTGTTCTCACTGATGACGAACAGTAGCAGGCATGCTGGGAAAGAGACAAAAGGGCGAAGTGGGCGTGGCTACGGCAGGGACAGGGCAGGCCTGCTTCAGAGCATCCAGCCCCCTCTCACCGGCGAGGCGAGGCGAGGCGTGGCGTGATCTTTGGCCCCCCCCCGAGTGTTTGTTTCTCTACTACCCTGCATCCTAAGGGATGCTGGGAAGGTTTTCCCACCTATAATGTATGTGTTTTACACCTCTGGGTGCTAAAAGCCAACAGGATCCTGTGAGGTGTGGCAACAGATTTACTAGAGGACAGGAGATTCCCAGCAACTTCCTCTTTCCAGGGACAGCAGATGGGTGGTGGGTTTGCTGGTTGTGCTGACCAAAAATGTCACACCGGCTGTACCTTACATTTGCTGCGTTGACATCTTGCTCAGAAGAGGCAACAGTAGTGATCAGGGAAGCCTTTACATCCATGGTCTTTGTCTTATAGTTTGACAATCTCAGAGACTCTCAGAGACTTGCACCAACGTTTCACAACATTTTGCTGTATTTTATATACAGTTTGTATGCTAAACAGCTTTTAAGTAGTGTTTTATATCTAGTCAGTGGCTGTATAAAAAGCATTTCACTGTATGTAATAATATGTGTGCCCTGGTGAATTAATGAGACATAATAAACCGTCGAGGCATGCAGTAGGCAATAAATGCACGAACATTTCCACTTGTTTGATGAGGGTTTCAGAATCTGATAAGAGACCATATATATCTTTAATAAAAATAATGCCTCCAAAAGAGCAATGGAAAAAATGATCTTTTTAGATCAAAATGGATAATGTGCATCACAGTAGCTTTTTATCGCAATCGTCCGTTAAAGTCCCAAAAACAGATGGTGTGTTATTCCAAAACAGATGCTATTTTGCATAGAACCACCGCATGAATATTTATGCTTAATTATTTTGTGACACTGATGAACCTGTAAGCGTTGAGATGCTTCACACAAGCCACCATGTAACCCCAGTTAAAGATGCGGTTTGTGGTGGCCTGTGCCAACAGAAACACTCTCACCCAACACATGTTTTACCCAGTGTCCTTCTGACAAACTACGATACCAGCAGTAGACTGGACTGATTCAAGCCAGCTTTGGAACTTTCTAAAATTGGATTTGAGTTTTGTACTGCGTTTGACTCCACATTTTTCTCCTGAAGGTTTATCGATAAAGATCTGTCTGCACTATTACTCAACTCTACTGGAATTTTGGAAAACAGATTCTGATGTTATCGCTGTCTCGCTGTTCACGCACACACCTGCATGCAGACGCAGATACTCAGATCGCAGATGTAGGAACAAACATCAACGGCGCCCGCTTAAATGCATCGAATCGCGTCAGACACTGAAAAAAGTCTTCCATCCTCCAAACTTTCATCCTGCAGGATCACTTCTTCCTTTTCCTGTTTTGACAGGGGGCTCCAGGGGGCTTCTGCTCGGGTGACGGGGCAGCTGTCCGGGTGAAGACACGGGCACGGAGGGTATCTAGCAGCTGCCCTGTGGGGCTGTCCGGACTCCCTGACCCGCTAACCGCCAGCCGCAATAAGACACTGGGAGGTGTTGCCACCTCTAGCTGTGTTAGCACTCTCAATAAAATACAAGTCCATGGCCTGCACGGGACACGAGTTGTGGTCTAAGCCTGCCTTGCGGTGGTCGGATAAAGCCCTCCAGATCCGGAAGCGGCGCTCCTACTGTTACAAGGACTAGCCCAGGCTTGTGGGTTCATTTGTAATGGATAAGACTGAGAGTGTGTTGGATGAGACCAGCAATCAGGTCCTGGCACAGTAATCTGTGAACCAGAGTCTGCGGTGTAGCAGCACGCCCAGGTGGAGGTGTGTTTCCTGCATGGGGGCTCCGGGTGGGGAGGGGTGAATAGGGGCAGCCATCAGCAGGCTGGGGGTTGGAGGGTGGAGGGGTGAGGGTGGAGGTGGGGTGTGTGTGTGTATGTGTGTATGTGTGTGTGTGGGGGGTTGGGTAGTGATTCAGCTGGGTCTGTCTGTTCAACTGCAGCTGGAGTCCATTTCTGTCAATTTAAAGCTCCCCACAAGAGCAGAGTTAGCATTCCTGCTAAAGCTGTCCCATATGAGACTGCTGCAAACATACACCCATGTACGAATGAGTGTTTACACCTTCCTTCTCTCTCTCTCTCTCTCTTTCTGCCCCTCCACTTGCTCCCACTTTGTTCTTAAACACAGATCCACAAACTCAGCAGGTACAGCACATCACACAGCCAGTGCTGTCCCTAGCTCCCTGCCTCCACCAGGCGCGTAACTCAGCAGGTACAGCACATCACACAGCCAGTGCTGTCCCTAGCTCCCTGCCTCCACCAGGCGCGTAACTCAGCAGGTACAGCACATCACACAGCCAGTGCTGTCCCTAGCTCCCTGCCTCCACCAGGCGCGTGTAGGTAAACCTCTTGCCTTTGAAGTAGGTTACTGGAGGCCCCCTCTCTAACTCTGCCGCCGGGTCCCATTCACTCTCTCTGACCTTTTGGCAGCAAGGAATTATGCAGTAAGGAATATTAATATTCACCAGACCCAAGCTAATGACCTCCAGTGTTCACCATGGTATCAGCTGCGATCTGATTGGCTGCGAGGTGGTCTTATTATAATGAGGGGGACAGAAGTCAGTAGGACAGAAGCATGAGATATTAATATGTCTTATAAATCGCCCCTTGGGAGTTCTTGCCGACCCCCCGTGCCGCAAACGCACAAAATATTCAAGCCTTTCCTGCTCCTCGGGAGGATCTGCCACTTAAGTATTGCTCTGCATAGTTTTCTTTTTGCCTCTGGCGGTGCTTAACTCTTTCACTAACAGGCTCAGAAGGAGGCGTGTCTAAGACCCGCGCAGTCGCCACGGCGTCCATGTGGAGGAGACAGTCAAGAGCCTTTAAACACACGCTGCGCAAGTTAAGCCATCGTTAGCCTGGGGGACGGGGTGCGAAGACTCCTCGTCCTGTCCCGGGCACCCGGGGGCTGGACGGTGTTGCCACGTTCCTCACCGGCGGTGGAGCAGGGGCAGGGGGGCAGGGGTGCAGGGAGAGGGTTTGTGCAGCGTTCTGGAGGTTTCGCTTCTTTGTGTGTGGAAGAAGACCTGCGCAACCGTCAGTCAGCCTGAACGACACCTACGGTCTCGCACATTAATATCCGCAGCTGCAGTAAAGTGATGCACTGAACATGGACTCGTTTTCCTGTGCTGAATGAGGTTGAATGGCCACAGCCAGGCCTGCCGCCTGAACTCTGCCCATCTGTCTCTAACTTGTCTACCAGGAGCGCAAAAGCATGTTTGACTGTGAAATGGAATCACGTCAGCTGTTGGTTCACACATTAGACACAGCAAAAGGCAACAGCAATAATCCAGAAATAAAATATCCTTAATCTCTCATTATCCTGAAGTTTTTTTGATGTTTTTTTTTTTTGATGTATGTCTTTATAAATTACATAGAATATAAATTATATTGATCTGTTTCGCTGTTTCTTTTACCAGGGATCACTCTTAAGTGCTCCTGATCAGAGCATCGCATGTCCGGTTGTGGGCGTGTGTTCAAAGTCTGTTTTAAAAAGGGCGTTTTTAAACGAGACTTTTCCCACATGGGCAGCTATGGTTGGCCATCCAGATCCAACACAGTTACACTGAGCACTGAAGTAACCAGCACTTAGGTTCAGGGCTCCAGTGTAAGTACGCGGGCCATACGTAAGCGCTAACTAACTTTTAAAGGTGGTAGTGCTGTCATTATATCACTGCTACAGTGTGACTATACCATTAATTACAGTGTAATACACCGAGCAACCGTGTGCACAGCATAACTGTGTGTAAGTATGAATGCATTGTTGCATAAAAATAGTTTTTGCAGCCTGGTGAACACAGCCAAATTATGAAAAAAATGATGCGTTTGGAAAATGGAGATTGCAGTCCTCTTCTATCTCTAAAAACGAAGGGGACAATTCACTGGGGTAATACGTCACTGGGGTAATACTTCACTGGGGTCGTGCTTTACTGGGGTCGTGCTTCACTGAGATTCTGCTTCACTGGGGTCGTGCTTCACTGGGGTCATGCTTCACTGGGGTCATGCTTGCTTTAGCTCTTAAGCTTGAAATGGGGGCTTACCCACAGACAGCCGTCTGCGTTCAGGCCGTGGTCCGACAGAACGCCCAGGTGTCACCTCATCTGGTGCAGCAGGCGTTGCCCCGTGGTGCCGTCCTCATTCCCTTGCTCTCCCTCTCCTCTCCATTAGTTCAATAAGCCATATGTGGGACGTCCTTTATCAGCTCATGGCCAGAGCCGTCCGTCCGTCGGTCCGAGGAGGTCTAGGGAGCTGAGACACTCCTCACCAGTACTCTCCTACGCCTCATACTGGCACAACCAGAACATGAGCTGCCAGAAAAATGAATTTCATCTCCAGTTCCTCAGTGGGAACAGCTGTGAGAAATATAATGTGGCATGTAATGAGGAAACATTGACTGCGAATGCAATCGAACACTCATTTTTAATCCAGACGATGCACTTCCAGGTCAAACTCCAGATGTTTTTAGCAGAATAAAACTGGAATGACCCATCTAGGATTTCCACGATCTATCCGTGTGGGCACTGCTGGTAACACACAGGGAAGAGCCAGGAAGCCTCAGCTACACAGTGACATCAGTAATCACAGGCTTGTGGGCAGCACACAGACGATGCTGTGGTGCAGAAGTGGAACAGGGAGAGGCAGAAGGAGGCCTTACTGACTGGCTCAAAAGCTGCGCAGACATAATCCCCGCTGCAAAAACCCGAAAAAACAACAACAAAAAACACCCCATAAAACTAACACATCAAGCAAAAAGGAAAAAAGAGACAAAATAGACATGATGTGTCTGCTGGTTTGGTTTTGTTATTTTTAAACGTAACTTTACTTCAACTCTTAGGTATAAGTCAGAATGAAGATTTTAATAAGTGGTTTGAAATATAGAAAATATTGAGTATTAATAGGTTTAATTGAATCTATTCATCTTATTTTCACCTCCCCCTCCCCAATTGCTTCCCATTTTATGTCAGCAAAATAAATGAAATGATGAAAATTACTCTGACCAACAGAACATAAGACTACAGAATGCTTACTAAATGCATTATTCTCCCTCGGTACCCACACCCGGGCAAAACCAGAACAAAAAAAAATAATAGCTCAACGTTTATTTGTTTTGAATTGATTGATATCAGTGTTACTTATAAGGTGCCCATCAGTGAGAGGAGTCAGTCGACCGCTCGTGCGCGCCAGTGTAAGTCCGCCTAACCCCAGTGTGTGTTAATTAGCTGGCGCGGGCGGCCTCTGGGTTAGGGGGCTGGCCGTGTGCTTAATTGATTGATTGGGCAGCATGTGTGTGTGGCTTCTCAGCCTGCTCCCATAGCTCACCCAATCAGTCACCGGGCTGTTGCCGTGGACAGCAGCACTACATTACAGCCTCGTTAGCTCACCGCTCTCCTGAGCCCCCGCCCCCTGGCTCTCAACACACACCATTATCAACTCCCATAAGTCTCTCTCTCTATCACCTCTTCCATCCGTCTCTATCTGTCTGTATCTCTCTCCCTCCCTCAGGTGTGTAGGACCGAACCCTTTCTTGAACTTAGGAGAGCGCTTTAACAGACAGTCGTCCCATATAAAGTTTCTGCTGAGATTGTCCTGTATGCTTTGGGGACTGGTGTATTGTACAGTGGTGGAGCATGTCAACGGTGGGTTGGTCTGGTCGTGGTGCAACCAGAGAGCTGAGTGGGACTGAAAAATGCAGGATACACTGAAAACCCAGCTATTACCTCTGTCGAAGCTTCTAATCCAACTACTCTCACGCTCTCGTTTTAAAATTAAAAGACAAAGGTTACACGACGAGCACTGACATTTAATAGTTACGTTCTGCTTTCAGTCTGATGTGACGTCTAGGCTGATATAATAGCAAATACCCTAAATAATGAGCTGCTTTTATTGTAGTATTTCCATTTGTTGCCACTCTCGTAACCGTGTCTGCATGCCACGCACCCTTCGGAATGCAAAATCCGTTACGCTACAGCGCAGACATTTTACATTACATTTGTCCAGACATTTGTCAGGATGTGAACGTTTATTGCTTCTGCCGAACAACTGCACCCATGTAAATCCAGCAGCAGCAGCCAAGCTAAATTAAGTGGCAACCGCACAAAACACACCCTTACTGCGCACAAGTGTCTAATTATCAAACTAATGAGGCACCTGGCAGAGGTGAGTGGGGTCACTCCTCCACAGCGCCTCTCCAATCAAAGCACTGGACGTTTTCTTCTCAAAGCCCTCTCAGGCTCGTCTCACAGACGAGCGCTTGTTAAGGCTTCTCCTTCTTCTCCTTTTGCTCTCCTCCCATTCGACCTCAGGCTATTTTCCCCCTCGTCGGTTTCTCAGAGAGAATAAAAAATTCCGGCTATCAGAAAGCGCAGATCAAACGGGCCTCGGTTGAATTCGCTGTCAGAATAAAACCATTTGTTCCTGCGGAGCACTCGTCCCTGGACTTCTTCCTCCTTCAAGTGTGTGTTTAATGGGGTTTCAGCTGCACAGCCCCCCCCCACACACACACGTCCACCCCCACACCAGGACCCGTCTCCCACAGTTCATTTAACCAAACATGGCGGTATGCTTAAGTGAGCTCGCCTGCTCAGTATGCGTCTGTTTTTATTTAGGCTGTTTTTCATGTGTTTGTGGAAAAGTAAAGTGATTGTGTGCTTTGCACTGACCAAAAAAACCCGGGTAAACTAGCGATGTGATTACATGAGAAAGATATGCAAATGTTTTACATGCTACACAGAGTAGAAAAATGCAACGTGGGAAAAAGGTAGAAATGTTATTCAAAGGAAAAAGTTCCTATACTGGAAAACAATCAACAGGTCTGCATGTTCAGCTTCTACGTTAATAAAGCAACAGGCATTTGCTTGCATTCAAGCAGGAGCTGGTGCAGGTCTGTAGTGACTAGCCGCTCGCGCTCTCTCTCTAGACTTCACTGACCTGCCAGTGATTAGAAACCCAGTCGTGCATTATTACAGGCTCTTGTGAAGACCAGGATTTCAAAAGACTCCCCACACATCACCAGTAGAAAAGCAACAATAATGTATTTCATTAAAAAAAAATGTACAAAAGATATCTACATACCCAGCCCTAGTAAAAGGTGTCTGGTCACATACAAAAAAACCCCCAAAATGATAGTGAAAAACAAACAAACAAACAAAAAGATTATATGTGACATCAGCGATCAGAGTTGAGAATCCAAGACAGTCATTGGCTGGGATGAGCTCTGGCCACGCCCAAAGTGAGGGCCGTCCGCTCTGTGCAGGGTGTCCGGGTATCACACGCCTCTGCATTCTTTCCTTATAAACAAGGGTTCCATGGCATAACACTGCAACGTCTTTGTTCCTGGTACAATTTCTGATATATGGTGCTTAACACTTTGACATCTTTGACATCAGAGATTTAGCCCGTGCAGAGGAAAAGCATTCAATATTCAATTTGGCATTTCCTTCTATTATACATTTTCCATTTCCATATTTGATTGTGTTTTGGTATATATAAGGTGTGTGTATATATACACACACACACACACAGACACACACACACACACACACATATATATATATATATATATATATATATATATATATATATATATATATATATATATGTGTGTGTGTGTGTGTGTGTGTGTGTGTGTGTGTGTGTGTGTGTATATACATATGTATGTATACCTTTGTTCCATCAGCATGTAAACAAAAATCAAATATTTGCAATTTACATAATGTACAGCGTTTCCACACATCCTCAAGAGACAAGCCTGGATCTTTGTTGCTTCCTGCATATGCATTTGCATAGCAAGGCACTTGATGTTTTCTGCTCACCACCATAAAAGCATACAAAAATAATGGACTGAGGCTATTCAAATTCTCCGTATCTGTACAGTATACAGTACAGTACATATATTGATCTAAGGCAAAATATGGCTTTTGTAACAGGGGGAACTACCACAAAGTCTCTAAACTAATGCTACACAGGATAATACAATTAAAATGTGTTTAAAAAAAGACATTATGCTGTGAGAAGTCTGCTTTGATAAACATTCTTAATTCTTTATTCATAGACAGCTTCCTGTTGTCTACTTCACCATTTTTTTTTTCTTGCTGGACTTCTTAAGACATCATGTTGAGGAACTTGCTCTCCTCTGCCAGTGCCGTCAGCATGGAGTTCATGTCTCCAATGGCCATGTTACCAATTCCTGCAGGAACTGGGGGCAATGTCACTGAGTTGCGGGGGGTGGTGAGGCGTGAGGAATTCTGGGATAGGCTGCGGAGGATGCTGGGACTCAGAGTTCCCGAGACGAGGCTGGAATGGTCACCGTCGTCCAGCATGGTGTCAAAGTCGATCTGAGGCTGCACCGCCCCGTTAGAGCAGTCCACTGTGCTTGACACCTGATTGGCTCCTGGGGAGCCGACAGCAGCCATCGTCACGACGCCCGTCTCAGTTTCGGGCAGGTTCAGGCTGCTGGAGTCGAACATGCAGATCTGGCCCGTGTAGAACACGGTGCCGGGCGCTGCAGTCAGCCAGGCTGGCCGGCGTTTTGGGGCTGGCCTCCGATGTTTCGTACTGCGGGCTGAAGCTCGTCGCCGACTGTTGCCCGCCGTAGGATCTGGTGTGCGTGGGCGGCCTCGGTCGCAGCAGGGCGGGGCCTCCGTTTAGCACTGCATTCTGGGAAGGTTGACCGTGGCTCTGCTGACCACTGTTCAGATGTGAGAAGTCCCCCTGACGGTCCGCTAAAGCGGGGTGGCACTGAACCCCGATTGGCTTCCTTCTTACCCTGTTGCTCTGCACGTGCAGTGACTGCTCCGCTGTGATTGGTGGGCCTGTCAAAGCTACCCCGCCTCCTGCTGCAGCACTGTGAGAGGGAAGCTGGCCAGCGTGTCGGTTGGTGTTGGCAGGGGCGGGGCCTTGATGGTAGCCGTGCTGGCTGTGGACCTGCTCACTGCGGTGGCCCACGTTGGCCTGGGGCCCCAGAGCCCGGCCACAGTTCAGGCCCTGGGCTGGGAAGTCGGCGCTCCTCTGCGCAGGTCCCTGTTGGGTTAGGTTCTGAGCCATTACTCCCGCTTGCTGGATGCATGTTAGGTTCTGGAATGGGCTGAAGATCTGCTTCTGCTGGCCATCCCAGGCCGCTGCCTGTGGATGCTTGGTGTGGCCGGGTGACGTCTCCACGGTCCCCGAGCTCACCTCGTTCCACTGCACGGGCATGTGGCACTTGCTGGCTCTGGGAGAGCGCGGGAAGGAAGGTGGACGCGCGGGACACGGCAATCCATCCGCCGTGGCCATCCGTCGCTGATAGTAGCACGGCTGCAGAGGAGGGATGTCGTTCCCATGGAAACCCTGTCCCTGCTGGTGACGGTACCCGTGCTCCGTCGCTCGAGTCGTGTCTCCTGTAGCAGTGAGGTACTGCACCACATCTTCTGGCAACACCACGTCGTCGTCAACGGCAGGGTCCGGGCCGCTGGCCTCGATCGACGTGGTCTCCATGGCAACGTGCTCCGAGATGCTGGGTGGGCGTGGTGGGTAAGGGAGGCGGGGCAGGCTACCGTTAGAGCGGCTGAATCCTTGCAGCGACAGGCGGCTAGAGGCTGGTAGGCCTGCCGTTGGATGGAGGTTCATGTTGCTCATGCTACCAGAATACTGCCCCTTAAGAAGGTACTGAGGCTCTGCGGTGACCCGCCGGACCGGGTCACTCGCCCGACGGGCGGCACCACCCGACACGTCGCGAATCATCTCTCTGGCGAAGCCCGTGTCGCTGCACCTCCGGGGTGGTGCGTGGGAGCCAGGTGGGTGGAGTCCGCCCTCGTGAAAGTCCCCCAGCAGGGCCATCCGCATCTTCAGACTCATCCCCTCCATGCTGGGCAGCGGCGTGGGTGGAGCTCCACCCGTGGCGGCCGCGTACTTCGCCTTGAGCCGGTAGTGCTGCGCAGGCGTGAGGCCCAGCAGGCCCGGTTGGCCCCCACCGCCCCCGCCCTGGCTGGCCTCGCTGGAGCGCCGGGACAGGTCCGTGGAGATGGGGTCATAGGAGTCGGCGGAGCGCACGTCGTGCATCCGCCCGCCCGCCGCCGATGCCTGGCTGGAGCGGCGGCTGGAGTAGCAGGGTGAGATGCCCGAGGAGCGGCGACTCAGGGTGTATGCCGAGCTCGCCGTGCTCGCCAGGCTGTCGCGCCGGTCTGAGGCTCGGCTCGCCAGCGCCGTCAAGCCCGGACAGAGGTCGTTCAGACGCGGCCCTGTGATCAAGGCAGGCTCGCCGGCATCTCTGGAGCTCTCCAGGAAGGAGCCTAGGGCACAAGAGGTTACATTTATAAAATGCATTTTTTGTTTTCGAGCAGTATCGAGCAGTTTTAACGCCATATGTAAAGCGAAATGCACAAATGCGATGGCGATGCGCCGCACCACTGGGAGGGAGGGGCGGCAGCTTGGTGCTGGGGGCTTGCGGCGTGACGTGGGCCCAGTAGCACGAATCCCTCACTGTCTTCAGCTTCTCCTGTTTGAGGAGACCCAGCCGACAGGCGGGGCTGGCGTTGGCACGGAGGCGGATACCCAGTGCCCCTGCGCGGCTGCTGGAGTCCACCATGGGGGCGTCGTCCGGCCCGCCCAGGTCTCCGCCCCCGCCAGGTCCCGCCCATTCTACTCCACCGTCATGGTGGGAGGCACTGCCAAGTGGTGACGGCTGGCTGCTACATGACGACTGACCACCAGGGCTGGACTCATACATCTGAGGAGGAGAGAGAGGACGATTGATAACTAGAGCAGAACGGAGCAGGGCGGTCCTGCTGAGCCGGGCACTGTGGGGGACGTGTCCACAGCTTGTCCCCTACAGGTAAGGAACGGAGAGCCTGGAGAAACAAACCGAACTGTGTGTTGCATGCAGAAACACAACTCATGCAGCTACCAGCACTCGAAGGGACGTTTCACGTGGAGAAGCGGGTCAAGCTTGCATTGTGTTTGAAATGTACTGCACTGCAGTAGGCAGCTGGGATATTAATAGTCCACCCAATAGAAAGGCAAACCTTCTCACTTTGTGTTTAATTGTTTTTTATAGTTGAGGAAACCAACCATAGAAACCAATGAAAACCAGATGAATGTATTTGACTGACTGAAAACATGCTACTCACTCTTCCCTTTACTCTCAGTGTCCCATGGAAGAAGTGATTCTACCATGTCTACCCACAATCCCACGGCCTCTGAGATGTTCCCACCCCTCAGACATGATTAAAGCTTGGGTTAAATAGTTGACAGGTTGTTATTTCCTAAGGCAGTGTCTCGGGGCATTATGCATGGGGGCGGGGCTGAAACCACCCCAACATTAGCATAAGGTACTAATGCAAATGTATTCTGTCCCCTTGTGAAGTACCACCCAGCTCTTTATCACAGTGTGATCACTGGCAATATTTGTATTTGCACAAAAAGCGCCCCCCCCCCCGATAGAATATTAATTGTACAAAGGCTTTTAGCTGGTGACACAAGGTGATTTAATCCTCTGTGTTGGGGAGTGGGTAGAGTAGTCACGGGTGGTTGGGGGGCCCCCAGGATATCAAAGATACTTCACATGTAAAAGAATCTCAAACTGCGGGGGGGTGGGAGGGGGGTGGGGGCGGTTCAAACGTCTCTGGCACATTCAGGATGCTGTCTCGCTATTGCCTCGGACTGAAGATTTAAAATGAACGAATGGCACAGAAATGATGATGATGTGAATGTCATGTGAATCTCGCCGTCAGTCTGCTGCGTGTGGGGTTGACAGACGGCTGTGTGATACAGCTTGGCCTGCTCGGGAGGTGCCTGGGGTGGATTCTGGAGTGTTGAATGAAACGTGTTGTGCTATCAAGAGAATGGAATGGCATTAGGAGTTAGTGCTCACCTCAGTAATGTCTGTCCAGAGGGGGGAAAGCAGAAGCGGACAGAGCAGGGAGAAGGTGAAGGCAGAGAGGGAGAGAGAGAGAGAGAGAGAGAGAGAGAGAAAGGGGCGGAGTTAGAAGGAGACGGAACGCTCAGGTCCACAGTAGATTGCATGCCTTTGTTAGTATGTTTTAATTAGTGCAATCTCTGACAGTCGACAACTTTTTAATGCATAATTAATCCGGAATTAATAAAACATTAAATAAACAACAGTGCGCTGTGCTGACTTTAAAGTGTCTCTTGTTAAAATTCCATGCCGGTTGTGTACTGAAGCGCAGGAAAGGAGTAGGACCTCAGCACACTGTCGATCACAGGAAGTGATCTTACCACAGAGTTCTCCGTTTTGATAGACTTCACATGCAGGTAGTCCTCCACGCCTCTAGTAGTGCTGTTGGCCTCAAATTTGTCGCGCGCCCCGCGGCCGGGGTGCTTGGTCCCCGCCTCGCTCTCCCCGTTCTCCCGCGGCGGTGGCTGTGGGCGGGGCGGCAGGTCGCCGCGCTGCTTCTTGGTGACGTGCGCCTCGGGCCCGTGGACGGTCTTGACGTGCTTGCGGAGTGAGCTGGGGTCCGTGTAGCGCTTGGTGCAGCCCGGGATCTTGCACACGTACGGCTTCTGCCAAGGCAAAACGCCGCCGCCACCGGCAGTCAAATGTACGACTCCGAATTACAGGCTTATCAGCCGTCGTTTGGTCAGGTTAGCTTGCGCCCGAGCTTTGTGTGAAGGTGCAATTAGCGGAACGGATTGCTGTGTGAGGCAGAGTCATTCTGATTGGGCTAATGCGTAGCGTTCATGATTCATAGCTATTTGCTAATAAAGTTGGGATGAGCAGATCTCTCACTCTCTCTCTCTCTCTTTCTCTCTCTCTCTCTCTCTGGCCTTTGATGGATAGGCAGAGGACTGAAATGGCGAGGTTTCATTTTGTATTTGCGATCTGCAGGTGGTCCCTCTCTCTCCATGGGGGGATGTGCTTGATTCTCACTAATGCATTGTGGGCTGCCACACTCATTAGTTCTACACCTCATTATTTGCACACACACACACACACACACACACACACATGTGCGCTTGCACACACACACACACACACACACACACACACACACACACACACACACATGCAGGCACAGTTTGTTAATGGGACAAGACTGGGCGTCTAGCTGTAATCACCAAACATGATGAGGGACTATGCATACAAACCTAATTCTGGCCTAAATATGAAACTGCATACTGCAAATGGAGCATTTGCATAGAAGTAGGTGGTTAGCAGTTCGTTTCTCGCCACCGGGAAGTGGATTAAGTAAAGCTCAAGCATCAGACTCACTGCAGGAGCAGGAGACCAGCCGGGTTTAACAGCGTGGAGGAACACACATCAAAACAGCCCGCTGAGTTGTCGGAGTGAGTGTGTGTGTGTAAGAGTGAGAGACACAAAGGGAAACCAATTCTTGGCTGAGTTTGGGTGAATGCCAGGAATCTGTATGTGTGTGTGTGTGTTTACCTCATTGGAGTGTGTGCGGTTCTGGTGCTTGGCCCGGTCCGAGGCGTTGGAAAAGGCCTTGTTGCAGCCCTCGTGCTCACACACGTAGGGTTTTTCCCCCGTGTGCGAGCGCAGATGTGTTTTCAGGTTCTCCAAACGTGAATACGCCTTCGCGCAGCCCTCAAACTACACCGCACGTGCACACGCAAACACACACACAAACAAACACGCATACACACACGAAAGACAAGCTATTACAAAGGAGGTTTTCCTCAGTTCAGAAGCCTTGCAACACAAGAGACAAACCCCTGCAACGTTTCTGAGACCAACTGTTCTGTGTCTGTGTCTGTGAATCTGTCTGTTTGTGTGTGTGTGTGTGTGTGTACATGTACGTTTGTGTGTATGGGTGCGCATGTGCATGCTTGTGTCTGTGTGTGAGTTTGTGTCTTCTGTGTGTGTGTGTGTGTGTGTGTGTGTTTGTGTTTTCTGTGTGTGAGTTTGTGTGTGTGTGTGTGTGTGTGTGTGTGTGTGTGTGTGTTTGCCAAGCACTACTCACCGTGCACTTGTGTGGCTTCTCGCCTGTGTGTCTCCGCATGTGAACCACCAGCATGTACTGGGCCTTAAACGGCTTCTGCTCCCTGGAACACTCGTCCCAGCGACACACAAACTCCTTCTTCTCACCATGGATGTGCTCATTATTGATATGCTGTAGACACACACACACACACACACACACACACATACACACACACACAGAAAGTGGCGTTTAGGACTCTTTAGGACCCAGGCTCTCCTTCATAACGATAATCGCACAGTTATGAGGATCTGTTAGGAGGATCTGGAGGATCTGTTAGGATCAGCGCTAAATCTAACAGAAGTGTATAGGCACGAGTGCTGCGACTGGAGCTCAGTGGGCCTCATCTTGGATCTTGCTGGTAAGGAGCAATGCGAGGGGTCAGTCAGTCAGCGTGTAAGTGAGGAAGAGGAAGAGGAAGAGGAAGAGGGCCTGTGGTTCTGATAACTGCTGGTCACTGGAGTCAGTGGGGTGTTTTTTATGAGCAGCATCTCCACACAGCTAGCAAAGCTACACATACAAAACTCTCTCCTCTCTCTGTCTCGCTCTCTCTCACGCTCACCCTCTCTATCATCCTCTCTCTCTCTCCATTCCTTTTTCTCTATATCTCTGTCTCCCTCCCTCGTGCCCTCTCTTCTTCTCTCTCTCTTTTTCTCTCTCCCTCTGTGGCTGTCAACTCCCCACAATAACTCCTGTTCTTTCACATATGCAACTGTATTCCTGTTCCCTCTCTCTCTCTCTCTCTTTCTCTCTCTCTCTCTCTCTCTCTCACACACACACACACTCTCACCAACCTCTTTCACAATGTCATTATAGTCCACATCTGTATAAACTCCATCATCCTGTAAGCTTTCCTACTGAGTTTCTTTAATGTCAGGTATCTGATAACAAGGTAAAAACTTCACATGCGCAAACTGTGAAGCATTTGTTCCTCTGTAAAACCATAATGAGCTGTTATCAGAGTGGGTATCGCTTGTATAAACAAACAATCAAGAGGGTGTAATCAGGTAAAACTCCAGCTAAAACCGCTGCAACTAACTGACAATGGAGACAGATAGACGCTGGCTGTTCAAGTGTATCTGTTTCCCTGGGTGATGTTCAGGGCCTCTCTCCTCTTCCAACACTGTCGCTCTGCTCCACCGGCTGACTGGAATGCAGGAGTCACGTTGCCCCCCACCCCAGTGCATTATGGGGCTGTGTGGCTAAGGCCAGTCTCTGAGCACATCACAGCATTCATCCGTGAAGAAGCCCTCATCCCATCCCTCTCTCTCTTTCTCTTTCAGTCTCTCTTATACATCTTTCAACCCCTCCCCACTGTTATAGCTGTCCACAAGTGCCTGATCTTATCACCACCCTTGATATGTGCTTAGAAGGAAAGCCATCATTTTCAAACAAACTAAACAGATACACAAACACACACACACACACACACACACACACACTGCTGATACAGGACTGATGTGTGTGTGCACGCTACAGGGACAGGAGTTAAACAGCTCGACACCATCTACTTGGAGCATCTGCCATTATGGATTTCTGCAGGGTCAAAGGTGAAAAAAAATCCCCAGTGAGAAGGTCAGAAGTCAACATGACCTGTAGTCACTTCACTGTGGAAGTCGGTTTGCTTTAAAGTGGTAATGACGCCACTCACTGAGACCCATCTGTATGATCACGCACTGCATTCACCAGAAAGCAAGCGATGTAGGGCTACAGAGAGCACCAGCACTGTCCCGCACCAGCACTGTCCCGCACCAGCACTGTCCTGCACCAGCACTGTCCCGCACCAGCACTGTCCCACACCAGCACTGTCCTGCACCAGCACTGTCCTGCACCAGCACAGTCCCGCACCAGCACTGTCCCACACCAGCACTGTCCTGCACCAGCACAGTCCCGCACCAGCACTGTCCTGCACCAGCACTGTCCTGCACCAGCACAGTCCCGCACCAGCACTGTCCTGCACCGCACTGTCCCGCACCAGCACTGTCCCGCACCAGCACTGTCCTGCACCAGCACAGTCCCGCACCAGCATATTTGGTGAGCGGCTCCTGGCAGGCTGGGTTTCCTGCAGCTGACCCCTGTACCTTAAGAAACACTCACATGGACCAGCTGCTCTTGCGTGTCGAACTCCTTGGTGCAGCCTTCCCAGTGGCAGTTGGTCTCGTACACCACCTCAGGCTCCTGCTTCCCCTCGTCTCTCTCCACATCGTCCTTCAGCTCGGACGCCCCCGACGGGTCCTGAGGGGTGAGAGGAGAATGTCCAATCAAACCTGTCCTGGGACTGTCCCGCCCCGCCAAGCCACACTCCAGTGCTGGCCACTCACACACACACACACATATGGTGGATTGTGTATTAAGGAAGTAATTTGGCTGAATTAGAACCTGTTGGACTGATTTGTGCTCAGACAGAAGAAAAGTTATCTTTCACTTTCACTGACTTCAATTTATTTTAAATGTTAATGTGAAAAAATGGACTGGAAGAAGATAAAAATGAAGGCAGCGTGTCCATTATATCTGTGTGTGTGTGTGTGTGTGCGGGGACATGTGTGTGGTGTGTTTGAGCGCTCTCCAACTGAGGGATGTGAATCTCAAGCAGAGGGTTGTGAATGTGTGTGTCTCAGGCATCCGCTAACACACGCACACACGCACACACACACACACACACACACACGCACACACACGCACACACACACACACACAGCATGCTGACTGCAGCATGTTTATCTCTGCCCCGTGAGCTATCTTCATCAATTCTGCAGGCCCCAAGACGACTGCATGTGCCTCGGACCCCATGCATCAAGCCCCAACCTGCCAGCACTGCTGAGAGCGGCTGCAAATTTGTCAAAAGACAAGCAGAGAGAGAGAGGGAGAGAGAGAGAGAGAGAGAGGCAGAGAGAGAAGGAGAAAGGGAGAGAGAGGGAGGAGAGAGAGGCAGAGAGAGCGCGAGATGTGAGAGAGAGAGAGGGAGAGAGAGAGAAGGGGAGAGAGAGAGTCAGAGGGAGAGAGAGAAGGGGAGATAGAGAGAGGGAGAACGAGAGAGGGGGAGAGAGAGAGGGAGAGAGAGAGGGGTGGAAAACAGGCTCTCAGATGACAATAACAGCCAGCCAATATTTCATTAAAATGAAGTGCTCTGGCACACCAGGGACGGAGGAGACCAGAGAAACCAGCGAACGTAAAGCTCTTATCAGGCCGAGTTTTTCTCACGCCGGACGTGTGCAGAAAGGCGGCCAGAGGAGTGGGGTGCTCCCTGGGGCTCTGGGCCCCTCGCCGATCGCCGTCTCTCTGAGAGTATACACACACACATATGCACACACACACACAGACTCCCCCACACACCGCTTCTCTGGATAACAGGACATATCGGAGATTTGCTGCCGTGCTGATAAAGGCTCCGCAGTGAAACTGGTGCAACCTGTTTGGCTTGGAGGTGAGGGACATTGGGACAGGAGGAGGAAGAAAGGGAGAGAGGGAGGGAGAGAGAAAGGAGAGAGAGAGGGAGAGAGGGGGGAGAGAGAGGGAGAGGGAGAGAGAGGGAGAGAGAGAAAGAGCATTCTTACTGGAGAGCAGGGGGAGACAGGCTGCGACTCGTCCAGCTCTGTCTTGACCTTTGACCTTTTGGTGATCAGGGGGTTGACTGTGCTGCTGACCGCTGAGTCGCCACTCGTGTTCTAGTGACGGCGAGAGACAGAGAAGGAGAGAGAGTGAATAAGTGGAGAGAAGAGGGGAAGAACTCTTTTTCCGTAGCCGCTGACGCCGGGCGAGATGCAGTTTGGGGCTCAACACCACTGAACATGCTGGGCTCCATTTCTTCATTTTGTTTTGGTCTCAGCCATTTTCTACCAGTCAGGTAATTCCCTCCTGTCACACAACAGCTGCCAATCATGGAGAGCGAACGCTGTCACATGCTCCCATTCAGCCAATCACTGCATGTATTCGGACCGCAGCTCGTGCCACATCAGGGCGGTGGGGTAACACACTCTGAGGACTGCACTATCTGTCCCTTTCTGATGCATGAGCTCAAGGACACTGACGATTGGCCAGTGTTACTTTTGATTGACAGGCGAGGGAGAGTATCCCAGCCCTCTCTGCCTGAGAGGCAAGTTTCAGTCACAGGCTGTCGCATCATCGGGGGAACAAACTCATAATTTGGTTTCTTCATTTCTTATTATATACAGGTGGTTGAATACATATTTTCAATGGCACGTCTGCACTATGTGATCCGTGTGCGTATGTGTGTCCAGTGTGTGTATTACAACGAAACGTGTGTGTGTGTGTGTGTATGTCAGTGCGTGGGCAGAACGTGTCTCCAGTACCTTGGCCTCGTTGTCACCGTGGGCGGCTGTGGGCAGCGAGGACACGCCCAGCGGGAGTTGCCTGGGTGAGAAGGTGGGCGTGGCCTGCAGGAGGGGCGGGGGCGTGTGTCCGAAGGCGCTCAGGCCCCTCTGCTGGGACAGCAGCTGCTGGTACGCCACGGGGTTGATGGGGTGAGGGAAGGGGAACTGGGGACTGGAAGAAAGGCGGAGCAGGAAGAAGGTGAGCCTCCACCCAACGGCACATTTCTCCACCCTGCCATCGTCACCGTGTTAGGCTGTAAATCACTGCAGAGAGTATCTACCCACGCGCCTCTCGGTTATCATAAATCAGGCGAGGATCAGGCGCGGGGCGGGGGTGGGACGGGTGGGGTTAGGGGCGATGTGGGTGAAGCTGGGGGGGGAGAGGGGTGGGGGGGTTACTGGGATTGAGAGAGTGAGATTGGGAGACCCGCCTCATCTTCGCGGCGGTTTTATAACACCTCCCGGCTCTTCTAACCACACATGGGACAGCAGAGCAGGAGGGGGCGTGGCCCTAGCAAGGAGGAGGCGGTACCTGAGCCCGCCGACGGACAGGTGGCCGTAGGAGCTGCTGGCGGCGGAGCTGGAGCGCGAGTTGTTGATGTAGGCCACCAGGGAGTTGGGCGAGGTGCGGATCATGGTCTGCAGGTCGATGCTGGCGTCAGACAGCGGCGAGATGGACAGGGCCCTCTTCCGACTCAGCCTGGGCGTGAGGCGAGGACTAGAGAACCGAGACACTGTGCAGCATACACACACACACACACACACACACACACACGCACACACCACAGCAAGTATTACTTCAGCTCAGACTGACTAAAGCATATGCGTTTTCCTCAGGAGATGCTCGCAATCAATACAAGAAAAAAAAACATTTCTTCCAATAAGACAAAAAAACAAGGCATCCTTATCACACGTTCCAGCCTATTAATCACACACACAGACGCATGCAGCCGTCTTATTTCGTCTGAGATGTGTTCTACCCTCTCTGCCTCTGTAGACCTACCCAGCTCAGCTGACAGTCCTGGCTAAGCACATTTCACCCCCACATGTTCCTCCGGACCGACAACCCTCATCACTTTACCCGCTTATTCCGAATAACCTATTTTCCTTTAACCCTCTCCCTAACTCCCTGCTCCACTCCCCACCCCTGAGGCCAGCCAATGGCAGCGCTTCATCCCGTAGGGTGCGTCCCATACCACTGGAGGGAGGCTCAGGATTGTTTGAAACAGAAATATCATTCTTCTCTCTGGCCGGGGAGGAATCTAAGGAGTCACGGCGGCGTCGGATCGCATTGTGTCGTCTCCTGGTTCCACCCACTGCGGTGCTATTTCAGGAGCACATGAGGAGTCTGCATGCCAGGTGGGACAGCATGATCGATGGCCATACACTCTCGCGCAGACACCGCACCAAACCGGAAACATTGCGTCCCTATCAATAAAGAGCCGGAGATCGAGATGGGGCGGGCGGAGGCCCACCGCGCACAAGGTGGAGGAACCTGACGAGTACCTCCAGGCCCCTCTACAGACGGCAGGGACGCCGTGGGCACCCACGACGTCACACGTGCTTCGCGGTCTTCGTCCACTCCTTCTTCAGCTCATACTGATCTCATCCTCACATGACTGGGGCTGTTTAATCATTCCCATAATTTACCGTAATCACTGAGAATGATCGACTTTTGGGAGGCATGTAATCGGTTTGTTTAATGAGGGCAATTTACTGGATAGATTTAAACTCAGAAGGAATGCGCATAAAAAATTAAGCAGGTGTGTGTGGGTGTGGGTATATGTGTAAATCCGTGTGTGTGTGTGTGTGTGCGCGCATAAGCTTATGCACGTTTTGCTGATTGCAGATCGTCTTTTATGGGACTTTCCATATGCAGAAATCCTAATTGTGACATTTTGGGGTGTGTTCCAGTCTGAGCCAGGTCTTCATCTCCAGGTCTTCATCCCCAGGTCTTCATACCCCAGGTCTTCATCCCCAGGTCTTCATCCCTCAGGTCTTCATCCCCAGGTCTTCATCCCCCAGGTCTTCATCCCCATGTCTTCATCCCCCAGGTCTTCATCCCCATGTCTTCATCCCCCAGGTCTTCATCCCCATATCTTCATCCCCCAAGTCTTCATCCCAATGTCTTCATCCCCAAGGTCTTCATCCCCATGTCTTCATCCCCAAGGTCTTCATCCCCATGTCTTCATCCTCCAGGTCTTCATCCCCAGGTCTTCATCCCCAGGTCTTCATCCCCCATGTCTTCATCCCCCAGGTCTTCATCCCCAGGTCTTCATCCCCCAGGTCTTCATCCCCAGGCTGCTAAATGCTGTGCTCGGGGGGGCTCTTACAGGGGGAGCAAACATGGTGAGGCTGTTAGCTCAACAGGTGCTAGGCATTAGTGCTAGTGTAAGCAGAGGCCTGTGTGTGTGTGTGTGAGAGAGAGAGAGACGTCTGGCAACCGGACGTCCATAATGATTCCACCACAGCTAGTGCCAACACAAGCATGCTTACACAAACCATTCCTCTGTGTGCGTGTGTGTGTCAGTGTGCCCATTTCCTAACAGAGCACAGGACTAATATATAATCTCTCAGCTTTTTAGCTTAGAAAGTCATTATTCTTAGCACGAGCTAATGGCTCTCTGTCATTTGTGCACACAAGCTGTGGATACATTCTTAGCACCCAGATCCTTCGGCTGCTGTCTTTTCTTCCGAGTTACGCTGGAAAACCCCTGGAACCATCCCTGAAAACATGCTGATGGCCACAGGAAGCCCTTACTGCGATACTCAATTTCTCACTAGCTTTCATCAAGGGACACCAATACACAGACGTAGAGTGCGTACTTGCAGGTGTATGTGTGTGTGTGTGTGTGTATGCACGTGTGTCGACCGTACAGCTAACCAGACGAAGAAGGTCTGCCTTAGCATCCAGTTTTGCAACCTGGCTGAGCTGCTATTTGCATGGCGCTAATGGGGGGTTGTGAATGTGGGCAGGGCGACACACGCTCACCCCTGGCACTGGTATTTGTCTCCGTTACGCCCTCACCTCAGGGGAGGCGTGTTTATTAATGTGCCACTTCCTTTGATAAATAGCCAAATGGAGAAGCAGGCTTGGACCCCTCCCCCTCCCCCCGCCCGGTGATTTATATCAGCCGAGCGCTGCTAAATCCGCCGGACCCCTCCCACTCCACCCTTAAACACGCTCACACAACGGGGGCCTGGAAGTGTCTGGGGGTGTCGTGTTGAGTTGGAGCAAGTTTGCCTATCTTCTGAGGTTCTGTTGCGCGTGGACTACAGGATGACACAGAGTGCACTGGATGGGTTTTGGTAATTCTGAAGAATGTCAAATACGATTCCGTTGGGATCTCTGCTATGTTCCTGCTTCCACACGGATTCACCTTTGCTAGTGGACATTCACCTGATTCTGGGTTAGATCTTTCTAGCTCCAATGCTGTTCAGAGGTGCAGTTCCTGATTGTGGATAATCACAGCAATTTACTTAAACTCTAAGAACAATGTAACTTTAAGAACCACCAAATCTTCTTAATTTTTAAAATTAAATATAAGTTTTAACAAGTTTTTGTTGGCTCCATCTTCATACCTACTCTGGACAAACACTGCCAGTCGAAAACTGAACCACCAATTTACATTGATTTTCTAATTATTATTTCAGTATTATTATAAAAATGAAGTATATAAATTAACAATAATTTAAAAGTACATTACATTTGGTAATTCCTACTAGTACGTCCATATATATACTTCCTTTGGGTGGGTTTCAATGTGCGTGCATTCATCCATCTCACCTGTGGCTCATTTCGTCAATGTTAGGTGTTGCACTTGGTCTTGTTTATTTGTAGGTATTTAATATGTGTTGATGTATTGATTGTCACTCGTCTTTGTTTTAGTCTCGCTCCGTGTGTATTTCACTGTTGAATGTCTAATCGCACAGCATTGTGCTAAATAAAAACGCTATTGAATGTACCCTCATCTCAGCATCCTGCCTGGTCCCTCGTGTCACACTACCACTATTAAAACTACTACTACTACTACTACTATTAATACTACTACAGCTTCTACAGCAACCACTACTACACTGGAAGAAGTATTCCATCGACTTAAATGTGCACATCAACAAATGAACTCCTATGCTTCAGTCATGAATTAAATGATTTCCATCAGGGTTTACATACTTTAAATCCTAGAATAAAACACAATATGCACACACGCACACACATACACATCTGTACTTAGGAGTCAACCAAGAACCTTCTCATTGGGGTGCTATGACACTCTCCGCTACGTACGTGTAGCTACATGCTTCAGAATAGTAGATTTTTATGTAAGTAAAAAGGAAAATTAGAGGCCTGTATCGTTTCGGAGGTACAACTGTATGTGAGCTTCAAATTATGAAGTACTCGAATTACGAATGGGTCATACTCTTAAACTGGAATTACAAATGAAATACTCTTAAATTTCCAAACGAGTTTAAGTATTATGTTACTTACAAAGGGTGTCGGGAAATGCGCGTAAATTTAAGAGAGTATTGGATTACCAAGTCCTTAGCATTCTAAGAGTTTTTATTATAAGAACTTTTTGTGACACTAATCTTCTGATCCTGGATCAGTGGTAGAGAGATTTTCTAATAGTGAGGATAAGGCACTGTCTGCCTTAATACATACACACATGGTTCACCAGTGCTCATGACAAAGCAATGTGCCCCTCAGGAGCAGAGGTGTGCGGAGTGGAATTGCAGTGACTGTAGCACACACAAAGATCTGTTGTCAAGGCGTTTGTTGCTCGGGAGACTGTGCGTCTGTGCCACGTGCTCAGGCGGGAAAGGCTGAGTGAATATTTAGTAGAGGGTGGAGAGGGGGGAGAGAGCTTCATGTGTGTGCAGTTGTTTCAGATCAAAGCCTCCCGTTGCCACCTTCACTCTGCTGTTTCGAAACAGAGAGTGACAGTAGCAGTAATCACTGCCGCTGCACGGCTTTGACCGAAAGTGTTTGATGTTGTCAACAGTGGAAGGATGGGTGAGCGTAAAGGGTGGGTGTGGGGGGTGGGGGGGAATAGGCTCTTAGCAGGACTCATAATGAAGAGCTGGGCACAGCTTAAAGGCCTTTCCCATGTCTGGAACGTGGGCCTGGAACAATGAGGAGGAATGCCAGGGGCCCTTTCCGTGCGAGTGTTGGCCAGGGCGACATCCGCTTTCCCACTTAGCATCTCCATTTCGGGTCATGCCCGGCGTCTGGCAGCTGGTTTTGTTAAACAGGCCCATGACACATGATGTCGCAGGCCACGGCATGCAAAAGATCCAGGGCCCGCTGTCCCGGACGTGGGCGCCGCGCCCCTTTTAAGGTGACATAGGAAGTGGGTACCAGAAGCTGACATTTATCATGCTAAACGCACACCAGCAAATGTCACCGTGGGCCTGCTCGTCCTGCAGTGCGTGTTTACAGAGGTGGCAGGCACGGACGGGCCGGGGGGAATACCATGCGAGCGGGACTCGTCGCGGGACTCGTCGCGGGACTCCCACGAGCTCTCCCTGGCGTCAGGGCGAAGACGCGCGGCTGCTGCTTGCGTCTGGCTGTGTCCTCTATGCTGCGTCTCGCTCTGTCCTGTGGCGTGACTCACCGTCCATGGGGTTGATGTAGTCGGGCAGGTGGATGGCTGCGGCGGCGGCAGCGGCGGCGGCAGCGGCGGCGGCTGACCCCGCCCCCTGCATGAGCAGCTCTCCATACGGGCTGCGGTGACTGGTCATCAGGTGGTAGTAGTCAGCTGAGCTGGCCCCCGGCGCGGGTGGAGCCAGACCAAACAGCCCGCGCTCCTTCAGGTGCTCGTGGGTTACTATTGGAGGGAAAAATGCGTCTTTTAAACCTTAACACAAATTTACATATAAGGTAATCGATGACCTTAGATCATTAGCATATTACTACTGAACCAACTTGCTATTTTACGCACTCCTAGAAAAGAAAAGGAGAGAAAGAGAGAACGTGAAAGAGATGGAGTGAGAGAGAGTGAGAGAGAAATAAATTAAATATGATCAAGCATGAATTGCAAAATGGAAAATATTCCTCATTTCCTCCACTGATAAATAAAGTCAGAGCTATAGTCAAACAGGAATACACCCCCCCACACACACACACACATGCACACATGAACGTCCACTGGATGTGGTCAAGAAAAGAGATCCACAGCTTCCGAGCTGTAACAGTGTTAACAGCTGCACCCAGTAAAGTTCTGTTAAAAGTGTCAGGAGCAATAAGGCAGTGAGGGCCAAATCTGCTTTACGCAGCCGCCTGGCCTTACGGGTCATGAGAACACCTCACCATATGGTCCCCATTTACATACAGTTAGAACAGAAGGATGTATAGAGTCTTTGAGCTTCTTTCTCTCTTTCATAACATAAATGTTCACGTGTGTGGTATATATATATATATGTGTGTGTGTGTGTGTGCGCATGCGTGCATGCGAGTTTGTTTAAGCTCCTTTCTGAATGCATGTGTGTGTGTGTGTGTGTGTGTGTGTGTAATGTTGGTGTGTGGAGGGAGACGCATACACCTTGGAAACATTTCCATTGATTTTTCACAGACAATTAGCCCTAACTGTGTTTGAAGTAAAGCTCCCCCTTGTCCTGCGTCTCACACTCCTTCATTTGTGACTCTCTGGACGTTTTCCATGTGCCCAGGACTGTGGAAAATGAAATGGAGAAGCCCGCTAGGCGCTTCTGACATGTCACTGCTGGCGAAACTCGACTTGAAACCCTTTTGTTGAATGATTCGCTATTCAGACATGCTGATGTTACTAAGCTGAACCTGTGCTGCAGCTCTAAGAGTCTATAATCCTAGTTATCTACGATGTTAATGGCTCACTACAATTTACTAAAGCAACTATCTGCCAAAAAATGATTTCATTTTCTATATGTTATTGTGAAGGAATAAATGTGTATCTAAAATAAAAGCCAAAAATAGCCTTGTCCTGAATATTTGCGGCTGGCTGCTGTGTTGGAATGGGGTCAGTGTGTATCTGTGTGTACAGACTAACAACCAAGCCCGTCTTCACTTTCAAGGCCACATCTACCTATCTGCATTCATTCAAGTTAAAATGGCTTCATCTCTCTCCTTCTCTCTGGCTTTATCGCCGCTGGGATCCCCTGTGCGCTGCTTGTTTAAGTTTAAAGGCGCAGACACATTGCCGTTGACAGACTGTAAAAGGTGATTTATTTGCTCTTTTGCCCAAGCGCCTTGACCTGTTTTTATAATTCCACTCAGAAGTGAGAAGGCTTTGGAATGTCGTGGAGAATCCTGGCGGCGTTTCGCTCGTTCATAGCCACTTCTCAACTAACCTTCCTAAGGTGAAATCGCAGGATGGAAAAGTTCAAAGTTTCACTTGATGTGTGTTTAACAAATGCGTGCTTCACTGGAACCGTTTTACTGAGTCAGTAACCACTTGTGGGAGACTCGAAGGCTTTCATGGTTGACGGGAAATATCACATGCAAGCCACGTTCGGGCCTCGGTTTGCTCCTTAGTGTGGTTCAGACTAAACTGGACCTAACTGAACTGAGCAGAACTGAATCAAACGGAACAGAACAGGAATTGGATAAAGCGCCAACACGCTGAGCTGAAGGGCGTCACGGGGCCCGTGTACTCACCGTCTGCGGGGCTGAGACCCCGGGCGGCGGAGATCATGGAGATGGGGCTTCCATGCACCGTGCGCAGGTAGTGCTCCACATGCGGCGTGATGTAGGGGTGGGCGGGGCTGAAAGGAGACTCTCCTGTGCCTCCCGGGGACAACCGGATCAGGGAGATGTCAGAGATAACCGGGCTCCCTGCCAAGCCTGCGGGTCTGTGGAGAAGGAGTGAACGAAACCGAGGATCAATAGTAATACTCACGAAGCAATACGTTTACCAATTAAACAGGAGACAGGAGGGCTCAGCGAAGAATTATGGGTTTTTTTTTTTTGTTGAAAGATCACCCGCAATTACTATCAGCAACTTTTACGTAACAGTGATCCAAATTTACTCTCTGAGCAAGACTCTAAGAATCAGGTCTTGCGACTCCCGAGGGAGATCTGAGGGGAAGGGCGTCTGCGTGCCGTTGGGCTGGTGACTGATGGGTTTTGGTTCCAGGGCTCCAGGCGTTTGTCACTACATAAAGCCAGCAGAGGGACGCAGGGCTCCGTCTGAATGGGCTTGAGTCCACCGGCCGTAGCCCGATCTGCAGAGTCTCTCCCTGGGTCATTAAAGAACATGAAGTCACGTCTGCTGCTCGCATTGTGCTGAGATCCAGGTTCGGGTCGCGACCACGGTGAGGTCGTCGGGTTTAGTGCACCGGGAGGCGCGCACACGCAGGCCTGTGACTGGGTTACATGACCACGGGGGCTCTGGGGTGACGGGCTCTGTGTGATACTGCGTACAGTCTGTCTGAGCAGAGCCGTGCAGAGACACATTACGGCCAGCTAAGGTCCCTGAAGAACAGAATATCCTGTTTGGCTGCTCAAGTTTTTCACTGTAATCAGATACAGATTGAAAAGTCTGAAAAAAGCACTTTTAGGTGCTTGGGAGGAGACATTTTTTCAGTCCAAACACAAACATTATGAGTATAATGAGTAACTCATTATGCTACTGTATTATAATGAGCGTTTAAACTCATCTCTTACAAATTTTACACCTGAGAATGAATACACGCAGTTGATTAATGTCTAAGTGAAGGTGTCTAACTCATGAGAACAGGCTGACACAGTCGGTAATTAGTGGTGGATGACTGCTTGTACATGGCTGTGCTATAACACCAGCGGTTGCCATTACCAGCCAATTTCACCCTCCTGTGGGCACCAGAAATCCAACTATCCAAGCTGAGAAGCTAAATTGCCTGCAGATCCGGTTACCCTTCATTCTTATCAGCTCGTTCGGGCTGTGCTAGCTAGTGGTAAGTGTGAAGTCCCCTCCCCAGAAGCCTCATGCGGTTACACTTTGACATGGTGCTGTTCTCTTTCTCTGGGGTATGAGGGGTAGAAGTTTTGGTTAAGAACATGCGATTTTGCTATTGAGAGGATGCCAACCTTCGTTCCACAAAGTGTCCCCCCCCCCCACTGACTGCACCGTAGTTAAGGATCTCAACAGCTAAGGGTCGAGGGTGGTTGGTGGTTCCCTTTTTGAACCTCCCTCCCTCCCCTCCTTTCTTTAGCCGTGGCCGATTTTCAGCCCCACCGGTCTCTTGTGCTGATGATTCCCAGACCACACAAAAAAGCAGCAGGACGCTGGTTTGGTCCAAAGAGCCCCCAGGGTTTGGGCCGCATTAGTAGCGTTCGGTGCATTGGGCCAAATGCGCGCCGAAAGAGCCAGAGAGAGGCAACCGATGGAGCCCACGCGGCTCCTCTACGAGCCCCCCGACCCCACCCAGAGAAAGGCGGACAAAAACAGCTGGTTGTGGAACCTTTTCTGCAGATTCCATCACGATTCTGCAGCTGGTGAGGCAAACAAGAGTGCAGATTCTGCTAATCAAGCTTCTCCAGGTTATAATGCAGAGAGAGTTTGTGATCATTTAGCAATACCTGCAATGGTTCGGTCCAATAAAGTCATGATCTTCCTGCAAGGGTTGGAGATTCACTGGCTGAAGACTGGTTGGCCCTGAACTCACTAACATTTCACCAACGGGTCAAGTCTACCTGGCTTGTGGTTAAGACGGCCCCCCCTCAGGTATACTCTTATTCCCATAATCACTCGACAGTGCCGGGCAGAGCCGACCAACTAATCAACTTCAACCGACATCTATCATCAACTTGTCCACATGAACCTAGAGCCTTCTGTATAACTCTGGATAGATCTGGCTGTACAGTTCTGGCCTGGATCGGATCTGAATGCTGAAGCATGAGAGTGACCCGAGACCAAACAGGCGTAGCTCTGAACCAAAGGACACCACCCACCCTCCGTCCCCAGTGCAACGACTTCACCCTACCACTGTAGGAAGACGACATTCACCTCCTACTCTGGAATACATCGAGATTTATAGAGTGTGTCTGACACGATAGTCACTGCATCGATGAACTAAACCCTTCTGTTAATGCTTCAACTAACTGACATCATTAAACTTTATTAAACTGGTCCATAGCCAGTAACTAATTAGCAGTTATGATGTATTCCATCCTGTTTTTAACAACGCAATCGCCAATTTTTTTATGTTGGAAAATGAGAAGCATTCTGAGAATAGTGTTTTGAATTATTCCCTGTGATGTCACCGGGTAAACAACAAGCTTCCAGCTCTTGCAGTACCACTGCAAATAAATATTAGCACGATTACTTCACTTAAAACTCCCTGAAATACAGTACAGTATTAGTTTCTGAGTTCTGCAAAAATAAAGATCCTAATATCCATGAAATAGCTGAAGCCATTATTCTGTTCATGTGCCAAATAAAAGCACGAATGTTATTTAATTTGCCAGTCAGAAATCACATGGTAGCCTGTCCCCTCTGGCATTGTGTGTGTAAAACACAGCACATCTTATTCAAACATGAACTACCCAAGGAGAACAAGAGGTCTGTGCACAGGTAAATAAGTCATGCAGTATTAAAGGCTTTGAACATGAAAAAGCTCCTGTCTGTGAGGGGATTCCAGGACTGGGGGACGGTTCAAATGCCCCGAGCTGCCCGCTGAAGCACAGCCCCACTGGGCACTCGGGCACCGAGGGACCTCCATTTTGCTCTGGAGCTAGCGGAGTGATGGCATACGGCTCCCACAATGCACTGGGCTGCATAGCAGGTCCAAGCCAGAGCCAACAGAAGCTTAGTAGCCTGGGGGTTTGAGTTCACCAACTCCATGGGAACCCATAGTGGGCAAGGCTTGTGTGCCAGGACTGATACCTAAAAAGCCTGTGGAATTAGTGTTTCTGTTTGTATTTTTTTTTTAAAGAGTAGTGATAAATTATGTTTAATTTGCATGTTTTGGGAAGGAAACACCAGCTAATATCTGACATTTTCCTAACAATTCCTGATATTTCCCCCTGAGAATAATAATAACAGCACGCAGTAATTACACCACATACAAACAGCTTCACTTTTGATAGTCAGCGATCAATCTATGTCATAATGCTGTCATGCGTAATAACAACGTAGACTCAATGCAGGCTGTTTCTGCCCTATTCATCACCTAGCGCTTGAGTGTCGGACGATGCCAGACTATTGTTCAGGGCCGGTTGTGGTGCCAGTCCCCTGTGATGGGGCCATTGTTCAGGGTGCCCGTGTCGGTGCAGCATCCATGCCCAGCAGATGGGCAGTGCACCTGTTCTGCCGTGTGCCAGGGTGTCAGGTGCCCACGCGGGGCCCATTGTCTGGCCTCTCAGGGTAATGGAAGCTGGTGCCTCGGTGCACAAGCCCATTCACAAGCACCACGGGGGTCAGGAACATCCGCAGCCGTGCCATTGGCTGGCCGCCGCCGCCGGCGCGGCGTGAAGCTGGCCGTAGGTGTGTAGGTGGGTTCAGGTCGGGGCGTTCGTGCGCGCTTGAGAGCTCCAGGACGTCCGCTCCACGCTCCATGCTGCAGACATGCTCCTGCTCGCCTCAGCAACGTGGACGACCCTGATACGCACAAGCTCTTGCAGCTGTATCGGGTGGCTTAGTGAGTCTGGCAGAGATGAATTGTGGAAGACGTGCGTGAGACTTGTCTGTAGCCAGAGGCTCCCGGTCTCACTTAGATCAATCGCATTCTCTTCTGTATGGCTACAGTGTGCTCCCAGTAGTGTGGAGGGTCACTTACACACACACACACACACACACACACACACACAGTACATACAGAATGAAATATTTAGGAAAAATGAAAAACTCAGTCATGCATTTCATGGCCTCCATACCTGTTCTATTAGCGTCATGAGCACTTGAGTAACTATGTTATTCACACAAGCAAATCAGCTTCGTTATGTGTGCAAGGTCTCAACAATGCAGCTATGTGTGACTTCCAGTGTAGAACCTTCTGCTCGCACTGCTGCATGGGTGAATGGCCAGGATCTGCTCTGTCTGTCCTTCTCCCCGAGCCCAATGACGTGTGGGTATCTGTCAACAGCTTCCAGGCCGTCTGCTGCTGCTTTTTGTATAGATAGTTTGTGTTTTAGCTGGGAGCGAGAGCAGAGAAGCGGACGCTGCTCGGCAGTGAGCGTGTGCGGGAATCGACTCGCTTGGTCTGGGACAGAAACTCTCTGGCAGGCAGCAAGCCGCATGTTCCTCACCAAGTTCAAAGCGCTGTCTGCGGTGTCTGCGGTGTCTGCGGTGTCTGCGGTGTCTCTGGCGTGCGGTGTCTGAGGTTGTGCGGTATCTGCGGTGTACGGTGTCTGTGGTGTGCGGAGTCTGCGGTGTGTGGTGTCTGCAGTGTGTGGAGTCTGCGGTGTGTGATGTCTGTGGTGTGCGGAGTCTGCGGTGTGTGGTCTCTGCGGTGTGTGGTGTCTGCAGTGTGTGGAGTCTGCAGTGTGTGATGTCTGCAGTGTGCGGAGTCTGCAGTGTGCGGTCTCTGCGGTGTGTGGTGTCTGCGGTGTGCGTAGTCTACGGTGTGTGATGTCTCTGGCGTGCGGTGTCTGGGGTTGTGCGGTGTCTGTGGTGTGCGGAGTCTGCGGTGTGCAGTGTCTGCAGTGTGTGGAGTCTGCGGTGTGTGATGTCTGTGGTGTGTGGTGTCTGCGGTGTGCGTAGTCTGCGGTGTGTGATGTCTGCGGTGTGTGGTGTCTGCGGTGTGTGGAGTCTGCGGTGTGTGGTGTCTGCAGTGTGCGGAGTCTGCGGTGTGCGGAGTCTGTGGTGTGTGGTGTCTGTGGTGTGTGGAGTCTGCGGTGTGTGATGTCTGCAGTGTGCGGAGTCTGGAGTCGGTGTCTGTGGTGTGTGGTGTCTGCAGTGTGCGGAGTCTGCGGTGTGCGGAGTCTGTGGTGTGTGGTGTCTGTGGTGTGTGGAGTCTGCGGTGTGTGATGTCTGCAGTGTGCGGAGTCTGCGGTGTGCGGTGTCTGTGGTGTGTGGTGTCTGCGGTGTGCGGTGTCTGCGGTGTGCGGAGTCTGCGGTGTCTGTGGTGTGTGGTGTCTGTGGTGTGTGGTGTCTGTGGTGTGTGGTGTCTGTGGTGTGCGGTGTCTGTTCCCGTGCGCCTGCTACCAGTTCCCCGTTGACAGTGAGAGATGCAGAGGGTGTTTGTTGACGCACGCGCGCGCGTGTGTGTGTGTGTGTAACATCCTCTTCATTTCTGCCTGTGAAAATTCCCACAGTGCCCTGCTCCGCTCCACAGATGAATTGTCCCATCCTCTGTCATCCCAGTCAGTGGGAGAAGCAGACGATCCCCCCGTGCCAGAAAAACCCCTCCCTAATACGGAAGTTTCCCCACTTGGCTGCCAGCTCTGACAAAATAAGCAGCACCCTCATTATGGTATATGCAAACAATGATAAAGCACACTGGACGGAGATGTCATGTTAGACAATCAGAGCGCGGACCCCTGACACGCCGCCCCGTGACTCTAATAAAGTGTCTCGGCTTGCCACGAGCGACACCGTGCTTAATTTGCTGTCCAATGTTGCTGTAATTAGATGAATTTGGCACAGGCAGAAGGAAAGACAGCTAGATCAAGGCCTTGATAAATTAGGGGTCCACTGTCAAGATCAAATCACATTAATCAAGGTGGCTGTGTAGTAAGACAGGTCCACCACCACCCCCCCCATCCTCCTCCCCCCCCCCCCCCCCGACCCAACCAACTTTGCCTTCGCCACTGTGTATGATGAATAGGCTAGCTGCTCCCAGCCACACCGTATGCATCACCATCAAATCTGTGAATTTAAATGTAAGAACACAACTTCCAGAATTTTATTGATTTATTCCATCCCCTTCTTAAGATGAACCTTCCTCAAAACCCACAGAGCCTGCTTCAAAAACGTTTCTAAGTTTTTGCGCAGTATTAACCAAATTTAAAAAAGCAGGAAAGGCAAGGAGAAAAAACCAACCTAAACCGCGACGACGATGGTGATGGCGATGGCGGAAAAGTGTAACTTCAAAACCAGCATGGCCCACTTTTAAGCACTGGGTTCCCATTTTAAAATTCATCGGGGACGTGTGGAGATGCGGAGGTCGGAAACTTAGCCTAGATTACGGAGCTGGCCAGGGAATGCCACCTTTGACCGAGAGGATTCGGTTTCACGGCTGGAGTCGGGGCTGGGAGGCGTTACGGTTTTGTTACCACGTACTTACAAGTGTTGCAGTTGTTGTTTCAAGTCTTACGTTATACATGTAGCATGTTCTGCACCCTGCAGAAACAATGGCAACGTCCTGTTGATTTGAAGAGCATGTTTGTCAGTGTGTTTCTGCTTAAGCTGTAGATGTCAGCTGCATGAGTTCATCCCTGGCACAGAAAGTGAAAACGGTGCTGGGGGAAATGTTTACATGTAGCTGTACAGTCACGAAGCATTTGTTTTTGCTAATCACAGAGCCTTCGTCTGAGTATGATATTAACCTGGCCTGTGTTCAGGAATGCACACTCTCTTGGGGAGACTTGAAGTGCTTCATACACTGGACGTTCATTTGGGGAAAACACCTCTCTGATTTGAACGCGTAACGGGGAAAAAAACGGTTTGGAGATAACATTCCAAACCCCGGGCTGTATCTGTTCAGGATCGGTGGACACCCTGTCAAACTGAAGCCGACTCCTGTGCGCTCAGACGCACGTCGGAGAAATGCGTCGGAATAACGAGGTTGCCCTTGCTGGCTCCCAGCTGTGTGAAACCGCGTTCAGCTCAGCGCTACCCGTCGCCCTACAAGTGTCCTGAGATCCGCCATTAGGTCTTCAGCCTGCTAGACATCGAGAGAATGGCTTAAACAGAGGAAAAGTCATGCAGTGGAATGACCAATCCAGACTCCGGACCTCAGTGCAGTTTAGGTGAGACGGCGTGTCCTATAGATCCTATAGATCCTATAGATCTCTCAGGGAACCGAAGGACTTTTGTAAGGTCTGAATTTCACTCACCTGCTGGCCTGCGAATGTTGAAATGGTGAATGGTGTTCAGTATGGACAGAACTGACAACTGTTTGGCCATTACTGGTTACTACTCATTTATGACAATCTATTCCTGTCCCTGGTTTTCATAAATCTGAATATCAGATTGTGTTGCGTCCAGGAAATGTTGCGATGTATATTCAATGGCCTCTTATATGAGCAGGACTTACCCATGCAGGGTGGATAGGGAGTGGGGGTCGTAGTGGTATCTGCCTTCATGGTGCCGCATGTCGATTGGAATGGGGGTGTGGAAAGTTGGGAAGATAGGATGAGGGCCTATGGAACAGAGAGAGAGAGAGAGAGAGAGAGAGAGAGAGAGAAGGAACAAGGGAGAGAGAAAAAATATTTAAGAACTTCAAAAAACAGCCTGCCTTTCAAAAAAATTCAAAGCCAAAAGATCCACAATAAAGTAAGATGAGTCTCAAAGCAGAGTGAGCAGTTTTGTGTAAAATATTGGCACTATCACACAAGAGAAGTGGAATAAATAAATAATCAAAGTCGTCCTAAGAAATCCTACATCTCAAACATAAAAGATATCCAACTGGGCTTTTGACAATGACCTGCAGCCAGACGCTCTTTGAACTAGGGGCAGTGATGGATGCTATGAAGGAGAAGCATGGCAAACAGGAGCTGACAGCACGGGGAGAGGTCTCCTCCACCCTACTCCTGCACGGGGAGGTCTCCTCCAAACAGGACTCCTGCTGACACTCCTGCACGGGGAGAGGTCTCCTCCACCCTACTCCTGCACGGGGAGAGGTCTCCTCCACCCTACTCCTGCACGGGGAGAGGTCTCCTCCACCCTACTCCTGCATGGGGAGAGGTCTCCTCTGCATGGGGAGAAGTCTCCTCCACCCTACTCCTGCACGGGGAGAGGTCTCCTCCTCCTCCACCCTACTCCTGCATGGGGAGAGGTCTCCTCCACCCTACTCCTCCACCCTACTCCTGCATGGGGAGAAGTCTCCTCCACCCTACTCCAGTGGTACACACACCTGGGCAACGCCATGCTCCTGCTCAGCACATGCAACCAGCCCAAAATTCACACACACACACACACACACATACACATAACCACCGCTTAATGGCCCTGAAACAAGGACCAAAATCGCTCTTGTGGGGTGGAGGGTTTTGAAAGCGTGCGTTGGGTTTTCTAAGGAATGTGACGACCAAGGAAAGATCATGGAGGCCGTGGTAGAAACAACAGAAAAGACACTTTTGAAGACTTACGAACACTGTCTCATTAATAAGAAGGGTGTGCTGCTTAGCAACTTTTTTCGCTAAGCAACGCTACCGCGTGGCGTTCAGTCGCCCTCGTTTACAATATCCAGGCGTTTCCTTCATTGCAACTCATTTTGTTGGCTTTTATTTGCAATGAAAGAGGATCAAAATAAACGCTTTCCTTTAATCGTTTCCTGCAATAAAGACACTGCTGGCTCAGGAAGGCCCGTTAAACATGAGCGGCCTTCATTAGCCGTTGTGATAACGAGAAACCGCAGTCGATCTTTGCACGCGGGCAGGTTTGCTATGTTGTGCCATGACAGCATGGCTTTTGGAGTACCAAATGCTTTACAGACTTTTTTGGTTTTAATTAGCGCCCCAGTTCCCGTAACCCCTCACCATCCTTCCTCTTTAATTCCATGAGAACATTAACACCCCATCTCACTAACTGGCCGTCGGGCTCACAGATTGAGCAGTGGTCGCGTACTTTGGGTCTTCTGCGTTAACTGTAAAGGCTGGAGATACGTCTCTCGGGAGAGGGGAGCGGCGAAGAAGAGATGCAGTGTGGATCGGGCCCTTTCTGGATCGGATTAAAATTCTTTGGGCATCGCCATATGCAGCAGGAGAGAACGGGTGACCCCTGTAAGGTCAGGTGAGGTCAGGGCCACGGATCGTAATCTACACCTGAGATGCCCTCGGGCACATCCAGGGCCACGGTGCAGTCAGCGGTGATGCGTGACTCCGTAGTCTCGCTCTGTCCATCCTCCATCCTGCCACAGACTCCGCCCCCTCCGTGCTCTTCATCTGTAGCTCATTCTACGCCACAGAAATAAGGAAAATACACCCTCAGTCTGTCTTTACATTCTCTTTTTTGTCCTCTGTCTCGCTCTTCTGTTCAACGATGTGTTTCTGCGGTTGCATTGGGGTTCATGCCATCAATGCGTCAAGCTGACCTGTGTCACAAAGCAGGACCGAAGCCTGCAGTGTTTTTTTGAGGGTTTAGCGTTAAAGCCAACACTTCTACGTAGTCACACATTCTGAGGAACCAGCTTTGAAAGGTCCCTTTCTTCAGACAAGGTAACAGTGCATGGATTTTAGAATCTGTGAATGCGTAACCAATCGTAATCGTGTTGGAATACAATATGTAACAAATGTGTTTGGGTTTATACAGCAGTTCGCTGTGAACGAAACCACAGCCAGCTCAAGGCCCTAGAGTTGCAGACAGGGTGCGTGACTGACTTAGGTCATCCTCACCCTATATAGCGTTTGTCATGGAAAACGCCCCCGGGTCGGGTTTAATTGATGCAAAACACCATAAAACACACCTGACACTCAGACGGCACGCAGCACAACAAGAACACCGCCCAGCTGGTGCAGAAAACACGGCACGGAACCCCGGAAAGGACCTGGAGCCGGACCCCCCCGTGCGGCTGCATTCATGTCTGACCAATCAGCTGCCCCGCAAACCTGGGCCGCTTCGACTCCTCCGCCTGAGGCTGTTTGACCAGACGCAGGAACTGCTGCCAGGTCTCTCCGTCCCCTGAAAAGGGCAGGGTGGCTATTTTTCAGCGCAGGCCTCAGTAAGTAGTATAATAGGACTGTGTGTGAGCGTCAGAGCACCGTTGGAGCGGCTGCTGGCGAAACAGCTTCATTCAGCTCCTGGGCTGAGTTAATGCCCCTTCACTAATGCTCCGGGTGAGTCAGTGCAGCAGGGAGGGCCAGGGCTCGGGGTAGAGGCCCCCAGACAAAGGGGAGTGGAGAAGTGGGTCAGGAAAACATGACGGAGAGCAGCACGACCAGCCTCTGCTGGATACACCCCCACCACCACCACCACCACCACCACCACCAGCCTCCCCAAAGTCACGGACCACCATCCTGAATTTTAATCGGCTGAGTCCACTTAGCCCCAAGACTGTGCTTAAATCATGCTATTGTAGGGGAAGGGGGAACTTTTACGGGAGTTTGATGGCAAGACACCAGGTGAAGAGAAAAACTACAAAAAAACAAAAAAACAAAAAACAGATGTTTCAAGTGGGATAACAGAGAGACTAAAATACATAACAAAAACAAAATATTGTCAATTATTTATGACAATATAAACATACACGACCCATCGAGATTTTCTCCCTGTGGCCATAGTAAAAGAACAACAACAACATTAAAGAGCATTAAACCCGCCCCACTCTGTGTCATTAAACCTCAGCATTACTGCACACAGCACCATTCATCAGCAAGCAGCCGCAATTATACGCATTACCAGTGTTATTTCCACCGGTCACATTTTTCATGTCAGCCCAGTCGTCCCGGGTGCTTGGGGGTTCGGGGGTGGGGGCGCTGACCCTCCCCCCCTGCCCAGAGGGGGGACAAGGGGCGCGGGGGACACAAGGTACGCGGGGCCGTGCCGGTGCCCATCTCCGGAGTGGGCGGTGGAGGGACTGACCGGGCGGGGTTCCTCTATCACGCGGACAGCTTCATTGTTCGAGTTCAGCAAACAGAACAAAAGGAGGGCGCTCTGGAGAGTTGAAGAAGGGGGCGTTTACCTGCCTCTGTGAGCGGGGTCCCAGGGGGGGTGGGGTGTTGTGGGGGGGGGGGGCTCGGGCCCTCGCATCTATTAGTCTTTGGGTGATAACATTTGTTTCCTCCCGCGGAGGGAACAGCGCGGCAGGCAGGAGTGCTTCTTCACCGCCACTCCCGAACGCGGAGCAGGGCCGTGGAACTCGCACAGGTGGAGCGCTGGATCGGAACCGAGTCGGGCCGTGAGCTCCTCCTGGGCGTGGCATCATGCCGGATCCGGCTCTCGGCCAACACATCCTCATCCTTATGTGCTTAAGCTGATCAGATATAACCTTCCTGCTCCTACAGCTATCCCTAAACAAGACACTAATAAGGTAGCTCCGCTAAACGAAGTGCTTTTGTTCTGTTTTAAAACTACGCTTTGAATATACAGAGCACACAAATGTCTTTGTGGAGGCCTAATCGCTTGATCTAAAGTGCTTCCACCTTATAGTATACAGTAATGATCGGCAGTGCAGGCCATCTGAAGGCTGTGTAATTAAATGGCTTTCTGTCTTACCCAGAGAAGCTGGGAGAAATTAGACAGGAAATTCCTGTGGAATAAGCTGGCCAGAGGCCTAAGTACACATCGTCATGCCAACCATTACACACCACCAGGCCCCATTTTGCAAAGCATGCTGGGATGTGCCAAGGCAGCTCTGTGCCTGTAGCAGCTTTAAGACCTCAGCGTGCAGTTTGCTACATAGCTAGCCGTCTGCGGCAGCAGCCATGTTTTAATAGCGCCACTGACCAACTTCTGTTTCTACAAACAGGAATTCTATGACAGTGTTTTTTAAATTATCTTTGTAGTTTATGATTTTTGTTTTGTTTTGTTTTTTTACAAAAGTGCAATAACCGTGGCATCCACTCCAGGAGGGGGCAGCGGTCCGGCGTCACGGTTCAGAAGTCCGCAGCGAGCTCAGGTCAGGCCTAGCTGCAGGGGGCAAAGGCAAAGGCCAGGGTGGGGGGGAGGGTCCACTTATCAGCGCCCTTCAGCTGCACCCGGCCCCCTCTGCTAATAAGACCCATGCATCATGGTGCCAGGGATCCGAGCTGTGAGAGCCGGAGCGGCCGGATCCGCCGGTCTTCCTCCACCCGGCCCGGTGTCGGCCGCGCGTCGTTAGCATGCTGTTTGTGTAATTTGGGTACTTAAGACGGCAAGGGCCTCCAAGACTGATTGCGCGGTGCAGTAATCACGCGGCCCCCTCCGCCTGTTGATTTATCACTCCTGCTCTTAATGGCTCTGCTTAACACACAGGTTTGTCCAGATTAAGTAATTACCTTTAAGCAAAAGTTTATTATCTTTAAGACTGGTGCAATGATAAAAGGAGCACTGTCAGAGAGAGAGAGAGAGAGAAAGAGAGAGAGAGAGAGGGAGGGAGGGAGGGGTGAGAGACAGAAGGACGAGGTACTGGGGGTGAATGAATGAGAGTGATAATTAAAAAACAATGCATTAAATCGGTGTTTTCTACACACGCTGTCACTGTGCTCCTCTGCTCACATTCATATTAGCCCGGTGGAACTCTTGCTAGGGGGCAATGGGGATTACTCCAGCCCAGAGGCGGCAACCGAGCATGGGAATTACTCCTCCGGCACATCCGTAAAGCGAATGCAGACACAGCTCATTTAGAAAGATCAGGTGAACGCGGAGGGGGAGGGGTGTGTGTGTGTGTGTGTGTGTGTGTTTGGGGTTGTTGGCCCTGTCTAAAAATAACACCTGAGCACCAGGCACTGTGTTTTGGGTTTTGCCCAAGCAGAGGGGTGGTGCATGTGGGGAACCGAGGCGGCCCGCGTGTGTAGCTGCGCCACGGCAACACAGACGGACCGTCTCTTGGCCACAGTGACGCGGCGAAATACGTGGAGGGGCTGGAGGAGAGGACAGTGAATGACGCGGCACCGGCATCCATGTTGAGTCAGTGACGAATGGCCCCAAGGGCAGAAATAGCTTCCCCACCCTCATCCGTCATGCTCGGGGCCGCTCCATAAAATAAAAGAGTGGGGGCGTGATTCCGAGCCAACCTCTGGTTGTCCCCAGGTGAAACACTGTTGACCAGTCATCGCGACCAAGGAGACCCCTACTACAAAGTGTCTGAGATTACATGGGGCGGAGGGACTAGAGAAAGTTTGTAAAGGAATTAAAGATCTGAGGTAATGGTAAATGTGACAAATTATTAACTATAAATGTAATCGTGATGGTGTAATTACCAAGTACTCGAATAATTACACAACCAGTCACCATACTGGTGACATACTGTATTTCTTCTGAACAGAGAAGTCTCTCCGATGACACGGGCATGGCTGAGTGAAACAGGCTGCCCTGAACTGGCTGCTGTGTTTGCTTAACTCCCGAGGTGTTTGCTGAAGTGTTTCAGCTCATGGCCGCGTGAGTCTCAGCAGAACTCCCGTGGCTTCCACTCATGCTTATAAACATCTCTTGCTCTTCCCAAAACAGTTTACTGTCTGTCCTTCACGTTAACCCTTTACTTATTCCGATTTCCAGAGCGCCGACAGGTTATTTTATTCGTCCGCAGTTTCGAAATAGCATTTATATATTTTAAAAAATCCCCAAAGAAAAAGCGTCTGTTAACCACTGTCGTAATTCGAGAGGTGTTGGTAATGCTTTTAGGCAGTGCCTGGAGCACGTGGCCGAGCATGGCGCGATTCCAGTTGCCTCGCAGTGGCGCTGCTTTGGCCAGCTCCTCGGAGACGCTCTCGTCCAGCGCCGGGCTTGTAAACGCTAAATGAGAAACAGCTGTAGGGTGCAGCCTCCTCCCTCGCGCTTGGCTTGGCTTCGCGGGGGGAACTAAATGGAGTCGCGCCGCCTTTGCGGGAGGCCCCTTCGTCAGCAGCGTGTGCTCGAAGCCTTCAGATTTGCCATGAAAAGTTTCGCGTGAGAGGTGCTTTTTACAGTGTTCTGTACGTCATAAAGTTGGGGGGCGGGGCGAGGTGGGAGACCTCGCCTCATTTTATTTTCATCGCTTTTCCGGGCATAAATAATGCAAGCCGCCGCGCTTCCCCGAGCCGACTGCTTCTCATCAAACGTGTTTAAAGTTTATTTTGTGATATTGTGCAGACGCACACTTAAAACTGCCTGTAAAGGGATCCTTAGAGCTCGTGCTAGTCGACTGCAACGACGACAACAATGTTGAAAGAATTCAGTAAAGTGTGACAGCAGATATTAGTATGAGGAACGTTCACAGTATCTTGACAGAGAAATTATACATCACAATAAATCAAAATGTATTTATATACAGTCGTTATCGCAAAGCTGCTTTACAAATGTCCGGGTGGAATCCCCTCAGTAAACACAGCAATGGCGACGGTGGTGAGGAAAAACTAAGAATGTAAGAAAAAAACGTCAAGAGGAACCAAGACTCAAAAGTCTCCAGAGGAGAAGGCGTCCTCGGGTCAACACCAGACGCACAACAGGAAAGAAGACAGAAAGACAAAAGTGGAGGAGTAGCAACAACATTAGCATTTCTGTTTCCAAAACGGTTTTGGCACCATGCTTATACCGTACTGGAATAGAGTGCCTCGATATACTTGGCACTTCCATAATGTAGAAGCGTTATCCGTATGTCAGGTACATACAGAAAATGTGGATTGTTACACACTGTTACTCTGTACACTGGTGGCGTAAAACATTGATTTGATTTTTGTTTTCAATTTTTTTTGTAAGGTGTGCTTGTTAGAGGCCATAAGAGGCCAACAGGTGACTGTCTCACACTGTCGCACTCTCCGCACTCTCACTGTGCCGCACTCACTTCTCTCCCTCCCTAGACCGCGTCACACTGATCTACTGGTAGATAAGGAAGACTCCTGACTCTCTCTCTCTCTCTCTCTCTCTCTCTCTCTCTCTCTCTCAAACAAGTCCAAGAAGCAGGCTGATGGGGTTTCCTTAACAAACACTTATCAGTGAGCCAGGAATAACCCCAATTGTGTTGACGATGATCAAACCTGACAGAGCAACATGTGAAACCATAGTTATTATCTGCTGAGATTTGACACGGGACTTTTCCTATGTGTGAAAATCAATGTTTTAATAGATAATTAGATCAAAGTGTCTTCCAAGGCTTAACCTCACTCTCCAAAGTATTATAAAAAAAGTATCGTATGAACTAATTTACCTCTCTTAAAGGAAGTGTCATGAATGAATGGGTAAGGGCAGTCAGTATCGGCAGACTCGTTAATTGAAGCATCTTAATTGAATAATTAACAGCGTTGGTGTCAGCTGGAATTGCTTAAAGGCAGAATGGGCAGGTTAATGAGGAGGCTGAGACTACATGTGTGCTGACCCTGTTTCAGCAACATGGCCTGGATAGGAATATAATTAGCTTTTACACTCTCATCCACAGCGCCGAAGTCTTAGCATTCAGACCCAGCAACGAGTCTCAGCTCTGGAGTGTGTTATAACTAACGGCTAAGCGGTTTCCAGTCAGCACAATAGGATGGGTGAAAATGAGGATCTAATTTGAGATTGTATTATAATTTGCTGTATTTGCCCATGAGTAAGGGATGCTGGTCAAAACTGGCAATTTGAAGGGGCATCTTTCTCCACAGCTCCGAGGCAAAGTACATCCCACTACAGTGAAGCAGTGTCATAACTATCTGTCTTCCGTGAGGGAGAAGAGAGGCGTACACAGCAGTCTCCCCACCCCCTGAGCTCCACGTTATGACTCCATTAGACTCATCTGGATGTAACCCAAACCCCTGGCCGAGTCGGACTGCCTCTGTAGAGATGATGAGGGGAGCAGTGATTGCAGGAGCTGTTTTTTTGGGGGGGGAGGGGGGGGGAAACCTGATTGTGAAATCAGAGAACAAAAAGGGTCTCCACAAGGCGCTGGGGGGCTTGGGGGCGCTGGCCCCCACCCCCCACCGTGAGGATAGTGGGGGGGAGAACGCGGAGGCTCTTCCCACATCAGACAGAATGCTTTTTTAATACACTCGCATCAATAACAGAATAAGCCTGGTTGTCAACAGTGATAGAGCTTTGCTCTCAATTTAAAGAATAAAATTTGATTCCTCGTGAATGAAGGGGGTTGTGTTTTGTCTTATTTGCCTCTTCCACTGAGTGAATTAGTGTTCAGTACGCAAAGCATTTGGGGAGGTAAAATGTAGGTGTTTGTTTATGTGCTCAGCCATCTGTTATTACCAAATTTATGAGGTCTGTCAGAACATGACAGCATTTTGTACATGCCAGACACGATGAGTTGTGTCATTAGAGAAGATGTCGATGTCATTGCTACATGTTCTTGCTGGTTTCAGGGCGAGAGAGGCATTACGACAACCAGCAATAAGTCTGTCTGATGAGAATGAGCGTGTCCGCGAACCGAACAGGCCTCGCGAACAATTCGCAGGCATAATGGTTCACGGTGCCGTTCAGATTCACTCCACTACAGTATTGTCATGTGCTGTCAGGGGTCCCATGTGAAAGTGTTTTTGCAGGCAGAGTTGGACAGAAGCTTTCTTCACACGCCGCACATACGCAGGCAGTAATTTCAGCCGTCATCTATAAGCTTCCCGGCAGTTTGGAAGGGCCTCCTAAATTGTCTATCCCAGTTTTCCTTACCACAGTATACCAGTTGGGCCAGAGACGTATGAAACAGCCAGCCCTAAAGCCATTCAAGTGGTCTTTTGAGAACAGCGCTTGCCAATCACGCAGTGTCGATTCTGTAACATTTCTCTAACTTTTTCTTTCCTCCTCCTTTGAGTGACATCACCTTGTTTGGCTCTGATGTGGCCTCATGCCACAGGAAGTTCTGGCACTTCACTCAAGTGCTGCTGGGTATTTTGACTTTCCCTGTGTCCGCGAGCCACTCGAAGGCAGCCGCTCTCTCCGTGGCGACGGGCTGCTGTGGGAGGGGTCGGGCAGGGGGCCCCTCGTGTTTGAACACAAAGGACTTCATTCACGACTGAATCTTTTTGTCAGCCAAGAGGGTAAAGATTTACTCAAAGCAATCCACTCACCCCCTTCATGCCAGGGCTTATCAGAGCTGCTGATAGCAGAGAAGTAAAAGCCTTTTATTGAGACAAACTCCAGAACAGCTGTTGTTTCTTACATATAGCCACTGGCTTTAATTACAGCAAGTTATCACACATGTTAGAATTTGCGAGGGGGTTTCACTACATTTTTACAATGTCTTAATTAACACTGGCAATTAGCTTATTATCACAATGGAATCGCTGATTCCATGTGGCCCACACCCACCAACAGACCCTTGCATCCTCCGTGTGCTGGTGATGGCTACACTCACACAATCCTGAGTCCACTAATGGGGGGTGATTAGTGTTTCTGTGTTTATGACAAGTCTGTTTAGTAGATGTTTGGAGAATCTCGTAAAAAAGTGGTGAACCTCTGACAAGCCCATATATTTTTCATTTATTAAATCTCAGCCAGGATTACTGACACTTTGAAAGTTAGAAACAGTCATTATGGGATTCTGAATGCACTAATCAATAATCAGATTTGTGCATAAGAAACACATGTTCTGTAACATACTGTACTTGTGTGTGTGTGTGTGTGTGTTTGTGTATGTGAGTGTGTGCATATCTGTGGGTGTGTTGGCATGACTTTAGAAATCTATAAAGCACTAAAGTTTCTTTTGATTCTTTATCACAACCTTCGGTAATACCAAATGTCCACACATCTGCAAAGGGCCTAATCTGACAGAATATCAGATTTCCATGGAATTACTACCCCCTTTAGATTAATGTATGAAGATAAATTGCTACAGTGGGTTTGCATTTTCTGCGTTGCGGAGGAGAGAGAGTGGTGGGCAGGGCGGCTAAAATCACATGTCATCAAGATGGACAACTTAAGGAGGAGGATGAAATGGATTTGAAAGACCCAGGGTCTCGTCCCGGATCCAAATACACCAACACTAAACCCACGGCACGAAACGCCTTCAAAATCTGTGGCAGCATTAATCACGCAGCTCTGATAAGCACACAGCTTGGGAATCAGGCTTTGCAATGCAGAAAAGCCCTGCTGTCTGACCTGCTGTAAAGATGTTACAGCATATTAACTTTTCTATTAATTGCAGGAGAAAAGGGAAAATTGTTGCAGATGCAAAAAGCCTTTAAGGTGTTTGTCAGACGTAACACAGTACGCATTCAGATGCGATGCGAATTCGAATCGTCCACTACATACACAAAACATTAAGGTTTGCTTCTGGTAAATGCCAATGGGTAGGGTAAGGAAATCAGTATGGTAGAAGAAGGTAAACAAAAACAACTGTCTAACATAAACACTATAAATAAAATACAATAACTAGTCTGCTTGCATGTGTTTCTTTTTGTGCTTAGAACCATTACCTGTTCTTTCCTTCCAGAATATTCCTATGTGTGTGAAGAGCCGGATAACTGACTCCAGGCCCAAGTGACTGGCAGGCATTATGCATGCCTGCGAGGCATGGTTCCTGTCTAGCTCCTCCCAAAGTCCTACAGTTGGCTGCCTCAGACATGAGGAAACTTCACTTCATGCAGACAGGCTAACTGGCTACAACTCCAGCTCCCCTGGACTGCGAATATAAATATAACCCAAGTCATAAAAAACTAGCAATAAATAAACAGAATTATTAAAAAAATAAAACATCTGAATATGATATACATAAGATTCTCTCTGGAACTTCAGTGGCCAAAGTCTCCAAGTTGATTTATTTGTTATCCTCAGTAATATGTGACCTGACTACCCTCTTGCTGTCAGATGACTTGACATGAATAAATCTGATGTCTGTCACCTGGCATACACTAGGCATGATGAACATTCCCTCAGTGTTCTATCAGTATTTACTGAACATTCCCTCATTATTCTATCAGTGTTTGCTGAACATTCCCTCAGTGTTCTATCAGTATTTACTGAACATTCCCTCATTATTCTATCAGTATTTACTGAACATTCCCTCATTATTCAATCAGTGTTTGCTGAACATTCCCTCAGTGTTCTATCAGTATTTGCTGAACATTCCCTCAGTGTTCTATCAGTATTTACTGAACATTCCCTCAATGTTCTATCAGTATTTACTGAACATTCAGTATTTACTGAACATTCCCTCAATGATCTATCAGTATTTACTGAACATTCCCTCAGTGTTCTATCAGTATTTACTGAACATTCCCTCAGTGTTCTATCAGTAATTTTGTTACTCTCCCTAAATTCATTTCCCTAGCAGAAACATAGTAACATAACCTGCTTACGTTTCCAGGTTATCGTCAGGAGCACATTTCAAATACTTTGAGGCAGTGTTATTAGCAGGTGTGAGACAACACTGACTCAGAACATAATGGTCAGACTTCCTAAAAAACGTCAGGCAGTCAAAACAAACACACGATCCACCCCTCAGAAAGCAGCATACATGTTAACCTGGAGCCAAGAGTTTATTTTCCTGCTTTAACACCTAAGCACATTTCAGCTGCTACTCTGAGACTCCCAGCAGGGAGCGTGTGGGCAGCGTGTGGGCCCTGGTGCGGTCGACCGGCGTGGTGCTGGGCCTCCCACCCCTCTAGCTTCCCGCTGGTGTGTTGTCTCAGCTGGTTCTGCGGTCGCATGGGTACCGCAGAAGGGGCGGGGGACTTGCTAAGGTTTGCCGACACGAAACGGCAGCTTATAATCGCGGCCTTCTTTATTTAACTCTGCCCTGGATGCAAGGTTCACCATTTATGTAGAGCAAACATACGATTCTTCCTAAGTGAAATATAATCACTCTGAGCCCTCGTTTAGATAATTCCCGCTCAAACTACTGTTACCGTTTGAGCTTCCATTCATTGTATAGCTATAGCTGCTAGCAAAGTGTGTGCAAATCACTGAAATCGTGTGTAAGTGATGAGGAACAGCAATTGAAATACTTTTTATGTTATCTTTTTATTGACAGATCTAGGGTCAGTGCACAAAAATTATTTATTGAGAAACTACAAATTCTAAAGCTAATTTAGGATAAGTTTGTAGAAAAGACTTAAAAACAACAACAACAAAAAAACCGCAGTGTTAAACAAAAACACTGCTCTGTGAAACTGGAAGGGGAAACATTATGGAGAAAAAAAAACTAGGCTTACTGACAGCAAAATAGTAATTGTACTCAAGCAAGTGCTGTGCTGTGGTTTATAAATAGTCCAAGCGCTAGGTACAAGTCCTAGGAAAAACTGAAACACTCCGAGAGCTCAGAAACTGCAGGGTGTGCAACCCCTTCTGTCGGCTAAAAGACGGTAGACGCCTCCTAACTGCACTGCCTTACCCTGGAATCGAAGCCTTTCAGTGATTTGAATCACTTTGCAACAGTTTCGCCAAAATAAAGATTCACATGTCATGCTCGCAATAACAAAATCAGTTGTTGAAACAATCTGTGTTTTCATAAGTCTGGAAAAGTGCACGAAGAGTGAAGAGTGGTACCAAGAATAACGTTGACTGAGTATCTGCCAGTAGCCATCGTCTGTCTCACATGTTAAACGCTTTGGCTGAAAAATAAATTCCCTTTTTTTTCCCCCTGACCATTTGAGATTATGCTTTATGGTTCTTGCACATCTGACTCCGTACTAAAGAGACCTGCGTGTCCTGCCATATCCGACGATGCCGTTGAGCTAATCAGCCCACGCTTGTTTCTCCAAGCCGACGTGATCCTGGGCTTTCGAAGTCCTGAAATGCAGGAACCGAAAATGCATCCAGAGGCCCTGGCTGGACGCCGTCAGGGCGGCCGGCAGGAAAACCGCTGCTTCCCTCCCATAATTCTACAATCATGCTCCTCCCTTTTTGGGGTCTCCGCATGGCGCAGAGTCCTGGCATGACTTCTAAAGGCGCCTTTGGGCCACACAGGAACAAACAGGTCCGGGCCGACGGGCAGTAACGCGTAGCTGGCGTCAGCAGCGGGGACGGATCCGTGCAGTAGGGTTGAAAGGCGGGGATGGTTATGAGGCGTGGCGTGCTGCATGGACGTCTCGCCAAGGGCTGCACGCGGCCAAAGATTGCAGCCTTACAGACTGACCCAGAGAATGACGGTAAATCAGACAGCAGGTCCAAGAGCCAGAGGGGAATTATGGAGCTGTAACAGATGCTATGACAGTTCTCTCGCCTCATCTCTGTTATAAAGCAAACAGGAGCTTGGTCGCAAATCGCTACAATGTCGTAAAGCTGATGAAACTGAATCACTGTGTTAAAAGTAAAACCGCATGGTACAAAACGTAGATGTGCAGTCAGTCACTGTCACAGTCACTTCTATACAGTCACTATGGTTTGAAGAGCTTGTGTTTAGAGCTGGAGAGACGCAGCATATGTTGGCTTGGTCTGCCCACGGCACAGGCAGACATGTCAGACTGTGGGCTCAATCAGAAACATCAGATAGCTTGTTTGGGCTTGGACCATAGACTTTAATTGTGGTACTGTCCTGTGCTCCAGCTCTCTCTCTGTCTGTCTGTCTGTCTGTCTGTCTCAGATACACCACCACACAAACACACCAGCATGCACACACACACACACACAGACACACACACCTCTCCTACTTCACACGAGCTTATCTGCCCTTGGATCTGCTGATTATTATTTGCTTAATCCACAAGCTTGTCGGCCGTGGTGTCACACAGAGCGTTACCAAATAGCTCCCTGTAGACATTTTGGAATTCCCATGTTCTAACGCGCAGACTGAATTCCGCTCGGGACTCGTGTGGTGAAAGGCAAGATTCGAGAATCTTGCCGCGCCTGCGTTTAAGGGGATGTGGAGTGTGTGTGTGTGTGTGTGTAGGGGGGGGGTGGTTATGGGGGAGTCCATGCATGCCAAAGAACCTTTTCACATTACAGACATGCCCAGGTCTCTGTGGAGAGGAGTCACTTGCAGGCATGAACACAAGGCAGTCAGGGATAAACAGACCCATGCTGAGAGTAGTGTGCTGTGACTCGGAGGAGAGGAGAGGAGAAAGAGAGAGGCTGCTTGGGCGAGAGAGCCAATGACAGACTGAGGAGCAGGAAGTTGGAGCTAATCCCCTTAAACATTCTTACAGGGTTGCGACTCTTCTCCGGCCCTTGTAAAGCAGCAGGAATGGGGCGTGATCTTTCTGGGTCGAGTGCAGGCGAACCCCTCTGCTCCGATGGAGATTTACGCTGCCAGACATTGCCCACGGCTCACTGTTATTTTAACTGAAGGCTTTGAAGCCTAAATCACGCTTTCCAACATAACGTATAATATCAGGTAATCGTTAATTACCGAGTCTTGCGAGCTAGCACAGCTGTTTCACAGCAAAGCGTCCACTTTGTATTTGAATGTAAAGTCTGGCTAAGATTACTGAGTATACCAAGAGGATTCTGTGGTGTATTTGATTGTGGCATTACATCATTACCGTGATGATAATCAGTCACACTCGCAGACGCACAAAGACCTCATATAGGCCTTGTTCAGAGTTCTACAGAGGACACTCATCTATGCAAAAGCAAGGACCCTGTACCAACATTAATGTTTAATTCTCCGAACACATCCTGGTCGCTCATTACATTAGCGATTAACATGCAATTAAAATTGCATATTTTAATGCCAATAATCAGAAATGCATGATTTATTATGCATAAAACCTCTGTGATTAACGTTGGGTAAAAAGATGAGAGTCGACTTCCTCTTCTGGGTTCTAATAGTATCTAGGCCATTCGCTCTCAGAGCTGGTTTTCCTTTAATGACTGTATTCAAGTTCTAGAAAGAAGTCTTCATCCCTGTTTTGCACAGAAAAAAAAAACTTGAAAAAGGGGGTTGATGTGTATCTACAGGAGATCTTTATCCAGCAATCACCGTGGCCACCTAAAAATAGGCGGGAAAATGAGCAGGCGTTCTGCTTTCCCTTAGTGCTGTATATCTGATTTCAGAGCTCCTTCAGGCTAGCCAGCCGGGCCCGAGAGAAAGCTACGATTAAAGGGAAGAGGGCATCTTCCAAAGCCATCGAGCTAAATGTTTACAAAGAGTTGCTTAGATGTATGGACGTTGCAGAGCCATTAGGGCCAGTGCCGGAGAGTGTTCCCATGTGAAGGGAAAATGAAAATAATTGCAGTCTCTATTACAAGGCAAGAACGTGTATTTATACAGCATATGGTGGGGCCATATGACTCACGCAGAGACTATACAGACCCTGTAAAACTGGCTCATACAGTCTGGGATAAAGTCTCTTGTCAGACGGGGGGGCTAGGGTGAACCGAACCCAACACAGATGCCATTACTCACATCCTTCTGGGGATTTTTCTGTCACTTTATGTGCACAAATTCTGACGCTCTGAACGCAAGTCAACACATACATTCGTGAGTTTGTAAAATTAAAGCCCGCCTCAGCTGCTACATGCTGGACGGGAAAGACATCAGTAAATAGTTGGAAACTGTGCTTGAAAGAGCATCTTCAGTGGCTGTGATACCTGTGCATTAGTGCAAAATGTTAGAAAGCATGCTTTTGGCCCCTAGAGGGCAAGACATGTTTAGGAAGGGTCTCTGGAAATCAATACCTTTACCATTATCCTATAATGACATTTCTTTCCTGGTTTCGAAGCATGGTACTGCATGGGTTGATCTAGATGAAAATGTATAAATGATATATGATATAAAGTAATATAAATTCCATCTTTTAAATGATTTAAATGATAATGTCAATTCACAGTAACCTCAACCTGGTTGAACACATATGAGAGAGTTTAGACCAAAGTGTGAGACTCTACCACCATCGTTGAAACACTAGTGGAGAGGCTTCCTTTGGGAAGAACGTCTCCAGGACAGTTGCAGACTTGTACAACGTATGCCAAGGTGCACAGAAGCTTATTCTGGTGGCCTAAAACCTCCTTGGTGTATTTAGTGAAACGGCCAAGCACCTGTAACTGAGAAAACTGTCCCATTGCACCTCTGATGACATTTCTCAGGGATCTTTGGTATGTTCTGGTTAAACAGAAGCATGGAGTACTACATCCAGCCTGTGACCTGCGTACATTCCCATCTGGTCCAAGGTCAGTTTTCATCACAGTGTTCAGCGTCCTGAGTAATTCAATTCACTGATCTCATGTGCAATCCTTCCACCTTATTCCTCTTACTGGGAAGTGTCCTTACTAGCCTGATCTCAGAACTGATGTAGATGAATTTAAATTTGCATCTCTATAAATAAGAATTTTTAAGAATGATATCATTTTGTACTGCACTAGTCCTCTAATGCTCACTTTTTACATGGATGTTCGCATGTGCATATTGATATTTTTCTCTTGAGCAATTATTATCATTTCATTAGTGTCGTTGATAATGGTGTTATCAACTAGGGTTCATTGTGCATCTGAAAGATTTGCATATTTTGAAGGCCACTTTGATTCTGAGCAAAACTCGCATGTTTTTGGGTCAGTAGCGTTTGCCAGATAGACATGTAGAGATGTACTTCGGTTAACTGAGATGTTGAATTTGTGGTTTTGAGAAAATTATATATAATTTCAGAGAATGTGTGTTAGCAGAAGAAAAAAAAAAGACGAGGTGACCGAGTGTTCTAAACGCAGGACATCCACAACGCCACTGCTCTGCTCGGCACGAACGCCGCATTTAAACATTTAACCTGCCAACAGTGCAGTTGGAAATACATTCGAGAGAGGGAGAGAGAGAGAGAAAGAGAGAAAGAGAGGGAGAGAGAAAGAGAGAGGGAGAGAGATGGGGGGAGGGGGGGTTCCTCTTCTCTCGACCTCTCAAGGCCTATAAACCTTCCCTGTGAGGAGCCTCGTGTGGAGTGAACGGGTCGGGGGAGGGGGGCGGATCTTGGGGAAGTTAAAGGAGGAGGGAGAAATTCCCTTCTCAGGAAGATTAGTGGCCGTGCCTTTGTCGGAGGAGGCGGATGCTGAGCTCCTACGGACACATTTTTCTCTGCCAGCTCACTGACCCCTGGGGCGCTCCCAGTGGCCATCCGCTCCTCTCCGCCCGGCCATGCCGCCTGCCTCCGTCAATTACTCACTGTCGCCGCCGCGACTTCATCCAGTTGATAAAGGAAACTGTCCTTATCGCTAAGCAGCCTCTCTTAAAAAACTATTTACACCAGCGAGCCCTCGACCATCCATCCAGCTCCCTCTCTCTCTCTCTCGCTCTCTCTCTCTGCCAAGGGTGCGTGAGGAGAAGCTTGAATAATGCACGTGTTCTTCCATATGTGCTGCTAACATGAGATGTGTTACGAAAAAAACGTCAGCGCACAGTGTTTCCTCCTCTCTAATCTTCCTGGAGATGCTGGCACCCCGTTAGTGCACACTGCCTCCTTTTCACTATGTAGGTGTTTTAGTCTGCAGGTCTTTTGGTTGGCGAAGCACAGTTTTTAAGAACACTGCTGCACGAACCGTGCGATACTTTCTTCACGATCACAACTGTTAAAGATCCACGTCTCGCGTCCATCCTCCACAACTTCTTTCTTCGTCTGTGTGGACGCCTGATTCAGCCGCAACGCCACTGTGATTCTCAGGGTGCAGGGCTGGAGCCTTTAGGGCCTGGAGCCTTTAGGGTCTGGAGCCTTTAGGGCATGGAGCCTTTAGGGTATGGAGCCTTTAGGGTGGTGTCAACATGCTCCCCCAAGGCCGGGCTGACTCAGCAGAAACGTAGTGCCTGCCCATCAATCTCCCTCCTGCGCGACGAGCTCACTTTCACCGTGATGTATGCCACGAGGCACCAAACCCAGTTAACTAAATCATTACCAGCCAGGGCTGCTCCATCCAGCCCACCCAAAAGTCAGAGGGCTCAACGAGAGAGACAGGAGACATGGGCAAAAACTGGGCAGAACTGGGCAAATTACGCACAGAATATATTTCTATATTCATTGTTGAATCCATCAGCTTACAGTATTAATGTAAATAAATAGAATGAATTAATAAACCAAAACTAAATGAATTAATAAACCCCCCAAAAATATAGATAAATAAATAAATAAACTATGTGCTCAGTATGTTAGATACATAAACTTATACGCGGGTCATTTGGTAATGTGGCCTTTTTTTGAAATGCTTCACGATTCAGATCCCTCGGGGAAGTTGGTCCTTAGCGCGGTGCTCGCTGTCACGACGACACGTCCATGCACCTCTCCCTCGCCACACCAGACAGATGCGCGCTGTCAGAAGAGATCGGGCATGTCGTTTAGCTTCATTAATGAAGGGCAGTAGACTCCGCTGTGTGGAGGCTCGGTGGAGACCGGACGCCGTCCCAGCCGCTAAACTGGGGTTCGCAGTGGCCCGAGCCCCAATAAATCGCCCAGGAAGTGCGGATTTAAAACTCCCTCATAACCTCTGCATATATGCGTCCTCCCCTCTTGCAGCCGGAATTCGTGCCAGCGTGCAGTAAAACGCAGCACGGACTCACGGACACCTGGTCCCACGGTAATTGACTCCTGGCATTGTTTTCACTTTTCGGACCACGTGACTTGGGCTGGCTTCATTATACATGCGCCCACATATCCAGAGCGAGATCCGGGGAACGGGACCTGGCCTGCTAACATAAACCAAATGACCAACCCCGTGATAAATGGTTCTATTAGCAAACCAGATTGTTAAACTCAGATATAACAGGGCAGAGGGGAGAGGCGACCCATTCATTTTCTCACTCTGCACACAACGAGGGCCTGCAAATAGTTTAGTTTTTTTGAGTGTGTAAATAACATATTAAAACTCTGCATTAGCCATGTCTTCCGATAGAGAGGAAATTGTTAGGAATAAATAATGTCGGACAGGGATATAAAACAGAGGACGTTTAATAGAAGGAAGGGGAGTTTCACTCTGAGGTGGGCATGACATAGGTGACAAGAACCTCGCGGCCCATTGTAAACCACACACTGACAATAAAGCCCCGTAACAGAGCCGTATATTAAAACCGCCTGACTGGCGGCTCTAGGGAATGCACGCCCGGGTTCAAGGACCTCGTCTCCAGGGCTCGCTCCATCGCATACTGCATATTCACTTATCTGCGTCTGGGAGCCGGAATAATAATACGGATTACGGTGATAAGTAATTGCCCTGTCGGGTAGCGCGCTGGCGGACAGCTGAGGCTCTTTAGCGCGGAGGCGCGTGTGCTCCGGACCGGGACGCTATCGGGCAGGTAGCAGCGGACGCGCACTGCCGACAGCACAGAGCTCTGTTTATTTAGATTACAGCACAGTGGATCTTCCTCTCAGAGAGGGAAGCTCGTGGGGGTTAGAGGATACAAAGGAGAGGTGAGGACTGAAAGCGAGGGCTACCCCTCAGGAGCGTGGCGAGGGCAACAGCGTTGCTCTTGGGCTGGCTTTTTTGACGAAAAATGCAGGACCAAGAAATTAAACTCAGATCAGAAAATCCCGATACCGCAGTTGCGACGCTCATCCACTGCTGTGGCCAATAATACTTTGGGACAAATGCGTAAACACGCACACACACACACACACACACATGGGCCTCCTGTCCTCGCCTTTAGCACAGCTGCGGGAATAAGCAGGACCCCAGGGAGCACGTGGAACTGGAGTCTCTCTCTCTCTCTTTTTATTTTTACCCCCCTACGTTTTCTCGGTTCATTCAACCTTTTGTGCAGCCCTACAAGGGAGGCTACGCTTCCACCTCGGAAGCTGGGTCAGAATCGACGTCATTCTGCAGCGACACTCTGAGTCGTGAGAAGGCTGGGCCGTAATATAACGATGTAACGTTATAACGGTGTGAACAGGTGTACTTTTAATAACCATTAGCTCAGATGTAAAACTCTTTTCAAAAATCGCAAAAAGTTTAACTCACTGGTTAATGTGCATTCATTTCTTTACTGACAAGCAATGATCAATTAATTAATAATGACATGCTAACAATCTCCATCATTAATATGTAAATAAAGGGTCCCAAAATACAACAGGATTTTCTTTGTTAAAGCTCTCGTGGACTGGCATCTTTGCCCATCTCATGTCGTCCACTGCTCAGCCAGCCATCTTGACTAATTTATAACGTTTATACTCTGGCGGTAAGAACAAGGTCTTTCGGCCTCATTATACGGAGCTTTCATCACTCTCCTGCAGACATGTTTAAAACATGCCCCCACGCTCTCTCCCCAGTGCTCTTAGGCTCTGGACAAGGTCGAGTGCCACACAGGAGGAAATACCCACAACCTCGCTGTAGTTTCAGATTGCATCTTTTGTCAGCTTTTGTCAAACATTGATATTTTCATCATGTGCTATGGGTATTACCTAAAACATGGCACAAATATGGATTAACCACCTGTAATTGTTTTCCTGGACATGAGTGACATCATACAACAGGTTGAATGTACATTTAGATCTTTGCTTTGAAGGTACAGAGAAGAATGGTATAGAAAACGAGGGATTTTTCAAAGCTTGTTTCTGTGAGCACCTACAACAAGACAAAGTCAGTTTTATGACACGCATCTCATACTGCTACATATAAAAATAAAAATACAAACTCATTCCCTTCCAACAATAAAGAATATTAAACACTAAATTAAACGAACAACATTGTTTATAAGTATTTGGTATCAGTAATACTGTTTTGCGTACGCAGTTGTGTTTCCACCATGAGACCCAATTCAACTCATTTCTTTAACAATTCATGCATTTTACGCCTTTATTATGGCAGGCCACCAAAGTCCATTAATATGTAAAAATGCCAAAACTCCACAAGCAGTATTTCCATTTCAAAGGTAGCCCTCGTCTGGCATCTCTGTCGATCTTGCAGGGGCCATGTCGTCCACTGTTCAGGCGGCCATTTTGACTAATTTATAGCGTTTATACTCTGGAGGTAAGAACAAGGTCTTTCGGCCTCATTATTCCCCGCTTTCATCACTCTCCTGCAGACATGTTTGAAACATGCCTCTACACTCGCTCCCTCTCCCCAACGCCTCTCCGCCAGGATGGTGCACGTGGAACTTCGTGTCAAACTCAATGTGAACGCAGTGCCACGTTTGTGGGTGGGTGGGGGGAGGGGTGCGTGTTTGCGTTGTAGCGCAGTCTACATGCGTGTCATGCTGACACTGGTGGTGATCAGAGAATAGCTGTGCTAGGATGCCTATCAGGGCTTGACTGCATTTCACCTTTGACCCTTGTAATGAGGGAGGAGGGGATCACCTGGTACCTCATAAGGGCAATGATCAGGGAGAAGTGTGAGTGTGTGAACGTCTTCTCCACGGACCGAGCTTCATCTCTGGAAAGTATATTTCATGCTCGTGTTTTCATGCACAGGTGCTATTGCTGTTTTGTGATGGCTAGTTGTGATATACAGGATGCAGCCCCGCCCCACTGCAGGGCTCTGGGGTCACACAGAAGGGATAAAACTACATCTGACCTTTAACCTTCGTCCAGCACACAACACCTCGCAGTGTTGAGAGTAAAACGGAGCCGGGGGGGGGGGGGGGACGACACTAGTAAAGTGAGAGTAACCCTGCACAGCAGGTCTGAGAGGCGGGAGAGATGGCAGCCGTACCTCTGGTCAGGAGCGTTGGCGAGGGCTTTTTGGGCAGGTCGCTGAAGCTGCTGGCGTCCATGCCGCCTGTCTTACACTCCTTCTTCTCGGCCGTGCCCGCCTCCATTCTACTTAGTTCTGGTTGGGGAAAAAACAGAGGAGTCGGTCAGACAGAAGCTTCTAGAAACATTTTGAGCTACTGTGACCTGAGAAAGCAGAATGCTGGACATGCTGACATCTAAGCTGAACCTGTAGTTATAATTCTGTGTAAAGAGGTACAGGGCCTACATCACAGACATTTCTACAAAAATAACAGTCAAGTGTAGTTGTAGTACTGAGTTCCATGGTTACAACACCTGCTCTGCACAAGAGCATCTGCTAAATGGTGTGACATAAACGACTACACAGCGTCTCTAAGTATTGGAGATGCTACTGAGCTTCTCACCCAACAGAGGGCGCTCTATGCAACATTTCCCAGACAAGCAGCCTTATAAACTCAAATAAATAGATCAGAGTTGGTAGATAGTTGATACCATTTCTCCTTCCAGTATCTATCTATCTATCTATCTATCTATCTATCTATCTATCTATCTATCTATCTATCTATCTATCTATCTATATATCTATCTATCTATCTATCTATCTATCTATCTATACTGTTGTTAAAAAGACTGGCAAGTAACTACATATAAATATATATGTATATATGTGTGTGTGTGTGCATATATACATCACACATATGCACACACACATATGTGTGTGTTTGCATAAAAAATTAAAATGAAAACATGGATTTTGTTATATGCAGAGATAGAAGAATCATCCACCTCAAGACCTCAAGCACAGGTCACAGCAGCCAAATGGCACAGTCGCACTACCATTCCATGCTGTAGGACTCTCACCGGCGTCCTAGTGGACACCAGCTAGCTTGGCTTTATTCATTTACTCACTCATCCGTCCCTCATCTCATTTTCCCCCCCCTACTCAATGTAAGCCGATTAAGGGGACGATGTGCGGCTCGATGGCATCTGTTTCACTGTTTGCCGGGCCAAGAGTGGCACTCGTGCAACCCCGTCACCCGCACGCTCGTCCCTGCCTCCAGCTCTGGGGGGGGGTGGAGAGAACGTCTCGTCCCATGCTGTGATGTGCAACATGATGTGCTGCAGACTTGACACTGACCTCACCAAGTGAGTGGAGCCTCTGTAGTCAAGTTGGTCACACTAAGTAACGCGCTCGACAGATCCGGAGACATGTTTATGAGGCCTGGTTGTCAGTTTGACCGTTTGTCATGCATTACAATAACATTATCACTCCTTAAAATCTCTTCTGAGATTCTTGGCTCCATCTGTTGGCAGGCCTTTCAGATGACACTACTGTGGAGCTGTCCTTTAACCGACAATCACATTATATCTATTGGACAGAAGAATTTGTATGGCAGAACATAACTGAAATAATACAAAAAAAATTACACAAACAGAAAATGTTCATCTGAAACGGAGGGTCAGATATTAAAACCTCAGACATTCTTGCACAAAACAATATGTCACATCCTCCTGGATAATTTGTTTCAACCAATAGATGCCCATTGCCCAGCACCTCCCAAAAACAGAGAGAGAGCAACTGAGATAAGGAGTCAAACAGGATTCTGTCCCCTCCCTAACCCCCGTCCCAGGCTACACCCACAAACCTGGAGCCCGCATGGGGTCGTACGGGGTCCACCGCAGCGGCACAGGAGGGAGCACGCGACTGGTTAGTACAGGTGTCAGAGAGCAAACAGACAGATGGTGCTGAGAGCAGAGGTGACAAGAGGCACTCTTTTGTCATTTCCCATCAGCGGTTAGGCACCAGGGGCTCGGGAGGAAGACCGGGAGGATGAAGAGGCAGGAGGTAGGACAAAGAAGGGCTAATCCCTGATCAGAACCACACAAGTCACTCGTCAACGCCCGGTAGAGGTCTGATGAACGCCCTGCAGGGATTTGTCCGGCAAAGCTGCTACCGTGGAAGTGGAATCTTACAACGCTCAGATTTGGGGTTAGGCTGTGTCACGATGCTAAATGCAATCGCACGTTGGTCTGACGTGACGAGACACTCCAAAAAGGCCAGGATGTTTGTATAGCCTGGGCACACGTGACCCTATGAAAGTGGTTACCTATGTGATGAAAGCGTGCTCCAAAACAAAAGAAACCATGCTGATGTTTTAATCCTGACTCATTCGAATGATTAAACAGATTCTTGCCGAGGGTGTTCTGTATGTGAACAACCTCACCAAGAAACCCAATATAAGTGGTGTCAGACTTTGTACTATTCAAATCTACAACAACAACACCTGATATGCAACAGACCATGAAAATATGCCTGATTCAACCCTTGACACAGGACACGAAAAAGCGTTTTTGTGTGAATATATTTTCACTTGATCGCTTTCTAAATGGTCAAAGAGTATAATGCACACAAAGAGTGAAGAATGTAAGGCTTGGATTCAAACGGCAATCTATAACCACCTCCTATTCACACCCCAACTGCAGTTCACACAGGCCATTCAGTCTAATAAGGCCCGAGGCACCCAAATCGTGGCTCTATTTTTTCAGGCCCTTGAATACGTGAAAGAGGCGTGAAAGGGCCTGACGGACAGGCCTGTGTGCTCTTTGGATCATCGGCGGCGGCTGAGGCGACAAGCTCTCTTTGAAGACGCTTAACAGGTGCAAGAAGGGGGTTGTTCTCCTCCGTCGGTTGGGTGTTGGAGATGGATGCTCCCCGTGAGCATACACACCTCACCCCCACCCCCGGAATGGAGCTCTCATTAGTCGCGCACAGTCACACTGAAGACTTTGGATTGTTAATTACGCCCGCCGAAATAACAGTTGTCGTTCCTGTCACATAACAAGTACGCCCACATTGGGCCACTGATCAGTGTGTTCAAAAGCTGTGAGCTCTCCGAACACCCCTACCACAAGTGCCACTCAGTCACTCCATCAGGGGTGCGCACACAGGGAATTTGGTCATCTTCGTTTTCAGCGTCGTGGGGATTAAACTTGAACACAAGTGATTTCTCACTCCATTCGAGGTGGTGTTATGCCAAGTCTGTGAATAATACGCACGCGTAAAATTCCTCGTTCAGACAAAAGAATTAGCTGTTCGCTTTTACCACAGCTCAAACGGTTGTTAATGTATTAAGACAAACCCAAGTGTGCAGGAAGGCTGCACACACACCAGCTAACCCAAATCCTCCTTTGTCAAGCACCACTGGCTCTAGTGTACACGGTCATTCAGATGGGTATGATAACTAACAATGGAAAGTTCTAGAGGAAGTTAATTGAGGAGAACAACAACTTTTGAACTTAAGTCTCTCTCATTCAAGGCCCCATTGTGTTTAAATCAATGACATGTTTATTTTAACACCTCGTTCTCTCTCTGGAGGCTTACTACTGCTTTTAAGACAACCCCCCCATAAGAAAACTTAAGGTTTAAACGAATACCAAGCAGAATGCACACATCAAAGACGTAACTCAGTTAAAGCTCCTAACTACCTTTGCGAATATCTTTTTGTTTTTTTTTCTCCTAGTATTGTTGTTGAGACTGGGATCACTACCAGCACAGGAATAAAAATGTATAGCACGATGAAGGCCAACTTAGAAGGATTGGAGGTTAGCTGGGAACGCTGTGAACCGGGCCAGCATGCAAGCAGCCTCCCCGGATGGCGCGTCAGGTCAGGAAGGCCCGCTGACGGATGCGCCGTGAGCTCGTCTGCAGCCCTGTGAGCAGTGTTTCATTCGCAGGTGGACAGCTGCCCCATTACGGAGGTAACCCACCCCGACGATGCGGAGAGTGGGGGCCCACATGTAGTCCATTTCCTGTGTGAAAACGCTGTCCATTATTTCCTGACAAAAGCCAGCTGTTAGTCGCGAAGCACAGCGAGACACCGGGGACGTTCATGCCATTCCATTCACATCTTTTGTTGGACTCATAAGGAGCATTATCAAAATTATTCAATCAGATTATTTACACTGGTTTTAAGTATTAATTTAGTAGCAAATTCTTTTTCACACTGGGTAAAAAAGTCACATATATGAACCAGTGGTAAAGGGTTTGCCTGTTAAGTGATGTAGATGCAGCATAGCCAGACATCTAACTGGAGATACCACGCATTCTACAGAGATTACGTGGGACCTGTTATTTTACTTTGAGTAAAACATGATTCAGTAGGGATACCTTGGATTATCATCCATTCTATTTGAACGGAGCACAGCAAGAGGAGGAAACTCCACGAGCCCAAATTTGGAAAATTTAACTTAGCAACCCAGAGAAAACCCTAACAGAGCTAGGCTGAGTTTCAAAAACATTATTCACGCACAGGCCCCGAAGAGATATGCAAGAGGAGCCCTGAACAAATGTTCATTATGTTTCGCATAGGTTATGAGCAGGTAGTTGTGATCATTCAATATATTCAAAACATGCCACATATGTTTAATGTGCAATGAAAATAGCCTTGTACTGTACAGTTCAAAATTAGCATGTTTTACTGGAAAGAGAGTGCACAGGGACCCTGATTCCTTAAATCCGGCCCGTCCGAGGCGGTGAGGGGAGAGGGGGTGGAAAAGAGGCGCACACCACGTCTTCTGAAACGAATGGCTCCGTGTTCCAGGTGCACCGAGCTTTCCGGAGAGCCGTTTGGCTCATCACGCAGGATTACTTACGGCAACCCACAACCCATCACGCTGAGTAATTACGGAGGGGAGCTGTCGGCCAAACAAATGGCTGTGACAGAACGCTGAAAGGTCACCCAGTGAAGTCCTGGAGAACACACTGAGCCCCCTCTCCCTCTCTCTCTCCCTTCCTCCCTCCCTCCCTCCTGGTCCGCGTCTGGTGTGATCATTCAGACAGCACTGTCGAGTCGGAGCAAAGTGTTCTCCTTTGGTGCATAGGTAGGGTTAATGATACTTACATATGCACTGGAAGAAACATAAATGCACAACTCCGATTTCGGTGGTCAAAGTTTAACAAACTTTAAACAAACTTTGACTTTAGCATGACAGCACGAGTTTGACATTAATCAATACAGCTAGTCGTACCGTTCAAATCCTAGTTTGAAGACTCTCAGGTAAAAGGGACTGCTGTTAAGCCGAATGCCACCAAAGAGTTACACGCAGTTGAGAAAAAATGTTTGAAATCTGTTTCTTGTCATAGAATTGCAGAATGATTGCAGTAAGGGAGGTTTCCTAAGCCCAAACCAAATGAAAGGAAATGACTCTAAACATGACAGGCATTTGTGCTTGTCAAACATATCTGACACAGAACATTTTCTTCTCGTGCCTCTTACATAAAAGGCCAGTGTCTATTAAGACATGAACCCCACTAAATTCCAGGCAAATAGTTCTCCTCATATGACGACACTAAAAATCGCCAGTGAGTCCTGGACATGAAGACGTCTTCATGACATATGAGGATTTACAATTCCACAAGGCCACGGGAGAGGGTGAACAGGGGGCAGTTCAAGGTCTTCTGTGGATCACTGAGCCAGAAGGATGCCAGGGGTTTCTCCTGGGCTCCCTCAGCGAAGGAATGTTGGGGGGTTGAGTCAGGCAGACCTGGCTCTAGAGCAGGAGTGGGGGTCGAGGTAGGAGAGGGGCCCCGTGGCTGGGATCACACCCCCTGCTGGTAAGTGCAATATCCTGTGGGCGATCTCTTCGGATTTGGCCGATGTCAAACAGATGTTGCGACTACGGCGCGTCCTGAAACTTCAGGGAGCGAATCCCTTATGGGAGGATCATTCCTGTCCTGAGGGATCAGCCTCTAGAATTATCACCGCTCGAATGCGCCAAGCTGCGGCTCTTTCGCGAGGTAACATGGCATGGGCCCTGTGCTGAAAACGCTCGCGTTGCCTGGGCCTCCAAGCATGGCTCCACAGGCGAACCCTTGGGGGAGCTTCCTATTGCTTTAACTGCTGCGCCTGTGCAATGGATGCTTTCTTTAGGCGGTCACCTTTGATCCAGCGACCAAATGGTGCTGTTAAGAGACACTTGTGGTTTAACAGCCAGGCAGCGCTGTAAACGTCCTCCCGGGTCTGTGTTCGAGGACTGAAGAGGCCAGTCAAATGCTTAACCACACACTAGACTCCACTTTTAAGGGCTTTGCTGTCAACTCAAGCTGGCCCATTGTGCAGCTCTCTGAAAGGCATTTTAAGAAATACCAGATTGGGAGTTTAAAAAAACTCCTGGTCGTACGCGCGCGCGTCCTCACACTGGAAAGGGCACTGGCCAATCGGGCAGATCGTGTGTTTTCTGAACGCTGGCTTGAGACATTTGCAGCACACTAGAGGATGACTCATGCTATAGTTCAGTTACCGTGGGATCCGTTTCAGGCTACATCAGAGTCGGAGGTCTGATGCGCTAGCCTAGACTCAGCGTTGCGCATATGCTGCTAATCTGTGGGTCAGTTGTCTCAAACAGTTGTCTGACTGCTATCCTACAAACCCCGCACTACAAAGTGGATGAACATACAGAGGTTTTCCTCCATTCCTGCATTCTACTGATGAAATTCTTCTTGTGCACCCATGGGCCCAGGCGTTTACTGGAGCAAAATGTCAGCATGATTTATCCAGCCACCTGCTTCAGGCTTGACCTTACCTTAAACTTAGCATGCATAACTGTAACACGGCTACCCAGCTGAATTCACTTAAAAACCACCACAGCCGGACACAGACAAGATAACGGCCCAGGAGAGGATTGTGCAGGCTACTCTATTACTTCAAAGTTCCAAGCGTTCGGAAGATGAAGAACGCAACCTCGACTGCTTGACAGCCGTCCCCCCTTTTCTCAGGGGTAGAAGAGTCTCGGATCTCTCAGCTGGGCCCTGACCCTACGCCTGATTGCGGGAGTGCTTTTGATTGCAACGGTCTAGCACCCGGAGCTTTTATTAAGGGCGTCGCGTGTAAGCCTCGTCTTCCAGTCTGCCGGGTTGGGAGTCTGTGGCTTGGCTGTTCTTCAGCGTGTTTTCGGCTCCGTGGCATGAAGCTAATGAAGAACACGCCCCGTGAAGAGCTGGCCTACTCCGCTGCCTCGACAAGTAAGTCATCAAGGACTACACGGGCGCAGAGGAGGCTGCTCAGTCTGCGGCTCAGTCTGGGTGATGTGAACACGCGGGGTCCAGCTGCGACGCCATGTTCCAAGCTGCTTCTCACGGTGCCTCAGCTGCCCCCTGCTACAGTGGAGCCAGACAGCCCATCTCTCCATCCCCGGTGAGTCATCGGGGTGGGGGGGTGGGGGGGGGGGGGTGACAGGACTGGGGGGGGGGGCAGGGGAGCAACTCTGCAGCCGGTGAGTGTTTGCACTAGTCGATCTGCGGGGAAAGCGATGAAGATACGTTCGCCTTCCTGTGTACAGGCGGGCGGCTTGCTGCTGTCAGAAGTTCTTTAAGGGTTGGAAGAGGATCATCCGGTTACACCATCCCTCCAGGAATTAATTAAGTCCCGAATCAAAGCATGCCAAGAGGTGCTATGGATACCCATCACATTTCATAGCGAGGCGAGTTTCTGGTGCCCCTGGTGGCATGCAGATCCTTTGATTTCGATGCGTCTCTTGGTGCGTGATGGCCTTTCATGAGACAGGGCCTCTCTGATTTCATTCAGTGTAATTAGACGGTGCTTGATGCCTGATTGTCTCTGGTCGATGAGGGCCTAGCCTCCTGCCTGAGTTCATGCTCGTGCGCAGTGCCTGGGGCTGGCTGTTCATTTAGATCTCACTGAGCTGTTGAATTAGGGCTTAGAGGACAGTTAATACCAACTGGGAATGGAATAAGCAGGAATATGCCCGCTGTATACCTACAAGGTTTCCATTGCTGTGGCTGGTGAGTTTACATTCAGATGCTAGACGCACATCAAATGAAATGCCTCTGATATGTTTTAATCAACCTAGGGTTCCATCTTATGGAACAACTTAACCCTGGGTATAATGTGAATCATTTTGCCTTACATCAAGATTACATGGTTTTGTTAGGAAATATCATGAGGATGATACATTTAAGCTAATATGAGGGTTGTGCTGAATCCACCAGGACGATATTCGCACGAGCCTCCGACCGTCGCCGTAGGCCGAGGGTGTGAGGGCAGTTTTGCGGATTACATGATACTGAAAAATATGTTGTTTAAAAGTGTGGATCCAAAGCACGTGCCAACGTTTCTCCTTCACAAACAAACTTCTCTCAACACAACCTTCTCCATTGCTCTACATAGAGCTCTGTTTGTTTCTGGGAGCACTGCATTTAATCCTGCTCACTTGAACATCTTTAACGTCTTTAACATCCTTTCATAATGTACTACACATTCTGGCCAGCGTGGCTGCATTCCTGGAGTTATGTGGAGACTCATAACAAAATTCATATGTCATCGTTAATAACAAAACTGACATTGTTTTCCTTACTTTTAGGCTCTGATGTGTGTTCACCGTGTAACTTTACATTCCATTTCCTGTTCTAACCCAAGGTGAAATATTTCCTAATCAACCACTTCTCTAAATGCAAACATTTAGCTTGACACACACAGGTACTGTCACACCCTGCTTTTACATGATATCCTGTGTCCCATATGGACTTAATCTACCTCTGATGAGCCATCCCACACAGTCCCGTGAGGTCGTGAGCCGGGGCTCCTGGGACATGTAGTGAGGTACTGTAGCCCTCCCACCAGGCCCTCCAGGAGACGGGGACTCAGAGGGACTGAGAAAGATGCTGACCACAGAAATTGCCTGGAGACAAATTGCTCCCAACTGGTGGCTAGATTTCTCAGGGCAGACGAGAAAACAAAAATATTAGTGTTCCGCTGGTCCACTGGTTTATGGGGACAATTACGCATGTTTGCCCTTTGGGGAGACAGATATAATACTTGGGAGATCATACTGTCTGCCTGTTAATACAGAGGAAAAAGGTATCCACTTTAAACAAATGTTTGCTCTGATGATACCATAGCAATTCCATCCAACATTCCCAATGGCAGTCTAAAATCAGTCAAAATGTAGTTAATGAACAATGTAAACTATTATTCACCCCTACATCAGTCATTGTAGATAATTAGGCCAATATGGCAATGAGAAACAATGAAACTTGAGAAGTTTCTGCGCCCCATTCGTCCAAAATCAGCTTGGTGTAACATAACATAGATTCTCCGGGGTCAGTGCTTCCATTGAGACACCACAATGGAATGACTTCTCCAGGGGTCGACTCCCCTCAGATTCCTGCACATATTGGAGGACTGACTTCATATACTCCTGTGAGAAAGACCATTGTGCTTGTGGTCTTACTAAAAAAAATGCGAGAGAGAGAGAGAGAGAGAGAGAGTGAGAGAGAGAGAGTGGTCCCCTGCAGACCAGTACTGAAGGCTCAATCACTTACAGATATGTGGAAGAGGTTGTAGGAAGAGAATGGGATGAGTACTCAACACTTAGGAGAGAACACATGGCACGAACATTCAGATAAAAAAGTGTTACTACTTTTACACAGGTGTTCAAGAGATTAACCAATCGTTTCTAAAATAAATTTAGAAAAGATAACCCCCGCCCTACAATTACATAAATATATATAAACTTTTAAATGAAAATTTATATAATTTATGAATGCTTTGTGACCGAGTCATGAACACTACACTTCTCTCCTGTGTTTAGCACCTCTGACATCTTAACATTTTTTATCATTTGAAAATCAAGTGGAAACTGACTTAATGGCTTCTTATGCCAAACAACAAGAATGGATTAGATGGCTGAGTGCTGAGCTCTTCTAAAGCAGACAGCCTTTCTTGTTTTAACTTCTCTGCGGGGCGTTTTACGCACAGTTCATCCAGTCTGCCCTAAGTGCTCTAGTTCCTCCGTGGCAGTCTCTGCTACCGTCGTTATTCTCTCGACGTTTTAAGAGACAGCCCTCCTTCTTTCGCTGCGTTTGGTTCATTAAATTCGCCACCAATGGGCGCAGAAGAAAGGGACCGATCACTGAAGGGTTGACCGAGAACGGGACGTGTGAAAATGGCAGGCGAAAGGCTCCGGGTGAGATGAAAGGGCAAGACCGTCATGCGGCTCGGAGGCCGATGACCGCAAGCTCCACCGGGCCTGAATAATCTGAATGGTGCCTTCGTTCTTTTACATCCTTTCAACCTCTTTAGCCTGACTGCTGGAACTCTTCATAGCGGACAATAGCAAATGCACTAAAACTTTTTTCTTATGCTAATGCATGTGGCCGGGTTCTCGCATTAAAAAAAATCACTCCCACCAACTCCTTTCGTCTCTTCCTCTAGGATTTAAATGGGCCAATTAGAGGGTTTTCCTGCTTTTTGCTTGTTCTGCCTCCTTGTCAGCTAAATTTCCGAGCACACAGCCCTTGGGTTGTCTGCCGATGAATTGGGCAGGTTTATTCTCTTTTTCGTCGAGCGCATAGAATGATCGCACAAAAGGCGCTTGAACAAGTGCCATAAACAAAACATGAGCTTGATTACTTATATTTATTCTACGCATTTCCGCATAAACCTCCAGTAAACAGGGAAGAAAAGCCGCTAAGAGCGCGACAGTGTTCCAGCGTGGAGAGTAAACATCGGGCTTTTCAACTTTCAACAGCCCGGGCACTTCAGAAAACTAGAACTCGCGCCAGTTATTTATCCTCCGCTTGCCTATTAGCAAACTCAACACAAAAATGGGCATCAATAAAAAATATACCCACAGTTCATAACTACGGCACTTGTTTATTGAAGTTTATCTTTTTGTGTAGTGTGCAGTGTAACGTAATTAAACATAAATAGCCCAATAAAACCTGCATGTGAATGAATAACAATTAGTAGTGAAAGTTATTCCCGTGATTTAAAAAGTGAAACCTTCCAATTGAGTGAGTCATTATGAATGTTCTCAAATCTGTAAGCAAGCACACGAGATAATAGCATATCATCAATCTTATTATTAATTCTAATCCGCGTGTATAGCTTGCTGGCCAAAATGCATTGCACGAATCTTATTAATCGGTCTGAAACCCCTTGCATTTGAGCTCGTTAATGGGATTGGCGCCTTACGACTTTCTGATCAGATCTTGTCCCATATGGATCAAGTTGCAGGGGAAATGTTTGAAATTCCAATGTGAAGTCAGTTGAAAGTGCAAACAAGAGTTTAAAAGCAACTCAAATCCAGCGTGAAGCGACATTATCTCAGCGTATTAACATTCACCATTTCGGTGTAGCTCAGGTACCAGCAATATAGTAATACAGCAACTAATACATCCGGGTGAATTAATTACGTTTTTTTTTATTAACGAGGCAAATTTAATTGCCCGTTCCTTGAATAGTTCAAGAGCCAAAGCTATACAAGAAAGAAAGAAAAAGAAAGAGAAAGAAAATTAAGCAATGATAGAAAGAAAAAGTGTTCGATGGTAGTCGAATACGGTTGTGATAACACACGCAGCGGAAACATCATATTCCTGATATACCCAATACACTTACGTCTGGGACGATGGGAGTCCTAATTCAGGTCTCCTGATTCAGTAGTCTTCTGCCAAGACGATGCGAATATTGTTTAAAGGAAACTTTTTCGGTCCAGAAATGACAAGACACACATCCTTTCGAGCATGACACGAAAATCCATCTAAACACAGCCTACAAAAACTGCAAAACTCAGGATAGACCGCTACTCAGGCATTCCGGCGCTCCGTCCCTCACGAATCATTCATAAAGTTCGCGCAGAGTTTGCGAGCCTTCTTAACTTTTCTGATCCATCACTTTATATCACTGAATCAACTTTTCGAACAACTCGGCTTTCGGAAACGAAAACATTTCTTGGTGTTATAGTTACGAACAGAGGGATAAAAACACATGAAGAGTTTCGACTGACGGTCGTACGGTTCAGCGTTGAGATTCCCTGTCTGATCTGTTTTCAATCCGACCCCCCCCCCCCCCCCCCGCCGCATCCCTCCCTTGGCTTCTCGCTCCCCTCACTTCCCCAGTGAGTTCAACCATTTGCTACTCCAGATGGGCCGGGCTACAAAACCCGACTGCGCGACACACAGAAAAGTTTGAAGTTTCATTGCGGTTCAGTCGCTTTTGTATTTGATCGAAGTCTCTCTTAGAACACAAAGAATGTAGGTGCATAGGTATGTAACGGCACATCGGTCGACCGGTTTTTTTTCGTGGTTTTTCTTTATGTAGCTAAGCATCACTTCTGAAAATAGCATTTTCTGAAATAGCATTATATGTAATGGGATAGCCTGCCAACTGGCCAAGTGCTAAGTCCAGTATCATTAGTCTGTACGTATTTAGTCATTAAATGATTTTGAAACCTTTCTGGTTTTTTGGATGCAGCAAATTTTCGATTTGAATAGAGATTTTAAATGCTTAGTGAGTTTCCCACAAACCTGTAAAAAGGCCAGAAACGTTTGACGTGGTTTGTCTCATGCATTTGCTTGTATACAAAAACAGCCTTATAAAAACAGATTATATGATAAATATTATATAAAACAAGTGCCATTTAATCTACTACTCCGATTAGTACGGATATTCATCATATTTGTTTTTAAATTTTGGATGAAAAATGAAATTGTAAAATGTAATAAAACATAACCCAGTGCCAGCATAATCATTTAAATCACGTATGGAATGAGTGGTGTTAGATCACTAAGTTAATACAGAAAAAGTGACATTTTCCAGCGCAAACCACAAGCCTACACACACCCAGCGTCTGTCTGTCAATCTGTGAACTGTCGCAAGGAAATTTCGTGTGTCGGTATCATTATGTTTAAATTCCGACAAATCTCCAAAGATCCAAAACTGGTTAGCCCGCGTGCTGACAGGACACTGTACAGACACAATAGAAAACCTTTCAGAAGTGGAGTCAGGACCTTTAGTCAGGACTAAAGGTTTTTCTAGGCTTTCGTATACAGACGTCATAAGTGCACTGAACACGGTGTAAAGGAAAATCAGGCGTGCTAAGGGAAAACCCGTTAGACAGAATAGAAGAGTAAAGTGTTAGAGTGAGTAGGGGGAAAGGCAGGTTCGTAGTCCTCAGTCTGACAAAAAATAATGTCATTCTCTGGATAAGAGCAGCGCTGAAAGTTGCTTCCCAGATGCTGTGAGAAATTATGTCACCAGGCGCACCAGTAGCATCAGAAAGTCATTTGCAACTGACAGAAGAAAAGTGAGAATGCTACTTAGTGTATCTTTAAGTCAGTCAAGCAACACACATTTTTAAATGATGATTATTATTTTTAGGTAGTTATTTGCCCTTTTTTCTGAACGGTGCGGAATGTAATGGTTATTTAGAAAATTCCGAGACGTTACATAAAAGTGTAAACAAAAATAAAAAAATTATTTTTTAAATGATTTTTTAAAATTTAGGAAACATCAACAAGTATCATAAAAGGTTTAATGTTACACGTTTTTTTCATTGGTTCTATGGTTATTACAAATGGTCTTATAGCAGTATTTTTTAATCTTTTTAAGTGCATGTTTAAATAATAATGTCTGTGTTGACTGAAACCCAGAATCATACAGCACTTCCATAGTTTCCCATGAAAGACAGCACCATCTAGCTGATGAAGACGAACCTGCGATACAGGATAAACTGGAACGGGACCAAATTTAAAAAGAAATGTAGGAAGGAAACTGTTTAAAGACCCGTTTGTGTTTATAATTGGATACATGTTTACTAAAAATTATGTGGCTCTGGGGATTTGCAACTCTGCACTTAAAAAACAGATTATACCATTTAGACGTTTTAGACTATTTAACATAACCTTTCAACCTCAATGTGAACCAATTGATATGTTTTATCTCCACTGTTTAGAAAAAATGTAAGTCAAACCACAGCTTTTTATTTCCTTAAAGGTTATTTATATCATAGAGTGTTGTTTGTTTATGTGTTTTGATTTTAACTACTCCAATAAATAAATCCAAAACAGTGTTGAATTTGTTGGATTAGAATGTATTCTGTCAGTTCTAATCTCCGTTCAGTATTAATTTCTGTTCAGTCGAATTCAACAATTTTATTGTTGGGCTGTATAGATTTCTTTTTTTTAATCAGAGGTGGAGGAATTGCCCCTTTGCCATTATAAAATCTTTGACTGTGCTTTTAAAAATCTGATATATGTTTATATGTGTGTGACAAGCATGTTCTGATGGTCAAGAGTGCAAGTCGAGTATTATATTCTATATCTACCTTTGAAATGTGCTGTAAGATATTATACCTTAAACATGTCTCTTGGTTAGCTCCAAATCTTTCCTGAATTCAGGTGAGTCTCTCTATTCCTTCCACACATCTATCACTAATAAATGAAAAAGATTTTATATCGTTCTATGATATTTAAATCATAACAACACCACTGACTTATCATAGACACCAACATTTTCCTGGAACCTCTGTCTATGGAAGCACTCCCCAACATGTCTAATAAGTCTAATAATAACATGTCTAATAATCTTATATATATATATATATATATATATATATATATATATATCCCATATATATGTATATTATACTACTTATAGTATACATATTATATGTGTAAACAACAATATATATATATATATATATATATATATATATATATATATATATATATATATATATATATATATATATATATATATATATATATTTGGGATGGTTGACTTTAACAAAAATGACTTTGTGGCTCCACCTAGTGTTCAAAGCCGTGAGGTGCCCGGAACTCCTGCTTTTTAAGGACATTTTATGTGATTCTAAAATTCTCTGACGCTTTAAATGTGGTTTTGTGTTTATGATTCAGACAAAAAAAGCCTTAACTGAATGTATTATGATACTTTGAATCATTAGGAAGATTGTTTATTTATAATTTACTTTGTTCCCAACGCCACATTTTATCTATATGATGAATGTCTGATTCTCTTTCAAGAAATTCTTTGCTCCTTCATGAAGATTTTAGACTGAAGCTTGACCTGCTCGACGTGTACCACTAATGAGATTCTTCACATTCTTCATGGTAACAGGTGGGCTATAGGCTGTTACTGTATGCCTATGATGGACCCTCAGTGTGTGTTCAGCCTGGTGTTTTACATTCAGATGGCAACCCTACATTAGATCGAGATGGCATGTCTCAGATGGGTAGATCTCCAGAAGTAACAGTCAGCAGCATCGCCGTAGGTCTATCGGGCTGAGCCCAGAACCCTGGCCTGCCGGGCTGACCCCAGAACCCTGGCCTGCTGGGCTGAGCCCAGAACTCTGGCCTGCCGGGCTGACCCCAGAACCCTGGCCTGCTGGGCTGAGCCCAGAACTCTGGCCTGCTTGGTTGACCCCAGAACTCTGGCCTGCCGGGCTGAACCCAGAACTCTGGCCTGCCGTGCTGACCCCAGAGCTCTTCCTGTAGCTGTGGGTCAGCAAGCCTTGCCAGCCTTTTTTCAGTAACTCTATCCTTCATGCACATTCTGGAAGACCTTCCACCTCTCAATATCCGCAGTACTCTCAGGAGGCCCACTGCACTTCTGCACCGCTGCTTTGAGTCAGCTACCCCGTACACATGATGAACACCTCGTTCCGCCATCACCCCTGGCGACCTGCCCCCCCCCCACACACACACACACATACACACACACTTTTCGAATGAGCCGGAGAGACGGAGGTGATGTATCGGAGCGACTCTCTCCAGGGTGGGGAGGCGATGACTTCACAGACAAAGCATGAGACGGAGAGAGGGGAGCAATGCGCATAGGAAATGAGGAACGGTCTTCAGTGCCGAGAAACCTGCTCCATTTACAGTGTTCACACATCTTCGCAACAGCTGGATTATCTGGAGCGTCTGGAAACAATGGACAGACATGTCCAGACTCTGATTAAATCCGGATGATGAAGGTGAGAGAGAACCAATATTTATGGAGAAAAGTCATCCAGGTGACCACCAATAAAACCACCCAGCTCCTTCAATCCACGATTCATCATATATCAATCCATGATTGGTCATATAACTGATAATGATTTATTACTACAACTAATAATATTTGTTTTATATTTCTAACTGATTTATAACCCGAAAGGATCCTAGTTCTGAACTGTTCTTAGGGTTAGTGAAATGTCACTAATTCACGTCATCACAAAAATCGTACGTGCTGAACAATAGTTAGGTACATAGTCAGGTGACAGGTAGAGGTATGGAACTAGAGGCAAGTGTGTGTGTGTGCAGTGTCTTCATTCTCCGTGGTAAAGAAATGACAGACACACGGCAGCGTTCTGGCCAGAATGTGAAAGAAAAGCCCTGGCAGGTCAAAGGTGAGACGCAGCAGAGCATGAGCTCACAGCATTCTGGGAACACTCTGGGCGTCTAGCCCACAGCAGTGAGGGAACAGGGGCATCATGGGGGTGACAGGGTAGCCCCAAATGCCCCCGGCTGTCGCCCCGCCAGTGGCCTCCGTTAGTCTGCAGTGACATTCCACGTGGCTTTTGTTTATGTTTTTGTCTTTTGTTGGACGTGGTCTGTGTTTTGTTATTTTGCCACACCGCCCTCTGCTGGCGTGGGGGTGTTCCGGTTAGAGCTCTTTCATCTTCGGTTCGTTCCTGTCTGTGTCATTAAACTCTTCAGAGTGGCATTTAATTCCTTGCTTGTGTTACTCAGAACTCTACTCAGCAGAACTCAGGGACATTCCCACTGCAATTCTGTTTATTTGATGTATTAATTCATTTACATATAGTCCTATGGTAAATATGAAGTACTTTATATTTATAATAGAACTTATATTTAACAGAAATCGAAGATGAATCAAAACAGTATTCATAGAAAATTAAATGAAATCCATAATGAAAACACTATAAAATCCATTATAATTAATATAATGCAACAGCAAGACATATGGCACCAAAAGGCGTCTCCCTACGCATCAGGCTGTGCGTCTTCCAACCAAATCAACAGCAGAACTTCAGGGTTTATTCCGGTTTGTGATGAAGACGGTTCTCAAGGTCGATCCCTGTGGAATTACACAGTCTGTCCTGCTCACGCACACCTGATTCAACTCGGCGCGTGATTATCGAGGGCTATTGAGCTATCGTTGAGACAGGTGTGTGGCGGGGGGGAGGACAGGAAACCGGAGGAAACGTGACCCTGCGTCCCTGCAGTGGGGAAGGAGATGAGGTGCAGAACCTTGACCCTGGACATCGGTCCTCCTGCTCAGTTTACAACAGCTGGCAAGGGATTCTTCCCCCATGTGATTGCATTTATCTAGCGAATTAACTTGACCTCTCTCTCTCTCTCTCTCTCTGTTCCTCTCACTCCTTGAGCTGCCTGCGATGCACCTGCAGGAGTGTCTATGGTGTGAGCTCAGGTTACGGTCGACAGTTCCGTGGCGCTGGTCTACTGATGAAAGCCACTGACGTGCCCTGCGTCCCTCGTCCCAGGAGGCTGCTTTGCACTGGTGAAGTCCTGGTCTTCTGAGGGTTCTAGCAGCTGCCATGTCCTCTCCATGTTCACCACTGGCTCTCCGATGGGGTCTGGGGTTTGTAGCCCCTGTAGCTCCAATGTTGATGGGACTATTTTGGTCTTTTGGGAGCCCTGGTGCTGGTGGGAAATGGCTTGGTAATTCCCTGGTGAGAAGTGTGCATGCATGAAAACACAAAACACAGTGAATATATGCAGGCCTGAGAGGGAGCTTAAACCCCATGACCTAATCCCCCCCCCCCCTGAAGCTAGGTCACTGTGAAACCGTCTGATTTTTTGCCTGAAATGCAATACAATATTCATACTGCAGATGGCATCGCTTCCACAAAACAAAATCTAGAAACTCCAGAATAATGACTTCTACCTTGCAGTTCAATGAACAGATATGTAATTCTAGCACAGTTTAGCACATATTGAATTCAAACCATCCAAAGCCCACAAGATATCAACTTGGCTAACATTTCCGATTTTTGTTTTGAATATACAGGCATTGGATCATGCTAAACATTTCAAAACGAGTGCAAAGCCTGTTCCCTACATATGGGGTTTGTTCCTGGACATCTAGGTTAAGCCTCTAATATCCAACCAGCATTTGTTAGCGTAAGCTTGGGGAAAGGGCCTCACAAAAGAGGCTTAAAAAGCCTTCCTGGCCATTTAACTAGAGGGGTTAACAATAAATAAGGGTCATTGTTATGGAACGTTAAACCTGGTTGGTTTTAACGGCACCTTCAGATAGCACACCCTGCAAGGTCATAAGTCTATAGGAGAACCACTAGTCTTTCTCCGTGTGACCCAGAACTGAAAGACGGTACCTTGGGATTAAGAATGACCCTGGTCTTTAAGGATTAGGAGGGTAAAAATATATATACCATAACTACAACTGGATATCTCCATAAATCTCAAAAAAGGCTAGATGTTGTGAGCATAGAGAATTGATAGTTCCATCTGTAATAATCCTTGATCTCTCTCTCCCTCTCCCTCTCTCTCTCTCTCCCTCTCCCTCTCTCTCTCTCTCTCTTGTTTTATTTCTTACTACATGTGATGATATGATTATCTAATGTCCTGAGCACTCTGAGGCAAATTTTTAAGCTATATGGCAGTACGATGTTGAACCTTGAAACTTGAATATTAAAAAAGAGTAAATGGAAAGTGCTTTGAAAAGAAGGCTGGATTTTCAATACAGGAGTTAATTGTTTGCAGACTTTACTTTGGATTCATAAATGAACACTAGGGGGCAGTAGAGGGCTACAGTACCCATTTTGCTCAGGCTCACAGCAGTGTTCCGAAAGACTTTGAACTTGATCGTCTAAGATCAAAATCCATTTGTAGGAGAGAAAAGCCCTTTTACTTTGAACATAGACTCAAGACTATTTTCTCTAAATGAAAACTATTGTAGGACACATCCTTCTAGCCCATCTCAAAGTAAAGAGCAGACGACTTGAGTAAAATTATTGCTGGCATTAGTTTTAATTAGCGCCTTAGCTAAACCCCAATCAGAAAGACTGGGTCAGAAGAAGAATGTACAAGTTGGTGAAGAATCAGAAGCACCAGCAGGTCTTTTTTGCCATGGCCGCTGTGCACAGGAAGCGTGTTGCCCGGTTTCATCCTCCCCACGTGTGCTGGTGATTCAGGGTTCTGCAGACAAACATAAACCTGGTTCCGCTCTCGCCCGAACAGCGGCATTTCCCTCCGGAGAGCGCGTTGTTTTCAAGACCCCAATGACTAAACAAATTGGAGCCTGACCTCTTGCTCCAGTGTACTTACCCATGACAGGTGTATAAATTACGGAGCATGCAGCCTGTCCCACCCTGTCCATTACGAGCCTGCCTCTCCGGGCCCCTTTGTGAAGTGTTTCTAGACGTGAAGGGCCATGACCCCCTGACCCCTGCCTCTCATATTCAGCTCCCCCTCCACCAATCGCCCACCGGGCTGTGGTCTCCACCCGGGGTAAATGTCTGATTTATTTGCCCAGCACTCGTGGTGGAACGGGCTCTGCGACCCTCTCACCCACACCCACACACCACACACACCCCCACACACACACACACACACACACACACACACCCACACACACACACACACACACACCTGAGCCTGTATTCCTTTGATAACTTTTATCTGGACTTTCTGCTGAACTGTTCTGCTCTTTATGCAAAGTTGTCATTCTAACTCTGTATGGAGTTTACTTTCTTTAAATACAGCTGTGACACAGTCTGAGTTTGTGAATTGCCCTATGTCACGAGGGCAGACGTCGCGGGTTTTTAACTGAAATGGAAGGCTGTATCTTAATGATCCAGAGCAGAAAATATATCTACAGTATATATACACATAAGTCTCTCTCATATACATGTAGGTCTCTCTCTCATATTTATGTAGGTCTCTCACTCATATACATGTAGATCTCTCATATATATGTAGGTCTCTCTCTCATATACATGTAGATCTCTCTCTCACATACATGTAGGTCTCTCTCTTTCACATACATGTTGGTCTCTCTCATATACATGTAGATCTCTCTCTCTCATATACATGTAGGTCTCTCTCTCACATACATGTAGGTCTCTCTCACATACACATAGGTCTCTTTCACATATACATGCAGGTCTCTCTCATATACATGTAGGTCTCTCATATAAATGTAGGTCCCATCTCTCTGCTGAGGTTTGGCCATTTTGCTCTCTGTTTCTCATTTTCTTTCGAAAAGACTCATATTTCTCCACTTTTGTCTTCTCCATACTAAGAAAGGTGTTCCTTGTTTATCAGCTGGGAGAACTCATAGTTTAGGGACATGTACTTCCACTTGGGATGAGTCATACAGAAATGTCACACATGTTGACCTGACCGTGCCCTTATGCATGCACACACACACACACACACACACACACACACACACACACAAACACACACGCACATATGTGCACACACACACACACACACACAAACCCCAGCGCCTCTCGGCCGCTGATATTTCAGTTGCCCTTGGTTGCCGTGGCTCCGGTTGTAGCTGGCCCAGATCAATGGCGATGCGTCTCTTTTGTGGGAGCTGTGAAAGTGCCGGTGGAGGAACGTGAGAAGAGAGGGAGGTGGAGGGTGTAGAAAGGCGAGAGCTCGGGGATGTCCCGGGCACCGCTCCCCCCTTTGTCCTCCCTCGTCCCACGCTCTGGACGAGCGGCCCTCTGGGACCTGCGTTTGAGACAAAAAAAAGCCCCAAAAAAACGAGAATCCCTCCCTAATCAACGCTCATCTCGGTAACCTCTGCTTCACCTCGTTTCTGCTACCTGCCTTTCACACCTTGTGCGTTAGAATTCGCAGGGGGAGTTCACTGTATGGCCCAAGCTGACATACACTGTGCCGGGGGGGCGGTTCCCAGCACTTCAGCACCGTAACCCGACCGGCGCTGTTCTATGTAGTCTCGTGTTAACGAGGCATCGCTACCTCGTGCTGATTAACTGGTGCCCTGAGGATACGAGCACTTAGGAACGTGAAGGTTCCAGCCAGCAATACAAGTACAATGGAACGACTTTTGTCAGCCTTGCAGTTGGTTGGCCGTGGCTGAGCAGAACTGCTTTAAATCACAAAACTGCTGTACAGGCTCCTACACTGGTGGGCCGGAGGGAACATTTTACTCAGAATTTTACATTGATACTAATCGTTGTGCCTGGAGACCAGAAGGGACATGGATCCTCACAGCAGGTTCCTCGATGCTCTCCTCTCTTCTTCTCGTACTGAACGCATTTGGGTTCAAAACCTGGGCCCATCTTGTTGGCACTGTTCCACTTTCACACACACTCACACACACACACAGCCGCCCACAACATCTCAGCACTGCACTCTTGCTGAGTTTCGCCTGAGTCAGAGTCAGAGCAAGAGTGGGAGACCTGACGGGCTATCCGGTCTAGACCGCTCTAGATGTCTTCCCCAGACACACAGGTATGTCTTTAAACAACCCCAGAAGAACAGGCGATTTCCTGCCCCGGGCAGCGGAAAGCACATCCGCCCACCGCATGCCGCCAGACAAAGCCAGACACAGCCTGACGCAGCCAGACGCAGTGAGACTCAGCCAGACTCAGCCAGACACAGCTAGACTCAGCCTGACGCAGCCAGACGCAGCCAGACACAGCCAGACGCAGCCAGACACAGCCAGACGCAGCCAGACACAGCCAGACGCAGCCTGACGCAGCCAGACACAGCCAGACGCAGCCAGACACAGCCAGACGCAGCCAGACGCAGCCAGACACAGCCAGACGCAGCCAAACACAGCCAAACTCAGCCTGACGCAGCCAGACACAGCCAGACGCAGCCAGACTCAGCCAGACGCAGCCAGACGCAGCCAGACGCGAGCGGTTGTGGGGCGGCCTGACTTTCACCAGCCTCGCGCTCTCGCTGTGCCGCCGAGGACTCCGGCTGCCAGGATTGGCGGGAAAACTCCTGCTGGTATCTGAGAACGACACACAGCGAGAGGTTGACATTCCGTCCATTTCCATACAGATAGGTGGAGATCACTCATGTCTGGACGGAGGGGAGACCGGGCGAGAGAAGGAGAGAGAATTTACATAACATTTGCATAATAAAAGCTAAAAGCTGTACGAAGGTCCTCGTTTGAGCATGGACATCTAATCGTCTTAGTGTAAAATAAAATATCTGGAGTATGAAACACTTCCCATCAGTGTGAAGATGTTGCTGCATTTGAAGGAAATCTGCCTTGTCTGTATTTGCACGGGGAATCTTCAACTTTTCTTAAACTTAGCATGTCCATCATCTATATACCATGAATACCAAGTTTGCTTTGACTCTGCGTGATTGAACTTTCTAGCTTCAAACAGACTTGCCAGGTGTGATTTCTCTGCACAAACGGGAATGGCAGTAACCACGACCACAGGTTAGATTGAACAGATCAGACACAAAATCAGACACCGATTAGATCTGCCATTTGAATGATTCATTTATTATTATTATTTGACCATAATTACATCATTTGTGATAATTATAATCTACCTTGAATCAGTAGTCACAAGTTGCATTAGTGTGCCAGAATGAGCGCATGCTCCTGGAGGGCTACTTCTCATGCCAGTAGTGCTCACGGTGTGTGAGCTTGTGTATAAGTGTGTGTGTATGTGGGTGGAACTTGTGGCCAAGGTCAGCAGGTTTCCCCTTTGCACCCCCCCAACCCCCCACCCCCACGATAACTGGCATTAACTGGAGTGCTTGCCCTTCCCCCCCTCCCCCGCCCCTCCCCCGCCCCGGCCCCCTGCTTTGATGTCAACGCTGTGCATTCTGCACTCTTCTCTTTTCTTTCCATCTCTCCGTCGCTCTCAATGACAGCAGGAACCGCTGGGCTTCGGCTACAAGCGCGGCAGGTTGCCTGTGAGGCGCAAACTCCCCTTCCGTCAGACTCAGTGACATAAGCGCCTCCGTGCTGGGGTTTTTAGCGCACGCCGGCCCCAGTGTGCAGGGTTTGTTTGTGTTGCTCGCTCGTAGGAGAACCTGCTGACATTCCTGAGGCCGGCGGGCCCCCTGAAAGGTCACGTTTAAGTACAATAGGCAGGACTTCAGGCTGAAGTGTGAAGCTGGATCGTTTGTCTTGCTGATAACAGTCTGGGGACGCTGTCACATCCAGTGTTCGTTTCTAAGGGAAACGTCTCAGGCCCAGAGAGGGCATGTGTTGCTTCACCATCGTCATTTCTCTCGTTGTAAAAGTGATTGTTGTAGGGTCTTTTTCAAGAGGGTGGGGGGGGGAGCTGGACAGTGATAGTTCAGATTGTTACACATTTAGATACTAATAAGTTAACAATATTAATTTTTCCTTTCTTAACAAATTTAAATATCGAATCACCCTGGATTGCTAATTGAATATGTTGTGATGGGTTGCAAGTTTCCCTACTGCATTACTGGACACAGTCCAGCGTCAGAACTGTGAGAAGGCCATTCTCAAGTCCATGTCCAAGTCTCTAAGCAAGGTGAGTGTGTGGGAGTGTGTCTCTGTTTAGGGGATTGATAGTGTGCTGTGTGAAACTTGAGAGGCTGACCTTGGTCATGGAGCCGTATCGGAGGGAAATCAGGCTTAAAACAGTGGCCTCCCTCTCTCTCTCTCTCACACACACACACACACACACACGTATGCACATGCACACATGCACACACGCATGCACACAAATACATCTACACATACAATTATGCACAAACAAGCATGCACAACATGCATGCATGCATGCACACACACACACACACATGTGCATGTATACCCAGATGTATACATACAGCTGGAGGTTATCAGGACATCTCTGGCCCTTCTCTAGACCACTCCGGTGCTGCTTGACCCCTTACCTCCTCACACACACACACGCACACTCACACACACATTCACCTCAAGTTCAGTTCCCCTAATGGATGGCTGTTTTCACATGTGTGTGTGCGTGTGCACTCTCTGAGGGAGGCGATGCTGTCCAGGTCCCTTTTGTAAGACAGACAGACACTGTCGCTGATGTATTCTCGGGGTGCCCCGGTGCGAGATAGGACATCTGAAATTCCGCAGCCTCAATAAATTCCGGGCTGTCCGATCTCCCCGACTTGCTCTTGACCGCGGGTCAGCTCCAGCCAGACCTACTGTTTGCATTTCTCCGGGAGCTCTTGCCCGTAAACATGGGGCCGGCGCTGCTGCTGCCTGTAATCCACGTGCTCCTCGTTGGATATGTTTGCGCGTCTGCGGTCTCCGTCCACTTCCCGCGGTCCAGTCGTGAGGGGAAGAGGCTCGGCGAACAGAGCCGCCCCCCCCCCCCCTTCCCCGGGGGCCTGGGAGGCGGGCCGGGCCACAGTCGTACAGCGCAGGGCCTGGCTGTCACGATGTTGACACTAGAGTAACGAATCGCTTCCCCCTGCCGAGCCTTTAAAGGGAGTGAGAGGGGAGCTCCAATAGCGCTGGTGGCGCTCTGTGTGGGATATGAATGGGAGAGGTAAGAATGCGAGAGATGCAGGCCACTCCGCTGTCTGTCTGCTTTATAAACACGGTGGGGGCGAGAGAGCATGATGAACAGGGCGAGTTCTGCCCCTGCCTGTACACCACCAATCCTGTCCGAGGATGCCCATCAGTTCATAAAAGGTAACACAAAAATGTCATGAGGTGACTCTTGTCTTCTCTTCTCTTAAGCAGCCGCTGACATTCCTGTCATTGCTGGCTGTCATGTAGCACCTCTGAAACTGCAGGCTCAGTGGTCAGGAAGCAGTCCTACGCTTCAGCATCTGCTTACCAACTTCATGGAGCGCACACACACACACACACACACACACACGCACATACTTTTACCGACATCGTCAAAAGATAATTAATGACACATTTACAATGACACAACCACTTTGACTGTAAACTGTAAACTTGGCCATGTAACACTGTGTGTGTGTGAGTGTGTGTGTGTATGTGTGTGTGTGAAGGTTAAGGTGATGTCTCACTGGATAGATGACTGCAAAGAACAGGTCAAACCAAAGCTGATGAGTCCTTACTCCTGTTATGTAACCCTGTGTTTATGGACCTTCTTGGTGTTCTGGGTGGAGGTTCTTGGTTTAGATAAGCACATATTGTGCAGACATGAATATTGCCTTCCAGAACAGATTTGTTGACAAGAGCCATGGTTGGAAAAGTGCACATGCCAGAGAATTGCATCTTGAGAATTCAAAGTTGCAAAACTTTGACACACTACTTTCATGCCAGCAAATTAGCTAGAGGGTTCAGCAGGAGAAGGTCTCCCAGCAGGCCACCTCCACTATGGCTTAGAATTTGGTTTGACTTTGTTCAACTCCATCCAATGAGAAAAAAGCAAACATTTCTCACAGTCCCTGGTATTTTTATTTGAACAGAAGCATGACTGTACAGAATACCCAGATATGGACACATATGGTGGGTAAGTGGTGGTTGTTTATGGTTCCAAATGAGATGGGATGGTGGGTGGATTAGACCACGGCCTTTGGTAGAGTTCAATCTACCAAAATATGGCAACCCCTGGCAAGACCAGACCAGGTAATCATCATCACTTGCGATAGGAAGTAATCCACAATGCCCTCAGAGACCCAGGCAGCTTCCTCTCGAAGGAACCATATCATAATTTTGCGGTTCGCATTACCGCCAAGTAGTTGGTGTTTATGGATTTAATGTGACTGCAGTATTTTCTTGCAGAGACTCTGCATAGCCAGTTGGGTGCCTAGTTCAGCCTCGTTTCAGTAAATCTGAAGGGAGCTCATTAAAGCACTACCCAAGCCATGTTGGTCCTCAAAGGAAATACCAACACCCATGAAAGCAACTAGCGTGAAGACTGGATCGAGAGTCTCTGGTCAGTGCTTGGAGTTAGTGACTATGTGCCTGGGCGTTGGCCGTTCAGTATGTGCTGCAGCAGAGATAACACTAAGCTCATGTGAGAAGCAAACTCAGCCTGCCTGTGATAGCAAGCATGCTCACCACTGTTCACACCGTCCGTCCGTACACATGCTCACACGCACATGATTCCACGTATCGCATCTCATCTTCCTACTCCACTGTCTGCAGATCTTCACGTTTTTTTTCCTCTGCTCTGCTAGCAGTGAAGGCCCACGGGAATGTGAGTCTGGTTTCGCGGCATGGAGGAGGAATGTCTTTAATCGGCCGATCCTAAGTCCCAGAGCAAACAGGGCAAAAGCCTACACTTCCCCCCACCATCAACAACATAGCTCCCTGATTCTGTTACCAAAGGTGTCCTTTAAGTCCCAGTCAGGAATCATCACAAATGACCTCCACGGCCAGGCCTGTCACACATTCTCCACAGTCTCCATTAGGAAAATTTGACATTGTACTACACCTCTGTGGGCTTTAGGCTGCTTAGATATTAGTTATCAAATATGGATACTTGTCTAGCTTTTATTATGCTATTCTCTCTCTCTCTCTCTCTCTCTCTCTCTCTCTCTCTCTCTCTCCCTTTCAGACCATCGTTCCTAATCATTGTGGGCACTCCAGGGAGAGGGATTGGGCTGTGTACTGGTGTGAGGGATTGCTGGAGCAGATACAATTAAGGTCCCGTTCAGGGATTAGAACACTGCAGTGCCTGCCCTGTTCCTTGTCATTGCCTAATTCTGATTAACAAGAGACCTTCTGCCTCCACCCTTGTATGCACCACCCAGGGGAGAGAAAAAAAAAAGCTGGAGAGGCCCCTCTCTCCCTTTAAACATGCTCAGGCCCTACACCCTCCGAGTGCCCGCGCCTAATGAAACGTCGGCTTTAGCACATTCCCTGCCGCCATTTTTATATGCGCTGGACCATATGGTGCTCATTAGACAAATAAGGGGAATGGGGCTGATTTTCACGGGTGGGGGTGGATGACGGGTGGATGACGGGTGGGTGCCAGAATGAGGTGACATGGTGCTCACACGTTTACGCTCTGTAAAGAAGAGGAATATTTTTTTAAAAAATCAAAGAGAGACAAAGATGCGTCTCATCTGTGGTAGCCTATAGTTTGTCAGTTTGGTGTAACCAATATAAACCTAATATTAGTTGTTGGAATAATTATCAGAAATGCACATGTAGTAATTTCATCTCTCTCCCTCCCTTTCTTTCATCCACTTATTTCCTTCTTAACATAATTTCCATATCTTAAAGTGGGGAGGGTTTATTAGACGTTAGCCTGCAGCTAAATGCCGTCTCTCGACTTCTTCAACCCACGGGCTATTCCAGGCCTCAGAACCACGTGATATTTGCACTTCTGGTGATCAGATGTCACTCAAAAGCTGTAAACCTCAACCCATAAACCTCAAAAAGACTAACAGTGTTTCATTACTCAGTTTGATGTTTGCACCAGTGCTTTCGTGCTTCTTGCCCCTGTGGGTATGACATCTGTCATAAAACGCCACAGTGAATCATGTCACGTTCGTGCGGCTGAACTGACGCCTTCATGTGGCTCAAATGACGCGCTTGTCAAATATGACAGAACAGGCCAAGACTCGTGGGCCACAGCGCTGGGTATTTTTTCTTTCTACCCTTCTTCTTTTTGCACTTATGTGTTTGACTCGTGTGAAACGTCTCGTCTCTGACACTAACCACAGTGACAGAAGAATGCCGGATCTTGTATTGAACAGATAGGAGCGGAACGTTCGAGATTCTCAGATAGTCCGCTGCAAATGGTCGCTCGTGTTAGAAGCTGTGCACTTTCATCTTATCACCGTGTCGTTGTTCGGTCAGGTTCAGTGCCTCTGTGACTATATGTTGGGAAGAAGGAAGCCGGCATCCCCCCTACGTACATCGGACAAGAAAAGATGACTGACCCACGCATTATTTTCTATGGGCATCAAGACAAAGGAACCTCCTGCACTCAAAGTACCTCCATTACAGTTCAAAAGAGCCACGTTCAATAAACCCCCATCGCAATAAATAAAATACAGTCTGTATGTTTTCCCCCAGTAGACAATCACACATATGGGTAATAACCTGCAAAGCCTTTTAGAGAAGGCTGTACTATGTATGCCATTATGGCAGATGAGCTTTGCCTGCTATAATAAAACATACAGAGACTAAAAAATCTCCACAGAAAATGGCCGAGCTGAAATCTAGCCGCCTCAGTCATTAGTGCTCAGGACCTTCGGCTCACCTTCCAAAAACATGTTCATGCTCACCTGACATTCCATTGAAACTGCCGTCTGCTTTAGTGTGTGCTTCACAGCTGATGGGAGAAAGCACGGCAAAAGAAACAGATCAGGACCGGACGGCTTCTGGGGCTACTGTTCCCCACCAGAGGGCTGGAGGTGGGAACGAGGGTGAGTTTAGGTGGTGGGTGTCTCCTCCAGGAGAAAGGTAGTCCCTCTGTGTGTTTGAATATGTGTTTATGTTCACGGGCTGCTCCTTCCTCTTGGGGTTGAGCGGTTTACAAAAGCCCACAAGAAGTTTGGGGTCTCTACAAGACCAGTGTTGAAAAGGGAAAACGATGGAGTATCTCAGCACAGAACATGCTAGAGTCAAACCAAGAACAATGACAGCTTATTACTCTAAGTAACCTGGTCACCCTGTTTTAAAATACTTTGCATCTGATGATTATCTCTCATCTGTCATCTAATGTAATGTTTTTAATAGCAATATATTGAAATGAAAGATAATGAAGCAATTAGTAATGTTTAAGTCACTTGAGCCGTGTGTCAGTTAGTGGAGGGCGTTAGCCTTTCAGACACTGCGTTGGCCTTCGTTATGTCGAGGCTCGCCACTTTGAGTCCCAGCGCTGCCCTGAAACACGTTTGACATCCCAGCAGGGTCCACGGGAAATCGAAATCTTTTTCTCGAACTTCTTTTGAATGAAACACGCTGCACCCTAAGGCACACAGATCTTAGATAAAGAGGTAGCACACATGCACACCTGTTCTTGGCAAAGCCAGAAAGCCAGTAGACCACTGTGTGCATCTGTTCAGGGATCAGTCTTTATCATCTCTTCAAGATTTGGCTATGAAAGAAGCCTAGCAGGCTAACTCTAGGTTAGTCAGGTTTGTAATACGTCCAATGATTTGTAGCATTCTGACCATACTGGTGATTATATAAAAACAACCTCTCTTACTTGGCTGTACTTTCTCTGGGAGATTATTATTATTAATTTGCTTTGACTCTGGCTTTAATACACTACCTAAAGATTACTTCTGTAAATACAATAATATACTTCTGTATGTCACTCTGGACAAGTTTATCTGCTAAATTGTGTACATGTAAAACAAGATAATTTAATCTGTAATAAGTGATAGGAGTAACACTGCAGATTTCTCTCTAATTATAATCACCAATACAGAAAATCAGTATTTACCAGTAATAAGGACTTAACCTGGTTTCTACCACATAATTAAACCACCCAGCAGGGGCAATGACCTGTTAAATTCTCTTTAATTAAACTATCCCTCTTCTGTGAGTCTTTCAGTGAATGTTTATTTTGAATGTAATAGGTTGAAGATAATGATGTTGAATAACTTTCTGGCAAAATTCATTTAATTACAAGATCACCCCATTACATCAGAGCTCTTCAAGAGGAAGACTGCTCTCGTGTGGAAGATGGAATGAATCACATGATAGTTCTTGGTACTCGATAATTAAATCAGTTCCCTCTTGACCTTATCAGAAGCCCCCTTTGGTTAATTAGTTTAACTGAAATTATTTAGTTTTCTTTCTTTTCATCATGCATATGGAGTGAAATCCTGTGCTGTCGAGCACACAGTGATGGCAGCCAGCATGACCGATCCTTGCAGTGGGTCCACAAATTGGCTGGGCTATTGCAGCTCAGTGGTTAAGGTGTTGTGCTAGTAACCTGAAGGTTGCTAGTTCCAGCCCTGCTAATGCCAAATTTCAGCCTCATCAAGGCCTTTGGATAGAGGTGCTCTGTGTGTATTTAAGATGAAGAATATGGCCTGTGATGTCCATCACAGTGTTCATTTGTCCAGCCATTACCTGCTTCTTACTTCTCATCTCTTTATTAACTTCCCTTTACTCTAAAGACCCAGGTTGATATTAATTTAAAAAAAAGGATGATTAAAAAATTCTCAGGCAGGCTGTGGAGTCACTTCTCAGTCTGTATGGAACAAACAAAAAAAAAAAAACCTCGCCTTTGGCTTCAGTGGGGGGGCGAGGGCAACTGTCTGCCCCCGTGGAGGCATTTTGACGCGCTGTCATGGGCCAACAAAGCCCCAGCATGCAGAGGATGGGGAAGTAGAGAGGCTATGACGACAGGGCAGAGTAAACACCTACGGAGCAGCAAAATGCTGGACTCTGGGCAGCGCTCTCCAATGTCAAAGAAGCCTTCAGCCACACGGCCCCAAGGCAGCCTGGCAAAAATAAACTCCCCACTCCTCCTCCCCTAAAAGCTCTTTGCGATCGGATATCACAATATGAAAAGCTTAAACCTGCTCAGCTCTTTAAGGTCTATATGATAATAGTGTTATTTTGTTGGGGGGGGGATTAAGGGTAACTGTAGAAGGGAGATGAGGCAGGGGAGGACTGGGCTTTTAGCACCAGTAATGGCTGTGCAGCAGGTTTGAAAGGGCAGGGCGCAGTAAACTTTAACGGCCATGCGAGGAAATGTAAAAGATTTTATTACCATTAACAGGGCTGCAGAGTCAATGGGGGTCCACTGTGGGCGTGAAGTCAAGCCAGAGGGGATGTTGTACAAGCATCAATAGCCTTTGAAATGCAGGAACTATGGTTCAGACCCATAGACAAAATGGCAACCTAGACTCTGGAGCTTTTGTGTGTGTTGGTTGGTTGGTTTTTGCCCTGGGAAAATGGCAACAGACATTAAAGAGATATGCAGCGTGCGTCTTAGTCGAATGTTAAACATAGCGATTATGATGTCACAATGTGAAATGATGTCAACGTTTATGCTGCGATGTCATCGCCGAAGCAAACATGGGTTTTGGAGTCATGGTGGAAGAACAATTGGACTGATACTTAATGAAATGATACCCTGTACCTGAGTGCTGTACTTGCCCCACAGTTCTGCTAAACTGATGTCTTGTCAAGAGTAAATCGTGTCCTGGAGCGAACTATAATGCAAAGGCAGGTATCTGGTGTCTGGGCCTCAGAGCTGCAACCCCTTATCCACAGAGCGTTCCATTGTTGACTGTCCCACTGGTCTCAAAGCAGCCACAGATACAGTTAAAAGCCGCAGCCAGAGAAAGTGATTAAATTTCTCTGTATCAATCGTTCCATCACAAAGTGTTCAATTGTGTACCCCTGAGGCGCTCACAATGGACAAAGCTCCTCACAGTCAGACTGCATGTGGTAGAAAAGGTGTCTAGTGCCCCGTTTTTGTTGCGTACTCTCTAGCCTGTGAAAGCAATCTTACATCAAAGAAAAGCCGTGCAGGTAACACAATGCCACATCAGTGCCTTTATGATGGCATGCTGTGTGTGTGTGTGCATGTTGTGTGTGTGTGTGTGTGTTTCCTTATCATGATGTAACATGCCTTTGTATGTCCTCTTGAATCAAATGACCCTTTGTGCGGGATTGACCCCAGGAATCCACTCATTTCAGAGCGCTGTGATTCAGGACATGCCACAGAATTCCATGTTTGTAGATGAAAGATAATGGATACGCAGAGCAATTTTTCCACTCTCCTCCGCACACAAAGGCTCCTGTAATCACTTCAGCACTGTGACTTGCAGAGACAATCTTGACATCTACATCGAGGTGTGTGTGTGTGTGTGTGTTTTCAGTGGGATGGGACTGGTGAAAGGACCAAGTGCTTCTTTTTCATATGATTTTCTTTTGACCAGCTTCAACATGAGAGGTGTGCGGGTGCATCTGAACAGGCCACATGTCTTCCTCACATATAGGGCGAAGAAATGAGCTGAATGGGAGACTAAATCCAGTGTTGAAGGGGGAAAGTACATCTGAATCTCCCTGGAACGGGTTCTCAGCATTCCTTAAAAAAACATCCAACATTCCCATTTATATGCTGTACTTCAGTGGAATTGCAGCATGAAAAGTGGGAAGTAGCAGATTAACAGCTATGTGGAAATGGGAAAATCACTCTCGTCAATCCTAATATATGGTGTCTTCCCTTCGGCCACCGATCCGTCCATGTTCTAAACAGATGTTTGATACTGGTGAATTTACATACGTCTTAGTCTTTACGTAATTCATGCACTTTGTATTTTTTACTTAATATCCTTCAACAATCATTAACCATGTATTGATACTTTATACAAATATAATTTATTGGTGTCTTACTAAAACAATGCTGTTTGCATATGCGTAATAGATCAGCAATTAAATAAATTACTACCAGTGGATGAATGAAGGTTTAGTGCATTTACACAAACTATTTTAACATTTCTTTTTTTTCTTTCATTGGTCTGACTGACACACACACACACACACACACACACATTTTTTGCTCCTTATATTTCCAGGTTTTATTAACACAGTATCTTGTTCAAAGCATTTTTTTTAAATAATGTGTTTATATGTAAATAATACAGTGTATGTAATTGTATTAGTTCAGTGCAAAATGATGACAGATTACAAGTCATATTTGACCACTACTAATTTCAGGGCAGATAGAGAGGGAAGCAGGGAGGATGAGAGTTAGAATAAACTGTGGGGAGGAAATTCCCTTGGAAGACAAGGTATGTGGTTAAACCTTTCATGACAAGTCTCGAAAACACCCACAAACTCATGGCCCACACAGGATGAATGGCCCACAATATCATGTAGCGATGACACATGCACAAAACACTGAGGAAGGGCTTCTTCTTATTTCCTGCCTGTCGCATACAAGTCCCACTAAAAGAACCAAACTGTGCGATTGGAGAAAGTGAAGCCTCAGGCACTCAAGCTGTTCCTGTACATAAGCGCCTTCTATTTTTAAACCGAAACAAAGGTATTCAAGAAATACATGTTGTCTATTCAGTGAAGTTTGCCAGTCATGGTGCGCTGTGTTTTGTCACAGGTGTATCCATCTCAGGCATTTAAGGGCGTGTTTATCAGCACCTAGATAAACAACAACAAAAAATGACAATTCTGCCCCTCAAATTATCAATGAGGAAAGAGACTAGCCTAGCAGCATAAATGTTTATGCAACATTTGGCCATAAAAGCAACATTTTTGATGGCACGATGCAGATGTAGTCAGGCTGGCATAACCTCATGGTGCTACCTCATTTGCATTTCCGCTACCTCATTTGCATTTCCACTACCTCATTTGCATTTCATGCCATGACACTGTAAACTCTTTGACAATAACCTGGTTTGAGCCAAATCAAGCATACCCAGTTTTCAATGAATGAGAAAGTTTCAAATCGCTCGCCGCCTGGAACTCAAAGTGAAGGAAAAACGCTTTTTTTCCCAAGCCATTTTTTCCAAGCACGTTATCTACATAAAGCTTCAATCAACTCAACTTACGCGTAGGGACGTGTAGCAGATATCTGTGTCGCAGTTTTGAATATTTCTGTTTACAAACAGACTGTTCAGCTACTGATATTGCAGTACAGAGAGCATGTCATGCCAAACCGGATATCCATCCAACGAGGAGAAACACTCCTAATCAGGATTTGGCAACACTGACCTGGCATAAACTAATTCCAAGGCTCCATGAATAATTACTATGGGATAAGATTTTAATGCCTTAACGCTCTGACAATCAGTCTCATAAGAAGAGCTCATTACTCCTGTTTCTGTGAACAGGCCCACTGTAGGAGGGCTGCGATTTGATTAATCTCCTAAATTCTACAGATGACTGGTCCTGTTTAAGATTATGACATTTAAATTCATCACTGCATATTGTGACAGTCCACAATTTTCTCTCTATAACCGATATGAATTAAAGTAATTATGTTGTGCAGAATCAGAGAGAGATAGCAGTTATATAAACAACAGAAGACTCACTCCTAGATGTGTAATTATGTACAGTACAGGTGTTTAATTACACAATGCATTACGCAGTACAATGCAATATAAATACTGTTGAATCCCAGCCTCATACAGCCTCAAACAGCCTCATAGCACCTCATAGCACCTCATACAGCCTCATGCCACCTCATACAGCCTCATACAGCCTCATACAGCCTCATAGCACCTCATACAGCCTCATACAGCCTCATACAGCCTCAAACAGCCTCATAGCACCTCATAGCACCTCATACAGCCTCATGCCACCTCATACAGCTTCATACAGCCTCATACAGCCTCATGCCACCTCATACAGCTTCATACAGCCTCATACCGCCTCATAAAGCCTCATAAAGCCTCATACCACCTCATACAACCTCATACAGCCTCAAACAGCCTCATACTACCTCATGCCACCTCATACAGTCTCTTACCACCTCATACCACCTCATACAGCCTCATACAGCCTCATACAGCCTCATACAGCCTCATACAGCCTCATAAAGCGTCATACAGCCTCATACTACCTCATACAGCCTCATAAAGCCTCATACAACCTCATACAGCCTCATACCACCTCATACAACCTCATACAGCCTCAAACAGCCTCATACCACCTCATGCCACCTCATACAGTCTCATACCACCTCATACCACATCATACAGCCTCATACAGCCTCATACAGCCTCATACAGCCTCATACAGCCTCATACAGCCTCATACCACCTCATACAGCCTCATACAGCCTCATACAGCCTCATACAGCCTCATACCACCTCATACAGCCTCATACAGCCTCATACAACCTCATACAGCCTCAAACAGCCTCATACCACCTCATGCCACCTCATACAGTCTCATGCCACCTCATACCGCATCATACAGCCTCATACAGCCTCATACAGCCTCATACTACCTCATAAAGCCTCGAACCACCTTATACAGCCTCATGCCAGAGTAGTAGACAGAGATCACATTACTCGTAGAGAAATATGAAAATATGCTGATGCTCATGTAGATCTCATGGTAGCACTCTATGGTGTCAGGATCTAGGGGTAGAAAATGTCTTACTGCTTTGAAAATAGATGTACATCAAAAAAGCATACTTTCCACTGTCCAGAGTTCCCACGGTCCATTAGGATATGATTATGAAGGAGATCTCAGCATGGTGCAGTCACGTAGGTTAAGGTTAGGGTTAGGGTTAGATTAGGGTTAGGGTTAGGTATACCTAGGCAAAACCGAGAGGACATAAACAAATACTCTCAGCACGCCTGCTTCTTCTTTAGGGACTCTTGCATATTCTTGACATCTGAAGAGAAGCTGGTGTAACTGTGAGTATGACAGCTATTGTTTGGATAGTCAAAGGTCACAATATCTGCTTGGGACTGAGTCCAACTTCAGGCATTTTGCCATTGTTTCCAATTATGATAATGTCGAGCTTGGCTCCCTATACCTTTGACTGGCTTCTCTGAAATTCCCACCAGCCTCTGTACAGTTCTGGCATTCTTGTTCTCTCTCTCTCTCTCTCTCTCTCCCTCTCTTCCCAGTACAGTACACTTACGGCTTCTGTTGAGTACAGTAGTGTCCTGTCCTTATAAAATACAAAGTATTGAAAATTGAAAATCTTAAAACACAACCAACACTGAATTTTTAAAATTAGCTGCGCAAAGATATATACATATATTTCTTTTTACTTTACTTTTTACTTTTTTTTTACTTTTACTCCATTCCTTTATCTTTGGTTGTTGAAGTGTTGCCATAAGCATGCGTGAGGCCGTTGCCAGCCTGCCTGACTGTCGTTAGGGCTTTGCTGTGTTTTGCTAGTAAGGTTAGACTTGAGTGGCAGTATCAGCTATGCCACTTTAGCACCTGGCACCAATTGCAACATTGTTTTGCAGTATATTTATTCTAGGTCAGCAGTTTCACATGATGATAACCTTGAACCACCGTGCCTCACGGCCCAGGTGGTGGGGCGAACCTGGCTCTCCGGAACAGCTGACACACTGATGGAGACTGAATATTTAGCTCTTCACTCTCACTGAGTCACTTAAATATGCACTTAAAAACACACAAACTAACTACCTGTCCGACTGACCAACTAACTCACGTTTACCGTCTTCTTTTCCACTCTAGCATTTTTAACACAGACCTGTCTACGTATATCTTTGTTTTAGATACTACCAAGCTCTTCAATAAGATGGTGTGGACAAGGGCTACAACGTAGTACCTATATATCCACCCAGTGGATTCCCTTCTGTAATAAAGGAGATCTGGTCCAGATTGCTTTATATTTTGTCAAGGTCCATGTACGAACCGCACATGGGAAATGACTTTGTTACTGTTTAAATGCCATTGTTGTAGTCATATTTGGAGAGGTTCCCCATGCAGATGTCAGCTTTGCCGTTGTGTTCTGTTACACCGTGCATCCCAGTTAAGGTGACCCGGGTATTCCCTGCTATTTTGGTTTGTAACGACCTTACGAAAATTCATGAAAATGCATCATTATCGTGAAGGAGACAACACAGGTGTCCCCGCTTGCTAATGGCTCACAACTGTGGTATGTGGAGAGTGCTGGCACCTTACATGCCCTGGATCTAGCACGCGTCATCAGCCCAGCGTGACGCTGTCAACACACCCCGACTCCTGCTGCCCTGCCCCCATGCCCCCCAGCTCATACAGGAGCTCTGGTGTGGTCAGAGTGGCTAGTCTTTGTTACCCCAGTCTTCCCATTTCCACCCACTGGGACAAACACAGCTCTCCAGTCAGGGAGTAGGACACAGATGGTGTAGAGTTGTAAACGCCCACACTGGGAAGATGTGTTATAATTTTCATAAGATGAGGCAACGTGTTGGACTCTGCAGGGGGAAACTGTCTACATGCAGACAACTGTCGTTGCTGTTTTACTTGTGAGCTAACAAACACAAACACACACAGACACACACACACACACAAACAAACATCTCTGACTATGAATTCTGCATCATTACTCATATTCCATGAATAACTTTCCTTCACAAAGGACTGCTGATGTGTGGGAGTGCTCAAGCACGCCTCCCTCAGGATGTGCAAGGTACTGCTTAGGACTGGGTGGAGGTGATATTTTTGGACTGGGTGGAGGTGATATTTTAGGACCAGGTGGATGAATGGGCACACTGCTCCCACTAAGGTGAGGCTGATGTGGGAACAGCAAGGGGCCACTGAGAAGGCGTGTGTATGTTGGACAACTGGTCTCAGAACAGTAGGAGCACCTTAACAAGATGGTCTAAAACACACGTGTGGACACACTCACCTTTCTCATCCTTAGACTGCTTATTTATTTGTTTGTTTATAAACTGTTTTCTGCAGGCTACTGATGAAATTGGTTTGAGATATTGAAGCAGTGTAGGGATTTTGCTGTGTGAGGATGAGTATTTATGGATTTCGCCATATGTGTGTGTGTGTGTGCGCGCGCGCGTGTGTGTGTGTAAAATTTCTCCCTCCACTATTAGAGCCGCGTGGTGTGGTTGGAGGTGATAGGGGTTGTGTCTGGTCAGTGTCCTCAGATAACATGGATGGGCTGAGTTCTTTTATAGGCTTCTGGGCTCCTGTCCTGGACGCATTTCCAACTCGGCGCAGAATAGGAACGTTCGCTCGTCTCCTCCCATCTCCATTCATTCATCTCCACACATCCCCTGCCTCACTTTCTGTTACAGGAGACCCTCCCTGCTCTGAGAAGGTCTCAGGTCTCAGCTATTAGACGAATGCATCCTTAATTGACAACCTGAATGGGTGATTGGTAACCTTTATATATAGCTTATAGAATTTACTACTTGCAGTTCAGTAAGAGAAGCATGACGCGCATGTACAAACGGGTCTGAAAAGTGACAGATGTAATAATGCTAATAGCACTAATGCTAATTTTGGGGAACAATGGCGACTCCCGTGGACCCACTTTGCTTTGTTCAAACAGTGTGAAGCAAAAAGGGGGATATTGTAAGAGTGGGCACACAAGAATGGGCACCGGGGCTTTTAAATGCATCTGTGCTCTTGGAGGCTTGAAGGCCTTGCCAAGTCTCCCAGGAGCCATTTCTCTCTCACCAGACCGTCACCACCAGCTTCTGCCAGTTCCCCCCCTCCCCCTCCCCCGCTGATAAATCGTCAGATAATAGGCGTGGCCGGTGACCATTGTCTTGCCAGGGTAAAGTGTTTAAAATGAATTTACCCGGTGTGTGCGGAGAATACATTTCGTATTATGCATGTCGCTGATCTACACGGGGCCTGTTCCAAATAAAATGTATTGGGTAGTGTGCCAAACTCAGGGCATCTCACAGTGCCTGTGGCCGATACAAAGGATCTCACACAATCGCGGACGTTAGCTATGCATGCCACGCTGTTGCCGTGGCTAAAGGGGTGGGGGGGGGGGTGTAGTGCCACGCAGGGGCGATGGGCAAACACACTTTGTTTTTGTTGCCCCTCCACACCCTATTCTTCCCGTTTGTGTCTTGAGGCCTCGACTGACTCTCTGCGACGTTCCCTCAGCGTGTGAGAGGCGCTCACCGGGACGCGTGAGCTAACGCCCTGCGTCCACGCTTGTGGCCCTGGAGCTCGGGCGTGGAAGAGGCCACGATTCCGCTGCCCACTGGGGGTTTTGAGGTCCAGCTGGTCCGACCTAGAGATCTGCTCAGGTTCCTGCATCTCCACTGAACCCTCCTAACCTTTAACCGGACTAACAACGCTCCACTCGCAGACCTGAAGAACAGTTGAACATAATGACGCACTTTTACATGTTCTGCCCCTCGGCTTCATCTCCGCGCACGTGTGCCATACCACAGATGGACATTTTCACTGATAAATTATTAAAGATGTGTGAATCATATGCTCGTGTGAAAGCAGTCTTTTGGAATGTACAGAGTTCATACTTTTTCAGTGTCCAGCTTATGAATAAACAACTTCAAGAGGTAATCAGGAATTGGATCTCCTTTGTGAACTGCATTGGTCCTCAGACACCTAAGTAAGCTTTGCAAAGGCTTCTGTCGTAATTTGCTGTCTCGAGGTCAACCTCAAAGCCCTGACCATCTCTCCCAACCACCAACGAACGGCATGATTTGTAAACCCTTTCACTTGCTCGTGAAGGAGTTCGACCTTGATAAAGGCCAGGGGAGAGATGGAGCTTGTTCATAATGGACTGGTGTCTATGGGAGGGTCGTGGGAAAAGCGTGGTAACGCCATTATTGGGATATTTCAACTGGGCCATGGAGTGACCCTCCCAAAGCCATATTGTAGTGACTGGCCTCCTAATGGTGGGACTGATTCACGAGGGTTACAATAGACATTACTCTACACCAAAGACCCCCCTCCCATCAATGTGTGTATTGGGTTGTACCCAAGGGGAGGCTGTGTAGTCTCTTTCAATTCAGATGAGAGGTGAAAGGGTTTGGTGCGGGAGCGGACGCATCGCAGGCTGACGTGTATTGGCGGCTCCCCACTGCATACTAATACCTGCACTAATGCATTGCCAGGAATACAGCGCGTAGATGCTTTCACCTCTCATCGATATGCAGAAGGGCAGAAGAGTTGTTGGCTGTTGTTGAAAATGCTCATCACACCCATCACATCACATCCATCCTCCTGCTCCACAAAACAGCACAGCATTTTAAGGTTTAACCAGAGTGACCATCGGGAGGATGACCAATAAAGCACTTTCACGCCGACACACCCCAGGCGGACACATTTCTGTCCAAACAATTACTCTGGCTTTGCCCTGGTCACAGCGGAGACGAGCTTAGCTCAGTGCGGAGGTCACCAGAACATTCAGACCCCTGCCCAGAGGCCGCTGCGCCTTAAAGCTGTCTCGTCATGCAGGTACTGAGAGAAAACTGGCAGTAATATGACAAGTCAGCACAGAAAAACACTGCAATGCCCTTCGTCTTCGCGTTTGCAACTTAAGCGACTGAACTCCGGGCCCTCCGTGTAGTGTGGAGGAAGCAAAACACTCTTCCCACGAATGTCCAGTTCTGGAACAATGAAAGATGGAGTTTTTGAGAAGCCTTGAGAAACCATTGATTGAGCCACTTCTGTTTGGGCTGCCTGATCCAACCTCCTGTCTCTTATCTATGTCAAAACAAGCAGATAGACACTAGCGCTGCCGTTTTTGCTCAGCAGGGTAAACGTTTTGCACATGCCCTCCTATTCCCGCTATAGCTGTGACGCACTGCATTGTACTGTACCTCACAGCCAAAGACACAAGCACAGCACAGAATTCTGGGAACACACAGTAGATGGCCTTGTGATTCTTGAAGCTCGGTGCAGATAAAAACAGATTGTTGAAATATTCAACATCGACCGGCTGAGGGAGTAGGAAGATACTGATGCTCAAACCTCGCACGCTTTCACAAAATGGGCGTATAACGACAGCGTTAATCACCGTTTTATCAATATGGTGAACATATTTGTAAGTAAAATGGACCGTTGGGAAGATAAAACTAACCACTTTGTGTCTATGGTAACCACTTAAGAGTTTATCTTCATTATCACGTACATTAGCACACTATGTTTCAGAATGGAAAGCTCTACACCATCTTGTAAACGTTATGCTCAAGTCAGTTTGCTCAGTAAATAAAGAGAGCCTGCTCCTACACATCTGTTTTGGTTACTGATGGTTGACTTTATTAAATTAGTATGTTATCATGTTTCTAAAATTTGAGGTTATATACTTTAGCCAGAACTAAGCTCCTCCTCGACCCTAAAAACCAAGGGTTAAGCTTTTGTCTGACATCCAGGCACAAAGGTCAGTCTTCACTGACTCGCTATTAAGATGAGTGCCTTAGTGCTATGGCAACCTAACAGACCCCTCCTCCATTAGGCCTTAATAAGCATTACTTCTCGAGTCTTCTGCGATTGGTCAAACATATGTCAAGGATAATTTGAGGTCAAATCAAGCTGACCTGATATAATCTGCTTTGAAAGGAGACGACCATTTGCTGTGTTTAATGGTGCCCGTGTCTTTTAGAATCTGCAGGAGTTGAAAAGGTTTTAATGGACCTTTACCACCACATAGTCCCTAGAGCTTGAAAGGATCTGCAAACATGCTCAAACAGAGATACACACACACACACGCGCACACACACGCACACACACACACATGCACATACACACACAAACCATTTAAGCACACACATCAAATCACATGCTACAAAGCCTTCAGAAGATGTTATATTTGCTGCAGATTATGCAGTTCAGTCTAAAGTAATTGGTTTTTAGTTTAACAACTTCCACAAAAGGTGTCAACAGAAAGAAAAAAACAGGAGTAAAATGGCAGAAAACTGTAGTTTGATTGCTCAGGGCATCTTTTCCTTTTCCACACTCTCTTTAACTGACCCAGTGAGAGAGGAGAGAAACTGACTGGGATCAGGGCCAGACTCAGACGCCCCGCTTCACCCCCAGGGGCTGTTGGGACTTGAGTGTGTCATTCAAGGGCTCAATGGTGGTGGCTTGATCAAGTCTATGAGCCCGGAAACTCTCTGGATTAGTTCCTTCATGAGTCACTTTGAAAGAGGTCGATCATCATGATGTTGGATTTTGGAGTAAGGCAGAGAACGTCTCCAGAGACACGACTTATCCATTCGGTTCTCAGGAGCTCCATGTCAAGAACCTACCTGATGTGGTCAGGTCATTGATGGTCGTGTATATTATCGTTATGGTGATGTTTTAAGCGAAGCCGCTGGAGCATTTTCAGGGATGGCCGGGGATGGCGTGTGAGTGTAGAAACATTTTTTCTTCTAAAAGCAGTTTTTAGAAGAACTTGAGGTTTAGCTCTCCATTTCTTCCAGATATGCGTTATGAAACTTTTGGCAGATGGAATGACGGTTAAATTAAATTATAAACAAATTGTGAGACAAAGGAGGTACAACAACATCTTCTTTGACCTCCAAAATCCAACATGGTCTTTTCAAAGGCTGAAAAGGTCACCAGTGTGTACCTTACCTTAAAGAAAGTTTCTGTCTCTTTCTCTGAGTGCGCACAATATAGGAGGGTATACAAAATGTAGGGGCGGGGAGTATTGTGTTCGTTAATGCAAGCCGCCGTGGCCATTCAGGGCTTTGAGAGGGTGTGTGAAAGGGGAAAGGGCTATCAGATACAGGCCTCAGCACTCGGAGCTGGTGACGGCGGGTAAAAGCCTTTCAGTGTCTGTGTGAGCGAGACACTCCGGAGGCTGAATGGAGATGGCTTTTAAAAGCCTAGATTACAGTAAAGCTGGCCTATGTGTCCTTTGTATCACGCCGTGCCTCCTCAATCGCTCGCATCTGCTCTCGCTCTCTCGCCCTGTGAGGCCCTCTCCGCTCCGGCATGTCAGCCCGTCAATGGGCTTTGTCTCCGCCCGATTTTAAACAAGCGCTCCAGCTCCGCGTCGCCTTTTCTTTTTTTCTCTTTTTTCTTTTCCCTTCTTCGCCAGGTCACAAGAGGAAGAGAGCACGGATCATGTCTGTGAAATCCGCTCCGAAGGAAAGGAATTTGGTGCCCGAGTCAAGTTCAGGAGCGCAGCGCCAAAGCCAGCAAGATGTTCTTTGTTCCGAAGAACCGTTTGTGGTTCTTGTTCTTTGCTGTATCTGTCAGCAAAACCACCAAAAACTTAAATGCAGCATCATTTGCGCTAATCTGTGGTAAGTCCAACAGTCAGAAATGATGGACTTCAAAAGACTCTCAAAGTGGCTGCAGACCAACTGCTGCCAGAGCTTAGCTATGACATCAGAGAAGCTCGAACCTTGGGGCCGCAGCAATCATCTGTTCCTTGTTTTATCCTAAACTCCAGTTATCAACTCAACATCTCAGCTCATGACAAGTTTATTTCTACGAATGGTTTCTGGGCCATGAGATGGTGGTTTCACTGAGAACACGGTCACCGCCTGAGCGCATACAAAGCACTTTGCTTTGAACACAGGGCTGGTACATATTCCGTTCTCAGAGTGAGAGCTCTGATCTTGGGTCATTCTTTACATTTCATATTGCAATGATTACGCAGATGATCCTCCATCAGCTGCCCTCCTCTCAGATTGCCTAAAAGCCTACGGTGGGGCTGGTATTCAGCTCTGAGAGGGCCTCTCCAGGACCCTTCCTCCAGCCTTTACGTTGGGAATAGCAGCTTGGTGCAACAAAGCCCCTCAGCACTACCTCCAAGCTGTCCACGATCACTCAAGGGAGGGGTTTTTGGATCAGTAAGTAGCAAAAAAGATTGCTCACCAAAGAGGTGGGGGTTGGGGGGGGGGAGTGTCTAAAAGCTGCTCTCTCAGTCGTAACCTTTGTTCGTTTAGAAGACGACTAATGTTTTCCAGTCCTACCCTACAGGAGTCAGAGCAGAAGCTCGCCCTCACCAGCAGGCCCCCTTCATCTCCTCTTCCTCCTTGTCTCCGGTCTCACCTCACTGGGCGAACAATGCCGGCCTTTGTAAATACCGAGCGCATATAGGATCTCCACCAACCTATGGGCTTGTAATTGGCTAATCGCGAAGATCCCTTGAGATGGGCGATTCCTAGAGGATGAATTTAATTACCAGGTAATTGATTCCTTTGTTGATATCCTTGCGGAGGGGTGTCACTGAAATGTCAACAGTTGCGGATTGACCTGCAGTCCGACTCTGGCGCTCTGAACCGCTCCCGTCTCCGTCCTCTGCTCGTGCGAGTGAAACGCGTTCGGTAAGATAAACCTTTATTTCCCAGGTGTGCAGAATATGAAATATGTCCAAGATGCTACGTTTTCAATCACGATCATAAAATGTGACTAAACTGAAGGCTTTCTTAAAATGCTGTGTGCCACATTGACTTAGAGAGTATCCGAGAAGGTGAAGTTCAATAAAAGAAGTGTGGTTTGCAATTGCCCAAGTAATATTAGGGTACCAGCTAATCTGTCGGTTCTTGCAGGTTGTTTTTACAGCACATTGTACCGTTCCGGATCTCTCCGACAGTTACTACGGCAACTTCCAGTGGCTCTCTGTTAAATGTGACTTCCCAAGACAGACCATCTTCCTTGCTACGGTTTTTCTAACCACAGATCCATTCTGCTCGGTCGTACTTAGTGATTTGAAATGAGATGCTGAAGTTCGTTCCAAACCAGCGTCCCTCCCGTTCTGGTCTGTCAGGCACTTGTTCACCAGTTGTGTGTGTGTGTGTGTGTGTGTGTGTGTGTTTTAGTTGTGGGGCCACATGGCTCTGATTCGGAATGGCATGTGAAGCATGTAGGCCACATCATACGTCCAACATACATCCGTCCGCACAACATCCATCCATCCATGCAACACACATCCAAACAAAGAATAAAAATAATTTGTTTGGGTAACCGTGCTCATGTTCTGATTAAAGCCAACATCAGTGAGAGGTTCACAGTGTCAGTCAAAACATGGGAGGCACCTCTGGGGAAGGTGACGCTATGATGTCATAGCCAGGGTTGTTTACTTTTGTGTTCGGAATCAAAGAAAAGATCTGCAGCATTCTCCACTCTCGCGAGTGTTAGAGAAGACCTCAGGTTGGAGGAGATTTGCATTCTTGCGCAACGAGATGAATGAGAGCTCTTTAAAACTCATAATCCTAAATGTTACTTACAGTTTGATTCTTAAGTTAATCACATGGTTCTGTGTTTGGCATTTAACCATCAGTCAACACTGGCTTTTGAAAAAATGTGCTCAGTTTTAACATTTTTTCTCCATAATGTTTTCCATATTGGGGCTCATAGTTCTCCACATGCAGTCTGATACCTTCAGCTCCACATTTGCTTTTGCAGATTCCTTGATGGTCAGCAGCATATACGTGGAGTTCAGATCAGACGTCAGCTAGAATATCAAGAAAATGATTTGGAAAATAGAAATACTAAAGACTATTTTTCCTTTGGGCATCTATAAATGAAAACATGCTGAGAAGTGCTTGTTCTCTGTAAGATACTGGAGTGTTGTAAACAGTACTCTTGTGTCCACAGCTTTTTAGTACTCTGTGTCTTAATGATAAATTACACCCTTGTCAGCACCCTAGAAACTGTGTGTGTGTGTGTGTGTGTGTGTGTGTGTGTGAGTGCCTGAGTATGTGAGAAGACACATATTTGTAATGTTTCTTCACATAGAACAAATATTGAAACGCTGTTTTATAAAACGGCTTGATGTGATCTCTGATTAAATGCCTAACATTAGCACAGCACACCTATTTATATAATCACAGCATAAAATAATGTCAAATAATGCATGCTTCTTTATTTTGGTAAAAATTCACTTAACACAGCTGCAGTGTACACCGGGTACATCTCCGTTGATGACTAATACCCCATACTGTGGTAATAACTTCAGTTAAGTTTATTAGCATCCAAACAGTCTGTGGCAGTATGTTTACAAGCTCTCCAAAGGTTGTTTAAACGGCTCTGGCATGGTTAACTCTTAGCGTCTCTGAGGGCATGGAGTCATGTTACTGCATTGTGTAGGATGTTGTGTTACTGTGTTACTGTGTGGGACGCCGTGTTACTGTGTTACTGTGTGGGATGTTGTGTTACTGTGTTACTGTGTAGGATGTTGTGTTACTGTGTTACTGTGTGGGACGCCGTGTTACTGTGTTACTGTGTGGGACGCCGTGTTACTGTGTTACTGTGTGGGATGTTGTGTTATTGTGTTACTGTGTGATATGTCATGTTACTGTGTTACTGTGTAGGATGCTGTGTTATTGTGTTACTGTGTGATATGTCATGTTACTGTGTTACTGTGTAGGATACTGTGTTATTGTGTTACTGTGTGATATGTCATGTTACTGTGTTACTGTGTAGGATGCTGTGTTATTGTGTTACTGTGTGATATGTCATGTTACTGTGTTACTGTGTAGGATGTTGAGTTACTGTATTGTGTGGTATGATTAGCATGATAGTCTCCTGGAAGTGACTGCACTTTCCCAGATAAGGAGCTCTCCTTGTAGACACTGTTAATCCTTAATGCACCGTGTGTGTGTAGATAGATAGATAGATAGATAGATAGATAGATAGATAGATAGATAGATAGATAGATAGATAGATATTAATCCTGATGATAATTGTGTATTGTGTGTATGTATTGTGTGTTTGTTTGCTTGGTGTGTGTGTGTCTGAGAGACCACTGTGGCTGACACAGATTGACCTGATGTGATTGGAACCTACAAACCCACAGACTACACTTCAAATTGTGGGCTGGAGAGCAGAACAGACCCCCATGGGCTGCAGTGTACGAGATCTCCATAGCGCTCTTCATAGCGCCTTGGCAACGGGTTCAGGCATCACCTCCTTTCTCCCTCATTCTGTCACTTTGCCCCTTTAAATACCTCCTGACACATGAACACTAACACACACACACACACACACACACACACACACACACACACACACACACACACACACACACTTGACCTCCTCCTGGCACTTGGTTGAGTGACATCACCATGAGATGACCATGTGCTATACCAGTGGGGTAGGCTCTGGGATTTGGACAGCTTCTTATATTTCCCACAATACCTAGTGCATGCGTGTGTCTGTGGTTCTCACTGTTCTCTGCATAAACAATATCAGTCTCTGACATTCTGGGATCTTTAGTGTTGTTTAAAGCATTTTATGAACCTGCCCAGAGAATGTTTCACTATACAAAGTTTGAAACTATTCAAAGTAAACTAATAAATCAAACAAGAGAGTTTGATATGATTATTTCCTCTGATTTCTTTATTCAAAATGCAGGTGTGTGGCATCTGTGACCAGCGTCTTCACTACACCTGTTCAGCATCTCTCCTAATCCTCGCTAGTCATTCGTAGCGACAACTGCTTTAGCTAAAACATCACCCTGGCACGACGACGTCGGCGGGAATGGCACTGCAGTTATTCTGAACGTAACACCCCACGAAGCGGTGGGAAATGGGGAAATACAGACCCACATCAGCACTGACACGTCAAGTGCAGGTTCAAGTGCTCACCTAAAGTTTGCTGTGGAACAGGTTCATGTGCCATTAAAGCTCCAGTAAGCTTACATGTCAATGCTCTATTTATAACTAATTAAAGCTGCAGTAAATCCCTCTATATGGCACAGTGTTTGAATGCCTCATCATTCTTCCCTGCATTTAAAGGTTAACAAAAGGGGGATCTTTCCAAATAGACCCTCCACAGAGACCATTCAGCGCTAATTAGCCATTCCTAAAAAAAAAAAACGTATCAGAGGTGAATGAAAGATGCAGGTTTCATAATAAACAGCATAGTGTTTAAAGGAATAACTTGGGCTACATGATCATGCTATGCAGGAGGTTTTGTACGGCAAAGAAAAGGGGAGTCCGACATTTACGTAGCAAGTGCACAAGTATCCAAGCACACTGCACTGACTGGTTTGTTTGCTTGTTTAACATTATGATTGAATGTTTTTTTATCATAAAAATTACTGCATGAGAACACACACATTTTCCACATGTCAGAATTTTTATGTCACTGTGGCCTGAATAAGGATTTTATGGAAAGTTAATTATAGTTCCCCTCCTCCTTTAATTCTGGAGCTGAGGATAATCTCTTCCTCTGCTTACAGTGAGCTATATTGATTTTGCCCAAAGGCACTTCACTGACCTTCAAAATCTGTCCTAACGCTTCTGCTGCAGAAAAAGGCTCATAATCCAAGCTGGAGGATGCAGATTCAGCGCAATTAAACAGCGTTAATCTATGCCACCCATTGCTGCTAAATCCCATTTCAAGGAAAATCGAATCAAATAGGCCAAAATGTTTTTTTTTTTACAAATGAAGCTTGTGCAGGAGATAATGTCTGACTTTGAAGTTCCTGTCCCATGCTGAGTGCCGCACGGAGGCTATTTTTGGGCGAGGGAAAGCGGCCATATAATTTTGGATTCCCGGTGGTCAACTAAGCCTCGGGTCTCTAATAACCCAAATTGAGTTGACTTTGCTGGGCAGAGAGAGGACTATCCCTCAGGCTGATGAGTGGAGGATACAGAACACGGTGAAGTCCAACAGTACCCTCCTGCACCGCTCCAACGACTCAGTCAGAACATCACTCTTACTTCAGCTCTCTCTGATGCTCTAGTTCACACCGATCAATAGCCTTTTTTTCCATCCAGAAGTCTCCATATCTCGCATTTTTTATGTGACATTTCATACGTATCTTAATAATAACAAATCACAGCCCCGTTCAATGAAACCGGCATAAGTAGGTGCAGCGTTGCATAAGAAATATGTGGGCATGACATTATGTGACCTTGTCTCTCTCCAAGTCCACATGTTGTTTTTTTGTTGTAGATTGTCCAGTATTCCGTGGAATGTGACTATAAAGCCATAATTATAATTGCATGGACAATTGCATTTATTTGCAATATATTCGCCAAAATATTTTGTAGGCTACAAACCCTTCTTCTGTGCAAGTATAAACTGTGTATACACACTTATAAGTACTGAAAAGAATTATGGTGAGTGTGAAAAAAAACCATTTTTTTAACGCTGTGTGAGAAAGTCACTCCAGAATGTGGAAGCTAACCGGGTGGGCGTGGCCAGAGAGAGGAACTCCAACTGGAACTCGAAAAGCAGGAAAACCGGGCCTGTGAAAACCAGACTGGACGGTTCCTTCCTCGTATATAAGCAGCCCATTATGTGCCCATTAATTTTTGTCAATACTGATTGATAACTTGATTAATTGGCAGGCGGGTGGAAGCGCCAGGTGCCGGGCGAGGTGCGCGGTGACCGCTCACGCACCGCGCCGTGTTACGGGGAGACTCGGTCTCAGCCGGATCATCGTGCCATTGTTTGCCTTGGCATAGTCTCCAGCTCCCTGGGGTCTGGTCCATAAAAGGGTTTCTGTTAGCCGCTGGAGTGCTTATTGTAGAAAAATTGTCCCTCGGAAAAATTAGCATGGAGGAATGAGGAATGCATAATGCTAAGCAAATGACAGCTGCACGGCTGAACGAATGGGAGCCCAGTGGCTTCTGCTTTTATGTGTTTCTCATGGAAATGAAGCCACCCTGTGCTTTTAGAAGCAAAGAAGAAATTCACACCTCATTTAATCACGCGCACACACTCCAGGAGTTTGTTACTGCGTTTCAGTTTTATTTGCTCAGTGTAATAAGTGATAAACAAATTCCTAATGTAATAAAGTCCTTTGGAAGAATACAAGGATATTGTAAGTCGGTCAGTGTGTACGTGTTACTTGCACGTTAAGTAACTGCTGAGGAAATGTTATTGGACAGTTTACGTTTATATACGACTGTGAACTGAGGGAATAGAGTGATTGTGTGCACAAAAACAACATTAGCGTTTGTGGTAAGGTTTGATGGTGTGCTGTTTAATATGCTAATGTATTCATGTTTTCTTAGATATGTAAAAAAAATAAAATAAAAAAAAAGAATAAAAAGTAAAAATATGAAACAGGGTCATGATTTGTAGACAGGTTTGTAGCAGCAGTAGCAACAGACCGGACCAATCGGCGACCAGCTGCTGGGCACACATCAAGCCCTTGATTGCCTGCAGACGCCACCTGAGCGAACCCCTACGTCCAAGATGGCTACCGCAGCTGACCCGGCAGGCCTGTCCTTGCCGTGGTCTCTGCTGCTGGTGGTGGTGGTAATGAACGTCCTGGTGGTTTGCGCTCCGTCACTGATTTATGGAACTCCACAGCAGTTATTTTTATTAGTGCATGTGAACAGCCCGGGGACGTTCTTGGATGTTTGGTCCTCTCGCTCATGCTTCTGCGCGCTCTTCGCAACTCGTTTCCCGGTACACGTCCCCGCAGTATATAAAAAAAAAGGCCAGTTGAGGTATGTGAAATATTCTGTATATTTGTAAACTGTGAGTTTTCACGTTTCAACAAACAGCTTCAAGAGCCCTATTTGGTAGAAGAGAACAGTTCATTAAAGTGTGCGTTTGGCCTGCGCCCCATTCGTTGCCTCAGGAGTACTTTAATGTTTTAGTTAAACGGATTAAGGAATGAATTAGAATTTGCTCTATTAAGTAATTCTGAGTGGAATCTATGAAACGTTATAAACAAAAGCCAGATGTCCAGGACAACGAATATGTAAACAATTTACATCAATAATAGCTTGTGGTTATACATTCAAATGGTCTTTTAAATCTTTAATTTCAGGATATCCTTTCACATGTGACAATGCCTTAATTTAAGAGTCATTTCATCACCTGCAATGCCTTTTAGCTGTCTTTCTCTACGATTTGGGGGTTTTTTTGTAGTCCTGTGAGCAGTCCAAACAAACATCTCCATATTGTTCAAGAGTGCATTGGTCTCTGTTGACACATTTGTTTATATGATCGATATGATTAACATTACAATATGGCTTTTTACCGGGGCAGGGGATGTTGGTCATGGGCCCGATGAGACGGACACTTCTTCCTGGGGTTTTTGTACTCGGGCCCTTTGAAAGCGGAGCTGGCAGTGTGTGCCTTCTCCTCATTGTTGTGGAGAAACAGAGCTACCGGTTTGGTATTCCCTTCACAAAGCGGCCCAAACTTTGGCCTGCGAGATGTGTTTCAGGAATCCAGCTCAATTCATTCACCAGTCAGCTTTTTAACTCAATTTCAATCTCTCTCTCTCTCTCTCTCTCTCTCTCTCTCTTGTCTGTTTCAGTGTCTTTTTATTCCACTCACTTTTTTTTTATTGCTTGTTTTCTTGCTTCTCCATCCTTCTCCAGGTTGTTTTCGCTTAGCGCAGGAAAGCTTCGAAAACAAACCTCTGTGACTTTACATCGCAAGACAAAATGTCTAAATCACTAAACCTTTATATACTGTGGTTAGACAAAGCTATGTGATTCTGAGCAGGACGCTAAACAATGCTAGACACTAAAGGAACCCACTACCACACTAGTGGTGTAACATCCACGTCTTTGGCAACCGTAGTTGGAGACGAGCAGAAAGACCAGCTCTCCGCGAGAGTCATTTACCTTTACAAGTAACAAAACATCATGGAATTGAACAAAAATAAGTTCCCCAATGACTTTGTAGTCTTACCAATGATACGCTTTACATGACAAGGAAGCACCTTGCCCTCGGCTTTCTGCTGTTCGCACATTGAGAAGCGCATGTGCGTTCCATCGATCCACTTGAATTATACAGCCAGTGTCTGGTGTTTCTTCCGTGGAAAGGGGAAAAATAACGAGACAGTTCTGTGTTTTGTTTTTCGTAGTCAATCTCCATGGCCAAAGAGACGGTTCTCATCTGCTTCTCGCATGAAACGATCCCATTCATGTCACCGCCACAGCTGCAGTCGGTCTTCTGCGTCTGTGATTAGAGGGTTGGGGGGAAGAAAGGCACCTTTCTTGCGCTGTGATTAGAAACATGGTCTCCCAACAGGATTTGTTTTCATTCTGCGGCATTTGGAAACGTGTTTCCGTGAACATGTTGAGTGCGTTGTCCCGCGTTGGCAGGCCAAGAAAGACGACGCCCATCGAAAAACGGACATTCGAGCACCGCCACACTACAAATAATCATTTAGGCATGCTTTTATTTCTGCTCATGAGCCACTTCCAAAACGTTCCCAACACTCCCAACGACACCTAACCTGGTTTTATCATTTTGTGCTGCCTTGATGGAAAATTTGCAACAGTTGAATTCTACAGAGAAAAAAAAAGCCGCTAATCTTTTCCTTTGAAAGAATCCTAAGTAAGTGATTAGACTCCTCTGATATCACAGTAACACCATGAACGAAGCTGTTGATCCCTGATTAGATCATTTTCACCACGCTGAAAGCCTGGTTCTTGGCCGTCGTCCATGGGCGATCGTTGGGGGGGAGCTCCATTGATGCTCTCATAGTGAGGGTGGATTGGTTGGTCAGTAAGCACTCTGAATTGCCCTTGTCCTGCCTGCTGGGCTGGACTTTAGGGCCTGATGGACAGGCGTTAAGCCCCTCCAAGCACTTGGAGATGAACCCAGCCACTAAGAGAGACACTGGCTCAGTGTGCTGGTGCCCGCATGTGCAGGGCCCTCACTCTGTGGCCCCACTATTCCGACCCAGCAGGAGGCCCTCAGGGGCCCCTCCGTGCATCTCTTGATTGTGTCTGTCAATACGCGTCAGCCACCCGGGACCCCAGCTTTGTGTCTTATTCCAACGTTGACAAACACATTGAAAACAGTGAAAGCATGCGATGACATCGGGCAGTTCGGCCCTAACAGGAGAACACAAACACAGAAGCTAGTGCAAGGTTGACTGTTAATGATGGTAGTATACCATATTACATTAAGCTTTTTTACATTCGTTGTTTGTTTGTTTTTTTGTTCTACTATGAAAGCGTGGTAGTATCTCAGGCCAGTGTCAATGTTGAATCCATTGCAATTAAATTATTTTTCTTCCAGGGCAGATTTTAGCACGTCAGCAAGAGGGTTACGTTAGACCCAGTTCAAAGGCGAAAGAGGCCTGACAGAACAAGTGTTGGAGTGACAGGGGCGTCGATTCCTAACATCTTGAACCACTGCCATGTGTGTTGGAGGACCGTGTGGAGGCCTTTTTCATTCCAACATGTGTTAACACATGCATTTTACCGGCTCAGTCGGCATTCAACTGCTCTGCAACAAGGGAGGTTAAATCACTACATGAGATGTTGGCTGAACCATTTCTGGCCACCATTGTGAGCAATCAGTTATGCAAATACATATAAGATAAATAAAGGAGACTCTTGCCAGTAATTGGTTGGACTCAGTGCTTGGCGAATAGAGTCGACTACAGGAGAACAATGTGCTTCATTGTGTTTGTCAGAAACCAATTAACTTGAAATTACATTGAACAAACAGCCTTAGAACACAGCTTGGAGTGAGAAGGATTGCTAAACAAAATTATTGCCTTTCAGTGATGACCCTGTTTTGACTGAACGATGCACTTTGTTGTTGAAAGAAGTTATGTTTTCTTTTGTTCTTTTTAATTGATCCAGTCTTTATAATGTTACAATTTGAAATATGAAGTCAGCCTACATTTTATATAAACTCACATATCGTCTCTTGTGGTTTAGGAATATTCATCTTCACTGACAACATTTAGCCTCAGTGCGTGACTTCTTAAAAAGAAAACATTTATCCAGTGCTCTGTAAATCCCTGTAAGAGGCTGAGGGCATTTCATATTCCCACCACGGGTTTATTTAAGCCGGCTTAATGATATGTGTTCGCCACTCTTTCACGTCACTACCTTCTTGACTGATGAAGTCACTCATACCAGCAGATTAGTGATCCTTGTGGTCATGACCCTAAAATAGCCATCCTGTTAGTGATTGGTTCTGCTTTAGAGAGACCTGGAGTTAATGAGCATTCAGACGCGACTCCTTCCTTACAACACCTCAGCATGTGGAACAGCTTTCATGCCACTCTAACCGAGCTCAGTTTTGTTGTTTCATCCTCACTTGCTGAAGTTCAGAATTTGAATTCGAGCCAACTGGTCCTAGATCAGCAGCAAGCAGCACACAAGAGTCCCAGAGTCGCAGTATTTCTGTGTTCCGCATCATGATCACTGATCCTCAGAGGTAATCTTCTGGTACACAAATACTCTCCTTCTGCCATAGTTAGAACCAGCATGCCTTTGTTTTTATGGTCCGGTCTCATGGTTATAAATTCATCTGTGTTTTCACACACCAACTTCGTCCTGAAAATTTAAAGGTAGGCAATGTAACAAGTGTAGTCATAAATGTTTTATGTTCTGCTTGTTAGAACCACTTCGAATTATGAATGAAATATTGTTGCCAGTCTGCATGTACAATGTGCTCAGAGTTCTGGCTCAGTGAAGCTGCTCTCTCTCTCTCTCTCTCTCTCTCTCTCTCTCTCTTTTCTCTCTCCCTTTCTCTCTCGTTCAGGTCACTGGGCTAAGACTGTGAATCATTTTGCCCTGTCCCACATAATGGGTTTCTGTATCTTGTTACTGCAGGAATACTGTTTCTATAAAGGCCCAGAGTGCTTTGAAATCATGTGCCCAACGTATACTGAGGCATTACTGCTCCAGGACAGGAATAGAAAAATTGGAGTGGGGTTAATGCTGGCCGTGCACTTCCTGCGACCTTTGACCCCTCTGAAGTGCCATCTTCTAGTGGGATGAGCTGAGGCATGCGGGTATCTGTGCCTCTTGAAACATCTTAAATCACCTGGACCCTGAATTTAGCTCATAGACCCCCACCAGCACAGAGACCCCCACCAGCACAGAGACCCCCACCAGAAGATCTGAAGTTCTAGATGTTTTACATGGCACGTAAAGAATCATTACTTGAACTCGCCTGCTTATATTTGTGACCTTCTTGTTTTGTAGCTCCAGGGTTTTGGTGCTTATTGGCTGTGCAGGACCTGCACTTGGTCTCTGCACTTGCCAAAATATGAAAATGCTGGCATCTCACAATATACGTATGTTAAGATCAGAGGCATAACGTAAATTCTCTAGGGACTGGATAGTTTGGGAGTAGTCCTTTGTTTTGTGACCTCATTTTTGAGGACATCATTTTCACCAGATGTTTGATATCCTCTTTGATAATTAATGTTATTATTCCTTATAGATTCCTTACTGTGCTGCATTTCTATCTTTTTTGTGTTTGTGAACATTAGAACATAGTGCTTTGTTCTTTATTTATTTATTTTAAATTTTTTAACCTTGGTCCATAACAGTCAGTGATCTTTGCCTGGTCTTTCTTAGAATGGACATTTTGTTGTAACAGGTCAACAAATTGACCTCATTAGTGTTTTTGCTCCAAAGGCTCACTGGGTTCATATGTTTCTCTTTATTGTAGTTCCATGGATAATAAAACAATGGGCTATTATCACTGTAGTGAGTTTTTCTCCTCTATTTAGGCCTTCATAGACATTTCTAATCAGCCATGATATGATGCTTTTAAATCAGGCATTGTTTTATGAATGCCTAATAAGCACTTCATTATAACTAATCATAATCTTCCTGGTCGAGCAGATCCACACAGTGGAGACGATCACAAAAGAGCAGCATCTGCTGTGCTCGTACAGAACGAAATCCCAATCTCTGCCAATTATCCTGCTTATTTTTACTTCAGGAAGTGTGTCCTTCCCAGATATACCATGAAATTCATTTGCTCCTAAACCTTTGGGCAGCTTCCTATGAATATTCATGAGTCTCACAGACGTCACCTTTTTCCTGAGCTTGGCTCATTATGAATATTCAAATGAAGGGAGGTAGTCGTCACTCCTAACAAGCGTCGTCCCTGCATGAATATGTATGAAGGAAAAGGTCCGCTTTGTACAAGCAATGGAAGAGCCGCTCTGAGAGCATCAGCGGTGGTGATCAACCATCTGGAGCGTTTGATGACACAACGATGCGCCCGCAATGAAAGCAAAAAGGGTTTTTTCGGTTTAAAGGGCCCATACTGTCAAGTAGGGCCTCCTGTATTTATGAGCAACAGCTTATTTGGTGTGGTTCATTTTAAGAATGATGACACATTTGTCCTATGACATGATGTGGGACTTTTATTTTGTAGTTTAGCCAGTAAGGTTAAGATACTGCGCATCACGTTGAGCCCATTGATCGAATACATCAGCCCGTCATCCATGACACTTCTCCCTGCGTCATTCTCCCAGACAGGCAGGAAAGGGCAGAGTGGTCAGTGCAGCTTGTAACACATCTGATGTCCATGAGCCTTGAACACACAGTGGGGAGACAACAAGGCTGACCTACAGGGACCTACATCCTTTTTTTGTTAAAACAAAGGTCGTGACACCTTTGGAAGAAAATCATCGCATTCAATTTTTTTTCTATTATGAACCTACAGTAAATAAAACAGTGCAGTCACCAGTATGAAACCGATTACAGGGGCAAAGCCTTTCACTAGCCTAATGCAATACTGACGAAGATACTCGGGAGACTGGTTCACAAAGGCAAAGGGTGATTTATCAGATGTAGCGTACATCTTAGTAGAACGTTTGGAATTATGGATGCAAATGCAATTATGATTATGAAATAGGGGCGCGTCACTGTATGTGCTATGTGTGAATGGACTTTCATTTGCATTAGAATGTAGCCTTACACGCATGACGCACATGCATGTGACCAGCTGAAGACAACAGTGCCCTGCACAACAAATGAGGAGCAGCATTACATTAATGCTTTGTGTGTGCTTTGTTTGTACTGGTAGTTGCAGGTTGCATCTCAGATTCTTAGGAATGTCAGTTTGGATGAGTATTAACTAACTATGAAGCACAAAGCCAGATTTGGTGAGCTGAGTCCCTACCATTCTAAAAATGGCTTTTGTTCTTTTTGTGCAAGACCTGGATTTACATATAACAACTATATATAACATATATATATATATATATATATATATATATATCACTGGTTGGAGTGTGTCCCAGTAATGCTAACTAGTTTTCGAGAATATAGCATGTAGATTGGTTGTAAGTATGTAGCGGAGTAAACTCAAAAACCCACAATCCTTACCTAATCCTTATTTTTGAGTATGGTGTCAATGGACACTATTGTCCCATGATGCAAGATGAAACAGAAAGAGAGTTACTACCTCCGTCTGGGAATTTGTGAAGAACTTGTGTTAACAACAGCGGTATCAGAACTGGTGTATAAATGTAACTGCAACCAAAATCTCTTTTAAAATAAGTACATTATTTAATACACTGACTAATGACTTATAGTATGAAATCTGTCTGAAACACATACTTGGTGCAAAGTACCTACCTAGTCATAAGCATGTCAGGTAATGAGCTAGTGAACATTCGCAAACAGCAACATAATCACCTTAATCTAATCTACTTATCTATCTTAATCTACTTTATCTATCTTAATCTACTTTACCTATCTTAATCTGCCCATACTTGTATGAGATATCCAGCAGATCTATTTAGGTTTAATACATGTGTCACTGTGATATATAAAGTCACAGAGAAATCTGGGGCAATGCTCGCTGATAAAAAAAAACAAACATTGGAGCTAATATTGCCTTACAAATTGGAGCCACTCAAAATAGAGCATAACGTTTCTGTGGGAGCATCTTGACCACCTCAAAACGTGATGGTACAGTTACTCATCAATGTCGCCGCTTGGTGTGATGTACACTGGAATGTCAACACTTCATCACTTCATGATGGCACAAAGCTGAGCAGTACATGTAGTACAGGCCCGGGTCAACCAGCCGGGCGGGTCAGACCCTGTTGCCCCGTGGCCCCATTGCCCCGTTGCCCCAGCCCGGACAGCTGCGGGGCCCTGGGACCCTGGACTACAATCCTCATGGCTTTTGAGCACCAGATGGGGCAAACGACAGCTACCGCAATCATTGAATGCCTCCAGCAATCCAGCCACTGTTGACTTCCACGCAATTAAAATCCACTATCTTAAGTGTAAGGTTATACATGCTACATGAGCACAAGCATAATATTTCAAGACAGCTGATGAGAATAATGATTTAATAATATGTAATATGATTTAATTTCAATAAATGCAACAGTCACTTTCACAAGGTTTTTTTCCCAGTATGCATATCTTAATGTTCACACCAGCAGGAAGGAGCAGAAACCGCAGACATGTGAATTCTACAGTGGGGCCCTTTCTCCATTTATGACAATGGGGGGCCCTGGTTTAAGCTCTATAGGATATCCACCTGTTCAGTTTGATCTCATAACTGTGGTATCGTGGAGTGAATAGCAGGAGGACGGAGCCCTCCACAATGGGATTATGGGAGAATGATATGCCAAAGTAAATTTCTTTGTGCTCTGTGAAATACTATCAGTTATGAACAATTCCACCTTTATTCTGTTTTTGGAGATAAAGCGCTTAGATGTGTGTTATGCAGAACTGCAAGGGATGTTTTTGATCTACAATAAGCATTAGATGACAAAAGAAGCCATTATATAATTTGCTAATTATGAATCATCTTTCAATTCATCTCAAAACATCCATCATTCCTCTTAAAGCATTAGATCCAAATCCAGGAACTGTCCGCAAGGGGACGATGTGACGATTTTGGGACGATGAATCAGAGGCAAAAAAAAAAAAGCTAAAATGGAGAGGAAAGCAAAACCTCATGAGGAACTGGGATTCCATGTGGTACCTCCAGCTGTGATTTAGTGGAGGGACTTTCCCTTGGTTCATGTATAATGCTTTTAACCACATTTATCTGAAAAAAAAGAGGGTCAAATAAGTCTTCTTTTCTGTCACAAAAAACAGACCTATTTTTTGTTCAAACATAAAGTGTTTATGTGGGTGAGGTATCAAATCGGCTTTGGCCACCTACATCCGCCATGTCCAGTAAGACTGAAACCAGTTCCTTTTTGAGTATTAGAGTGGCGTTGAGACGTGGGCTAAAAATATCCTAAGATGTACATATTTTGATAAACGAAGTGGAACATTCTTGTCATTCCCCTCCAAAAACTCTCAAGAGACCGTAAAAAAGGCCCTAACAACACAGTCTGTTTGTTGATTCCGAGATTCCGAGATTCCGAAGGTCCAGGTGTCATATGGCCAAACTCACCAAATTATTTGCAGTACTGATTAATTAAGTGGTCAGGGAGCCCAATGGCCCCTGGGGGCCACTTTGTCCTTTACAAAGTAAATCTTTTTAACTTTTAAGATCTTCATTATTGCGATAAACAAAAAGATTTCTGCTAGCCAACTGAGATATTCATTAGTAATCAATAATTTACACGTATTTATTCAGTTTGGCGGCTTTTCTAGGAACTGATATAGTTTTCTACCTATAACCAATAAAAACACAGAGTTTGGTATATTATTATACTTTAGCCAGTCAGTGTGTCAAAGTTAAATTCGCTCACAAATGAAGAATTTTGAACCCAAAGCATATTACGGCATGAAAGAAAATATCTCAAGAAACCTAAACTGTTTTGGTGACTGTATCTTGTCTAGTGACATCCTAACCTTGTGTGTGACTCGGACTTGACCAAACATTTGCGGCAGGGGACTCTTCTCAGCTTTGCAGCTCTTTTAACGAAACATCATGAGAACATCATGTCTGGTAGGATTTACATTGAAACCAGTCACAATCCCGTTAAAGGACCATTGGCCCGGCTTTTATATTTCATGCCATGTCAGCGTGGGCAGATACCAATAACACAAGACCTCTCCGCATTTCAAACAGGCCTCTTTTTCCCACAAGATTTTCCCACAAACTCGAGTCCATACATTATCTCCATGGTCTTATATTCTTTTTTGCTTGAGTGGTCTGGCAGATAAGTACCTTAAAATTGTGAGCACAATCCCAGGGTGTTTCAGAACTGAAAAAAAACCCCGAAACAAAAAAAAAAAAAAAAAAAAAAACATCTCCTTATGGCTGAACACGCGAAGCCGCCCGGAGCTGTTTGTGGGAGTGATGCCGCCAAGAAGACTCAGGGCAGATGTAACACAATGAAAAAAGGGGGGTTTACGTTCATTGTAAAAACAAAAGAGGTTGTGAACAAAGGAGTCATTGGAATGATGGTATGGGGACATTCCAGAGGAGTTATAGGGAGAAAATCCCCTTAAGATGCTGTGACGTAGCCAAGAGAAAATTCTTATCAGCGAAGTGGTTTTGGTGAGATCATAAGTTCTACTTCTTAGTTCTATTAAAAGTTACTGGAATAGATTGTCATCATGTCATTTTATAGATTGTAGATTGTCATTTTTTCCGGCAAGTAATGGCCATACAACTGCTTATGAAACGAATTTCTTGTCATATCATTTTTATGATAAAATTTATATAAAAAAAGATTTCTAGATTTCTATAAAAGAATGATTTTACCTGCCATATATCGATCATTTTGCATCAGTGCTGTGTTATCATAATTCAAGGCCCTTTTTGAAAAGTTCGGCTTGTGACAGACAAGTTTAATTTGCTCTGATAATGAGGCATATATATCATAAGCATTCCCGACCTAAAGGTGTCCACTACATTACAGAGACATAGTTTCTATAGTTTCTAAATCTTTAAACCCCTCTCTCTCTCTCTCTCTCTCTCTCTCTCTCTCTCTATTTATGGTACAGTAAAAGAAAGGCTTGTCTGATGGAGGGGCCCTGCTCCATTCCAAAACATGCCATTTCGTGTAACGCTTCAGTGTTTCTATACACACGACAAACGCACAAGTGGAAACACATGCAGTAATAGCTTCGGTGATGGAGAAGGGATATTGTAGGCTTTAAAATGACTTAAGCAACCCTGTGTGGTCTGGGATGGAGTTGTTTGTCACACGGCCCAGGAACAGCAGTTACGACGTATGCTTGGGTTTAGCCGTAATGAACATCTTCCTCCCAGCGCTGTTGGGTGCCGCGCTTTCTGTGTGTGTGTGTGTGGGGGGGGGTAGCTTTTCCAGTTTCATCGAAACACACGAGGTGTAAACAAGATGAGTTTTGTAATGTTCGTTCGAAGTACGATTCCTCATCTGATTCCTCCTCTGATGCCCTAAGAAGAAAAAAAATGAAAGCGAACAAGCCGAGGTTGAAACCTGAGTCCAGACTAGAAGCTAGCGCATCGCTGGCTGCTGCTACTGTAGGCTCTGGTTTCCAAATCACGGGGAGTGTCACCGGAGGGCAGTTTCTTGACCCCTGGTTCCTGCCCCAAACTCACTCAGCAGTAATTAGCACTATTCAAATCTCTCTGTGTCCTTCATAGAACATTGAGAGTGGGGTTGCTTCCCATAAAACCATGGCCAACTCAAAGAAATGACATCTAATAAAATAATCCATAAACATAGGACTCTCATTTATAAAATACATTCATATCTAAATATAATGCTTTGCAGATTTAGATTATTTCTTTTATTATTTTTTAATGATGCATTAAAAAAATCATCTCGTTTGACAAGGCAAAACAATGACAAGTGTAAATGCAGAATATGAAATTTATTTCATAACAGTTACAAAGAACAAAATCTTTAAAAGCATTTTTATTTTACATAGGCTGTACAGAGATGGCATGTATGTGCTTCTAAATGATTCTGGAAACGGAACTAGAAGTATTAAATAGAAAAACAGAAAATATTAAAGTTGATGAAAAAATATGAACAATTCCATTTGTTTCCTGTACACAATAAGGAAGAACAAAGAAAATGGAGTTGAGAATGGAGTCTGTAATATTGTACCCTGATACAGTGTTTAGGTCTCTTATGTGGTCAAAAAGTATTTTACATAATAACATGATGGGCTGGCCATCTTATAATAGCTAAAAATCTTGGCCTCTTTGGTTCAATGATTCCGTATAATACATCTGAACAGAATTCCGTTTGTTTTTATAAAAATAACTTTATTTCAATGGCGGTTTTTCTTTTTTGTCTTTTTTGTTTTTTAAACTATTAATGCGACTTTTTGTCAGTGCAAACATTGTAACAACAATTTCGCTTGGAGGAGAAGCGAAAGACATTTCAAGTATTGAAAAGAATTGACTTCTGGTAGCAGGAATTCAGTGTGTCTGGTGTGGGTCGGTACTATACATTGCATAGTTCACGTGGCACTTCTTTGAAAAGGACTGTGAGCATGCACAGGTGTGCCACTTGGTACCCTTCAAAGGCATTTCAATCAGCAAGTGCTATAAAATGTGCATTTAGGCATTTTTTTTTCTTTTCTGTTTTACAAGTGCGACGCTGCACTTCTGGCCAACTGAACAATATGGCAACTTGAGAGGAGAGAAGAGTTATAACACGCTTCTGTTGTTTAAGTACTTTTGGAAGTGTTTTCAAAGGGCACAGTAAAAACCCCAAGGCAGTTGCCTGGATAGCGATTATTATTCCCTGCACGCCTTTTATAGCTTGTCACATGAATAAGCAAACTCCCAAGCGGAGCACGGCAGGACGCGGACACCATGTGTAATGTTTTAGGCGCGGCCCCCGGCGCTCAGCCATGCCATCCTGTCTGCTTGCGTCCTGCGTACTCGCGTCCCGCTATCGGGAACGGCAGAAAAATGCAGCATGTGAGAGAAAACAATGGCCGGTCGTTTCAGAAGCGTCTCAAGACATCCTAGATGCCTTAAACGAAGAAGACCAGAGAGGAATACTGCGGCGGAGACCGTTAAACGAACTGGTCGTCAACATCGATCGGACGGAGTGGGAACAGGAAGTGCTGCAGTTGAACAGAGGAAGCGGGTCAGTGCTTTCCTACACAGTTTCGGGCAGTTACACAAAATGAGGCAGAGTTGGAAAAGTCCAAGGAACCTCCCTTAGTCATTACCCAAGGCTCTTCTCTCCTCCACTTCAAAGTGTGGTCCATGTGGAGAAGGGAAGACGTGGCAGTAAGCTGGAACAAACCTCTACCGCCCTTTTGACATCAAGATCTATTACACAAATCCTGTGCTCACAAAATAAGACTGAATCACGTGATAGCCGAAATGATAAATGCTTCTACCAGGAGATATTAACAAACATAAATATATGTACAAAGGTTTGTGCATGCATGGAAATGTGTGTGTGTGTGTGTGTGCATGTACGCATACATGTGTGTAGATGTTCATAAATATACCTTTTTTTTTGCTAGAATTGGTTTTTTTTTGTTGTTTGTTTTTGTTTTTGTTTTTTATTACAAACACCACATAATGTTTACTATCACCGACCATCCTAAATCCCCCAGGTCAAGCGCAGCCGCACTCCTCCACGATCATGTTGGGCACGTCCCGCTTGACGATGTTGTACTCGTCGTCGAAGTACAGCATGGACATGGTGCTGAGCTTGGTGGGGATACAGCAGGAGTTCACCGACCCGGGGCTCATGCCCCGCATGCGGTACTGGTTCACCACGGCCGTGTGGAAGGAGGAAGCCGAGCTCGGCACGCCGGCCATGTACGCCGGGCAGTTGCCCTCGCAGTAGTTCCCGAAATAGCCCGAAGGCGCGATGATCCAGTCGTTCCAGCCGATGAGGCGGAAGTCGATGTAGAACTGCTGCCGGCAGCACAGGCCCCCGCTGCTGCCGTCGCACTCCAGGCCGCGCTTGCGTATGCGGTGCTTGGCGTCGCCCGCTCGCGCATGCACCACCAGGAAGGGGCGGTGAGCGTCGTCGGCCGGGCTGACGAGCACGGGCTGGACCCCGGCCTCGTCGCAGCCCTCGCAGCGCACGTCCAGGTTCTGCCGCCTCTCGCCCTCGCTGAAGACCAGCCGCACGGCGTCGGTCAGCGGGAAGGTGTGCCAGCCGCCGCGCTTCAGCTCCACGCGCTTCTCCACCAAGTGCCACTTGCTGCCCACGCCTGGCTCCTGGTAGTACACCTTCACCGTGACCTTCCTGCGGGAGCCCTTCTCCAGGGGAACCGGCAGGAGCTTGAAGTACAGCCACAGATTCGCCTGGAAGACGTGGAGGTTCTGGTTGCCCTCGTTGGAGATGGCGAAGAAGAGGCTGGCCTTGGATGACAGCAACTCATCTGTGAGACGGAGGAGAGAAAACAGAACGCAATGAGAGTCTGGTCCGCTGAAAACGTCACCACTGTGCTGCCTGTACAGGCGGAGAATGTTTGTGAGTTGAAAACCCGCAGCTGTGTTGCTATAGAATAACGCCTGGGCATGGACAGAGGGCTGGGGACATTAACATGCTGAGACGGCAGCAGATCTCTCACATTGCCGTGAATGGGCTTCCTAACTGGGAACACTTCAAGCTAAGGGATCAAATCGAATGGTGTTAGTGTTTCACATTAAACTACAATGTTGGTGGGAGGAGTTGTCGGGGTCCGTTCCGCTGCCACGTCTCCCTCTTTCTCGCACCCGTCTCCCCCCTCGCCCACTAAATCTGACCCACATGAGCTTTTCTCTCTTTCTCTTTCGCTCCAATTCAGAGGTATTGACATCTCTGTAACGGTCTTTATGAGGTTGTGGCTCAATTAAAATCCAGGAGAAGCGTGAACTCTCACAGCTCCTGTTTTTGCGTTAAAGGGGGGACCGTGGCAATCTTCACCGAGCTCTTCTCATCTCCGAGTCACATGACAGTGCGCACTCCGACAGCGCTGTTCTGAGGTCAGCCCCAGTTGGCCGAGAGTCAGGGCGAAGATGAGGAGGCGGAGCTTATGAGGGTATAGTACAATGGTTCAAAGGCTTCTCAATGAAAGCGGGTGAGAGACAGAGCTTACAGCGTCTCAGAGAGGGCACAATGAGCCCTGTGATGTCAAAAGAAACACACGGTAGAGCCAGACATTCAACACATGGCTTTACAGTGAGGACACCGTCATAAAAAAAGAGAAGAGAGATAGAGAGATAAAAAGATAGAGCAAAAGAGAGAGAGAAAGAATTAGACGAGGAATCACATGACACTACTCTTTGATAATGTTTTTTGAACATGTGTATAAAAAGTAATTCTCATGGGTATTAGCAATGACAATTTATACATAACATAACTGTTTTAATCAAAATTAAGGACAGGGCAAAACTACATTTTACAACTTAGTTATTCAACACTTGTAACAGCTTTCATTATTAAAGTTCTCCAGCATGAAGTATACGAAATCTGTTTAGAAATCTTACATGACATTAGAAATGCATTAGCAGGGGCCATAACTATAATGTGGAGCCACTGGCAGCTTTATGGGTGAACAAATATTCAAAGTGCTATGGAGAAAGAAATAAAATACTGTACTGGACACAACACGCACTTTAAATTTTACTCTAAACATAGTATGTTTGGGTGAACAACCATCATTCTTCTCTACACTAAGAGTAGAAGATGTACAAGGACTGTCTGGATCCTGACTGGACCCTGGTGCGGCTATGTTGCATTATAATACTGCACATTTGAGATCACGCTTTCACTTGGCTGTAGATAAATATTTCTTCTTTAATGCTGTACAAGAATCCAGTGAGAACTGGTGGCAAACAGATAATTAAGGCCTTAAAACTGGATCTTCACATATGTGAAATATGAAAAACATTTCTGCATATGGACCTCTGACAGACAGACACTAGCATCTAGGTCTACCTTTCTGGCTCTTACCCAGGATTATGTCTAGTTCTCGCTAATTCATCATATATCTCGTGCCCCTCCCACTGAAAACCAACAAGGGCTCCAGTAAAGAGTCTGAAAGGCAGCTGTCAGTGGATGCAAATTAGAGCGTTAGAGGAGAAAGACAGATCTACGAGGTCAAAAGCCCCAGAAGTTAAGCCTGCCCGCTACACGTAGGGCAGCACAATACCTGGGTGGGCCCCTCCACCAGCAACAATGCACACAGCACAGTGTGCCTCCACCTGCAAAGGCCCCCCGCAGGCCGGAGGAGTAATCTCCGTGTCATTACTCAGAGCCCCCATACGCAAAGTCCCACCACCACCTGGACGCCAGCAGCATAAGTGATGAGTTGGACACATGGGCAGAAATAGGCCAGTGAAGTATTGTGTGTGCTGGTCCCTTTTGCACAGTGGTAGATTTTACCAACAGCAGTGGCCAAACAATACGACTGAGATGACAGGAGAACAATGCGCAGTAATAGAAGTGCTAAGAAAAAAAAATGACTGGAGGAACCGAATATGTCACTGATACCTCCGAGCGTCACTGATATCATACCATATCATAGCAGTGGATGAAATCAAGCTGAATGCAAAGGTCAAAATCTACAAAACCATATTATGACAGGCGGGCAGACCGTAAGTCTTCAGCTCAAGGCAAATCACGTGCAGTAATGAGTTTTGTTTTAGAGTACGAGTCTGTCAAACGGCAGGACTTTACACAGCTCAGTACCGCCTGCAGAGGTGGACATTCCAGGTTCAGAAAGTCCCCCACGATTCACCCACGATTTTGCTCAGGCTTCCTGGATTGTGTTGATTCCACTCATTTTTACCTGCCACTAATAGGAAAATCCAGCAAGCTTGAATAAAATCCCGGGAAGGAGTTTTACTTTCTGAACGTGGAATGTTCACCTCTGACCTCCCGTGAATGTGGTTCGCTGACATCCTCAGCCCTCCTCACCTGTGAATTCAAAGACAATTTAGCCGTCAAGGAAGCAGTCTGCAGGAGGCAGGTGCACAGTGTGGGCCCCGTTCCTGAATGAAACCCCCAGGAACTTTCTGGAACCCTTCCAGGGCCCGTGTCCCTGGGTCACCCTGCATTCTAATGAGGCTCCTCGGTCAGTCAGAGGAGTAGCTGTGGTAGCTCCAAGTCCATGTTTGGATCCAAAGGATCTCCTGTGCTCCTTCGACCTTGGCAATATCGGAATCACCTCAAGGCCTAGGTACTCATTAAACCCCACAGCATTCTACAGTCAGCCTTCACGGGTGTGTGTGTGTGTGTGTGTGTGTGTGTGTTTGGTGGGGGATGGGGGGGGGGGGCAGGTACAAGGAGCCCTGCATCTCACGTCAGGTGAAATAACACAATCGCCCCTTTCAAGTCGTGTTCGTCACCTTTTTTTTCCCCTTAGACAAAGACGATCTCCGCTGAGCCCCACCGACGTGAAAAAAACCCACCTAATCACAAGTCAGCGGCACATATCCGAGAGCGGCTGCATGTACCCGGGGCCGTCCCACGGTCCCGCGGGGCCGGATTTGAACGTTCTCCCTGCCGGACATGTGGCACCAGTGATCATTTCAAGTCTGCTTCGTGAGGCGATTTTGGCGAACTGTTCCCGGGGCTTGGCGCGGTGCCAGGCTTGGCAGCCCTGGGCCAGCGTAGTGAGCCAGCCAAAAGGGAAAAGGACTGCAGGCAATGGCACAGAGTAGGGCAATGCAGGGAGAGGGGACACAATGAGGAAACTAATGACTGGACAGACTTACAATGGGCACAGAACATGACTGCAAGCACGATGTTGTGGGTTTTTCTCCACTGGGTTTGTTTTATGTCATTTACTTGCGCTCGTGTTATGTGGGATCGTATAATTTGAGGACCAACGTAGAAATTAAGCTTCGTTCATAAATATTACTCAGCCGATGAATTACTGCGGGTTCCATGTCACTGTGTGTACATCTTTTTATACTAATAATTCATGTTAAGTCCTAGTCAAAAACTTCACGTGCGTATGTTGTCGCAAAGCAGCCGTAAACAGCGTTACACTGGTTACAGGTCACACTAGAGCCACATCTCAGCACCTGCCATTATAAACAAACTGGCCTTGCTGGAGTTTCATGTGAACAGGTCTAGGTCTCTCCTTAGGAAATGTGTGAATCCAAAATGACCTCTGCAGAAGGTTAAACATTGTAGTTTTGCTGTGCCCAGGTGGTGGTGCTTCTGGTCCAGTGGTCTATTCCCCATAATGTTCCCACTATTCCATCCGTGCTATAATTGCTTCATGGCACAGTTTATGAGGGAGGCAGGAAAGCCTAATCATTCACAATCATTCACCTCGTCACACAGACGTGTGCACATACGCCACTAGTTACAGCTATATTGTCATATAAAATATATATAAATATACAGGTCTATATATGTATGTGTGTGTGTTTGCGTGTGTGTGTGTGTGTGTGTGCTTATGTGAAACGAACCACGTACACACCTGTCTCAGCGAAACTGATGATTTCTGAAGTTTCTTCTTCGACTTCATTGGTGTAACTTGCGTGACCGTCAAGGTTCGGGATCTCAACCCTTCCGTCCTCTCTCACCTTTCCCGAGTGAAGCTTCCGCAGCGCAGTCACCATCGCTGCCTTTGGTATAGGGTGGGTGATGTTGGGTCTCTCCCTCATCTGCAATCTGCTCAAAATATGACGTTTCACAGCCTCCAAGAAATCTACGTTCATCTGTCTCGATTCATCCGGCTGCCCGAGGCCACAAGATGCGCAGGTCTCCCGAGACACTGTTTGGGGTTCAGTGTCCGGTGCCGGAGTGCAAAGGGTAGAGAGAACGCAAGTCACAAAGCAAAGCACCTTCACAATAAACTTTCTCATTTTCTTTAAATGTCCAAAGCTCAGAGATGAGTTGCGTGTTTTCGATTCACCAATATGAATGATCTCAAGTTCGTATTACAAATCGTTCAGGCTTCTCCCAAATGAAAAAACAGGGTTAAAGAAAAGTAAAAATACAAAGAATAATTTGTAATATCCTCTTTCTGTGTAGGACCTAAGTCTTCCATACGACAATCTACAAATTCGCAATCAGATGCAAGCAGAATATTATATTCCTTTTATTTTCAGTCTTTGGTCACTCGGTAATGCGATAAAGCATTGAAAATATTACATTGTTTGCCGATCGTTATGCCATCCACATTTCAAGTTGACTTATTGTCCCCCCGGTGCTACTTAACAAAGACTCGGAATCTGACTGGAAATCTCAAAATCGGTAATGTCTACGGCCGTGGGTGACACTTCAGTGCGAAGCCTCGCGCGTCATGGCATGGCTAAGAGCAGTGAAGAACAACAATCAAACGATGGGCGCGCTACTGATGCAGACTAAGTATTTCGCCGCTGGCTTTCTTGTCAGTTAAAAATATCCATAATGACAGAAATGAATTAAGAACCAACCATATTTTTTCTCCCCACTGTATTTCCAATTTGGCATTCGCCTATCTTCTAGATCTTCAATTTCAGGTCCTTCTTTCCTTTGTATGATATGATGACTTCCAGTTTGCGCTTTCCAAGTAGTTCTTCATAGCTTTAGGGGCACGGGGATGTGTTTATCTGAACAGCGTTTCCCCTTCCACTCGCGACATTGTACTGCTTTAGGCACAAACTTTTTATACAGGAGTAGAAACCACGTGGGACAGCCAGCCAACAGGAGGTCTCTGTAGGAAATTATGCTTCGAGCGAACGTAGAAAACTTCCTGATGTAGCGGTCAGCAACGGAACGCATAGTCAACTAGAACAATCTAAACCTGACGAGCTGGTTGTTTTTAGCAGGTTTATCGTATTGCTTAGATGGTTTCATGTTTTTCTCTCACAGAAATTTGGTAGCCTACAATAATCGTGCTGATTAAAATCTTTTGTGTACTGTTTACTGCTAGATTATTTTTATTAATTTCTATAAAGCACATTTCCAAAGTTGAATTTACGGATAGCACATGGGAGATATGTTCGTGTATAACTAAATAACTAAAAAAGATTAAGTCTATCAAGTCCGGTGCACGTTTTATTTAATTGGCTAGGAAACTGAGCGATACAGCATCGCCTCAGTAACAAGGGGATCGCTAACAAAACGTGTGAACTTGTAAATTCGATAATCCTGAGCCAGTGACGCGCGACGAGCTGTTCTTTAACTCGGTTTATAGCCATAGTAAGAGTTAACGCTACATTAGAGCATTTAATTTAAAAACAAAAAATGTACTAAGTCGTGCAATTAATGTCGTGGGGAAATTATACATCAAGGGATTATCACCTCCTACATTATGCATTCATAAATCAGTGCAAGTTACATATATTTTCCACATATTCAGAATGGGCTATGAGCGGTAACGTTAATGAGTTATCACACAGCGCCCCCTTTCTTAAACCAACTTTAGCGGAATTCGAGTAGAATCAATACTTTGCGCGAGACCTGGGAATCACTGCCAATTTACCAACAGTGCATTTGTCTTGCTCCTTTTTAAGGTCAGTACTGGCATATATTGGTATAGGTATACTGGCATATATACTGGTGTATATATTCTGGGGAGGGTAGTTTGTATCACCTGTATGTGACCATGCGCCACGAGAGCAGCGTAATCTGAGAGTCTTTGATTCAACACTGTTGGATGATGGTCGCCTTTTTTATAAAAACGTACTTTTTAGTATGTAATAAATAATAGTTTTAATATTTTAAAAGACATTGCGATTTTCATACATGTAAAGTCACTACAATGCAATCAACGTTTGAAATGCTCTTTTGAGTTCCGATTTGCATAACACATTAGCGCTTAGTCCGTTAGTGGGGTTAACCAAATAACATGCTAATAATTTACTTAATCGAATATATAAAGGTAGGTTTATAGAGCATCCGCCGTAACACCACCTTAATGTGTTATGCAAATCGGGCCAGTGGAGAATATATCATATTTAAATTGCGAAAAACAGGTTTACCATTTGAAAGACCGGTCTGCGGTAAGAGAAATTTAATAAATGAATAATCTAATATTATTTTCTAATCTAATCTAAATAATATCATTAATTATTTATTTTGGTGAAGTCGACTCAATCAATTGATTATTAAAGTTATATTGATTGATTATTAAAGAAATATTGATTCAATATTTCAACGCTATTAAAGAAAAGAAAATTAGTATTAGTATTTCTTTCAAAGTAAGTAGTATATTAGTATTTCTTTTTAAAGTATTTCATCTATTAAATTCCTGAGGGGTTACTTCTCTTCTCGGTAAACATTTGATTGACCGTCGTTTTGTCCGTTAAGCGTGAAGATGCAAGAGAGACACCTCAATGAAGTACAAGTCAACCAATAGAAAGCAGGGGGAGGAGGGTTCTTAAGTAGCACAATAAGGAAGAGGTGGTGTCCTTTTTGAAAAGAAAACGGATTAAATTTAGCTATCTAATAAATCCTGTTGAAACTGATACACACATTATTGCGTGCATCCCCTGTCTGTATGTAGTTATTAGTTCATGGAGACTGCCTATATCTTACGTTTTACAGAACATAAAACCTGACGGTATCATTCTCCCGCACAGCAATAGTTTTCTTCGACTATATTGAAAGTTTTCGGGAAAATATTTTACATAATAGTTTTCTTTTGATGGAAGTTATTAGGTAACACATCCTCTGTGTAAAAGAAACAAGACGTAAATTGTAGTATACTTTAACCGACGGAATCCTGACCGTTACGATGATATAGTCAAGTGGAATGTGTGGCAATAATGTGTTTATGGTGACCAAACTTGATGTATTTTGCTCCTCTGTCAGTTTTGCAATTGTAGCAAAATAATTAGCTTTTGGCAAGGGGAGTTGGAATTCGTTCATTTGTAGGAAGTATCATGTAGGCCTAAGTGATTTCCAAGAAACGGTTAGTGTACTGTCACGCGACACTAAGCAGTTCACGCACTGCACTTTCATTGTGTCTCCTGCAGCAGTTTTATCATCTTTCTTTGGGTCGTTTTTGGTGATCGCGCACTATGCAAACGGCTTAGTGCACGCAGCAGTCTCTTGCAACAGTGACCATGAGCAAGTGTCATAGAACAACATCTACCTCAGCTAATTGTCAAAGAGTTTCATGAGCTGAATCAGGTGCGTTAGAAACATTAAGTTGTGCGGTCCTGCGGTCTTTAGGGAACAAGGATAGCTTTTGCGTCCTATTTGTCAACCCTCAGCAGCACATGTGCATTTTGCACACTAACCCCTGAGCTAGATATTTACTTAATAACCACTCGATTGAGTAGTCTTCACCAAAAAGAAACAAAATTAAATATAAATTATTAAATATACATGAACATGCTTCCGTCCTTCCCAGAGGAAGCCTTCTGAGAGCTGGAGAAGGTGTGGCAGTGGTACAAACATGGCACCCAATAAGAATAAAGGCCAGAGCTCTCTGGTTCTGCACGAGATCTTCACGGTGGGGAGTGGCGTAGTGGGGAAGTGTGGCCTCCCGCTGCAGGTCAGGTACGACAGGATGAGCTTCACTTCCTCTGGCCCAGAGTCAAACAGAAGATCGTGGTCTTATGTTTCTCTGCCTTCTCAAAGACAAAAGGTGTTCCTAAAACAGCACTTGTACTCTGAATTGCTTGGTACATTAGATACACACCACTATTGAAGCCAGTCTGAGCAACACAGTCTCATGCAGAATTCACAGAATTACAAACGAACGAGACTGATTTGTATTAATTTATTGGACTTCATATAAAGGAAGCTGTAAGATAAGCTAGAATAGCGGGAGCCAACTGCTAGATTTTACTGTTTGCTGCCGTTCCTATGAGTCTCATTTCCTATGACTTTGTAATTGTGGGAACACGTAGGTCTGAGTGTAAATTGAGAAATGGTACAATGAAAATCCTTTGTGAATATTTGCAGAGCATAGGAGACACATCAGAAGCTCATTCACCGTGTGTATTTTCTGAGATGGAAGTGGCCCTTTATACATGCTGCTCCTCTCATTTACAATGTGAATTGAGTTTGTTGCATTCCCATTCTAATCATGACAGCTGGACTTTTCTTTCAAATAAACATGGTGTTGTGACTGTAATACAGAGCTACACAGATTGAAATGCCTTATTTTACAGGAAACTAACCCCAAATACTACTTCAATTCCATTTCTGGCGATAATATTAATGAGAGGAAATTACAGTATTAACATCAGCAGCACTGGTGGAGATTCTGCTCAGGGGAGCTTCTACGCTGAATGGTGCATGATTCTCTAAAGATTTTGTTGTTGATTTGGAAACACTCCCATTGTTGTCTGTCCGGTGGATTCAACCTGGGTTTGTGTTTGTCCGCGAGTGCTGAAGGTATGATTCAGCAATTTGTTTTTATCAAGAGTGTGACATCATAGCCATAAAAAGATGCACAAACACTATAGAAACATGCAAAACCAGTATTGACTCTTGTTCTGTGTCCATTGTCTTATAAATTGGCTTACAAACACAATCATCTTATAACAACCTATCATTACAGATTTATGATATTTCATGGAGTGTGTGTGTGTGTGTGTGTGTGGGGGGGGGATTATGGGTGTGTGTATGTACATGTGTGTGTATTTTTGTGACAGGGAGGAGCCCACAGCCACAAACAATTTTTGTTCTGAGATGCTTTTTTGATACTTTATCTATGTTTTTGTGCCATCGCACAGAGGCCATATTATCAAGTCAGCAGGGCACCTATTGCCAGTAATTAAGGGCTTAGAGTGCCTTATCTCTGCCACCCAATCAGGTATTAACTGCATGGCTGTTTTCTAATGATTGCATATACATTAATACACATAAAAGAAACTCCTAATGTTTCTGTTTAGCACAAATTAATTATCACCATTGCGACTGCATTACTTATTCCATAAGAGCTGACTATTTATAGTTCCCATTACACCAGGCTTACCTGAAGAAAGATAATCCTTCTTAGCCACAAAATAAATCTTACAGGTTTAGTAACAAGCCATATTATTTAACAGTCATGTGAAGACGCAGTGTCTGTAATCTGATTGGTTAATCGTCTTTGCTAGGCGTGGCTGTGCCACCTTTACGGAAACAAGCAATCACTCTGAACATACTCTGAACATACTCTGCTCATACTTTTAACATTCTCTAATGGTTACGATGATCGTGACGCTGGGATTGTTTCCAGAATGCACAAAAGAAGCAGCATGAGCACATGAGTAGGTACCCTCTTCACCAATCGAACCATCCATAGTATACTTTCACTATACTCTCAGTGTAGCAAAACCATGGCTGGGGATCCAACCATAACTGAAACAGATCAGTGCTGGAAAAGCTTATGGGAGAATAAATCATCATAAAAAAACACCAGTGCTCAATAATAAAGGGATGTCAGAGCCCCCGTCTCCCAGAGCAGGAAGCTGTCAGCAGTACAACAGTAGATCCCTGCTCTACATGATCCCTGATCTACATGATCCCTGCTCTACATGATCCCTGATCTACATGATCCCTGATCTACATGATCCCTGATCTACATGATCCCTGCCTACTGGTTAAACCAACAGCTCTGCATGGCATAGCACCACAACAAATGAATCAGCTGCTAAATACTAAATCCCATCTAGGCTGATACCAGCATTGAAGCTGAATGAGCTTGGTGGCTAGCATGAAGTGTAGCGGGCAATGGAAAAACGATTTTGAAGGACAGCATGGTCACTTATCATGGCAACCACATCACATGGAAGAAACGAAAGAGAGCAGTGCTGATCGATAACGTTAAGATGTTGGACCTCCAAATCCAGACAGATTAACCATGAGAGGCAAATCAACTAGACATCGTGATCATGGATAAGATTCAGAAAACAGCACATTAATTGGAGAATGAGCATCAGTACACCACTCTGAAACTCCCAAGGCAGAAGGCCTGATTGTGAGTAAACGATATATCCGCCCACTGGAAGGGTGAGACAGGAATGAACAAAATCGTGGCTCTCCTTTGTCCTTTAGAACTACAGCGGTCTGTTATGGCATGGACTCCACTAGGTGCTAAAAGTGTTCTGCAGTAATCTTGGCCCATGAGGGCAGGGCAGCTTATTGCAGTTGCTGCAGATTAGATGGAGCTACTCACGTCCTTTGAACAGCACGTTCTACTATGGCTGTACGGCCCTTGTGGCACGGTGCACTGTCCTCATGAAAGTGCCCTTTTGCCACAGGGCAAACAGCTGTCACAAAAGGATGAACTTGGTCAGCCACAATGCTCATCAGATCAAATGACCCTGGGTGTGCCAAGAAAACATTCCCCACACCATTACTCCACCTCCTCCAGCCTGAACTGTTGACACCTGACAAGAAAGGCTCACTGATTCATACTGCTTGTGCCAAATTCGGACCTTCCCATCAGCATGGTGCAACATGAATCTGGATTCATCTGACCATGTGATGTTTTTTCCACTGCTCAGTGAGCAACAGTTGTGCTCTTTTGCCCACTGGAGTCTTGGCTTGATGTTTCAGTTAGACAGCAATGGGGAACAAACTGGTCATCTGCAGTTATAGCGCATCTGTGCTAAGGAGTGACGGGTTGTGTGTTCGGACACAGCAGTTGGAGCACCAGTGTTGTATTTGGTTACAGTTTGCTCAACTGAGCACCGCCTGTTCATTACAACGAGTCTTGACGTCCTCCTCTAAGCCCTTTTGTCGACGAGTTGTTTACGTCCACGGGATCTCCTTTCGTTGGATGTTTGTCCTCGATCAAACCATTGTCTGTACACTCTGAGCACCATTGCATGAGAAAACGCCACAAGGTTGGTAGTTTTTGAAATATCGACGACCATTCCTCATTCCAAGACGCTCAGAACTGTCGATGTTCCCATTTTAATGTGGATTCACAATAAAACTGATCCACAGAAAATATTTAATTCTGCACTCTGGGATCCCATATCTAATTTCCATACAACGAAGCTCCAGTTGTGAAAGGATAGTGTCTCTAATAAAGGTTATAATACATAAAACTCTAATATAATTATTATTCAGTGACTTTGACTGGAGATAAATCTACTTTCTATGTGAATTAAGGACATCTGGGAGCTGTCTAAAAGACATATAGCATTGCACAGGTCTAGTTTAGTGAACCTAACCTAAAGTAATCTGCATACACACTTCATGGTAAAAAAAAATTAAGTGACACACACATACACATACAAAATGGTGGAAGTTATAAACTCACCTGGAGGTTTCAAAATCATCCTTGATCCAGCAAGATCTCTGAACTAAGTTATTAATGGAATATTAGGTGTATGAATCAATGTTCATGCCAGTATTTTACCTTAGCATGTTGACATTATTAATTCATTAAATTCTATTTGCTAGGAATTGTATAGGAATACGTTAAAACCTTTTGGTTTATGAATTATAGCTGTGATACCAGAGTGAGCCAGATGAGGTCAGTATGACCTTTGTCCTTGTCTACTTGAAAGTTAAGACTGGCTGGTCTTAATTTATCAGATCACTCAAGAATGTATGAGGGTTGCTGTTGTCTCGACTCTACAAGGAATGAGTCAGTGTTGAGAACTCAGTGCTGAGCCAAAGGTCTTTCCAATGTAAACAGCACCTAACAACGAAAGATGTATGCATGAATTACATTACCACTTTAATTAAAGTTGCTACTTCAGTCTACAACCATGTATAAACCAGTATAAAGTAGATTTATATATATATATATGCCCTATAATTATCAAATACTGCAGTGTAATGAAATATTGAAGCAAACATGAATATTGAAATATTGTGGCACAAACCTCTTATACAAAATTAGTACTTTAGAAAAGTTACCATGCAACATGTGACAGATTCACTGAGATACAGTAGGTACATAAGGTAAACGACCATTATAATACATCCACAAATCTATTGAAGCTAACTGAGCTGACGCGAGCTGAGAATGTTTATTCCATTTTACGACGATCCCTTAGAACTGAATCAGAAACATCACCCCCACCCTATCTCCACGCCTGACCCTCCCCCCACACAATAATTTGTGGTATTGTTATGTGAATTAGAGGGTGCAGTGTGTTTTTTCCTATTTTTGTACCTTCTATAAAGTTTGTTTGTATATTAGTGATAAAGCAGGAAATCAGTTGATTGGATTCTTGAATGGCCTTTGAACACTGCCCTGATCTAAAGTGCTCCGCCATTGGCTGGAACTTGGAGCACAGAGTGACTCACGGTGATCTGCATCACGCCATACGCTCTCAGTCTGGTGAGTTTGTAAGAAAGAGTGGGATGGATCCAACTTCTAGGAACTGTGTACAAACCCTTGCAAAGTGGAACACTGCACATAATGGAACAGGAGATTACATGATTTTGGGCCTCGTCGTGTGTAGGAATAGATTATACGAGCAGACTGTACATTTAAAGCAGATCCACATTCTCCCAGCACAGGGATCATGTGTAATGATTGGGGAGTTTTAGCAGCACCTTCATACATCCATCTGGCCACTGGACGGACTATATTGGGATCAATGTTCACAAATAGGGGTAAAACTAATTTGTACACAAGTTTGATAGAAATAAACATTATGTGCTCTAAGGAACAACCTTTAGTTTCTGATCAGGAAACATCAGACTTATAAGCAAATTTTACAACTTGCGTTTATTCTCTGTCATTTATGCTCGTTTAATACACAGCATAAAATGTACAACCTAACGGTCAATATAGAAGAATTAAAAATGAGTACTATAGACTACAAGAAACGCTAACTTACTTTTTTCTACGTAACAATATTTTAGCGCTTTTATTGAACTCTTATACTGAAATGTAAACAAGAAGGCTGCCATTTCGAATTCTACGTCGTCGGCACTTGCTTCACACAACTGAATATATTAAGCCTTCAATAGCCGGTATTTATATTCCTAGCGCGTCGTTGAGTATTTAACTATAGCGCTCTTACTTCTCATTGAAAACGACTACTTTATTTTCTTATTTAACCCGCTATTCAATCCATCTCAGCTGGTCTGAAGAGAGATACTAATGTCTAAGCACAGTGAGATAAGGGAGAGAATGCGCTTTTTCTGACGGGGATGGTGAGAAGGGATCCAGACCTCAGCATTGCCTCGGTGGATTTGTAAGGGATTTATCTCGTTTGGGATATAGTCACTGGAGCAAAGGAATAATCCATCTGAAAATCCGATTGAAATATCAGGTAAAATAAATCATTAATCACGAATTTCTAGGCGAAATATGACGTGGAATTTCGCTCAGAATGTTCTTTCTAAAGAATATTGGCGCAGCGTTCCCATCATTGCAGAACTGAATCTTCCATTGTGTGTGGGCCTGTCACGCCTAGCGAGACGTAATAGCTTCCACTCCTTTTCTAGACAATATTTCTTATGTAATAGCCTTTACTAATTTGCGTCAAGAAAATTACGATTTCGTTTCGTTATGCCTCATTGTTGGATGTTAATTTATTGTTGTAGCCTCAAACCACTTCAGAGAAATGGGCTATTAAGCAAAAACCATCCACCAGTATGTTGATTTTGTGAATTCGGAGACCTAAATAAATGAAAAGCTTTAGACTTAACTGCATCAATTTTTTTTACCCCCGTGATTTTGTAGATGCGGACAAAATTGTTTGTGAGGTATTCGCCTCTATACAGTACTGCCGGACATTTCTCATGAATTCTAAAAGGAGTGTAACAGCTGATCGCTGTTGAGTGTATGTGTAAGTATGTGTATGTATGTGTGCGATCCACTCCCAGCCGCAGCGCGAATTCCACAGACTCCTGTCATTCTGAATGTGGGAATCGCGGACAGACGCAAGTCTCTCCCGCGGAGAAACGTGGACCTCTCCAGCACACGTTCGCTCAGAACGGCGGCGTATCTGGGCAAACGTTTTCTACCGTTCGTTGGGTTACATTTTAAAAAGGGGACGCCCTAGTGGTTTTATGTTTTTTTTTTCAAGATTTGTTTTCCGCTTTAGATTTCTATCCTGATTGCTTTTCGCCTGCACGTAATTTGTATCCGTACTATATTTGTCATACGACTTCGGTAAGGTCAAACGCTCTGATGCACTTCCTTGCTGTAGACCCGGTAAGGTGCGTCGCATGCTCGTGCTATCATGGCACAAAGACCGTTAGAGGTTATGTAGTGAATGTCTACTTCATTTATCTTCATTTATATATAACTTAAAAACGGGCACATGTATATAAATGTCTGATCGTGATAATGTGTGTTTGTCCACCGACTGACTGATTTCAAATGTGATCTGCACATGGACAAAAGGCAGGTCTTGCTGTCTTTAGTTGGAGAACCGCGCTGGTGAGATCTTAAGTCATTTTTGCAGAATTTACCAGTAACTGCCGTGACGTAGTAGCTTGATAAAGGAAACAGGGACCTAGGGAATAATCCCATGCTATATTTTTTACGTGTGTGTGTCTTGGAATGACATGATTTCATTTATTATTTTAAACATCATAAATAATGCAAATATTGTCACAACAGTTAGTTCACTTATTGTCAGTAATCAATCTCATTTTATATCTCTGCTTCTGGACCTCAGTAAACTGTCTATTCATAAAGATGTGCATAGAAGTCTGATACATGTCCGCCTCTCCCCGCGCTCAGCCTGAAGACAGGTGTATGGTACCACCGACCCTCGCGCCTTTGTGGCTGCATCAAATTGCTACAACTAAATGCCGACCTCAGTAAGTGCTGCAGTGAAGCTTCTGCTGGCTAGATGATTCTTCACTACAGACCATTCCCCAGAGGGTTTGTGGTTTGCGGTTTGCCTCCTTGATTCGAAGGATCCGAGCTGGCATATGTCGTGTGCTGTTTATGAAAACCGTTCTGTGCTGTAGGTCGTAAATATAGGGGGGGGCAGAGGGAGCTTCTGTGTATACACCTGGTGGCGCCACGTTTTAGGGGTTTTGTTAAACGGTTTGCTCGAACGAGTGACGCCAACATGCTTACTGGTGCATGGAAGCTATTCTAAACTGTTAGCATGAAAGCATTTGTTAATAACCTCATGGCCATTGTGTGAACTCATTTGACTAAAGTTTTGCCATGATTAAAGTGAATGAAGCGAGCAGGGATCAGAGGGTCCTGGTATCCCAAAGGCATTGATTTGATGGTCACTTCTATTATAATGTGTACTTCATAAGCTAAGGGTGTAAAGAGCCGTGTTTAATGTGACGTTTGCTGTGACGGCTAGCGCTGATTTTACTGTGTTGTGATGATATTGGTACGGCAGGGATCTTGTTCATTCAATCATTGCCTGTTGAGAAACTACATGCATAGCATTTTCCTTTAAAACAAAAAAGAAAGCGATTGTTTTTGGTGGTTCAAACATCACTTGAATAAACTAGCCTGGATTTCATCAGTAAAATAGAAGAAGCTTTCAGAGATGAGGAGCTCAAAATCAGTTGACAAAGAGTGCAAGAAAAGGAAGATGTGTATAAACCGAAACATATGCATATTATCTCTACGAATATGAATTGGGTTTTAATATGTTCTTTCCCATTCAGATTTGTTTTCCCTTTTCAACGCCGCTCTCCGAATCTTAAATATACAGGCAGAGAAATAATAGCAATGAATTATGTTAATAAAAATGGTCACTTTTCCCTGTGCTCTTGTTCCAAGATTGGCTGAATGGTGGCCTTGTGTGTGCCTTGTGGCCTAATGAAAGCCTGCTGTTGGCTGTGACAGCTGTAGACCGTGATTGAATGGCCCTTGGCTAAAGAAGAATGGCCAGAAAGAGCTGTGTCACACCTCTGTCCCAGTGCCTGGGCATAGTGGTGCTAAGTGCTCCACCACACAAAAGGATTCCCCCTGTCCCCAAGCGTTCCACGAAAGTCGGACTCGAGCGAAGCTGTTAACCGTCTTATTGTCGAAGGACATGTCATCTGGTGGTGGCGGTGGAGTTCTTGAGAATTCGTCAAGTATACAACAGCTTCACTTTAGACTTCGGTGGTCTAGCAGCGTGTATGGCCAACGTGAGACGCGGCATGTCACTCCGTGATGTAGACGCCTGCTGTCGGCGGCCGTAGAGAGAGGAGTTGAGAACAAGGGCGGAGCTACAGTCTTGCTTGGTTGCACTTCCTGCCCCAGAGAGGCTGCAGTGCGTCTGTTTGGTGGAGATAACCAATCTGGTTGCCCCTTCAAGCTGCCTGGGACGTAGTCGTGCCCGGCTCAGCATGTGGTCTTAACTGCTTCAAGGGGAAATGGAGGAAGCTGTTCTCAGATCAGCGGCGAGAGCCTGGGTTTGTTGCCATCCAGAGATAATGGACGTCTCCCCTCCGCTGAGCAGAAGGAATTGGCTCCAGGCGACGTCCAGCCGGTCGTACGGCGGCTCGCGCCCGGCATGATGACCCGTGCTTGGAAAAGCGATCATCCGTGTTGATGAGTTTGTCAGGTGGTGGTTGTGGTCGTCTCCAAGCCTCTGCTGGTCGTGGTGCAGCAAGACACGCATGCTTATACATCCCTGGTTTGTCAGACGTATTGTTGCAAGGCAGCTTTCTGTTGCTTTCAAAAGCAAAGTTCCAAAGCTTGGGGCCCTCTTGCTTGTGCTTGGTGCAGAGGGTCATCATAGTGTGTATCTTTATTTTGGCAGGTGTTAGGCTAGGTGTTAGGCCCCCCCCCCCCACAACCTCGCTGTGTTGCTGTTGGGTTGCATAAGTCTTTGGTCTGACATTCTCTGCTCAGGAAGTCATCTGCTCACACTGTCCTCATATTGGAGTGAAGTGTAACGTGTACTTTACAGTGGCTTTCTGTAAAAATAGAATCGTTGCTTTTCTGCAGCAGTCACTGCTGGCCCAGACCTGTGTTTGTCGTTCTGGAAGACGCCACAGATGAAGGGAGCTACACCTAAGTGGGGCCATTGCTCAGTTTCTCTCTCATGATGAGTCGACATCTACCTGAAGCCCTCCGTTTTCTCTCTGTTTCTGCAGTCGCATTTCCTGTCTGACGCTCTCCTGGCACATTACGTTTCTCTGCAGTCCCACCGCCGTTACTGAGCAACCGTCTGACTTATTAAACGTTCTCCCGTTTGGCGAAATATTCAAATACATAAGCTTAAAATATTGCGGTATCTCCAAAAGGGCCTGGTGCGGTCAGATAAGACTTGAGGGGTTATGAAAGTGAAATATGCGATAGGTTTGTATTTGCTCTGTTCTGCTCAAGTCGGTTCTGCTCTTTCTGATCTTGTGTCCTGGTTTTGTTTCTGATGTTCACTGATTAATTCATGTGTCCTGAGTGAAGCTCTTTTGGAGCAGCCCAGGGTGAGCTTGGCTCTCCTTGCTGCTGAGACAGGTGCTGAGTTCATCAGTGAACTACAGAACAGGGTGAAGAGTCTCTCTCTCTCTCTCTCTCTCTCTCTCTCGCGCTCTCTCGCTCGCAGACATGCAGTGGAGAATTTCACAAGAAATCATTGCAGTCGATGCGTTTGCATCGAGGGTAAACCCCAGCACTCCGATATCCCATCCTTTTTGGTCAACAGGAGAGAGATCAGTTTTGGGGTTACTTGCTGAGGTCTACACAACCCACATTTTTACTTTAAGTATTCCATCCTGCATAAAAAGGGAAAGCGTCGAACCTGATTCTTGTTTATTATAGGGCTTACTAGAATATCAATTTATTGCAATAGGGTGCAGATGGTAGAAGCAGGTAGATATGGAATGTGTTAGAATTTCTAAACTCTGCTGGGTACCTGAGATTATTAAATAACCATAGCTATCAGATTAAGGAAAGCATTTGGCCCATGTTTTAAATTGCCAGATTATTTGTATAAATTATGGTAATCGTCAAGCAATGTTGAAGCTTAATCCTACTCCCTCGGATTCAATGACTCCGTGTTCGTCTCCTTTAACACCACCATCTCTGTGTCTCAGGCTGATAAGGATGGCAGTGTGTATGGATGCTCGTGTAGTCTTTGTGCTTCTTGGGGGGTTTCATGTAAAAGCAGCATTTTGAAAAGGTTGGTTTCTTTATGAGCACCACGTCTGTTGTAATGTTCTGTTCTGTTCAAAGGCTGGAGCACGATGCAAAGCAGAGTGTTTTCAGAAGGCCGTGCTAAAGCCTCACGCTGTAAATATGGGAATTGGTTCGAGTCGTGTGCTAATTTGCTGTCCGTACTAGAGTACTGACTGGATCTTCCACATCAGGCCATGGTTTTTCACCCACACCATTTTCCTTCTCTCTCTCTCTCTCTGTCTCTCTCTCTCAGAGAGCAAAGACCTACGGGGAAATGCAGACAGATATGTTTGTCTGCAGTGCAGAGAAGTGCTCATAAGATAACGAACTCCGCTAAACTCTGCTTGCCTATTTGTCATTACAGACGGCCATATTCACAACTTTTAGTCTGTGTCACTGTCACATTCTACAAGATTCTATTCGGACATCTTGCCTCTTCTACATGTCATGGCCAAACAATTAGACCTAGCGCACACAAATAAAATATGGGTCCATGGAATAAACTAAAACATTACTTCATTATAGAACACTAAAAGGTTTCAAGGCTTTATACCCTAAACATATCCAAGAAATATCACAACACATCATAACATTTTTAATAAGTGTATTTTGCATGTAAATAAACATACAACAACTACAAATGGTTAAAGGCTACTCACGAGAACTACCCACAGTATATTATTGAATTAGCTAATGTGCATACTATTTTAAAAATACAAATGTTTAAAAATGTAATTCATTGTATTCAGGTTGCATAGTGGTGTTTTCATGATGTTCCCAAGGACAACCAAAGAAGGCAGAGCAGAGAACGTTACAGTACAGTGGCTAGTGTCATAGCAGCAGCATTCTGGGTAAATTATGTCCTTTAAATATCTGACATAAGGGTGAATTCAGGCAGACGGTCCAGGTTGCTTTTTAGTGTTGAAAGTGAGAGAAAACTGCAGAGAAATGTCACTTTAGCTTTAAAGCTTTCTAATCAGGTCCCCAGCAGTAATATTAATCATATAGCAATAATAATAGTATATTTTGATTTCTTCATCTGTCAGCACATTTCTGTGAGGAAGCATGACTAAACAGTTAGGGAGAGAACTCGTGGACTTTAATGTAATTGCGAGTTTAGAGTTTCAGCACAACAGCACAAAAACAGTTAATGCAATATTGTGAAATATATCAGCTGGTTATAGAAACACCCTATATGGCCTTGAACTGTAAAATCTGTGTACCGAACTTTCTTGCACTGTTATTTGGGAAGAATATTGCATTGTGAGAGTGAGAGAGAGGAAAAAAAAGAGGGATCCTTCATTCATGCAGGGTGCAGTAATTAACAGTAATTAGATTTATTCTCATAAGACAACCCCTTTTTTTTATCATGGCTGTTCAGGAACTAGCCACTATTACGTCTTGTTAGCAGTTCAGTTGTGATGCTAACTAGCCTGAACAAGGCATAGCATAGATTTTATTTAATTTTGGGCGGAAATATTTCATTTGCTGGAACAGTACCTACATCATTTCTTCAGACCAAGCTGATTATTTCATTTAATCAGGAGACCATTTTAGCCCCGCAAAACATTTTTCTGCTTATCTACGTAGAAGTTGAAAATGCCTGGGGTAGCTCAAACAGTTTCTAGAGAAGCAGGACCTTTTGCTGGTTAGCTGTGTGGGCAAAGTGCCCATCGGTCTCTCTGCCCATCTGTCTCTCTACCCATCTGTCTCTCAGGTTGTTTGGCTGGATCAAAGCGGTTAAGACGATTCCGTGTATTTTAGAATCGGCCTTCTGCCGCTGACTGCAGTGACTGTATGGACAGCTGATCAGTGCATAGCCATGCTCGTGTGTCACTAATGACCAGGTGTGATTTGGGTCATCCTGCATCTCCTTCTGATATGTTCCTCGTTATATCAGTCCGCTGCTCGGCCCATAAGACTGTCTATCTACTTGAAAGGCCTTTCATGTTCGGTCAGGATTCTTTTTGACGCGTCTGGCCAATGGTTCTGCATCTTTTGATAAACGCCCTGAGGTCACGTGGGTATGTCGTGAATCCTGGAAAGTCCCTCTGACTTTGTGTAGAAGCTTCCCTTGATGATCGAAGGGTCGTCCACTGATTGGGCCGTCTGTGGTCTGGCAGACTGCTGGCTACTGCCAAGATCTTTAATCCATCAGTGACTCTTAACGGCATACCAGAGTCTGTTTGGATGCACTGGGTGTGTTTGCATTAGCAGTCCGAATAATTCCAAATGGACCAGAGACAAATGCCACATCTAGAAGAAATTTTGCAAACTCTCCTATGCAGGACATAAACGATTTCTCCAGTGGATGGCAGCGGAAAAATGAGCAGCCTCTCTTTGAGTTCTGACTCCTTAAGGTAGTAGGAGTGTATATAAAAATGATCTAATTGCTATACAGTCTTACATGGACTCCATGGTCATCGTATTCTTTGTGTCACACTCCGTGTATTAAAATTCAGAACCAAACATAGAATTGACCCTATTGCTTGGTTACTGTTGCTACGACTGTGAAGGACCCACTACAGCAATGTTAAAGTGTAACGTCAGTGATATCAACGAGAGGGATTTCAAAGGAAATTTCTGGAATAATAGTTCTGAAATATCAGTGTGAAAGACACAGAAAGGACTCGCGCATGTGAGAACTGTATAGTTATATTTTGTGAATGAAGAGGACATTAAAGGGAAAAGCTCTAGTCCCAGGGTTCTCACTACTGACGGTGAAATACCGCGTCCTTTAAGACTGAACGATAGCAGTACTTTAATTTATCTTTTGTAGTTCATCGGAACAATATGTTCACCCTGGGTGAAATCACAAGCACCACCACGAGTTTAGCAGTTGATTTCATCTATAACTATATCACCTCCATTTTGGCTGTGGAGAAGCCATTAATACGACACCCCCTCAAACTTTGAGAATATCTGCTGTCAGCTGATTTACTCAACTTCATAATGGAGGTAAGAGAGTTGAATATCCATCGGTGTAATAGGACGGACTGAAGCAGGCAGCGTGGGAGGTTTGATAGGGTCTCCTTTCCAGGTGGGTCCCTATAGGGTGGGTCGTTTTACTGCCACCCCACCTATAGAGAGCTTGTTGGGTCTGTCTGCTCTGTCCTCCAGGGCTTTGCTGTCATTTTCCCGTTCCAAAACTCTTACGAGTGAAATAACACACCAAGGCTTAGTCCAACATCTTATACAGTCGCGTGGAAAGCCTAATTATACAGAAACGCCAAAGAAGACTGCAGTGATTATTGCAGGGTTGTTGTAGACACAATGAATGAAATATTTAATTTGAGGCAGAGCAGATGAATATCTAAATCTTTAAGCGTTCCTGAAACGTGCCTGCCGCCATGTTTGGACAGCTCTGCATCTTCCTTCCAGTGCTTGAATCTTTTGAGTTTTTGTGGCTGATTTTAGAACAGGAAAGACTCGGGGAGATCAGCTGTTGTTCCTGTGAATCATTTATTCATTACATCCCCTCCCCACATGCTCCTGTCTCCTCCTCTCATCTGTATCTTTCACTTTATTCGGTGTGCTCTCAATATAGAGCTAAAGCAGAAAAGAAGCCCCCTTTCTTTTCTATTGGCAGAAGTGGGCCAGTGAAGTGTATAGAGTTTGAAACAGGCTGCCAGCCCCCTGTGGGATCTGGTTGGGGGGGCAGAGGGGTTGAGTACACCAGCCTTCATAATCACCTGCATCATGGACTCCAGTACACATACAGACATGAAGTGGAGAAATGGGAAGCATTTTGGAGCGATCTGCCCCAGAAACAAAATAAACCTCAAAACTAACGATGACCAATGGCTCTAAACGTTACCAGCTCATTGCACTGCCTGGCAACAAATACAGCAAATGTTTTTGACAATTTCCAAAAAGCGTTCCCATCATTTTTTCTAAAATGTTTATAGGTGAAGTATTAAAGCAATTGTGCTGGGGAGAAAGCGGTTACAATAATCTTTCATATCCTGTCTATGATTGGCCTATGAGCCGGTCTGTCCAATCGAACCAGGCGCCCATGTGCTGTGTTTCCAGGAGCCAGATCGGTACGGATGTCCTAATGCACTGAGTCTCATTCAGATGGCAGTTGAAGTCCATCTGCCTCGCCAAGCATCATGGGATAATTTGTTTCTAATGATTTAATTGGCCCCGACTGCTTCATTTAAAACGCATCTCATCCAACCGTCATGTACATATTTACATTTATTTGCAGCAGAGGGCAGTACAAGGCCATGTGTTCAGTCAGAATATGACCTAGCATATGCATATGCCAGCACAACTGTGATGGATGGAGCAATCACACGCATATGTGTCGTGTGCGATATATACGTGAACGCCAATACATAAACACGCGGTAAAGACAAATGATCATAACGGCTCGACCACGGTCTTAGTCCCCGACATGCTGCTAAGATTTTGGTATGGAATGGCGGAGGAGGCCAAGCTCACGGTCACGGTCGTGAAACGCCATGTTTACGCGCTGATGGTGGGAGATGAGCCACTCCATAGAGTGCAGAGCTCTCCCTGGTCCAGGGCTGAGAACCCCGAGGCTCCGATTCCTTCTAGGTGTCCGATTCATCTGTCCAGACGAGACCACGGGGAGCAGTGAGTCCATCACTCAGGCGAGCGCTGAGTAAGTGTTCGAGTCTGCAGAGTCCTGTGGAGTTCTCTTCTTCCTGTCCTCTTTGGGGGAATTTTGCCATGGCGATGCTGGCAGCGGTCACTGGGTCCAACGCAGGCCCAGGTGGGATTATTTTGGAGATGGGCTGCTGGATTGAGCTTGCAGCTGTCTCCCTCTTCCCTCTGTTTGTACTCCAGCTCTCTCAGACTGTTGTTGCTCTGAGCATGATTGTAGAGACAAGTTGGGCAGAGATCTGGCTGCACCATCACCGGCACCATGTGGGTATGGGGCCCAGTCTAGCAGAGCCATCTGCTACAGTCCTGCTGCAGAAAAACTCCTCACACACACACACACACACTCCCTCTATCCCTAACTCTTCTGATCTCTTTCTTCCCCCATTCTAGCCTTGTTTTCTGTTTGGCCTCAATGAGATTTTTCTCTCTCTCTCTCTCTCTTTTTTTTTTTTTTCTCTCTCTTTCTATTGAGGTGTCTGTCTCTCCAGGCTGACCGTTAGTCTGGTTCTAACCTCAGCGCTGGACCACACTCAGTACCTAAACAGTCATCTCATTCTTCACCTCCAGCAGTGCTAGTGTTTATTTAACTCCTTGGCTGGCCAAGGTTTTCCTCAGTACCCATCTTGAACGGCAGTTGGGGCCAGCGACTGCCACATGCCGTCAAGCTGGGAGGCGGGGCCGTGTGACACCGGGGCAGGATGAGGGCGGGGCGGCCCCAGGATGAGGGCGGGGCCACACCGCTCCTGTTGCGTCAGACGGAAAAACGGCTCTGATGTAATTGCCCCTTCAGGGAGGCTGACATCTCCACAGTGTGAAATGGTTGTTGATGTGGTGTCTTTCTGTGGTAATTGGGCTGGGGAGAGACGGGAGGGTCTTTGCAGACATTAGCAACAGTGGCTGCCAGGATACTGGCCATGTTGGGTTTATGGATAACTCTCAAATGACAGCTATGGAAATGATGGCGCTAGCCTATCCTAGCAGCAACATTCTTCATGCTTTTAGGTGATGTTATGTTGCCTCGTTCTGCAGGCTGCTTTGGTTAAAAGTCTCTGATGTGCATCTACAATTATTACCATGTTGAAAGCAGAAGTATTGCGTAATGGTTTCTTAGCGCTTCGGGTTTTGTTGAACGTGCTCTCCGCTCTCTTGGCAGTGTGTCTGCCGCGCCGAGCCTGTTGATATGCCAATCCGAGTCCAGTTGGGAACCGGTTGGACTGACGGGAAGATGTAAATGGGAACAGGGAGCAGGACTCCGTTTGCCTTTAAAACATGTTCGCCGGTTCGACTTGTGCACTTCAGCAGATTGGCGAAAGATGATTAGTGGTTGTGTCCTCCTGACCTGCTGAATCGTCCCCTCTCTCTCTCTCCTTGTCACTCCCACGCACTCTTTTTTTTGGCGTCTTCCTCTCTTTTCTTTCTCGTCCTCTCACTCTCTTAATTCGATGCGGTTCAGTAAGCTCTACTGGAATGCCTATATTCATTTACAGTATTGCCAACGCACTTGAAACGCCGTGAATGAACCTTTGCAATGTCAAGAAAATGAAGAACTATATTTTAATATTAATCAACATGAAAAGAACCAAGATACAATACTTGTTCAAGATGAGAAAAGTACAGAAGCAAAAAGGAAGGAAAATTAATAATACAAATAATAAGAGGAATAAATAATAAAATCGTTTTAAAAAAAAAAAAAAAAAAAAAAGTTCAAATACCTAAAGGTTCTCTCTGTCTTTGTCTCTCTCTGTCTGTCTGTCTCTCTCTGTCTGTCTGTCTCTCTCTCTCAGCTTCATCAGCAGGATGCAGCAGTGAGCTGGTAGGCTGCCGCTCTTAACCATGGCGCTGTTCGGGGCGACGGCCTGTGCGGGCCAGGCCAGCTGCTACAGCAACTCCTCCTCCAAAGACTACTGCTACTCGGCCCGTATCCGTAGCACCGTGCTCCAGGGCCTGCCCTTCGGGGGCGTGCCCACTGTCCTCGCCCTCGACTTCATGTGCTTCCTGGTGAGCGCCTCACTCCTTTACCCACACACCCCGGGGCATTCTGTTGACCCTCCCTCCCTTTTTTTCCTGCTTGTTCTCCTGCACGGGTCTTTACAGCTGATGTGAGCCTTGATGGCTCAGGGAAGGGTTCTGTCTGTTATCATCACCGTTCGGAGCTGCGCGAGTCCCGGATCTTCTCTTCCCCAGCACAGGAAGGTGAAGGGAGTGTGTAGTCCTGACCTTCCTCACCCTCCTCACCCATGCAGGAGAGGAGTGTGACCTACTAACACCTCCAGCTCCTCACACGAGCTCGGGGCAGTCCTATTGACCCAGATTCCTGCTGACGAGTACCACTCGGGTTCCCTTCGCCGGTTTAATCCCGAGCGTTGAACCGCTGTGAGGCGTCTCGTGCGTAACTATGACTTCGGGCATTGGGCGTCAACAACTAAAGGCTTGTTTACGTCACAGTCTCCGCCCATCACGTTAACTCCTTCGCACGCCACGTGCCGATCTCCCCCCCCCCCTCGCCTCCTCTTCCTCACCCCCTGCTGTCTCCCCTGTCTCAGGTGCTGCTCTTCGTCTTCTCCATCCTGCGGAAGGTGGCGTGGGATTATGGGCGGCTCGCCCTGGTCACTGATGCCGACAGGTAAGGGCCCTCCCACCACCATGTTTCCCCCCACTAACAGAGAGCTCCCTCTGGGATGACTGAAGCCGATTGGCCGGGTCCTTGTCTCACGGCCTCAGGCACTGTGCTGGCACTTTGTGTTGATTCATTACATTTCACCTTTATCTTGTAGAGTCCCAGCAGACAGACTATCCTTCAATACCTGGAAAGGTTAACAAAGGAGAACTGTGTTTACTTAAGTACGACACAGAAGAATGTACACAAGTTTAGCACTGTAATGTATATTTGTAAAAGAAAAAGGGAACTTTGCATTGCTTCATAAGGCCATTCAGCTGTTTCCTCATTGTTTCTGGGCTGTATTCCCAGATCTGGATTAAATCAAAGCCTAGAGTGATGATAAGAAGGAATCCCGACTGTCATCAGGCACATGGATGAAGGTTGCTCTTAATCTTAATCTTAACCTCTTAACCTCTTAATCTAGTCTCTGGGGTGTGGGGGGTGTAGTTGGTGGTACTATAGACGGAGCTTGACTTTTCCCTCTCCTTCAACATTACGTAATGACTCCTTAGTTTCTGTATTAAGCCATCGAGACCAGTAAAACCAGTTCACTGCACTAAGAGACAGACTAAGCCGATTCCTTTCTGGAGGATCTGGGCTTCCCCAGGATATTCCCCTCGGGAATATCGAAATGTATCCGTAACATTTACTACTGCTCTGGAACCTCCAGGAAACGCACAGTTTGGTATAGATTATTTGTTCATGAAGAATGTGGGCTGGGTGGAGTATGTCTCGTCAAGGCTGAGTGGTGCTAATGTCCACTTTGCTAATGTATCTCATCTTGGCCAGTCAGTAACTGTCCTTTTACCTCAGAAGGCTACGGTGGCCCGGAAGGAGGCACAAACCAGCGGCAAGCATCCAGCTAATGCCTTTGTGGAGTTATCAGTGACGGACAGGGAGAACGTAGACCCAGACAACCGTCGTTTCTCCTTTTTAATTCAATTACCCGTTGATTTTGGCAGACATTCTTGGAAGAGCTTGTAATTAAATTTTGTGGGTTTTTGCTGAGGGGATCGGCAGCGCTGCATCACCAGGATCCAGCACAGGAATTCCGACTACTACGAGGCTTTGAAACCACGTGTGCTCGTCTCCTGATGGGCACCGGGTGTTGCCGTCGGTGACAGAATAAGCCATTGTAGGCTCCAAGACACTGGTTTCCTGTGACACACATCACAACAGGAGTATGCCTGTTGGGGCCTGTCTTTCATTCAGACAGGTCGCCTGCTCACTACCCCTCTCACGGCTGTCAGAAACAAAGGTGGCAGGGATTGTCGTTTAGCAGATTGTTAATGGCTGTACCCGGAGGCACAGATCACTGCCTAATAGCAGTTATGTTTCCGTGTTTGCCTCCAGGGCAAAACCTGTTCTCCAAGTAGAGTTGTTTGGAGAGTAAAAATAAACTCCTAGTCAGACGTCGCCCCTGCGTCTCCTCCCACCCACACCTTTTTGTCTTTCGTCTGCCAAGTTCATGAGAATTCAGTTTCCTTTCCCTTGCCCTGCCATCTTACTCCTCCAGAGAGAAATAACAGGTTTCTTGACACTGGTGGAGGTGGTAGGGTGTGTGGGGGAGGTGGGGGCGGTGTTTTGGGGGAGTGCATTAAGCCACAATCATAAATGCCATCTGTTCCATAAAGCAATCTGTTTTAGGAAGCGGCATGCTTATTTACCGCCCACAATTCCCACAATTCCTGCTTGTTCTGTACAGTGCAACTGGGTATGTCTATTTCCAGAGCCCACGCATTCTTTCTCTCTCTCCCTCTCCACCTCTCTCTCTCTCTCTCCACCTCGCTCTCTCCCTCTCCACCTCTCCCTCCCTCCCTCTCTGCGCGTGCCGATGAGGCGGTGGTATACACCCCTGCCTCCACTGTCGCATCATCTTGCAGCATGTCGACTGCTTGAGGCTTTATTGCTTACTGACGCACACCCAAAATCACCTGAGCCAGAGCCCGACACCACTGCATAAGTGCCGCATACGTTTCAGTCGCAGATTCTTCGCGGCTCATAAAACCTTTTTTCTCAAACCCCGAGCATCAACGCGTCAGGATGTTCTTAAGCGTCCGATCTCTGACGCCCGCAGCCCCCAAGGGCCTTTCGGCGGCCTGCAGCGCACCATTTCGATATTGGCGCGTCTTGGACGTGGACCGACGCTCAACCGGAGTGGTGGTGTTCTGGGCCCGGAGCTGGGAAGCCCTGGTCGTCTGCTCAGTTCTGCGCGCTGCTCCCTTCCCCAGAGGAGGACCTCCTGCCACCCCCGTCTGCTGTCCAGCCCTGAGGGACACGTTGCGATCCGCGGTCTCACGATGGCCTCTGTTAAAGAATCTACAAAGTGATCCCACATGCATCATATTAAAATGATCAAACGATCTTCGCCAGTATTATAATGTTGTATGAGGCATATTGCAACAAAAATATTAGCGAGATAATCATAGATAACTAGCTCACGTTTTTTTCAACCCCCGTCTGGGTAAATGGAACTCGATGGGCGTGTGCACCCTGCGGGACACGTGACGCGCTCATCACACGTTTGCTGCGCGTGTTCGTAGTCGACTCCCTCTGCGACGCCGCTGGCCTAGCGCGGCTACGACAGAGGGACGTGTTTCCAGCACAGCTGGAAGCTGTTTGGTGGTGGTTTTGGCACGTGCTCACGTCACGTCCTTCTGCTTCTGTAAAAAGATGCGTGAACAAGCTTTCTGCCGTCAGTCGTATGCTGTGGTCTGTGACTGCGGTGCAACTTTTTGCCGTTAATTCGACACGCCTTCCTCCTCAGGTACCGTTCTGTTACTGAGATCGCAAGATGCCTGCTGTGTTGACTGCGTTCATCGTCTGTCAAGTTTTTTTAACTACCTCTATTTTGTTCTCTCTCCCTAAGACAGAAGAAGCGATTCGCGAATGGCCAGGAGGAGCGGGAATAGTACGTTGTTCTCACGTTGTTCACACTTTTCCCAGGGGTTTGTTTTCTAATCGGCTTTTCCTGGGACTTTAGCCCTCTGGTAATGGGTGAACTAACATGATTCTTCCTTATATAGCGTGTGTGTGCCTGCATGTGTGTGTGTGTGTTCTGGGTGTGTTCAGAGGGGTTGGAAAGGTTTTGCTGTGCATTCTCTCTTTACCTTTGACCTCTCCTAACACTCCTCTGATACTTTTTCTAATATTGACAATTAATATTTCTAATTTTTCTGTAGATAAGTGTTGGCACTGGTGTTGCTTAACCATGTCTTTCTGGCACTGATCACCCACCACCAATCACTGCTCTGTGTGTGTTCCTGTGTGTGTTTTGCAAATGGCCTCTTAACGTACGTGACATTCTTATCCTGCCTGTTTGTATGAGTCCTAAATGACTGCAGTACAATGGACAATGGTAACTATGACCCTCAGGTAACTCCCAGCAACCCCTATGTTGCTTCACAAAAGGTGCATTTCATTTGCTTAGCAGTAAATTGGCATCTCCCCATACTTGGTGTTTATTTTGTGGATTTCCATTCCAATGAATGGATGGTGATTAGCCAACCCTGGAACTGTGGGTAATGTAGTTCATTTGGAAATTGTACATTGTAGGTGGTGGATGTGACTTCTCAGACACAACCCCCCAAAACGTATGCGGATTTGGTTGTAGTCTGAAATAAGCCTGGCGCTCCATTGTCCTCTTGCGCATCGCCGAGCAAATCAGATTAAGCGATATTAGGAGTGGTCGTCTGTTAGGCATGCTGTCGTTATAATGCCGGTAATCCACACGCTTCACCGGGAATCTGCTGGACTGGCCACATATTCCATATACAGGTGCATCTCAATAAATGGCTTATGGCTTAATTATGGCTTATAGCTGATGAAAACCTGTGTCTGTCACATTTTGATGATGTTCTAATCCGCTGGGTGTGAGGGTCAGACGTTTGCGCGGCAGTTAACGTCTGCGTCTAAAAGGGCGCGTCTGTTTCTGCGCATAATTCCTCACGCAGTGGGGGGGGGGGGGGGGTAGTGAGCGTGTGCAGAAGATTCATGACTCCCGAGAGTGGTGCTGGATGTGCTCCAGCTAATGTAGCAAACCTGTCAGTCAGCTCGGTCAGGATGGAAGAGGCCGTGTGTGTGTGTGTGTGTGTGTGGAGAGAGAAAGACAACTGCATGAAATGGTGACTGGAAAGACTGGACTTCTTGTGAGCGATATTCACATCAAATCCTCTGAGCCTCTGTGCTGCGTTTCTTTGGCTATTCCCACCCTGCAGTTCTTTGCTGTACCCGTGTGGTGGGGGGGGGGGGGGGGGGTAGGTACCCGCGTGGCTTGTTAAGGCTGTGAGGCGTGTGGCCTGGCTTCTCTCCAGAGCTTCTAAGCTTCAGATCGTGGCTGAGCATCAGGAACATCACCAGCCCAGCTCTCTCACTGCACTTCAGAGCTTCCAATCTCCGCAGAGGTTACCAGAGAGAGACTAACTATTTCTGCTTCCCAATCTTCTGCGTCTATGTCTCTGTCACATCGTTGGCTCGCTGTGTTGACTGATGTGTGTGTTTGTCTCTCTTTATCTCTCTCTCTCTCCCCCAGTGTGGCTTCAGCGTTACATTCAGAAACTCCAGATCGTTACGAGCGCCTCACATCCGTCTCCAGCTCTGTGGATTTCGAACAACGAGACAATGTAAGGCACCTCACCACCCCCGCACCTTCCTTCTCCTCTCACACCCTCTCCACGGTGTCCTTCTCTGCTTTGGCGTCAGCGGGTCGTGCGAGGGTGTGGGGAGACCGTGGTGTGTGGGGAGATGGTGGGGTGTGTGATGTGGTGTGTGGGGAGATGGTGGGGTTGGCTTTACGCCTCCTCCCTGATAAAACAAAAAATGCTGGATTAGAAAGAGAAGTAGGGTTGGCAGCAGTCCTGGTGTGTGTGTGTGTGTGTGTGTGTGTGTGTGTGTGTATGGGTCTAGGTGTAGGTGTGTGTGTGTGCATGCGTGTATGGGTCTAGGTGTAGGTGTGTGTGTGTGTGGATGTGTCTAGGTGTAGGTGTCGGTGAGTGTGTATGCATGTGTGGATGGGTGTAGGTGTGTGTGGATGGGTGTAGGTGTTGGTTTGTGTGTATGGGTGTAGGTGTGTGTGTGTGTGTGTGGATGGGTGTAGGTGTTTGTGTGGTGTGTGCCTCTCTCTGAACTCCTTCGCCCGTATCTATTGATTGTGCCCTTGGAGACTGACCACGCGTGATCCATATATATCGAGAGTAAATGTCCTGCAGGGCCAAGTGGTCCTGGCCTCTCGCACAGCTCCACATAAAAGCCCACGTCTGATGATCCAGCACTTTTCACGAACCTTGTGTCCTTCAGCTGGGGGGGGGGGGGGTTGGGGGCGGGGCTTGTACTCAGGGACTTTCCTTTTGGTTTCACCAAATCCATTATGAATAAGCACTTTTGCTTCCTGAAATGTTACCACCACCCCTCCCCCACCCTCCCTCAAAGCGCTGAGTGAGTGTGTGTCAGAGCTGGGAAGGTCTGTCGGGAAGCTGGCACCGAGGACGTCGTGATGGAGCGTGTCCGGAAGCAGGCGTGGGCAGTGGAGGCGGGCTCACGGGTGGTGTGAGGGTGCTTACCAACCAAACTCCCTCAGCCTCCTCTGCACGGGGTCTCCTGCTCCTCCGTCATGCTGACTCCTTGTGTCTCGTAATGTCTGTTTCTGCATTACTTTCTTTCTCCCATTCGCTCTCTCTCTCACACACACACACATGGGTGTATGTGTATTTTGCAGATGATTTCTAATCAAATTCAGGTGGCTTTCTGAAGCTTGGCTTTTATTTGCACTTAAGCCGAGCAGTTAGTCATACCCCAGGACACGTGTTTCGAAATGCCCTGCACCTTACTTCAGTGTGGACGCACGTGTGTATAAGTGTGCATACGTGTGCACTTCATATTGACTGAGCAGACATTCAGCATCGTATCTGCTGTTCCTACAGGGTTTCTGTTCCTGGCTGACGGCCATATTCCGAATAAAGTAAGTGGCCATTTAAATCAAGCAACTGTGGTTGTTCCGTGGGGGGTGTTGGTGGTGTTTTACATCATTTACTGTATTTACTGGTGTGGTCAATGCAAAGCGTATCGAGAAGCATTTAATAAGGTTTGGCTGGGCTGATATTTAGCAGCTGGCCAAGGTTGTAATGTTTTTGTCTGATATACTCTGACTTTGCAAACTTTAAAGTTTGATTCTCCCAGTAACGTTAGTCCTAAATGCAAGAAGCACAGAAGGCTGTAGCATGCCCGTGGTCCACCAGTGCTCGAGGTCATTCAGAGATATGTCCGCTGCAATAAATCTTCTCATTGTGCCTGAATTATGGTCAGTTCAGTAATTGGGCTCATGCAGTGAGTTGTGTGTGTAGGGGTGAATGCAGTTTATTATAGAGCAGTTGAACAATGCATTCTTTTGTCTGTGTGCATGCATGCGTGCATGTGTGTGTGTGTGTGTGTGTGTGTGTGTGTAGAGATGAAGAGATCCGTGAGAAGTGTGGCGAAGACGCCGTGCACTATCTCTCCTTCCAGCGGCACATCATCGGGCTGCTGGTGGTGGTGGGTGTGCTGTCCGTGGGCATCGTCCTGCCCGTCAACTTCTCCGGCAACCTGCTGGGTGAGTCCAGGAGGGCGGAGGGACCCCTGCTGGACAGTCCCTCTATACGCTGCCCCGTCAGCCCCTCTCTCCTGCCCCATCAGCCCCTCTCTCCTGCCCCACTCGCGCACTCTAATAACCCCCTCCACCCACCCTCTAACCCCGACCTGGTAGTGTAACTCAGGCAGTGCAGCTCTTCAACCCTACCTTCGTCCTGACCGACCCCGACCGTCAGCTGTGTGTGTGTGTGTGAGGGGGACGCACCACAGCCGCTAACAGCTAACGAGCTGACGCTAGCACTGCCGCTGGGCCTGCCCCCGTGCCCATGCGTTCAGTCCTCTGGAGCAGATAGTTGTAGATTATGAGGGGCGTCCTACAGAGCGCGCTCCGCTCCTAATGGGACTGAACTCTGTCTGTGAGCCGGTAATTGGCTGTCTGTCACGGGCAAGTGAGGAGGTGGGAAATGAAACGTGGACCAGAACAAGGTGAAGGCAAACACACACACACACACACACAGGAACAATAGAAGGGGCAGGGAGCTCAATGAGGGAAATGGTAATCTCTCTGTGATGAGAGTGTGTATGAGAGGCCTGGGAAGACTCTTGTCTGCTGTAGTTAACTCACCTTAGATGAGAGCAGAGTTCCATATCCAGAACACGCACAACTATTTCTGCCTTTAAAATATCCTCCATAACTGCCCACCCCACCCCTCTCTCTCTCTCTGCTTGCCTGTGGGATTATTTCATTTATTTTTTGCTGCTGTTTTCTTTCCGTGTCCTGTCCCGTGTTTATCTCTGTCCTAATCATTGTTATTATCTTTAATGTCTTCACACACAGTGACTCTCTCGTCTTCCCCTTTATCCTTCCTCAGAAAACAACGCCTACAGCTTTGGCCGGACAACAATAGCAAACCTGAATTCGGGGTGAGGACGTGCTGTTAATGAGATCCCGTTGCAACAGCATAGCAAATATATAGCATAGCATTTCCATATTCGCATATTCAATATTTCTGTTCTGAGATCAAGGCCGCGTTGGTTTTTAGACCCTCTTCCCTTGCTGTCCTGCAGGAATAACTTGTTGTGGCTACATACTTCGTTCGCCTTCATGTACCTGCTCCTCACCGTCTACAGCATGAGACGCCACACCTCCAAGATGCACTACAAAGAGGACGACCTGGTAATTCCCGCACTGCAGGATTACAGCTGCACGAACCAAAATGATCCCAGCGATCCATTTGATGTAGCCAAAGCTGTTAGAAATTACACACCCTCCCTAAATACAGAACCTGCCATATTTGCATTGCTTCCAACCACTATAGTACAGTAATAAGACTATGTGAACGTATGAATGTCTCACTACGGATGGCCATAGGCTGGTACGTGTGCCTCTAATGAGTCCTTCACCCTACACTCCAGTGTCTCTGTAGAGCTCATGAAATATGCATGAGGGATGTGTATAGCACTGACCTACATTCTGCTGTCGGCTTCTTACCTCTCTCTAGGGTTAGGGGAACACCCAGATCTCTCTCTACTGTGTTCCAAAGAACCCCCTCCCGTTTCTGTCCATAGGTGAAACGCACCTTGTTTATAAATGGCATCTCAAAATATGCAGAGGAGACCCAGATTAAGCAGCACTTTGAGTAAGTTACCGTTCTCTCTATTTCTCTTTCCTTCGTTTGCTAATGGAGATCACGTATGAAGTTAAGTTAAGTCAAGCGACATTGTCAATTGTGATTTTCACCCCAATCGAAATTTGTCCTCCACATTTTACCCATCTGTGCAGTCAGAACACACACACACTAGTGATCACTAGGGGCTGTGGTGCACACGTGCCCAGAGCGGTGGGCAGCCCTAGCCCGACGCCCGGGGAGCAGTTGGGGTTAGGTGCCTTGCTCAAGGGCACCTCAGTCATGGCCTCAGGCCTGGGAATCGAACCCACAACCCTCCGGTCACAAGACCGGTTCCCTAACCACCAGACCATGACTGCCCCAGTAGTGGTCAGTACTGGGTTCTGGCTGTACGATGTAGGTCTCCGCTGCGGTTAGCATGTCCGTGTGTCATTCAGCACATGCCTGTCATCAGTTCTTCCTCAGGGCCCGTAGTTAAGAGCCACAGTGCATGAAACCAGTGGTCCCTCGTAGCCTTGTGAACAGAGAACCAGTTTGGCTCAGTCGCTTGGCATACCATGACTTGAGCTGCCAAAAATAGGCACCTCGGCAGGCCAAGCCAAGGCTGAGAATAGCCACCACGAACATGTCTTTCTGCCCAGACCAGGGCTTTGTAGCTTTAGCGCGAGATGATAATTTACTTTAACCTTGGTATTGGCCCTTGTATTTACAGCTACAAATTAGCATATGGAACGTATCATTTTCAGCCCTCCCCCCTCGTGCTCAGGCTGGGTTTGGGTTTAAAGAGACAGTCGTGCATTTGCAGAGCTTGCTGCTGTGAGACTCGCGCGATCGCTGTACTCGCACCCTCAAACCCCGCCCCCCTTACCCACCCCGGCCCCCTGCCGAGCGATCCGACCTGACGCCCCGTGTTCTTGCTCCCCCCAGGCAGGCGTACGAAAACTGCGTGGTGCTGGAGGCACGTATCTGCTACAACGTGGCCAAGCTCATGGCCCTCAACGCCGAGAGGTAACGCACCCGAGAGCAGAACAACCAGCAAACCAGCCACTCTGGCAGCTCCTGTAATCCACAGTGTTCCCACACGCCCTGATCAGTTCGTTGCGGCTCTCGGACCTTAATCAAAAGACGTCTCTCGTGCGTCCAGCCCCCTTTACCGGTCCTGTAAATCCCCGTGGAGGAAGGTTGTAAGCAGGCATTTCCTGTACTCCTGTGTGATGGATAGATTACGCTGAGTAATACTTAGGGCCAAGTGATGACTCGGCAGAAGGCCTTTAAGAATGGCTCAGTGTCCAGCCCACTTGCTGGGGGCTGTTATTGATTTTTTTTTTTTTAATGACCCAAGGGGGTCTGGTGATGGCTGAAAGAGCATTTGTGCGTGCGTGTGTGTGTGTGTGTGTGTGTGTGTGTGTGTTTGCTCACTTCTGCGTGATCCACAGGAAGAAGACGGAGCGCAGCAAGAAGTTCTTCACCGACCTGATGGCTAAGGAGCACATGCCCACCATGATCAACCCCAAGCCGTGTGGCCACCTGTGCTGCTGTGTCATCACAGGGTGTGAGGAGGTGAGTAGCTGCACAGCGCCCCCTACAGGCGAGGAAGCAGTTCTAACAGGCACATGCCACCTAAGCAAGGCAAGAACAAATACCTCGCCAACAGCATGACTGCGTGGAGCGGGGGGGGGGGGGCGTTGTGATCATGTGGATGTGTTGCTCGCACGTTGCAGGAGGAAGCAGTGAACTACTACACAAAACTGGAAGCCAAACTCAAGGAGGAGTACAGGAAGGAGAAGGAGAAGGTCAACACCAAGCCCCTGGGCATGGCTTTCGTCACCTTTCAGAACGAGGCCATGACTGCAGTGTGAGTGACTGCGGTCTGCGTGCCTGTGTCTGCAATAAGCACCACATGTGCACAACTCACACACGCAGTGTCCTTAAGAAGCAGAGGTGCGTTTATTTGAAGCTGGAGTCCGAGGTGGAGTAGATTCCAAATCAGAATAAAGACAAATCACAATAAAGGACATAAAAGATAGAAGTTCCTAATTATACGCACATTTCATAAGACGCCCACAGAAAAACAATATCAGTCATCACAACATTCGTCCATTGCTTTAAAAGTTTTACTGTGTTTATATATATATATATATATATATATATATATATATATATATATACACACACACACGCATTTTTTTTTAATAAAACAGTCTGCCAATAGATAGAGTTTGAGTTATAAAACTCTCTCTCTGTCTGTCTGTCTGCCTCTCTCTCTCTCTCTCTCTCTCTCTCTCTGCAGAATCCTGAAGGACTTTAACGCCTGCCAGTGTCAGGGCTGTAAGTGTCGCCAGGAGCCCCGTTCCTCCCAGTTCAGTGAGAACCTCCACATCTACAACTGGAGTGTGACCTATGCCCCCGACCCCCAGAACGTGCGCTGGTGAGACGTCCTACTCTTGCCCTGCCCCGTCTCTGTTGCTCCGCCTGTCTGTGTCCGCTTCCTACTGAATCACAAAAAGGGAGCAAAGTGGTAAATTTATAGTGGTATAATAAATATGCACTTGATGTGGAATAAAAAAATTCATAAAAACAGGAAAAATCGTATACAAAAAAATCAATTTAAAGTGATACTGGTTTTATGAAAGCAAGTATCCTGTGGCAAAAATCACTAGCGAAAAAGGGCATTTAATTAACGATGAAAGACATCGCCATAAACGAGGACGTGGCTGGCTTATAATTGGACTCCACCTATTAATCATTAAAAAAGGTTTTCTGCATAAAAGACTCCCTAACCTTTTCTGACCCTATAACCTTTCACTGCATGAAAGACCCCTTTAATTCAAGAACCATTGGTCAGACTGTGGATGGAAGGCTGTGAAAATAATAACCATAGATTCATGAGAAACTGAAAGATGATGTTATAAGCGCAAGACAGGGGAAGACTATGAAATATGCAAGTGTTTGGATATCCCAGTGAGCACTGCGGGTGGAGCTGGAGCTGCATCGTGTTACCCAGAGACTTGGCACCTTGTTAAAACTGATGGACAGATGGATGAGAAACACAGGGAGACTCTGCCAGTCAGCTTGGGAGAAACTGTTCAGCAGGGTAATAATCCTTAAGGAAAGCTGGAGTGGTTGAACAAGACTGTCCCACAGTGTCCAGATCTCAGTCCAGTGAATCTGTGGCATTGATTTGCAACAAGCCAAGCTGAACAAGTCTGACGGGAAGAATTATGGGAGATCGTGTCCAGCGATCAAAGCCGTAGAAACCTTCCCCAGCAAATGTAACGCTGTTGTTCCAGCAAAAGGTTGTTCTGACGAGCACTAGTCTGAAGGGCAGGAATACTTGTGCATCGTTTGTTTATTTATTTATTTTTATTTAGGTATTATCTTTTATGATCATATTTTTATGATAATGTTGACTTTGAAAATTTACTTCAAGAGCAAAGTGCTGTGCATTAATAATACTGGCAGGACCAGACTGTCATCTGCTTTCTACAGGGTTGTGTGTGTGTACGTGTATGAGAGAGGGGGGGGGGTGTGTGTGTGTGTGTGTGTGTGTACGTGTCTGAAAGGGGGGGTGGGAGGGTGTGTGTGTGTGTGTGTGGTGCAGTCTGGCACTCTCTACCCAGCTGTGGCCGTTTTGCTGGCGGTCAGCTGCTGTTTCTCCCCTGGCATCCACATCACCTGCTGCTGTCTCAGTGTCTCAGCCAAGAAGACACACAAGCAAGCGCGTGTGTGTGTGTGTGTGTGTGTGTGTACGTGTTTGAAAGGGGGGGTGGGAGGGTGTGTGTGTGTGTGTGTGCGCGCGTGTGTGCGCGCGTGTGTGTGTGTGTGTGTGTGTGTGTGTGTCAAGAGTCTGAAAATTCTAGATGCGATCTCTCTGATGAATACTAGTGCACATGCACAAGCACGACCGGTGCTCCGGGATGAGACGGCGACAACCGCGGCGACCTCTCGCACGCCGGTGCAGGGTGACGGTCCTGGACGCTGTAGGCTGACCCCACCCTGCCAGCTCCCCTGGGGCGTTGCCTTGGGTCACGAGGTCATGGCTTGTGCTGCGTTCGCTTTCGTCATGTTTTGGCAGCGTGTTCTGAGTGTTGTTCGTGTTTGCGCAGGGAGCACTTGTCTCTGGGAGGTGTTTCCTGGTGGATTCGCTGTTTCATCATCAACTGTATCCTCTTCCTCCTGCTCTTCTTCCTCACTACTCCCGCCATCATCATTTCCACTATGGACAAGTTTAACGTCACCAAGCCTGTGGAGTACCTTAATGTAAGCTTGTTCTGTTTGTTCTGTAAGCTTGTTAAACCAAATGGCACAGTGGTTAGTATATATGGTTATGTATACTACACAGTCCATTTGCAGTTTTAACATTCATAGATGACGCCATTGTTAATGCCTTACGTGCCTGTAGTTTATGTGTGCAATTCTATTAGTGAGTGCAGAGCAGTTAATATGGGTTGATTTAATGCTTGGGCGGGAGTACTTTCACCAACCAATGGCATCATGTTCTGAGACTTCCATTCAGGGGTGCAGCCAATCAAGGTCCTACTTCTGAGCAGTCAACATGGAGTCAACATGTCAAAGTAAACAGTTGAGCTCAGCAGGGAGAACTTGGGAACAGTTCACTAGACTCAGAAAACTATGCAGATCTAAGACATGTTTGGAGGAAAAAAATAAGTTGCGGAAACTTCTAGGTTCATGGGAATTCTACCTTATTGCCCATAATTTTATGCTTCGAGAGCTGAATAAATCTTTTGTTGTGCATCGTTTTCTATGAGTTGTCAAAAAAGACAGTAGGGCACAGCTCAGCCATGCTTAGAAGCTCGAGAGACGGGGCTGAATGTAAGATGTGACGTGGGCTTCCTTAGTTTGGTTTCGTTTGGAATCGGCAAGTTACTCGTGTTACTGGAGACCCTGCTTGGTAGAATAGGAGGCCTGACACGAAAGAGGAGTGGAGAATCGGAGGGAGGGACAGACAGGCAAGAAAACGAGTGAAACGGTGAACCATACTTGTGCGTAGGAATTAGCCTCTTTCTCGTTTTTGCAAACGTTTTTGTTTCTCTCTCTCTCTCTCTCTCTCTCTCTCTCTCTCTCTCTCTCTCAGAATCCCATCATCACTCAGTTCTTCCCCACTCTTCTGCTGTGGGCTTTCTCTGCTCTGCTGCCAACCATCGTCTACTACTCCGCCTTCTTCGAAGCTCACTGGACCAGGTAGAGAAGAGGCCCATGCCACGCCCCCGCACATGCCACGCCCCCCAACTCAGTGATTCCCACACACCATTAGCCTCACAACGCACAGTGATGGCAGAAGAAGGGTTAAGCTAAGCCTACATGTCCCTGATGCGACATAACTCATAATGCATTAGCATGGTGCATAATAAAGCTGTTATAACAGCACTATGCTTCAAGGGAAGTTCATTTGTATAGTGTTTTTATACACAGTGGCAATTCAGAGTGCTTTACACAGACAGAGAAATGTAACTGTATTAGAGCTTATTGCATCCTGAGATCTTTCACGTTAATTAGGTTTGTGCACCCCCAAACTGTTAAACAAAACCATATATTTAAATAAAAATAAATTAATTTAATTTAAGTAGAAAACAAATAATGAAATGTAATACTTAGTTAAAAGAACGAATGTTTCATATCTTTGCATTTATGCTGAATGTCATTTAGAGGGGGTGTGTAAGGCTGGGTTTCTGAAGAATGCATTGCATTGCTCTCCTGTTGCCTCCACAGGGAATATGAAACTTTCTGACCTATAGAAACTGTGTGTGTGTGTGTGTGTGTGTGTGTGTGTGTGTGTGTGTGTGTGTGTGTGTGTGTGTGTCTCTCAGGTCGGGAGAAAACAGAACCACGATGCACAAATGCTACACGTTTCTCATCTTCATGGTTCTTCTGCTCCCATCACTTGGGCTCAGCAGGTACCACTCACCTCCACCCCCTCTCCACCTCTCCCCTCTTCTCTCTATCTCTCCCTCTCCCCCTTCCCAGCATGCTTTGCAGGAGTGCTCAAGCATAATTTTGAAATTAAGATGGTTTTTTTTTTTTAAATAAGTCGTCAATTTGCATGAATGATTCAAGTAGTGCTCACTAAATATATCTTCTCCTAATTACGGAGATAACATCAGAATTAAAGTAGTATAGTTCTAATTTTTGTAGGACACAACTAGTCAGATTTATTAAAGTGAATAATGCGTTCACGTAGTTACATTTACAAGAGGGACATGATCATTGATTGGATCATGACAAATTCCCTGTCCAGTCACTGGCTGCTATACTTCCTCTGTAAACGAGATTTAGCGCATTCTAATTGCTTTAGCGAATCAAGTTGAGTGAAAGTCTGTGAGAAAGGGCTTCATAAACCCAGCATTCCACATGACCTCAGAAAATTACTGCAACAGATGAATCGAGTATCGAAGTTCTCCTTATGGCCTCTCGAGTTTTTGCTCCACGAAGACGATTAAAACGGATCAATTTCTTTTTCTGTATCTTATTACTGTTGTCCTTTTTTATACTGACATAATGTAGTTACGGTAATGTAATATAACTGTTGTGATATTACAGATGTTTTGAAGTATCATATGGTTTTAAAATGGAACATTCCAAGCTAATTGTGGCTCTGCTGCTCCTAGTCTGGACGTGTTCTTCCGTTGGCTCTTCGACACTCAGTTTCTGGCTGTTGCTGCGGTCAGATTTGAGTAAGTTCAGCTTGTCTTGACTCTTCACATGTTGAGTGTACTGGCATCTGTTGGCTTTTATCCGTAATACAGACTTTGAAGGTCTACCATCTACCAGCCAATCAGCTGGACTGGGCTCTAGGGGCCCTAAGGATTTGGAGTACCTGCTGAACCATCGGGTCTGAGTTTGCCCTTAGCTGCTGGACGTGCCTGTGGCCTCCAAACTTTAATGACGTCGGTGACGCAAATGATCACCTGTCTGTAATGCAGACGGCCAGGGGATTCCTCCGAGCCTGGGTCTCTGCCCACAGCTCAGCTCTCGGACTGCTGGTGTGGTGTGTGTGTGTGTGTGTGTGTGTGTGTGTGTGTGTGTGTGTGTGTGTGTGTGTGCAGCCAGAGCAGTGCCGTTCTCTCACACCTCCCGCTCCGCTGCAGGTGTGTGTTCCTGCCCGATAATGGAGCGTTTTTCGTGAACTACGTCATAGCGTCTGCGTTCATCGGGAACGCCATGGATCTGCTGCGGATTCCTGGACTTCTCATGTACATGATCCGTCTGTGCCTCGCTCACTCTGCTGCTGAGAGACGCAATGTCAAACGGGTAAGATGGGCGAGAACGCCACGCACACACACACACACTCACACAATACTAATGTCAAACGGGTAAGATGGGCGAGAACGCACACACACACACACACACACGCACAATACTAATGTCAAACGGGTAAGATGGGCGAGAACACCGCGCACACACACACACACAATACTAATGTCAAACGGGTAAGATGGGCGAGAACGCCGCACACACACACACACACACACACACACTCTCACACAATACTAATGTCAAACGGGTAAGATGGGCGAGAACGCCGCACACACACACACACACACTCTCACACAATACTAATGTCAAACGGGTAAGATGGGCTAGAACGCCGCACACACACACACACACTCTCACACAATACTAATGTCAAACGGGTAAGATGGGCGAGAACGCCGCACACACACACACACACACTCTCACACAATACTAATGTCAAACGGGTAAGATAGATGAGCACATACACACATACACTCACTCACACAATACAAATGTCACATGGGTGTCACCCATGCGTGCACACACACACACACACACTCACAAACACTTTCACACACAAAATAATATCAGCTGGGGTCAAATGGGTAATGTGTGTGTGTGTACACACCACACCCAATGTCAAACTGCAGACATACACACACACACACACACACACACACACACACGATATGTTCCACCTATTTTCCCTTTATGGTTTTTCTTTTTTCAGGTAATCATATTTTTAAGTTATATATTGTAAATTGTTTTGATGTAAAAAAGTTTTGTGTGTGCCTGTGTGTGTGTGTGTGTGCACGCATGCTCCTGTGTGTGTGTGCGCACCGGTATGTGTGTGTGTGTGCGCGCATGCTCCTGTGTGTGGCCATGAAGCACCAGGCATATGAGTTCCAGTTTGGTGCTGCCTACGCCTGGATGATGTGCGTCTTCACCGTCGTCATGACGTACAGCATCACTTGCCCCATCATCGTGCCCTTCGGTGAGTGAGCCCGGCTGTCACCAGCCATCGCCTCCCGGTGCCCAAGCACGCGAGAGAGAGATGGGGGGGGAGAGAGAGAGAGAGAGAGATGGGAGACGGGGGACAGAGGAGAGAGAGACTGGGAGAGATATGACCGGTAGAGGGAAAAACAAGGCTGATGTAAGACGATGAGGTGAATGAACAGAGTAGCCTGGTGGCTGGTAGCAAACTCTGTTCACCGAGGAAGGCCCCCTGCTGGTGAACCACTGCATGTGCGAATGAAAGGATCAGTAGTCGCACAGCAGAGGCAGGAAGAGCAACCCGTCTCCATCGACATTCACCCACTGTGTGTGTGTGTGTGTGTGTGTGTGTGTGTGTGTGTGTGTGTGTGTGTGTGGTAAATATAGATCTGCTGTACATATTCATTCACACAAACCAAGAGACGATGATACAAAGTAAAGGCTTCTGCATTTTATCCCCCTCTGTCTCTCTGGTACAAAACACACACACATCTACCTCTTTCTGGATGTGAGGCAGTATGAGTCATCGGGTTGTTGAGGATTAGGCTTTGCAGGCGAATGGAACAGCTGCAGGGTGCTGTGTGTGTGTGTGTGTGTGTGTACACCTTCGCCCACCAGCCGTGTCCACAATGCTAATGTTTTCATGGAACACCTAACATACTCTAATGATACAGCAATGACACCAGACAATGTTCTAGCGACACAGCAGTGACAGTAGCTTATATCTAATGACTCCGCATTGATAGCAACTAACGTGCTAATGGTACAGTAACTAACATGTTCTACTGACAGAAATGACAACAGGTACCATATCCTAAAACACGGTTTTATGTGTTTGACAGCAATGACAGCAGTTCACATGTTCTGACGTTAGCCGCTAGCGCGTTCTGACGACGCAGGAACCACGGCGATCTTATTGTGACTTCACAGTAATGACGCAGCACAGCAGCCGGGGAGGGGCGGACCTCACTCGTTCATTAACCAGCTATACCTGAGGAGCTAAGACCGCTCAAAGTGGAGTTCTGATCCGGATCTGAACTCAACAAAGGGCCTACGGAACAGGAGAGGGGCATCGCTCCCTCCCTCTTTGTCATTTGAATTGCTTTCCCATTCAGATGTCCAGTCGTTTAGGGTCCGTATCAAATCGGCAGTCCGTCGTAACGGAAGGCGGCGGAAGGGCTTTATCCCTATACACTCCCTCACTCTCTTGTTTGCCGCCCCCCCAGGGCTGATGTACATGCTCCTGAAGCACCTGGTGGACAGGTACAATATGTACTACGCCTACCTGCCCTCCAAACTGGACAAGAAGATCCACTCTGGAGCTGTCAATCAAGTGGTGGCCGCGCCCATCCTCTGCCTCTCCTGGCTGCTGTTCTTCTCCACTGTACGCACAGGTGAGGAAGATGATGCTGTCTCAGTGGGGGTGTGATTCGTCACTAAACCATATCCAAAGTGTTTGTGTGTCCTTGATTTTCACCTTCCTGTCTCTCTTTCCCTTCTCTTCCTTCCGCCTGTAGGCTTCCTGACCCCGACGTCCATGTTCACCTTCGTCGTTCTCATCATCACCATCGTGATTTGCCTGTCACACGTGTGCTTTGGCCACTTCAAGTACCTCAGCGCTCACAACTACAAGGTACGCCTTCACCGGCCCTAGACCCTCACAGCTAGTGCTAAGCTCCGCCCCTGCAGGCACTCACCCCTCCCCCTCTCTCTGTGTGGCTTCTCGGCTGCCTCAGATTGACGGCAAGGACGAGGCGGACGGCGTGGAGAACGGTCGGCCGGCTCGCTCCTCCCCCTCTGGCAAGTCGCAGGTAAGCCCCGCCTCCAGCCTGCTCATTGGCACAGCTAAAACACAAATACCCCGCCCTCTCTGTCTACGAAGGCTTTTGACGGTATGGAAGCCAAAGATTCCCTAATGAAGTGGTCCAGCTGACGTTTTCCATAGTAACGTGTTCCTTTAAGATTTCTAGAGATGATTTCGGTGGCACTAGTCTTGCTCGTAAGGTTTTCCCATTCAGGGCTGTTTTCTCAATCTCCCTGTCACGCAGCAGCAGATGTACATCGCCCAGGTCCTGCAGGACCCAAACTCTGACGAAGCAGGTGGGGCCAGTGGGGAAGACGATGGACAGGGGTCCTCGCAGGACGAGGAGATGATCAATGCTGGCAGCAGCCTCAACGAAGCTGACTTCCAATCGGGGGAGGACAGCCTGATCGCCAATGAAGTCCACCAATAACAGCGCAGAGAGAGAGAGAGAGAGAGGGGCGGGATTAGAGGAAGAAGAGAGGGTTGCATAGGACTTCTCTACCCCACCACTGAGCTGTCACCTTCCGGAGCTTTCCGCACATGCGTGTGAACCTTGCTATCTCTCTCATGAGCGTCGTGAGCAGACTCAGCGTGTTGATCGATGAGGAACGTGTTGCTTTATGTAGTATGTTTGTGTTCAGTGTACAGAACCTTAGCAACGTCTCCTGCCAAAAAGACCATGGCACCATGATGAAGCACAAAATGCACATCTACATACAAAAAAACCTACATACGCACACACACACACACACACACACACGTACAACCTTATAGACTTACGTTTTGGAGATGTTGACATACAGGTACATAGTAGGTTTACGCCCATTCACACGCACAGACATGTTCACTGTTGACTTTGTGCTACAGACTGGATCTGTGCAGAAAGAAAACGACATTGATGATAAAAATGTTTTTGTGTGCGAGTGTGTGTGTATGTGGGTGTGTTTTTTCCTTTTAAATGTTCTTTTTTTCACAAACTCGTTTTGTGGAAGAGAAGGTCAGATCCTCTCAAGTTCTTAATGAACACACACAAGCCTCTGTACACTAGTCGTTCTATATCGCTTCTTAAAAAGGTGGCGCGTAGATGGTTTTTCGCACACATTTCAACACTTGGGCACAGACTCCTCAGAATAGACCACTGCTGTCTGCCAAGGATGCAACTCTAAGGCCCAGAACCCTCCAGAGGTGAACAGCGTGAAAGGAATTATGGGAACATCAGGCTCCCAAAGCATTCAGCATCCACCGACCTTTCACCTCTGTCTCCTAGATGCTTTACCCCCCCCTTCCCATCACCCTGGCCGTGTGCTATCCCTATGTGCTTCGCCCGTAGCGTGGTCTACTGCAGACTTGACTTCTTTTGCTTGCTCAATCTGTTTCTCCTTGCCCAAGCAAACGGATTGAAAAGCTCACCCGGCATTCCAAAAGCACACACAGGCTATAGGGAAGAGCTTTTAGCCCCACCACCCCCCCCACAGTGCAGCAGTGATCACCATGGAAACATCAAGGTGAGATGACTCTTCTGGAATGTTCTTGTGGAAGTCTCGTGGTTGGTGTCTTTGTGATCTTGAATGCTCTTGAAGCCAAAACATATGGAGTCCAAGAGAAGAAGATTCAAATGGCTGTTCTACTCGTCTGTGTCTTGGGGTTCTGGGGTGACCCAAAACTTGCATAAACCATTCAGAGCTCATCTGGTTTAAAAACACAGTACACATCGAGAGACGGTTCAGTAACGGAGAACAAAGAAATGTGCTAGTTGCTAGTTTTCTAATGTTTCTCTGGGCTAAATTTCCTGTGTTAAGTCCTCACATGCTCCTGCAGACATTTGTGTATGTACTTGAGTCAGCACAGTACGAATCAGTCTGCCATGAAGTCAGAAACTCTAACCAACGGAAGGGTGATCCTTCTAATCTTTGTTTTTTTTTTTTTTCCCAAAAGCCGAAAAATCGAAGCACAGCTGGAATGCCAACAGAGCGTCGGTTGTATGTGCCTTTGAAAAGGCACACGCAATCTGTGTCTTCAAATTGGTTCTTGTGAATTGTTTCAGATGGGACAGAAGTGATGGCTGGTGGCTTTGGGAAAGGCATTAACTAACGAAGCTGTGACAGAACTTGCTCAGCTGTGAGCTGTTGTATGATAGGGGCAGTATTTGAACACGGATGAATCAGAGGAAGCGTTCTGAGACTTGCGTTCAGCAGACGTCGTTGAGCTTCGGACGAGCCTCCAGTTGCTTGGCTCTGAGGATGTGCGATTTATAGAAGAGCAAAGCCCCTAGAAGTGACTCCCTTTCTAAAAGATTTTTGATAGAGGTAAACCTACACTAGCCATACAAAAGATTCATGTAGCCTCTGAGGAAATTTGTACCTAAAGAAAAAAAATTCCAGTGGGAGGAGTCTAGTTGCCCATGACAACACCAATGTATTTATTATTTTTTTGGTTTGTTTTGTTTTGGGTACTGCACATAATTAGGGAGAAGCTGTGTGACACAGATGAAGTGCATTGTGGGAGAGTGCAGCCAAGCAGCGTTCTGTGGCTACTTGCTTTTCTGGCACTTTCTGTGACCCAAAAAGCCAAGTTAGGAGTCCTGCCGCGCTGACAATCCAAGGAGGAAGTAGTTGCCCGGTGCTGAGCTGCAGTGGGATCCCCGATCTCGACCGTTCTAAACTAAAAAGCAAAAGAAAACGGCAATACAAGCCAGTGGTTGGGAAGCAGCCTCTGCCAAGTGCTAAATCCTGACTCCGAAAGGTTTGCACTGATGATGAAGGTCCATTAGAGGTCTCTGTGTTCTCGGGTCTCATTATTACTGTGTGCTTAAGTTCTTCGACTGGAGACTCCACTGGTTATGAGGATATTTTACAAATTCGTGCTAGGAACATGCAATATTGTTGGCAGAACCAGATTTAGCAAATAACAAAGGTACTATTTTTAGTGGAGTCACATGAGGACATTTTGAACTGTCTCAGGTGTTCTTTATGTTCAAAACGTTTACATCTGTGTATTTTTGTTGTCATTTGTTGCTTATTTAAATGCGGAACCCTGATTTCCAGGCTTCTCATTGGTAGAAACAAAAGTAACCTATGAAAGCTGTAGCTACATAGTTCATCTGAACCTTTACTGGCGTAGAAGCAAACGTTTATTGCCATGCCTACCCGTAGAATTGCTATCACATAGCTTACGTACCTGTCTGAACACTGTAGCTACATGCTGGAGATACTCATGCAATTGTGTGTCTGTCTTTGTACAGGCTTGGTGTGATTTGCATACAGGGTGTGTAAACTGCACTCTGTTTCAGGATTGTATGTGGTTGCTCACACTAACATGCAATGTTGATCCGTGACTTGTGCGAAGGTCATTTCTGGCTCCTGGTATGTTTTGCCCTGCAGGTGACCTATGTAGCAAGACTGTTGAGTTATTGAAGGGGTATATGCCCTTGAGAGGGGAATTAAAGACCAAGGGTATTTTTTGTAAATTGTTGAAGAAACTGTTTGGTGACACAAATGGCCTGTTAAGATTTTGAAGTATTTGATACCAATTGCGTATTGAAAGGTGTGTCTATAACTTACTGTAACTAAAGCTGTTACTTCATGGATTTTTAATCTATCACCACCAGATGTTACTGTTTTATTTGATCATAACCATTTAAGTTATTAAATGAAGAATGTGTTTTAGAAGGGGGAAAACATGAGAATGCCTGTGGCAAAGAGGAGTTGTACTGATTGTGCTTTCAAGAACTGAATGGATGTGAAATATGAATTATGTCTGTGTATATACCCTTCAGCTATGGCACTGTCTATGAGATGGTGTTCCAAAGCACATATGTACAGTTTGTTTAAGTCTTGAATAAGGGGAGGGACAGGACAGAATATGTAAAATATTCTCTGTTTTTTCTCTCTTGGTGGGGGAGGGTCTTCTTTTTCCTTCTTTTCTCTGGTTGGCTACATTGATGCTAGTTTTTTGTTTTGTTTATTTTTTTCAATGATGCAAATTCAAAACAGACAGTAAGTTGTTTTGAAGATGTAGGATTTCTTCAGCTGTGTGGTATTTATTTTTACTTTATTTGTCCAAAGTCGTCTTTATGGTGAAGCATTTGTCACATCTTCAGTTACTTGATCAATAAATCTTGGTAATCATCCTGGTGATGTGGGTTACCTCCTGTCCACATTAACTTGGCCACCAGAGGGCAGCTTAGTTCAAATCCAGCGCTATTCAAGCCATCGAATAGCAATATTCAAAATGCTTCAACCGTTGACTGAAGACTCTTTCCATGCGAATGATATGAGAGTGTTTTAATCACAGGGCCCTGTATCTGGGGCAGACACCTAGACCTGTTACATTCTCCAGTCATTCACCCACCATATACACTTCTGCATTTTAACCTGACGATTGATGTCTGATCATTGGTGCATTTCATGAATCTTGCGTTTTCTTGGAGAGTTCTTAAAATGCATTTGCAACGTTGCAGTGTTGGGTTACAGTACACTAGGTACAATGTGCAGTTTAAATACTCCTTTTGATTTTCTCATTAACCGAGCTATATGTAAGCATATAAAGTAACTAACAGAGCACAGAGGGGAAACGAAAGGCATAATGGGTGGGGTGGCGTGGGGTAAATGCTCGTTTATCTTTGCGACACGGCTTCTTATTAAGGGCCCAGAAACAGCCAGTGTTTCATTGGTAAACGGTGAACTAAGGTAAATGGAGAAACGTGTTCTGTTCCTCTGTTCTTGCGCATTTGGACAAGGTTGTTGACCATGAAGTGGAGGGGGACTGATGTAGGCACTTCTATCAGGCTCTCTAGGTTTAGTTAGGCTGTTGTATCTGGTGCTGATGGAGTCTGTTGAAGCCATAGACCGTATATACAATCTATGGTTGTATTCTGTTCATCGCGTACAACTATCCAGTACATTTCAGACTGAACTAAATGTTTTTCTCACCACTGATCTGTTCTATTTCTCTCTGTTGATCAGGACACACTGTGAAGGAGAGTTCCTATTGGTCTGCTTATTTCGCTTTATTTAGTACAAATGCTTCTAGAAAGAAAGGCACTTCATCTATATATATATATAATGTCACACCTTCAAATAAAGTGTTCTCGTAATTGCGAATACCCCCACACAAGCTACGTGAAACGATCAAACAAAAAAATGTATGGTTACACTGTTGAAGCTACAATTAGCCCACATCTACTTTATATATGTAGCTTTCGTTAATATAATAAAACGTATTCAAGGATGGTGAGGTAATAAAACACGATAAAATACTGTTTACCTATATTTGAAAAGAATCTTCAATAAATGCCTTCTGTCAGTAGGTCCTGCACCGTGTATCGCAGAAGCGTTATCGAGATTCATAATACCCTGTGAGTTCAGATACCTTTTTCCCTTCAAAACATCAGTCGTCCTTAAACCCACAGGAAGACCCGAAGTGCAGCACAGTGATGCAATTTCCCTTTGTAAAAGGACCGACAGGTCCTTGAATGTCCGTTGAGGTAGAACGTCCCGCGTGATGTCATATGACCCCTCGGAACAGGAAGGAGAAGGCCGCCCCCAGGCAAAGGCCGAGCGAGAGAAAGAAAGCCATGATCGCACCTGCAGTCTCCGCCTCGCTCGCCGGCACCTTCCTGAACGGAAAAAGAAGAAGGCAGCGATAAGAACGTAACCGGGAGACCTTCTCTTCGCGGCGCAGCGTTCTGAGTCACGGTAAGCGCGCGCACTCGGACTCACTTGGGGCCGTAACACATGCAGAGGCTGGCCAGGTAACCGTTGGAGAACGCGAAGAGGATCATGAAGATGATGAACCAGGCGTCATTGGCGAAGATCACGGGCAGATTATAGCGCGGCTGCACGTTGCAGAGCATGAAGAGGGGCACGAAGATCACGCGGCCCAGCAGCAGCGCGGGCAAGAGGCGGCTGTCCTCCCCGGGCTGGGAGAAAAACACGGAGCCGGTGAACATAACGCGCGCGGGTCAAACCAAACACGTTCCAAAATTAGTTCGATTTCACAAACCGGACTCGATTAAATCGAGTATATATTTCAGTGAAGTGAGCACCTCGCATCTGGTTTCAAAGGTAATTCAGCGAAAACTGCAATACCAACTTGGTATAAGTTCATTGGTGCGTGAGAATTGTTATTTGTGCTCACTCAGGATGTGTACAGAGCCAAACTCAATTGAACATCAGTATGTGATTAAGTGTTTCATTTAAAAACGCTTAATTTGGTCTGTAAAGGGTTGTTAAACCTATATGACAAAAGTAATAAATGACCAGTCCAGTATGGAAAACTTGCTGGAAGTAATGACAATTGAGCAAAAATGCAAATAATGGTGGTTAGATCTTCCACAGCTGCAAGGACGAATAAAAACCTCCTAGTCTTATACCATCAGCAATAAAGAGACTGTAACAAGAACACTGCAAGCACATCACTTCTGGCATATTGGAACTGGGGCTTCCTTCCTGCAAAGCATTTTAAGGAAGGGAATGAAGCAACGAAAAGGTTAATTTGTGTGCATGTTTGTATGTGTGTTAGCGAAGTAACCCACCCACATATACACAGCCGTCAGGCTTCTACCTGACCAGTCACAGATGTTGAAGAGAAGTAAACAGGACACTGGGATGAAGTAGGTTTCTGAGACGAGATGAGAGAGAGCACACAGGCCTGTGTTACCCAGCTATGACATATTAGACACACACTCACTTTATATAACCACAACCCTCAAACATGTGCTTAGTCAGTTTGACCTAGAAACGTTTTATTCATCATTTTATTTACGTAATTTTATTATGATATTTGGAATGAACTTGTGCTGAAATCTTGGTGTCACTGGGACACTCTGACTTGTGATATGTGAAATGAATGTTTCTATGAACCTGTTACTCCAAGAAGATCACTATAGGATGTTGATTATTGTGTAGAGTTTCAATGCACTGCTGTGTGTACACTGTTGGTAGAACCAGTCCAAAGACTCTGCTAATCCTTCTCCTGGCTAGCTGGGCTGCCCAGTGAGACAGCAGTAATGCAGAAGGTGTGGGAGGGGCATCAGCTTTGCAGCTTTTGTGGAGTTTATGTCAGCTTTTTACATCGGTAGACATTCTGGTGAAATTATGTCCAGCGCATGAGCATAGTTGAATCATCATCGACAGTCTGGTTTATGCCTGTCTCTCTCTCATACTCAGACACACATACTGCAACTGACCCCAAGCTCCTCCATTAGCGATGGTGGATTTAACATCCACAGTCACAGCGGGGTAAATGCCGATGGTAATGGTGAAGGCAAAGCAGACAGACAGGGCCATCAGCCAGATCTGTGGAGGACGACAGAAAGACAAATACACGCTCAAAGATCAAACTTTCATCGATTTCAGTAAGTTACCAAAGCCACCATATAGAACATAGTTACTCTGTTACCCCAAAGTCCCCACACAGAGTAGTTCAAGAAATGCAAAGAAGAGCACCGTACCTTCTTAAAGATGCTGAAAATGGAGGAACCCTGCAGTGCAACCCCACTTGTGCTGGGCCCCTGCTTGTTGTCCCCTACAACATGTTGGAGTAATTCCCAGTTAGATTTAACCCTGTGGATGTCACTACCCAGTGGTTAGATCAACCAAATACAAAACAATATTATCAACAGAGCAAAACAACCTTTTATCAGCAGGTCCATTTTGTGCTCTTCGTCCTGAGGAGGACCTTTCAGGACCTTCTGATGGTAATGCTGGTAAAATTCCTGCAGGATAGCAGAAGGTACTTCTTTAGAGGGATCCTGAGGTCAGAAGGTCTGCCTGTCCCGACTGAGGGTTGGGGTTGTGGGGGAGAGAGAGGGTCGGACTCCCCCTAAACACTTACCAGTCTAGGGAGGATGGCGTAGGACAGGATGGTGAGGCCGATGACGGCACACGCAGTGATGAAGTAGCCAAAGGCGATGTCCATTAGTGAAGACCCGCCTGGTACAGACGCAGAACAAGAGATGTGGTTCCGCCTGTATTTGTTCTAGAACCTGCAAGGGGTCCGTTTCACTTTTGACGTTTTACGTGTGTGTGTGGTTCTGTGGATGCACTGGTGGTGCGTTCTTGGTCTTACTTGCAATGGCACAAATCATGGAGAAGGCGGCGAAAGTGCCTGCCAGTCCTTGGCCGCTCATGATGGGTACGGTGTAGGCAGCGGGAAACAGACCGGCTATGCCAAAGAGACTGCCCTGCAGGACAGCTCCGAATGCTGAGAGTGCACACACACACACGCACACACACACACATGAGCGCACACACACACACACACTAACGTATTGGCGTATTGAGCTTTTCTTAGGTACCTTTTAGAGTGCCACATTTGTATGTGTTGTATAGCTTACATTCTTACCATGTGCTACATGTATTTAGAAAATCTCATTGAATTCGGTGTGTGTGTGTAAAGTAGGACTCACCATTAGTGATGACGATTTTTATCATGGTGATCACAAAGAATGTCATGGGGTCTATGGACACTTTGACCAAGATAGCAGTCACCAGAAACACCACCAAAATGGCAACCAAGCTACCCATGATCCTTATCTTCTGGGAAAGTCTGTTATGAGCAACGCCAAAGGTTCAAGAATAGGCTATACCATCATCTTAAATATCAGCACAAGCTTAGAAGATTCACACCATGCATCCCTATATACATACATATTAAACACATCGAACCAGCTACCTATGCAAACATCTGTTCCTACATCTTTACATTTATTGTCTTTGTTGCTAAAATAAACCAACCATGTACAACATTTAAACAGTGGAAAAAAGTTCTGAACAATTTTAACCACCGCAGAGTAACTACATATGAATTTAGATTCATTTGTGGCTCAGCCAAAAATGTTCAGGTAGGCCTGGTGTAAGCATAATCCCACATCGTTATCCATCCATCATCCCTCCCTCCCACAAATAATCCAAGCAGCCTAAGAGTTGGGATATCACCTGAGCTCTGACTCACCTGTGGTGCAGAACAGACGTGAGACAGGTGAAGGTTAGCAGTGGGATCATAGCACACAGTGACATCACGTTATTGAATTTGGCTTGCAGGACGTTCCTCTCGGTCGACTCGTCTCCAGGGTCCGCCAGACGACTGGTGAAATACTAGATGTATACAGTGAGAGATCAGGGTTGGATGATAAAGGCATAAGCACATACACGCATGTCCCTAGAAGACAAACTTACTGACAAAACGTATTGATATCTCTAATTATGCACAATAACATTAATGGCATTTGATAAATGCAAGAACAATTTACACAAGTGTTTGGTTGTCTAAAGTCAGACGTTCTGTAATTTATCCTTAGGGTACATATATACTGCGAGGTACATACAGACAAGAGTCGACAGATAGCATCACATTTAGTCACTAAGACATAATATAATGTCCATGACAATACCATGGTGCCGGTCGTGAAGAAATTCCATGGCAGTAACGTTCCTAATCCAAGCATGAACAAAATAAGCCACACAGCTTTGAATCTGACGGGTGAGAGAGGACCAGAAATGAGCCGCAAGAGTTTAACACAGTGTGGTTATTGTCTCGTTCAAACCTCAGTGGGTCTGGACAGAAATAAATTACACCACCACAAACCACAGAAGCATTTCAGTTGCTAAACCAAAAATAATATTACTAACTTGTCTTGAGGTGTGTATGTGGCCATCTTTGGGAGAAAATGGTGCTGTCTTCTTTAGAACAGACCTTTAGAAGGGCACTGAACATACCCGAGTACCGTCCTGGCAAGAAAAACGACAGATCAGATCCACTGGGTAATGGTATCCAATCAGATGCAAAATTCCCATTAAAATACACCGTGTACAAATATGGTGTCTTGTTGGTATTTTTTTTTTCAATTAAAAATGTGATGTGTTGTTTTGCTTCAGTAGAAAGTAATCAAACTGATGTAATCATCATCAAGAAAATTCTAAATTCCAAACAAATGTAATCGTATCAAAATTGTTAAGGTGAACTATATAAATATATGTGTAACGGTCTACACAACAATTCAATTCCTGAAACATGGATTTTCAGTATAAGGAATATGTCCTAAAACACAACCTGATAAACAGATATGAAAAAAAGATCCTCCTAAAACCTAAATTGGACGCACTATTTTACACCCGAGTGTCCTGACTATGATCACAGTCCCAGTCACCTTTGGTATTTCAGGACTGCACAGGACTTCACAGCCCTTCACAGAGTTCCCTTGGGTCAGTGTCCAGCCTCCCAAGGCCCAGCGGTATGGTATGACTGGCCGCTAGCACAGTGACAAACTCCCATGGGATTTCTTTTAAGCGAACGGCCAGCCAAGAGGAGACTGAAATCCCCTGCTGACTGTGCTATTGTGAAAATCGCTGTCTGTGTACTCAAGGCTGGATTAGATCAGGGTGTAGGGTGGGTGAGATCAGTCCTTGCATGCATGCAAAGAGAAAACGCACACAATAAGTGATACTTCTCCATGTCTGATGATCTAATGAAAAGAAGAGGTACGGCCATCCAGAGATAAAAATCATTTCGAGAGAGACACGTGCCCTGATATCAAAGCCCTCTGGGAAGATGAAGTACTGTCACTGTCCTTTAAGTTTAATTACTTTAGTTACTGGTCCCACGCAACCCATTTTAGTACTATAACATGCAGTAGACATGTAAGTACAGTAACATGCTAAAGGCTAGTCCTTATGGCCTTGTGTTGCTCTGACCTACTTTGTCCTGGCCAAACTTGTCATAGTAGTAGCCCATGTGGACTAAAGCACGTGGCTGTTTGCAGAAGTGAATCTAGAAATTAATTCACAATCTTTTTTAATGCTGAACAGCTAAGGTCAAGAGTCGATGTAGTGTGAACCAGGTTTTCATTTAGGCTACTAAGATGATCTCAACGATAGGCTATCATGCAAATATGTAAAAGGTAAATCACATTGCAATACCGGCTATGAAATGTTTCAGCATCTTTTCAAAGCATATAGGACAGGCCTATATTTTGTGTATTGAAAATTTATTGAAACTTCTTTTAAAAAAAACTCCCTTCTGGATCTCCAGGTTTCCTAATAAAGAGCAAGTACAAGCTAAAAGAGCGCCATCTAGTGCTGTGGTTCTAGTTGGGCTAATTCTTAAAAAAAACATAATCTCAGTGAGAAAAAACACTCAATGTTAGAGTGCACCACCGAGAACTGTTTACATTTATTCCTTCAAAATGAATTCAAATCTAATGACTTAAAATTAGTCAAATGAGTCAAAATATCCATGAAGTACACTGAAATATAATGTACCTGAATATCCACATTGTATATACACTGTGCTTTTTTATATTCAGTGCTGCCATGTGTGCAATTGAAATGGTAACATGTTCTTAACACAGTGGAGACCATTCCTAATGACTAACTACTGATACTGACTCGATCAGAATGACCCGCAGTGATATCAGTTGTCCTGATGCTGCTTTTCTTGTTCTGAAAGACATGTTCTGGCTGTTTCTAACAATGCCAAGGCTTAGTGAAGCAGTTTTTCTAAGTCAGAGCCACATTCTCCATTTCTGATCAACTCAAATGTTTTGACGACACTGCGTGCATTACATAGTCATAAGTACATCACAAGATGTTTTCTTTCATTGTATGTATTTGCATGTAAGCTTAAGATGATAGCGTTTCAGCATAGCTGTCTTTATAAAGTGCAAGGGTTTGTTGCTAAATTCATCAAGCATTTAGCGATACAGTAGGAAATTATTAACAGGCCTGATAAAGTATTTTGTGTTTATCAAAGCAAGCATTCGGTGGATTAATGAGCTAAATCCTTTGTTGAAGGAGTTCTTCTGTCCCCAGACAATGCCAGTCTGTTAATCTCACATTGTCCTCTTAATCCCCATTTCCCTGGTCTCCATAGAAAGGCCCTCAGGAACAAGACCATTATCCAAATGTCCCAAGAATGTCAAGAATTTAGTCAATGCTTCTATTCCCAGTCATATTTCCTCTAAGGAAACTAAAGTGTATGTTGTTTACTTCTTTTACTGATCTCCTTATTAGATAACACAAATAACTGCACAGCACAATTATGGTTAAAACAGTGTATAAGTTGTTATGAAAATAAACTTTAGGAAATGGTATAAAAGACATACCTCTTGTGGTACCGTGTGTGTGTGCAAACCTTGCTCAGAGATGGCACAATAGCAGAAGTTCAAAGACCACTGAGGACTTATCTCCTTATTCTCACTCTAGCACTCCTCAAAGGGAGTGGTATAAATGCTTTAAATGTCACTAACTCACCTCTCTGAGGATTGGTAAACTGGAAGAGGTAACTCACTATTAAACTTGTCATATCAGCCATTGTTTTGTTTTTTTTGTGAAAAGTTTGCATAAAACCTAGGTGCCTCAATTGTGTAAGAATCAAAAATGTTTGTGAAAAAGGTAGCACTGTATCTAAATAAATTATAATTTATATTTTTCAGATTGTAAGAGCTATTTTTCTATTTTAGTTGCACACTTCATGAGCAGATTCAAATTTATTTTTTGAAGTAGAGCTGGTTATATAAACAGTGAAACAACATACATACAATTGTACGTGATTCTTTTCATGTGAAAACAGGCCTGGTTCTAGACTGCTTTACTGGTTGGGTGTGGGGGGGGCACATCTTTAATGATATTTTGAAAACCAAAACATACATGTCATGATATGAGCTAGCATATGTGGCATTTTAACAAATGTGTTAAAACTGTGCTAAAAGATAGCTAGCTACTTCTGATTGCAGAAGTGATTAGATGGCACACAGCCTATCCCCTCCTAGCGCCGGCCCTGTGTACAAACAAGATAAGTGGAACAGACCCATGGCCTCCTCCTGCGAGACTCCTCTTCCTCACGCGTGTGGTTAATGTACGTCATGTGTGCGTGTGTGGATATCTGTGTGTCCGCCATGCCCACTTTGTTCGGTGTTCGTTTTGGTGTTTGCTGCACATACACACACACACATGGACCCATTTGCACGTATTTAGACCCTTGTGTTTGCATTTTTGTCAGTCTTTGTGCTGCGTTTATCGGCGTTACTTCCATTTTCAAATAAACTGAGATCCAGGAGGGTAAGTAACGGTAACTAAGAATCACAGAAACGCCCCTTGTTGTGGACCGCATGCATAGCTGATTCTGAGCTGATCTTTCCTTTTTCCATGTCGACTGTAAGGCATGAGTTCACATTCAGAACTTTCGGACTTTCAGATCTTGAACGTATCCAGCTGTGAAAGGTGTCACATCTGAGTATGGCAATCTTGCCGTATATATACTGTATGTGTGTGTGCGTGTGTGAGGGTGTGTGTTTTGGTGGGTGTGTGTTTCTCTGCAGCTTTCCAGGTGCCCAGGCACTCTTGTTTCTTTAGGAAGAGGTGAACAGCAGTGCCTATTCCGATTCCCAGAACAGCATGGTTCAGAAGTCTTAACGAGCAACTTCACACCTACAACACAATGTTCACACCTACAACACAATGTTCACACCTACAACACAATGTTCACACTGCTCCAAGACACCAAATATCTGAGGCATAATAACAAATCATGGCCATAGGTAAAAATGGTGAGCTTAGAAACAGTGACATCAGCCGCTAGAATACTGGACAGTGCCATTAAAAGGCTCTTGAACTTTCCATGGTAATGTCACAAGATATTAATACTTTAATACCTGTAACATTTCTGTATTTTATTTACCTTAGTACCTTATTTACCTTAGTATGCACAAAGAATATTTGGCTGGCTTATTTTTTGTGGATCATACTAACATTGTTTTGACTTGTGCATGGTAGTTATTGAAATAATTTCTTGTGTTGTACTTGTTTTATGTTTTTGACTTTTAAAATTAGGTGTGACAGTTGCTTTTCTTATTGTTATGAACATGAGTTGTCTTGTACTGGCTGAAGTGACTAACGTGTTACAGTAAGTAAAGTCTATAAGCACTCGCTTATTGAGGAAGTCTTTAGACGTTCGGCTCTGTTCGATGCCCTCTGCTGGGAACACACTGGAACAGCTCCTACAAGCTAAATATTTGATGACGGCTTTGACGAGATCGCTTCAGGGGACGCCTCGGTGTATTAGAGGCAAGTGTCGTTTGAAACGCCATTTTAACTTTGCTTTTTACTCTAGTAAAAATGTAAACATTTTACAGTTTGTTAGTATATTCGGGTTTTCTGTGTAGTAACTAGTCTAAGTCCAATATGTATAAAAACAATTTTAAATTGTCAGATTTCGGCAACGCCAGTAGCCCGTTACTGTGCATCAAGTCCCCTGAATATATACGTCGCATTCCACGCTCATTAGTGAGCAGGATATATACTTCTTGTCCATGTTTGTGGCGACGTCTTACATTTCTCATGGGTTTATTTTAGCATAGGCCTACATTTAAGTTGTTATCCTTATTGAGGTTACTTCGTTTGCTATTAAAACATTATGCATTAGTCCATGCAATAATAAATTAGTTAGGAAGCGTTGAACATTTGAATAGGCGCGATCATCTAGAAATTCTAGGAACAAGCAGCGTCAACACTTAATTTCAGTTTATTGAGTAACACACAAATGCATCTTATATTTGCTTTTATGTAAGTATGAGGAGAGATTTGCGTATGATTTTGAATTCTCGGGTTACAGCCATTTAAACAGCTTCCTCAGAACGACATGCTCACAGTAATAGTAGAAAATAATAAAAACAAAGGAAAGCTAATGTAAAACACAGTGACTGTTCGTTAATTAGCTTGCTCGTTTAACAGACGCCTCTTTCACACCGTCCTGGTTAAACACCGGTTTAGAGGAACGCAGTCATACCAGCGGGAGCTGTTGAAGAAGTTGGTCGACAGTGTCCTCGTAACTTTGCGGGAGCGGGAGTTGAGCGCCTTTGGACTGGTTAGGGATGGTTAATGCGTCTTCTGGGCTGTGGTATCATACAAAGAAGTCAGAAAGCAACTTTACGCTCAGGTGCACATGTGCGCACGCGACCATAGGCCTATCGCAGACAAGCGCGTGCTAGTCGGTTAATTCTTACCAGTGCAATTACCTACCTCCTCTTTCCTGCTAAAACCGAGTTTAGGTATTTCTTGGCTGCCATCTGTTTACGGTATCGGCTGTAGTTGTCTGTGAAGACTGCGTCTGAATGACGTTTCATGGGTAGCTGGTCTGTACCCAGATCATCGCTGCAGTGGACAAATGACCAAATTATAGCAATCGGATGTCATTATTAATCCGCCATCTGGTATTGTTACTGGCCAGATATCTTTAATCTTAATTACATATTACGGCTATCACAGTCACGTGACCCGTTTTAAAGGGCAGCTGCACTCACCATTTCGCGGCATGTTGCAAATACATATCTCAAACAAATCTTAAAGGTGTACTGTACATTGTAAGATTAAATAAAGATAAACAAAAGTTCTGTAAATTTTCATTTAGAATTTTATCGATATTCCTGCAAAACTCTTAAAAGTAGCCTACAGTTATAGAAGAAATCGTCTCTACCTGACACGTTTTGCGAGTAAAGAATCGAGATATTCTTTCGCAGAAAGCTGTCCGAGGAGTTTGCTGTATCCGCTTGTGAAAAGCCCGTCAGCGTGTCTTGATGGTCTATGCGAGATAGTAAAGATACTCCGTTAACATCCGTTATTTTCCCCGACTTATCAAGTAGTTTTCTTTAAAAATGTTGAAGATTATAAAAACCTACATTTTAACCCGTTTCAGTTTGTCGTGAAAATATGATAATGACAAAAATGTAGTTCATGATCAATGACTTTGTACCTTTCCACTGCATTTCCTATTTCGTATAGAAGTTTATACATTTCCAAATCTTGAGTCGGCTCGCTCGTCCACGCTCCTTCTCCATCACCATTGAGGGCGCCCGATCTACTGTGGAATAGAACATCTCCGCACGTCATTCTTCACTCTTTCATACATGATATATATGAAAAGTAAATAGTCTTATCCTGCGATTTCTTGTTTAGAAAGACATAACTTGAGTTTTATACGTTCTAAAATAGTAGGATTTACTCCGCTCTCACCTAATGGCTGAGTACGTGGTGATTGCCGGAAGAGACAGACTTCTGCAACACAGCACGCTGCAGATGGCAATGAAGAGAAACTGGGAAGTGCTCAGAGATGCCATGGTTTCCTTAAACATCTGATAAATAGTCCAAAACGAGCAAAGCAACCTTAAAACAGTATTTAGTATTTAGTTAGTATTTGACTGATTTAAATCCAAAAACTCCAGATATTTGATTCTATGAACGTTACATGTTTCTCTAAAAGGTAGTTTCCGAAGACTACAAACTTGCTTGTGATGTGGTGGTCTACGAAATAACTATTTCAAGTGTAATTGCGTTTACCCCAGAGTTTTCTTGTGGCGCTCTCCAAGGTTCTGAAACACGCACACTCGCTGTCCCGTCAAGGTACGACACGCTTCCTAAGGGAAAGTTATTTGCTCCAGTCACTCAGGATTCTTCTTCTTTTCGTATCTCTCTTCCGATCCCCCCTCATCTTATATAGCGGATTGTTCTCTTTACTCAGTGCTTTCTTGCGTCATGAAAGGTCTCGGTAGAATTTGAGACGCTGGGAGGGAGTCATCAACAAAGCGGCCACGCGATAAAATTGTATTTCACTGAAGGATGCAAGTTCATCATGAAACTGACTCACTTTTAGGTGTAAACATGTGTGCGCAATGGAAGTTAATTCATTCCTAATTAAGTCAGTTAATAATAAGAAAGGTACTCATATTCCAGAGTAGTTATTAGAAGTAATGCAATTACAATAACACAGGAAAGAATTTAATGTTGGGTTGTGCCAAGGTAAAGACCATAGTCCATAAAATAGTCCACATAAGCAACAATCACAAGATGGGGCCAAATCCAGCAAAAACAGACCCCACATGGAACCACGGGAGCCGCCATACCAGAGGAAGCTGTGTGGGGGTTAGAGATTTGGGAATTTCATGTGTGCTCATAATTATATTTTGGAGTACCAGAATGTGATGCTTGAGGCATGTATTCAAATGTGTTTGAATACATTGGCACTCGTGTTTATGCAACATGAGACCTCTGATTTGGCCCATCAACATTTGTGCTATCAAAAATAGTCCTTGCTGCCAAAAAAATGTGGCCTGTGTGCTTGTGTGTGTGTGTGTGTGTATGTTTGTTTTCACAGGACACATTCATCATTAGCCCCATTAGATTCTGAAACTTATGACAGGATGGAAGTTGCGCGATGGTCATTATGAGAATCAGCCCATCCACAGCTCCCTCTCCCTCTGTGCATTTGTCCACAGGGTCAATTTGATTACAGCATACTGGACCTCCACTAATCCAATTCCACCGCACATTTTCTTGGGCAGGTTCAGGTCAGGGAGGGACAAGCCAATCTCAGAAATATATATTTGGTGGAACATTTTTTGGGGTTTAAAATACAGTTCCCATCATTTTAGATATGAAGTTCTGCTTGTATTGCTCCGGGTGGATTTGTTACTTTGTTTTGTAATCCAACAGATGAACTTAAGGTGAGTAAGTGTAGAAATCCATGTGTTGTATCAGCAGTAAAAATTATGTAAAGTTTGTTCTTTACACATATCCACAACTAGATTACCAATAGGCAATGGATTCAGACCAACTGATATTCAAGAGTTTTCATTTATTTAAATCATAAATCATTAGAAATCATTTTAATCATGAATCACAAAGTAAGTAATATAATAGCGCACAACTGACTAAATAGTGGACACAGTCATCCAACTTGAGCTGCCTTTCTTATTTTGATATGAACAACTCAGTTGTCCAATACAACGGTGGAATAATTTCAGTCACCTGCCTCTGTCCTAGTGAAGGAACTAACAGGTATGTGTACCCACATTCTCTGACCTCACCCTAGTGTCGTTTCCCTCACGCTGGGTTCCCCTGATGCCAAGCACATAATTGCTGAGACTCGGAGCTGTTGTGAAGGCATGTGTGAGAGACCTGCTGAAGCAGAAAAGAGACGCAGACACGACTGAGGTAATGGTGGCCTATGAGCCTGTTTTCACCCGGACTACACTCATTTCCTGTGACTGTTTTGACCGGACTACACTCATTTCCTGTGACTGGTGCTGTGGGACTATCTGTCCGTATCCCTGGATGAGGGCACACAGAAACCAGGGAGGGAAATTGGCCGCTAATCCAGAAAGCTCTTCTGGTGATTGGTGCCTGGTCTTGTGAATGCACATGATGCCTTTTGGCTAAACTCCCATTGACCTTTGTCCTGATTTGCTTAAAAATAATTTATTTGAAGGTTAGGTCATTTCAACAGCCTCCTAATTATGTTAGCCTTTCATACTTGTCTCATATCATGATATAGAACTATACTTTGATGTCAAAATTTGTCAAAAGTTCTTGCGAAAAACCTGATCGCATACATACATAAAAAATAAATCTGAAAGTGCCCCTTCGGTTTGACTTGTTTGTCCTTTAAACATATTCTGTGAGTGGCTATGGACTATGAATGCTGTAAGCCATCTCCCCCTCCCCCTCCCTCTCCTAAACTGGGAGTGGTTTACCCATATTTTATGGGGACATGATCCTGCATTGCTCTGGGCTAGACGTCGCATGTGGACCAGCGTGTGCCTGTGGCTTTGTTTGCCAACAGAGCAAAGCAGAGGAGAACTTTGCACGACACCTGCGCACTCTGATTTTCCATGGATGAATGAGAAGCCATTTCCACCTCACACCAATCAGGTCTTTATTACCCTCATATAGGTCCTCTTATCCTCTTATAGGTCAGGTCTTTATTATCCTCAACACACATCTTCAGAAGGTCTTTCAGCACCTTTATTTTGGAGTAGACACAAATATGGGGGGGTGGCATTTTATGTCATCCTACCCACACAGCCAGAGCACAGTGCATTTTGGGGGATTTGCGCAAGGATGGCAATGCCATATTACGAATTGCATGTTGGTCCAAGTGAGCAAGTCTATCTGCGTGCTGACATCATGCAGTGGCACGGGGAGCTCTGCCCGGTGATCCTACGTCAATATTTCTCACTCAGGTTCTGAGCTTCTCCACCCTTGCTGAGCATGGCTTGAATTTCATTTTTCCTTCCCTTCCTGAATTGTCAAAGTGTTTTCCAGAACCTCTTTGAGATTGTCCATGCGATGGCTTCTCCAAACTTCTGTATCTGCCAAAGCCACAATATGTGCAGCCTGCTGGTAAACGACAGCCTCTTTCTTCTGCTTGATGGCATCACGCCGGTGTTCACCACGGTGTCCTTGGCTTGCTGCCATAACAGAGCGTGCGCATACTATAGAGACATCACCCTGCTCAGACCCGCTGGAGTAGCATATGCATACGGGGGACTGGAAAGACTTCGTCTGGTTGTCGATCATTGGATTCAGGAGGAACAATGTCGAATCATTCCTGGCAGTGGATTGGCAGATCAGCTCTTTACTTCCTCCCAGACAGCCGGGGGAGAACAAGAGCACAAGAGCACGAGAGCACGAGAGCACGAGAGAATGAGAGAATGAGAGTACAAGAGCATGAGAACGAGAGCACGAGAGAACGAGAGCACGAGAGAACAAGAGAACGAGAGTACGAGAATACGAGAGAACGAGAGCAGAGCACGAGGGTATGAGAGTACGAGAGCAGAGGGTATGAGAGAACGAGAGCACGAGAGAACGAGAGCACGAGAGAACAAGAGAACGAGAGTACGAGAATACGAGAGAACGAGAGCACGAGAGTACGAGAGAACGAGAGAACGAGAGAACGAGAGCACGAGAGTACGAGAGCACGAGGGTATGAGAGAACAAGAGCACGAGAGAACGAGAGCACGAGAGCACGAGGGTACGAGAGAACAAGAGTCTGCCTTTCCACTAAATGTGTGATTTATGGCTCGGCAGAAGTCTGTGCCCAGAGTTGCTCTGTGGGGGGAGCTCTGGGAGTTTGGGGTGTTGGGGCAGCTAATGTGGGCCATTAGATCTTTGAACTCTTGTAATGACAGCTGTGTTTGTATCCTCTGCTTTATGCCTGTTCTGTTCCGTGTGGGTCTCGGACTCTGCCAAATGTGCACCTTATCTTCACTCCAGTTTCTGATATTCACACACAGATCATGCACAGATCAGTCTGATGCCATGGTTATCTCCCAGAAAAAATTATGGCATGCCTTTTTTGTTGTTGGGGGTGAGAACATCCCCAAAGTGGAGGAGTTTAAGCATCTCAAGGTCATTGGTGTAGTGCCCCACCACAAGTATAATTTTTTTCTTTTTTATATTTATGACCCCCTTCTTCCCTGTCTCCAAGTTACATCCAAAGTAACTGGACTGTTTAGGGACATCACAAACAAACAATAAAAGAACAGCTCGGTCCTAATTCTGTGTGGATTGATACTGAAAAGGGCAGACGGTTGACATTTTACATTGTGCTATCACTAACTTGGCAAAATGGCTTTCTCGAAGCTCAGATATATTACGGCATCTACAGCAATGGCAGGAGTATGATAAATTGGGATCTTGAAAATGACATTACAGTTCACTTGGGGCAGGTCCTGTTCAGACTTTGCTGTTTCAAACCTGCTCAGTGGAGAAGTCGCGTTAAACCAGCACGAGCCATCGTGTATGGTCAGTCTGCAATCAAATGAGAGCAAAAAGAACTCTGGGAAAAAAACCTTTAAAGTCAATGTGGTGTTTTAACTAATAATAATTTAATGAAACCGTTTGAATTGTATTCGCTGACGAGCGTCATGGTGAATCAGTGTAGTTTACAGCCTCTGCCATGACTGTGAAGTGTTGTGAATATTTGTGATTCTTCGAAGGTTTTGAGTCCATATCCTCGACGTGAGACAGCGAGCCCGACGCTCATTAACACAGCGGCTCGCGGTCATCGCAAGTAATGAGTCTGAGTTTTCATTTGTGTAAGGGCCGTCAATAAGTGCTCTTTACTCCTCGGCTAAAATGGAGGAAGCGCTGAAGAAGCTTGTCTTCATGAAATACTGGTCCTCATTACTTACCAAACACTAAGAACCTAAATCCAGTACTGCACTCTATTTGCATTCTGTACATTTGATAGGGAAATGTATTTCCACATATGCCAAATATGAAAATTATGAAATTCCAAGTGAACATCATACCGATTATTCATACCTGTGTAATGTATGTATGTAGATAGTTGCACCAGAGAGGGTCTGGTGTTGTGCGTTTGACAAGTAAAACTAAAAGGTCATCTTAGCGGTTCTCAATTGCAGTTGCAATTACATTTTTGCTTTTTTTTCGCTTTCTCCGTTTGAGAAATTGTCTTGTTTTAGCATGGGAACACCACATATTAGTAATGACTTCACGATCTACTGTTCCTGTGATGTCCATCTCCTTCTGATTGGTTTTGCACTACAGGGTATCTGGCCTGATTAGACCTCATTAGCCCCGAGAGCAGACTCTTGAGAATGGTGACGGCAAGACGAGGCTCTTCATGTCGACATCTACGTTTCGAGGCTTTTAAGCACGAATTAACATTCACATGCTATTTCAAGATGGAGCATAGAGTGTATTGTAAATTGTGTATGCATCCAAGAGTGACCGCTCTCGAGTTCCTATGCTGCGTGCAATTGCGCCATCTAGTGGCATGAAATAGCAGACTTAAAGAAACCTATAGTACTTTCTTTTATTTTGTAAACAAGTCCAGTATAATTAATACAATTATGTGGTTTATGCAGCATAAATGATTTAAAAAGTTATACATTTATAGAAATATTATCTCAAGCAAGCAAAGAAAATTTAAAAATGGTGCATTTCTCCTGGTCCACAGTCAGCAGATGCTGAGGTCAGGTGGGTGGTCAGTAATCCTTCATCTACAGGCAGTACTGGTCGTATTTCAGCTTGGCTCCCAGCTTGGTTCCTGCTAGTTTCTTCTGGAACTCTTCATCCATTTGTTTGCTCTGGGCCTCACTGAAGTGGTTCCTCCAGTCGCCGACCTCACCTGTAACGAGAGAGGACAGACAGGAAGCTGTAGTCTGCACGTCTGATCTTCTGTCCCGTGCATCACTCGGCACGTCGGTGGGAGCCACAGGCCGGTCTTTCCATTAGCTCACTCACCTTTTCGGAAAAAGACCTGGCTGTAAGGACCATAGGACTTTTTGGAGGTCTCCACCATGGCACTGAATGTAGTCTCCTCAGCAATGGCTTTGACTTGCTCATCCGTCAGGGGGAAGCTGAAGAAGTCGGCCACTTTCTGGATGCCTTCCGGAAGGTTCTGGAAAGGGGGAAGGACACGTTGCTGTTCTAGGAAAGCATTTCTACATCATTCACTGAGGCTGTTGGCAAAAGGAATCTAGAAGATAAACGGGGCATTACTCCTACTAAAGAGGTGTCTCAGGAAAGGAAGTGAGGTCTACCCATTTCCTGTCTACCCCAACCATAGAGGTTTGATCCCCTGTGGTCACTGTTTCACTACATTCTATTACTATTCTACTAATATCCATGGTATGTCCATACTTCACTGCATCGAGCATCCTTACGTCTTTGTTCTTTGTGATCCTTCACTGTATGCTGAAATTGAATGTACTTTCCTTCTGTTTGAATTTACTAATGAACGATCACTGTCCTATGACGTGCTGTATTGTGCTGTGTTTAGCATGTATTGGGCAACTGTATGATTCGTGTGTGTATTGGGGAGGGTTGGGGTTAGGGTTAGTGAGTGTAACGCGAGCTGTCCAGGGAGGACTGCTCGCGTGGGTTTTGGGGAAATTGAGGATGCAAGTGCCACAACGTAAAACCACAAACTAAGACCTCCGTAAGCAGCACGGGAAACGAGACAAAACAAATAAGAAAACAAACCAAAAATAGCACGTACTAATACTTGACGTGAGTAGCCAGGGAAAAAGGGGAAAACAAAAATCACACGGAGTAAAACTCAACGTGTCGCGAAGTACACAGAAGTGTACACGAGGCAGGGGATAAATGCTGGCAATAATTAAGGGGCAAAACAAAAACCAAAAACTCACACGGAGAACACTCGACGTGGAAAAGAAACCAGAGCTGACCGAACTCAGACTGGCAACCCAAAATAACAAAAGACAGGAACAACAAAGAACAAAGAAAACTTGAGGTAGGCCAGATAAGGGCGAAGGAGTAAAGGACTCGAATAATAAAGGAGAGGAGGCTGGTGACGAAGCACCAGAATCGCAACAACGTTCCCGAAGGAGTGGCTGGCAGTACGCAGTGAGAAACCGAACAACTCAGCAATGAGAGCCAGCAGCCATCCACCTTAAGTAAGGGGGTGGACAGCTGCCGGTCGTTATTGCTAATTACGCCTTCTGCTGGCTCGCGTTCCCCCTCTGGTGGCGGTAGGTGGAACGGCCCTGGAGCCAGCCCTTACAGTGAGAGCGGGTGTGTTTACTCCTGCTGAGAGACAGGTGCAGGTGAAGGTTTTATGCATGTAAAATTTTATACATTTATCTGACTCCAAGTTAATAAATGTATTCACTTTGAATAGCCCATATAGAATAGAATAGAATGGATCTTTATAAATACCCTGGTTGGAGATTTGAGACAGATGGAGGGAATCCTCCAAACCTAGCTCCATAGCACCCCAGTTCTGCCCCAGCTGTGCCCCAGTTCTGGCCCCAGTTCTGCCCCAGCTCTACCCCATTTCTGCCCCCAGCTCAGCCCCAGTTCTGCCCAAGCTCTACCCCAGACTCAGGATTCCTTCAGTCTTATATTCACAAAAAACTGTCTTTGCCCACCACTGGCCAATCAGAAGTGGCCACATACTAGCAGCATCTTCCACTACATGACAACCATGTTTTCCCCCAGCCACATGGTCACACATGGTGATACACTGATTTACTTTACTGTGGTACGACAGGATCAACATTTCACCAGGGTGATGTCATCCCCCTCATGTTCACAAGAGACCACAAATGTGCAGAACCCCAGGAGCAGACAAAGGAGCAGAAGCTCATAGACATGGAGTTGGACTTACACCACTTAACTACTAGCAAAAGGAGGATTTTGTCAGCATCGTGCAACCGCACTAAACACATGAAAAATATATACTTACTTCCTTCAGTTCTTCATAGGTCACGACCATCACGTTTGGCTCATCTATATGTTCCTCCCAACCCAGTGCGTGGTCAAAATACGAACCCCAGGGCACTGTAGAGAGCATATGGTCCAGTTCCTCAGACACATCTACTCAGTCATCACGATTTGCATGTGAGAACCTTCTCCATAGTGCTGTACCCACCTTCACCGTTTATGTAGTCTGAGAAGAATGAGTCCCAGGATTCAGCCTTGGGCAGAACTGGGTTTTTGTTCATGAAATGGTAGTAAGATACAGCAGTGTCTTTGGGGTTCCGAAACACCACCAGCATCTGAGAACAAAAGACACGTCCCATGAAATGTTAAATATATTACATCGGTGTCACAACGTGTCTGCAGATGGCTTTTGAAGAAGAAGACACAATTATAAATACTCTTCAGGTGTTTGCTGGCTAGACTGGACTCACCTTGCATGCCGTAAACACTTATTCAGTAGAAATTGCTCATTGGTGTTCACTCTCATTCATAACAGGCACTGTCAGATTCATAACAGCAACTGGCCACATTATTAGGTGATCCTGTCTTATAGCGGCATTTCCTATATGTAGGATTACAGACTATAGCCTGACTGTTGATATGCACAGTACACAGACGCTTACAAACTCTGCCTGGCCTCATACACTAATACCAGCACAACATCCACTGTCGTCCTACTACTGTGCACATGTCACTGATGGTCTGCTAGTCAGGTAATACCTGGCCAGTTATTGCTCTGCGGGGAGAAACTAGACAGGTGGTCAGCGGGATATAGCATTTGCTGGCAAACCGTTTACGGGAAGGTTGTAATTGTATATAAGTGAGGTTGGTGTGTCCACTAAAGTGGCCAGTGATTATAGGTGAAAGGTGAAAGGTTAAGATAAAAATGAAAAAATATGGAGAAACCAGTGGGACCCTTGTGATCACCGACCTTTGTTTTCTTGGTCTTAAAAGATGCAGGAATGTTGTCATAGTGCAAGTGGGATCCTATAAGCCTCCGAGAGGGGGCCTGGGCTACGGTCTGCAAGACAAGCAATCAAGGAGTGTGAAAGGTCATGCAAAATAGCACCATCCCAACAGCTGAGGTGCATGAATGCTAACTTTGTGTTGTCGTCTGGGCCCTGGGCTAGGCAGGAGCTATGTAATCCTACACATCATAATGACGTTTCACGGTATCACGGCGATGTTGCCCACCTGCTGTACATCTGGAGACCAGAACTCAATCAGTGGCGGCCTGTTGGGAACGGTCAAGCCAGCAGACACGCTCATGATTTTCCGCATCACTGCCACAATCCAGTTGAACCCTGAGATAAAGACATTTATGGCATTTAGCAGACGCTCTTATCCACAGCCACGCACAAAGGCGCTTCTAAAATGATCCTCCGATCTCAGACTTTAGCCTGAGAGCGGGTGTGTTTGATCGGGCTCAGATCGCTACAGAACATCCTGTAAACCCCATTAAAAAAGCAAAATGAATAGTGCAGCGATAATCTTGCTTCAGATTAGGGTTTAGAGATTGCGGGAAGTTTGGAAGAGCAGGACAGCGGTGGAGCGGCGTTTGCAGGATTGTCAGTAGCTGACTGGTGCCGGTTGTTATGCAACGCGTAACCCGAGCCTGTTTCGTACTTTCCCCCACATTCCTGCACTGACCGAGAGTTCCCGTGCCTTTATGTAAATGCAAATGGGCTACAAAAGAGGCGCAGACTCCCGTTCTCAAACTTCCAAAAAGTTCACCACACTCACCACACTTGGGGTACGCTATCAGCGCGACGTCCTCCTCCCTCGCCTGCATGTCCTTCACCGCGTCGAGGTTTTCCGGCGGGCTCATGATCGTGGAGTAGAGGATCCCGTTGCGTTTGTACAACTTCTCCTCGTCCTTCATGCGCATGCCGCGCTCCATTCTGTCTTCCAGTTGTTCTATTTGCGCCGGAGGAGAAGCCATCTCAGCCCACCTGTGGAGAACACGGGTGCCCCGCTTCTCGTGCAGCTAGGGAGTGCGCCAGTTGGTGTGTGTGCATGTGTGTGTATGTATATGTGTGTAAAGCCAGTCTCCTCCCACAATGTAGTGGCTTGTGTGAGAAACTTTGCATCAGTCAGGATGATTCAGCAGACACAATTAGCTATGGCCAAATTATGTAATTATGGTCTGACGGTCACATCTTTACATATTTTATACATAGAACAAAACGTTAAAAATTATTGTTGTTGTTGTTGTTATTATGATTATTATTATTATTATATTATAATAGTAGTAGTAGTAATACTAGTAGTTACATAAGATAGGGTGACCAAACGACCAAAATTTCGAGAAGCTTTTCATTCACAAACTAGTCAGCCCCCCCTCCACACACACACACACACACACACACACACACACACACACCGCCAGTGACGTGTCAATAATATAACCATTAATACAAAACTATTAATACATTATAACTGGGAACCGATATGTTTTATAATGTTCCTTTAACCACAAACTCGTGTCACATTTATCATATTCTACATATTCAAAGCTCCCCAGGCATCTATGACAGAAAGCAGAAACATTCCCCTGTTGGATCATCCTCTGGAGAACCACTGCCGGGAATTAGAACCCTACTCGACCGCTTCCTATCACTAGCTGTTTGAAAAGGCTCCAAATTTATCAAAGGACTCGATCATGAACAAAAATCCAGTCCTGCCTGTCGGGTTTAGTTAATGATCTCACTTGAGATCACCGTTCTCACGCGATCCCTCAAGATCCGCCCACCCGGCTCGTTCTCCTCACGCAAACACGTAGCTGTCAACACCATTTGCTCTGTTACCGTGACAGTGCTGTTATCACTGTTTGCTGTGTAAGCGACAGTGTGGGCGTGTGCTTATGTCTAAAGTTCGACCCATAACATTTAGGAATGCAAGGGAGGAAGGACGCGGTCGTGTTGAACGTAAGTTCTGTGTTAAGTCCTAATGACGCAGTCTTTCCCATAGACTGTTCTACGCATCAAAAGTTGGCCTACTTTTGTAGCCTTGAACAAATCACAGATCTCCAGAGAATTTAAGACGCACATTAATCTGTGTTTTAAAGATTTGTGGGATTGAATAGAGACCTGATTCAGTCGGGCTTTTATTTTTGGAAAATATTTTTTTCTGGAGCTTTTTCTGGAGCTTTTTTTTTTCAAAGTTTAATTCCTGAGAGAAGATAACAGCCACTAGAGGTCACTATTGTGATAGGACAATTCATGGTTTGTTGATCCGGATTTTTAACTTTTGTTTTATATTGTGTACACATTGAAACATGATCGCTGTAACAGCTGCCGACCAATAGATAAAAAATAAACGACATACAACATTAGGTCTAAATGAGTGTTTAGTCCAGTTGAATAATTACCAGGCACACAATTTGTGTGTGAGAGAGATATTAAAAATTGTAGTAAAATACACAAGGGTAATTATAATAATTGTATATATAATATACACACAAAAAACAAGATTACACAGCATAGTTCATAGTTCTGAAGCAGTATGCCAAAAGAAGAGTGCTGACATTTTGGAATAATCTGAGTGTCCCATCTGTCACTGCTGAAGGGAGTTCCCAGCGTACTAGCGCGTTCTTGATAAGCAGATTTCCGTTAGGGAGAGGCAGGGAATGAGAGACCCATCTGCCGTAACACTGCAGGGTTAGCGAGGCCATTCTCGCATTCTTCACAACACAGTGCTGGTTTGCATGCGAATGAGCTTGCAGACCGTCCTGCGCATTCGACGTGACAGAATGACGCGTATGTTTGTGACTATGGTGACTTAATTTGTGGCTCCATGCAAAATGCGTGCTTGCAAAGCAATGGCAACTTTTGCAAACACAAGAGCAGGCTGTGTAGATGTAGATGTAAAGGTTTGTGTGGAAGTTGTCTGCTGGCCAGAAGCCAACCTGACTCCACGCAGCCGTGATACAGGCAGAGGATTGCATGTCTGTGTTGTTTTTAGCATGGCGGCAGACTAAATCAGGTCCATCTCCAGACGTTAGCCGGTCCTTCGTGAAAGGCTGTCTTGCATGTGCGTGTGTGTGTGCGTGCCTGTGCGTGTTTGCGTGCGTGCATGCGTTGACATGCGTGTGTGCATACATTCGCGTGTGTGTGTGTGTGTGTGTGTGTGTCCTAGGCCTCTTTGGCTCAGCATTTACCAATTTAATTTGTGAATTTGATGTTTTCAGACAGCAGGAATCAAATTACTGCACAGGGCAGATAATCCAAAGATGCAGTTTGCATACACAAACTCCACCATGCACTCCTCCACAGCAGGAAATAGCATGTCCTCTGACTACGAAGAGCACACGTCCAGCCCCCCACCACCTCTCCACCTCAGCACTCCACCTCTCCACCTCACCACTCCACCTCTCCACCACTTGTTCCATTGTATTGGGTTCTCTCACCCCTCTGTCTGTCTGACTGTGTATCTAGTCTCTCCCTACATGTTCCTGTCTCTCTCTCTGGCTCTGTCTGTCTCTACATGCTCCTGTCTCTCTCTCTGGCTCTGTCTGTCTCTACATGCTCCTGTCTCTCTCTGGCTCTGTCTGTCTCTACATGCTCCTGTCTCTCTCTGGATCTGTCTGTCTCTACAAGCTCCTGTCTCTCTCTCTGGCTCTGTCTGTCTGTCTCTACATGCTCCTGTCTCTCTCTGGATCTGTCTGTCTCTACATGCTCCTGTCTCTCTCTGGATCTGTCTGTCTCTACATGCTCCTGTCTCTCTCTGGCTCTGTCTGTCTCTACATGCTCCTGTCTCTCTCTCTGGCTCTGTCTGTCTCTACAAGCTCCTGTCTCTCTCTCTGGCTCTGTCTGTCTCTACATGCTCCTGTCTCTCTCTCTGGCTCTGTCTGTCTCTGGCTCTGTCTGTCTCTACATGCTCCTGTCTCTCTCTCTGGCTCTGTCTGTCTCTACATGCTCCCTCTCTCTCTCTGGCTCTGTCTGTCTCTACATGCTCCTGTCTCTCTCTCTGGCTCTGTCTGTCTCTACATGCTCCTGTCTCTCTCTGGCTCTGTCTGTCTCTACATGCTCCTGTCTCTCTCTCTGGCTCTGTCTGTCTCTACATGCTCCTGTCTCTCTCTCTGGCTCTGTCTGTCTCTACATGCTCCTGTCTCTCTCTCTGTCTCTCTCTACATGTCTGTCTCTGGCATGTCTGTCCTGCTCCTGTCTCTCTCTCTGGCTCTGTCTGTCTCTACACATGTCTCCTGCTCCTGTCTCTCTCTCTGGCTCTGTCTGTCTCTGCTCCCCTCTCTCTCTCTGGCTCTGTCTGTCTCTACATGCTCCTGTCTCTCTCTCTGGCTCTGTCTGTCTCTACAAGCTCCTGTCTCTCTCTCTGGCTCTGTCTGTCTCTACATGCTCCTGTCTCTCTCTGGCTCTGTCTGTCTCTACAAGCTCCTGTCTCTCTCTCTGGCTCTGTCTGTCTCTACATGCTCCTGTCTCTCTCTGGCTCTGTCTGTCTCTACATGTTCCTGTCTCTCTCTGCTGCCACTGCCCTACAGGCCTACCTCTCTGTGTAAATGGGTGTGACAATTTTTCTTTTCATTCATTAATTTTTAGTCATTGTCATTTGGGAGTTGTTCTATTTTTATGAGGTTACCTTTTTGTTCAGTGTAATCATTCACTTTTTCAAAATTTCCAATGTCTACTGGCCTGTACGGAGCAATAAAGTCAAGCGTTATCCCCAAAGCGCCACCTTGTGGTCGCCCCTTATATGAACGAGGCCTCATGTTTAAGCAACACTGGTGTGTGTCAGATCACTGCAGCTGAACTCAGACCTGACGAAGCGAAACAGAGCCTTTTCCCAGGTGACTTTGCAGCTGCATGAAGAGCTGCATTTGTTTATTCATGCCTCGCTCCTCCCCTCCCCATGTTTCTTCTGTTTATTTGGGGCCCGTGCGATAAACATGCAAGAAACAAACACAAGGAGTCTTATGTGTGTGTGTGTGTGTGTGTGTGTTCAGGGTGGGGGGTTGGGGGTGGTCCAGCTCTCAGTTTCTCTGTGTTCCAGTGTCTGTAGAGTTTGTACAGCTGGGTGCATTCATGCAAAAGCAGGTCAAACGCCTTTCCTGGAGGGCCTGTTCATCCACCCCCACCAAACTGCACCCACATATGACTACATCAGCTCGCGCGTGCGTGTATGGACATATGTGCACATGGACACACGCGTGCATTCGCATGGGTCCCATTAGCATGGGTCCCTTTAGCATGTTCTTGGGTGATAATGTGTGTGTGTAAATATGTGTATGTCTGCTCACGTGTGTGTCATTTCGAAACCGAATTGGCATAATATGGCAGTCCATGTTTTCCATTTTCCATTTGCTACGTTAGGTCTGAGCAGGGTCTCCGCAGATCGCCGTTCCCCTCCCCATCGAGCTCTCGGAGGGCCTTTTGTGCTTGGCTGGCCTTTCCTGGACATGTAGCATCTAAATTGAATGTGACTCGGTGGCGAGAGAGGAAGTCCAGTACATGTAACCGCGTTTCACCACGTTTCTATGGAACGTGATCTCCGGCACTTTAATGCTGAGGAGCTGAGGTGGTTCTGTCAGAGTCAACGTTTCTAAATGTATTGGCTTAAGCTGCGTGTGTGTTCCTGCGTTTCTAATTGTTTTGGAATAAGACTCTTGAAAGCGTCATCATGACAGTTGAGGCATCATATATCTCGTTTTACAGGGTATTATCCGCTGTGGACAGAAACTGGGACAACACGTGATCTTCATTACAGACTCTCAAAGTGTGTGTGTGTGTGTGCGTGCGTGTGTGTGTGTGTCTGTGTGCACATTAAGCAAATCATGCGAGAAATCCCTGAGCCCTAGATCTGAGAGAAGTAGGCCAGCTTCAATGTGTATGGATTATGGATTATTGTATGGATTATTGGATTACAGTATGGATTATTGCTCGAGTTGGCTAAACATGTGAATGTGGCCTTTGGAAACAAAGGTGCTCCACGCTTGCACACCTGAACTCCCTGCAGCAGACGTGGACTTGGCAGCTCGCTGGCTTAGCCCAGCCGTCCTGATCTCCCCCACACATCACTGCTGCGGTTCTGCGGGACCCCACACCTGACGTAGAGCACCCCAGTCAGCCTCCACCTTCTCTCTCCACACAGCTCCAACGGTGGAGAGGTTCGCAGTCCGTTTGGGGCTGGCGTCCAGTCTCAGTAAGGATCTGTACCATGGTACTATACACCCAGGCACAATGCACATGTACAGTAATTTTTCAATTAAGAAATATTGGTCTTTTATCTTTGACCTGTTATGACACCTGCCATGGACCAGTTGTGCTTGGTTCTGGCTATTGTAATGAAAAATGTTTAAATACTATTTGAAAATCTATGTTAAATTAAGTTAAATCACCATAGGTTCTATAACTGATTATAGGTACATTCAAGGCAAATCTGAGTTGGTCCATAAGAGTCCTGATGGATAAATCAGAAGAGAATCATCACTGCATTCAAATAGCTGCTCACTGACTACTCAAATAGCTGATCACTGACTACTCAAATAGCTGATCACTGACTACTCAAATTGCTGCTCCGTGATCACTGGCCTGCATTGCACCTTTCAGGACCGTTCACTCACTACATGCTGTGAACTTTAATTGACCTGTGTGGAGCTCAGTCCACCACAATGTGAACTCCACCTAACCTCTGTGTGTGTGTGTGTGTGTGTGTGTGTGTGAGAGAGAGAGAGAGAGAGAAAGAAATGAGTTAGAATAATGAAACATTAATGACAGAAAAATCCATAGCCCCCTTGCAGCCTTACACACACACACACACACACACAAGTACCCACATGAACAGATCTTCTCTGGCACAGTTAGCTGGATGGTGTGCTGCTTCTGTGTGCATGTGTGACATCCCGTGTCATTTGTATTCTGCTTCCTTCCTAAAAGTGTATGGTGGTTCAGGAATGCATGCGGCTGGGTGTGTGTCTGGGTGCTGTCAGTGTTGGTGGAAAGGTTTTTCTTTCAGCTCTCTATCCCCTTGTGAGTCAGCAAAACGCTGAAAAGAAATGTGGCTAAAGCAGCTTTTCTACATGTGTGTCATTTCTGTGTGTGTGTGTCTGTGTGTGTGCACATTGGATTGGTTTGTGAACACATGAAAATGCCCAGCAGAAAACATGGTTGTACCTCATATAGTAACACACACACACACACACACACACACATACACAAATATTCACACGTAATGGAATGTCCTTTAGGTTATTATAATTTATGGTGTTAAAATGTTTTCAGTGGAAACTCTACCATCAGTATATTAATTTCCATTAGCCACAGATTAGACAGAAATACAAAATGTACTAATTCCACTAAGAATAAGATTTACCAACATCTGAAACAATCCATGTACACTTTAACTGACATTGTTGAGTTGAGTGTGTGAACTGAGAGATCCTGAGGGGGCCAAAAGGTGGGAAGGGTTGCCAGATCACTGCTCCTTTAAGTCTTTGTTTCTACGGCGTGCTTGCGAACATCTCAAGAGCACTGTGGTGCAAAGCATAAACATGATATGACCCAAACACCTTCAGGAGGGATTTGTTTTGAAGTGCTTTGCCTCAGGTGGACCACACACTCTGACCCGAGCACCTTTAGGAGGGATTTGCTGTGAAGTGTTTGGCCTCAGGCGGACCATACCACTCTCTGACCCGAGCACCTTTAGGAGGGATTTGCTGTGAAGTGTTTGGCCTCAGGCGGACCATGACCCGAGCACCATTTGCTGTGAAGTGTTTGGCCTCTGACCCGAGCACCTTTAGGAGGGATTTGCTGTGAAGTGTTTGGCCTCAGGTGGACCATCTGACCACTCTCAGGCGGACCCGAGCACCTTTAGGAGGGATTTGCTGTGAAGTGTTTGGCCTTGGCCTCAGGACCTGGCACCTTCAGGAGGGATTTGTTTTGAAGTGCTTTGCCTCAGGTGGACCACACACTCTGACCCGAGCACCTTTAGGAGGGATTTGCTGTGAAGTGTTTGGCCTCAGGCGGACCATACCACTCTCTGACCCGAGCACCTTTAGGAGGGATTTGCTGTGAAGTGTTTGGCCTCAGGTGGACCATACCACTGTCTGGCCCGAGCACCTTTAGGAGGGAGTTGCTGTGAAGTGTGTGGCCTCAGGTGGACCATACCTCTCTGACCCAAGCACCTTTAGGAGGGATTTGCTGTGAAGTGTTTGGCCTCAGGTGGACCATACCCTCTGACCCGAGCACCTTTAGGAGGGATTTGCTGTGAAGTGTTTGGCCTCTGTGAGGAGGGATTTGCTGTGAAGTGCTTTGCCTCAGGTGGACCACACACTCTGACCCGAGCACCTTTAGGAGGGATTTGCTGTGAAGTGTTTGGCCTCAGGCTCTGACCCGAGCACCTTTAGGAGGGATTTGCTGTGAAGTGTTTGGCCTCAGGCGGACCATACCACTCTCTGACCCGAGCACCTTTAGGAGGGATTTGCTGTGAAGTGTTTGGCCTCAGGTGGACCACCAACTCTGACCTGAGCACCTTCAGGAGGGATTTGTTTTGAAGTGCTTTGCCTCAGGTGGACCACACACTCTGACCCGAGCACCTTTAGGAGGGATTTGCTGTGAAGTGTTTGGCCTCAGGCGGACCATACCACTCTCTGACCCGAGCACCTTTAGGAGGGATTTGCTGTGAAGTGTTTGGCCTCAGGTGGACCATACCACTGTCTGGAAGGGGACGGGGTGTACTCTGTAAAAGGAGTTTCCTCAGTGCATTTTGAAATCCTCCCCATCCCCCCATTTGTCCACGTCCACTTATACATGACAGTGCAGCCTGGAATGACAGAAACAGTCAAATACAAAAACTAAGAATATTTCTCACACACATACACACACACACACTGTAATGTGGAGCAATAGAGAACCATGAGAAGAGCAAGACCCAGAGACAGGGTCAGTAAAACAGCCCACGGTCGAAACACCAAGCAGAACAGATCCAGACTGTGAAATAAGCAGAACACACAGAACCTTCCAGGGCAAACAGCAAAACAAGGAGGTGAGATGGGTAACCTAGGAGACTATGGCCGTGACGCTAGCAGACACAAGCTAGCAGTGACACAAGTACACACACGACCACGCACACTCACTACTGTGTCCTTCATTCAACTCTGTCTCTGATGTAGGACTGACATCAGAGAATGAGAAACTATAAATATTTGATTCAATAAATTAAGAGTGGCTGCAAATAATTTTGAATAATCTTTTTGGCGAAAACTGGAATAGGAGACAAGTGAAACTGGCAGGTGTAAATTCACCATCTTTTTAACTCATTATTTAAAGTCTGTTCATTCTCTGGAACAGTTGCCAATTACACGACTTCTAATGGGCCTATATGTGCCTGCTTGTTTACGCTCTGGTGCGCAGACCACAAAGCTTGACCAATTAGGGTTGTTGTAGTATGAGGGTTTACCACTAGGGGTCCTCAGAGCTGTGGCTCGTAAGTACTGTCAGTGCAGATAAACAAAAATGTGCCGCAGATTTCCGAAGATTTCATCTCTAAAAATACAGTCACATAACTGGATTTTGGATTAGCGATGTGTGTTTGAAATGTGTTTGATCTATACTAACCACATTTCCACATAGTGTTGGATATGGATATGGAGTTGTTTATCAGTGTTGGGTAAAAGGTTTTGGACGCTAGCATTGCAACGGGGTTTGTAATCATACAGCATAATGTCTGTATGTAGTCACTGTCATCTGAAATATTTTTTCCTTTTTGCTTACTTTTGTTTATTATTATTATTCTTAAACAGTAATGTGCAGTAATGTGTCTTGAAGTATGACCTTACTTTCCACAATAAAGAAACACATAGAAAGACACACACACACACACACAAACAAATGCACACACCTTGTTTATGCACACTATCCCCAATACATCACCAAACACACATGTGGCAGATTCACAGCTGCTAGCTGAATTCTGTTTGCACACACACACACACACACACACACACACACTAACTCACTCATGCGTTCTCTCCATCTCTCTATCTCTCCCCTCCCTCTCTCTCTCTCTCATTCCCTGTCTCTCTCTCTTTCCCTTGCTTCTGGCATAACACTGCTGTTGCCACACACTGCATTGTGTTGCTGATTAAATATTTGTCATCAGCCATTGAGGTCACACACACACACAAACAACCAGACTCACGTGCCCGTGCGTTCACAGATGAAAGTGGATTATGTACATAGACACACTAGGAAATCCATTAACAGATTCATATATACAAAAGCTACATTAAACCCAGATTAAGACATTCAATGCAAATAAAGTGACCAAATATCGAGAACTTTGATCCACATGTCAGCGTGCTATGAAATATACACATTTGCAGCAGTTCTGCCACTATGGCACGAGAGACTCCATTATCCAGTTATTTACACTTAACCAAATTGGTGGAAACTCAGGTTAAACCACTGATTTAATTCCTGGTCGGTGCTATTGGAACCTTTTCAGTCTCCACTAATCTCAGCGTGAGTGAACAGCATCATTAGGCCTGTGTCACTAATTGGCCGTGGTCCTTTGGACTGTGAACTGCTCTGGAATGGCAGGATTAGGAGAGAATGTGTTGGATTCCTGCCATGGGGGAATGAACTACTTTGATAACCAGAAGGCTCTGATATTCTAATGCCCTGTTAAGTGATGGTTTTGGACTCATATATAAAAAGTGGGTAATGCTAGTAATAATGCAATTAATACTAGTAATTACAGTATACTGTATTGAGTAACAATGATGCACTTACTCAGTGCTTACTCTAAACAGTAATACTCTGACTTCTTTAATGCATGCACAGAGTATTAGTTCATTGTTTGCAGAATTTGTCGTCTTTCTATCTGGTGGCTTGGGTTTCTCTGATTAGTGAGAAAATTTGCATAATCTAAGGTACTGTTATTAAGGAAGTGTTATTAAGATATTGAGATACGGTTACTGAGGGAATGTTATTAAGATATTGAGGAAGTGTTATTGAGGTAGTGTTATTAAGTGTTATTTAGATATTAAGGTAGTGTTGTTGAACCCAACCCTTCGTCCAGTTCAGAGCTATCTTAGTTTCAGCCCAGTATCTATCGGTGAATACTACATAGCCTATTTCTGTTGTGTTATCTTGTGGACAAGGTAATTTAGACAAAATCATACCTGACACCTATTAGACGTGTCTTGGACATTTCCTGCATGTGTCTAGCAGTTTCGGTATCAAGTTTTGAAATTTTCTATATACAATTTTGAGATTTTCCTTTATTGTTTTGTAAACTAAATTAATGAATGCACACAATGACGAATGTGTCCCTCTATGTGTACTAATCTATTTGTCACACTTCAGTTATTTTAAAATGTTTTTAAAATAGTGGACAGTGGAAGTCACAGTTGATGGGAACAGAAAACACTAAAACTTTTTAAACCATTTGTCTGAACATTACATTAGCGGCCCTATTTAACCATGGGATGCAATGAGGCCTAATTCTAATGCTAAAGGATCCATGTGACATTTGCACACATTAGCTGAGCCTTATTGTTTCAAGAGGGCACCTCCTACTCATAAGTGATTATGGGACGTATCTCGGATTTTGCCTCCGATATATCCCCATACAGCTCTTATGTACTTAACGGTGACTTAGAGCCAGGCCTGATGCTCCTGCATGCTGACATTTTCACCTGTGGCCACAGCTCTAATCTGGAGATCAGCGAGGTTCGGCGTAATACGTTTGAGCACGATGATTCAAGTTTGGCCAGTGCAGTCAGCTTCACATAAAAACAGGTCTCGGGCGGTTGGTGCAACAGAGGAGTGTGGGTCATCTAAGCGGATCTGAGGGTAAATCCATCCTCAGTAGTACCTTGACATTGGATGCTTGAGGGAGGGGGATGTGGGAGGGGCCAGCGTTCACCGCATCAGCGCACGAACGTACGTCAATGTCCCCGCACTGCTGAAGTGCATTCTGGACTCCTTAGGCTTTTGGTATTGACGTGAAGTTGGCACTGTTTGCGTAAATAAGGTAGCGAGGCGTGCCAGCTTGATAAGCCCAGCCGTGTGCGCAGGTCACCTCGGCTTACCACTGTGTTGCCAACAAAATCTCAGTGCTAATAAATTGTTAAAGCTGGAGATTCCCTCTTGCTGCAGGGAGGTTGTGTCCGAGGACGAGCTGTCAAACATGGTTTGGAGTGGGCGGTGCTCAGATATGAGGACGTCTGAGTGGAGGAGAAGGCTGTCTAATGCAGGACAGCACACACACACACACACACACACACAGAGGCAGTGAGCGGTTACTGGTGTCATTCAACACCCTGTGAGTGGTTTTTCCTTCATGTTTAGCTAAGACCAGAGCTTGACTAGGTGCAAAATCTGATGTTTAAGAGTGAGAACAAGCTTCCCTGGCTGTGGACCTTACCAAAACTATAGTATATATGCACATTATGACCACACACCCAAAAACAATGTATCCTGGTGTAATTTATTTTAATTAATAATTTAAATCATTTTTAATATTTTTGGAATCATTTGGTAATGAACCATTTTATAACTGGACCTGCACTATATGCACCATATTTCATCTACTCTACAAGACATAATGCCCTATTTGTTTGTCCGTCGAGTAATCTGTGTGTGTGTGTGTGTGTGCATACATGTGTGTGTGTGTGTGTGTGTGTGTGTGTGTGTGTGTGTGTGTACATACATGTGTGTGTATGCTTCTGTGTGAGACGAAATGAGATCTCTGCCCTGTGGAGATGAATATGAAAATACAAATTCCTTAAGCCTGTGCATTCATGTGGTATGAACTGTATATGACAGGAGGATTATTTGATAATTCACTCTATATATTACACATGTAACGTGTGAAGGTTTTGTAGTGTTTTAGGTTGAGGTTACATGTAGGACAGTAACATTAGTTATGGAACACATCACTTACTGTGGTGTGGGAGTAGCAATGACCAGGCAGCCTGGTTGTAAATGGTGGAAGATCTGAGCAGAATGTATTGCACTTCATGAATGCTGTTTCCTCTCTAAGAGAACAGCAGAACATCCATCAACACCCCCACCACCACAACCTCCACCACCTCCACCCCTACCTAAACACCACCCTCACCACCACCACCACCCCCACCTAACCACCACCCTCACCACCACCCCCACCTAACCACCACCCCTACCACCACAACCTCCACCATCCCCACCACCACAACCTCCACCACCCCATCACCACAACCTCCACCTCCCCCACCACAACAACCTCCACCACAACCTCCACCACCCCATCACCACAACCTCTACCTCCCCCACCACCAGAAACTCTACTCTACTCTGTTTTCAAAACGAGGACCAACATCTTATATAATGAAACATGCACCTTTAAAATAAATCTTTAATATCCGGGTAGGCAGACCTTGGTTATGTATAATTTATCTACCAACATATGGCCGTGCTGGTTCATCCTGTCTATGCAGGGCAGGACTTTCATCTTTCTTTCATCTTAATTAAAGACCATTTGCTTACTAGATCCTTTCCTAATGAATTGCACAGAAATATGTCTCCTTTCAAAAACTTTGCTGAATGTGCTTGCAGAAGTGTGGTGTTTATATCCATACTGAACTTAAGTACATAGTATCATAGAATCATGATCATAGTACTAGAGAATATTGTTTTTAGACAACCTGAAAATGTGGGGGAAACGATGGAAGTTCTTTTCTTGCTCAGTACATCAGAACAGTTGAAAACGAGGCACTGTGTAGTTCGACCAGAAGGCTGTTTTCCCAATAAAGCTGCTCCCGGCTCTGCCGTCTGCATGCAGAGAAGCCATTATGTAAGTGAGCTCGTTACCTCATCGTTCCTCGTCCTCTCGCTGTCCGCTGGTGACTCTGTCCTCGTTCTGTGAGGCAGATGGTGTGGAGCCATGTGACCTTCTAACCGCACTCTGGTTAACTCTAACTGCACTCTGGTTAACTCTAACTGCACTCTGGTTAACTCTAACTGTACTCTGGTTAACTCTAACTGCACTCTGGTTAACTCTAACTGCACTCTGGTTAACTCTAACTGCACTCTGGTTAACTCTAACCGCACTCTGGTTAACTCTAACTGTACTCTGGTTAACTCTAACTGTACTCTGGTTAACTCTAACTGCACTGGTTAACTCTAACTGCACTCTGGTTAACTATAACTGCACTCTGGTTAACTCTAACTGCACTCTGGTTAACTATAACTGCACTTTGGTTAACTCTAACTGCACTCTGGTTAACTCTAACTGTACTCTGGTTAACTCTAACTGCACTCTGGTTAACTCTAACTGTACTCTGGTTAACTCTAACCGCACTCTGGTTAACTCTAACCACACTCTGGTTAACTCTAACTGTACTGGTTATCTATAAATCTATAAATTTATATATGGGCCGGCGGTTCTGGCTGCTTGGACGCTAGCGACTGAGAGCAGTGTTTACGCTCCGAGTGATGTGACTCGGTCAGAGCAGGTCGAAGGAGCCGGGCCGTGTCTGCTCACCTCGTGCCTCCGCCCCAGGGATGAGTTTGTGCCCCTAGCAGGCTGGTAACTACGGTATGGGGTATGTTCTGGGGGTAATGTTCTGGGGTAAGAGGGGAGAGAGAGAGAGAAGCAAGAGGAAGGGCTAAACCCACGGCCCCCGGACCAGTGGGATGAGCGAGCTGGCCTGTTTGTTTGCATGACCATAAGTGCACTTTGATGCCTGAATAGCAAAATGCAGCAGCGGTTGGGGAGGACAAGCGGTACTGATGGGGGGAGGGGGGTGGGTGATGGGGGGCAGAGACTGCTGGGAAGGCGCTCAGGGTTGAGTGAGCAAACATAAAAACACACGTCTCAGTAGAGAAAGAGAGGGAGGAAAGGAGGCAGAGAGAGAGAGAGGGAGGGAGAGATGGAGGGAGCGAGGAAGGGACTATAAAACATTACTTAAGTTACTCAGCAGCACCGCCAAATCTGACCACGGCTGAGAGATGTGAGCTCTGTAGCGCAGTTGGTGCTTGGGCCCCAGGTTTTTGTTTTGATCTCTTGCTGTTTGTGTGTGCTGACAGGATCTCTGTGGATTAACATTACGCTGTTCTTTAGCAAATGACACCTCCTTAAACTCAAGCTTAGCGCCTCTGCCCTCTCTAATGTTCGATATGAGACAGCCAGGCTGTTATATTATCTTAGCACTGCATCTTGGTTCGCATGCATTTCTCCATCTGTGGTCGGAGGTAAATGTGACCGTGTTGAAGCAGTTGTGTAGAGTGCAGCTACGCAGCTCTGTGTGCCTTTACATACACTTGGTTCTCATGACATTTTCAGAACATCACAGAATCTTTAATTGTGCTGCTACCTCATCCTGGCATCCTGTCATAAGATATTTATTTAACAGCACATTTTCTTGTTTGCACACAGAGAGCTTGGGGCCAAACTGCACTGTCTTTGCAAACAAACAAAGCTTTCCCAGTGTTGACTATTGCATTGTGGTCCATTGTATTTCTCTTTTAAAAGTACGCAATCGCACTGTAATGTAATACCAGTAGTTTATTTCTTATTCATGAGAACCAGAAAAGGGGCGACTGGGTCCAAGATCAGCAACAGACGGATATAAGAGGAGAGCTTAGCTGCCGTCGACCGTTTCAACCGCTGCAAAATTCCTGTCAACAAACCCCACAATTCCCCCAAACACACCTACAGCAAAAAGACAAAATCGCCCGGAGACAAGCGCCCCGGCAGCAAGCAGCCGCAAGCTCCGCCCCCGTGTGTCCTCCCAGAGCAGCACAACTAGTCAAAACAGGTGTATGACATCTAAGTAAAAGCCCTGAAGAATCTGCTGTACATTTTTAAAGAGCACCATTATACAGGCAACATCCTCCCAGCTCTGAAGCCTGGATGCCGGTTGCCTGTGATTGTTCCTGCTTAGATTCGGACAAATCAAGCGTGAAATCCGCAGGAGGGGACCGGTCTGAACCTGATATTCCACAAATCCCCCACTAATCCCCTATGCAGCAGGAATGACCCACAGGCTTTCTCGTGGGCTGCGCTGTCATCATCCCTTTACAGTTGGCACGACACCGTGCCTCTTCCTCCCGAGCGTGCGGCCACACGCCTCCGGGCTCTTCCCCACCGCCTGTCGCCGAGAGCGGGAGCCGAACCCCTAGATCGTGGGGGGAGCTATAAAAGTCTTTTCTGTTTGCCGTTCCACGCGGTGGTTTTACCTGAACCCGAACTTTTCTAGGGCGCTAAGAGCCCTCGGTGCGGCTATGCTCATCGAGCTTGAGGTCTCCTCTTTAGAACACCCCGATTAATCTCATCCTTTATGTTCCGCTCTTCATGGTCGAGATTGTCTGTCAGAGGCTGCATAGTGGGAGAGGCCACATACTCCACTGGTGTTGACAGTTGTGGGAAGTGTGTTTGTACCTTAAGTACCAGGCTGGTAATTCAGACGGAGTAGACAGCCTCTATCTGTAATTTGTTTCTTTCTACTATTTTATGTACATTTGCGTAATGACTCCAAATTTGCCCTCGTTCGTGTATCTCAGACCTCCTGATGTCATTATCAGCCACATGCATGTTTTAAAACGCACAGCCTGTTTTTGCTGGAGTTCTGTCTAGCCTGAGTGCTGCAGTGTTGTTTTAGGACATCGGATGCATTCAACACCTCAGGGAATGTTCTCCCGCGATAGGTTGTGGCTGTCAGTGTTTATGGGCATTTCTTGCTCGGCTGGAGCTCGTGAGTCAAATTACCCTGCAGACACAGCCGGGACAGCCCAAGAGGAGAGTTCAGGGTCCTTGAGAGCTGGGGCCCTCCCAGAGGTGGCTGTCTCGATGCCGTAAATATTGCATAACCAGGATTAGCCTGGTTGGCAAGCTCTAATAGAGACCGTGTACCGTGTACCAACACTGTGGAACAGCAGGGGTAGTGACAGTAGTGAGGATTAGGCAGCTCAACCCCTTCCAGGAGAAAGGAAGATATCTAATGCAATCTCCTCTCATGCAAATCTTGGCTTTGATGAGATGCCCTATGCTCTGTGTCGGCTGCTGGCGTAAAACAGATGCCGGGGGCTGGACACATTCTCTCAGACTGCACGGTCTGGCGGGGGGAAGCAGAGTGAAGCAAACCTCAGTATAGAGCTAGTCTTGTCCATCCAGCTCACAACAGACGCATGATTCCAGCTGTAAAAGTACCATTGCAGTTGTTTGTGACATACCTGCTATGCAGTCCTGGTTTTGACAAGGGCCTGGCTGTTTGCGGTCATGTAAAGGTCTCTCAGAGAGGGGACCTTGCGAGACTTTGCAGAAAATCTTCTTGGTCCGTTTTGTGATGGATTTGGTGTTGTTTTCTGCACACTCGCAGGTCCACAAGGACGAACAGTGAGGACCATTCTAAGGGCCTCCGACTCACAGGGACCCAAACACACATAGATCTTTTAGATGGGGCCCAATGTGTTTTCATGATGCCCAAATTCCCCTGCAAGCTATGACCTCATGAAAATCATGCAGCAGAGATGCATGATTTACTAATCCTTTAACAGCTCGGTGTAAATCTTACCCAGGCTTCTCAGTAGGATATTGGCACAGTAATACTAACACAAACACACACATATAAGTGCACAGAGACACACACTTGCTGCCTTGTCTATAAACGTGACCGCACATACATTGCCTCATCACAGTCCTCTTGCTCCTTACATAATGGTTTCTTAGTGTGTGGATACTCATATGGTGACATGCTCAGTTGGTATCTTCACCTGAGCCCAACTTTACCCCATGTTGGCTGTAATGGTTTGTGTACACAGCTGTCAGATCAGGTGAATCTGTCACCTGTCATATGTGTGTGTGTGTGTGTGTGTGTGTGTGTGTGTGGAGAATGCCACTGGCTAGGATTCTCTTTACTGATTGTACTGCCTTTCCCCCTCTTCCAAGCCTCAAGGTGCAGAGTGTCATCAGTGGCAGAGTTGTTTACAGTCAAGCTTCTCTAAAGGAAGTGCCTGAAGACTGATACTTGGTCTCCAAGTACCTACAAACAGCTCTGAGATCCTGGAGCTTTGAATGGTTAGTGATCTGGACACTCCCATCAAACAGAAATAGTATCAACATTCGTCAACCTTCGTGGTGGGGACCACAGAAAGATTTCTCCAGGAATAGTATGGACTCTTCATAACAGAGTGCATGCACATTTATTAATACAATGTCAGCTCAAGACGTAGAGTCTACTGTTCACACAGTGATTTTATAAAATAAAGACTTTTTCTTGATCTGTATTGTATGGAAAACTGACAACTACCCTCTCTATACCTTCCCGTAAGTGGAAGCATCTATTCGTGGTCCAGCTTAAGTTCATGGCCCATAATCTCTGATGTTCACAACACTGATTTCAATCGACAGCGTCCTGTTAGCCATGTGACACCACTGCTACAGAGCCGACTGCTAACAGAGCTAATTGCTAAAACTGACTATGTCCAAGGGGCCTGTTCCCCACTCTTCTCTGACCGAAACACCTCAGGGCAGACCCATCAGACAAAGAGTGTACGCTGGTTGCCAAAGAGACGTGACACCTCGGAGCTCACTGGCTGACAGTAAGCAGGATTACCGGGGGTGGGGGTGGGGGGTGGAGGATGTAGGTCGGGATGTTCCCGAATGCGCAGCTGACGTCCTGCACCGCAACGCCCTGCCCCGCACCGCCCCCTCCGCTCCGCCCTGCTCCGCTCCACCCGACCAGTAGCGGTCAGCCGCTGAGGGGCTCACGGGTGTAGCTGAGCAGCTCTGTTCTACCTTCCCCGGGCCGTCCTGCTTCCGCCACTCCTGTCCACCCCACGCAGATGTCAGCAGACGTTTGTACGAAGCTGCCCAGTTCTCCGATTTGGTTATTCACTATGGATCGTTTCGGCATATGACAGGTTATCTTCCTCCATACTGACCCTCCTGGGTCTCTCATAGGCAGCGGATAACGACAGAGATGGTCAGTGATTCAGCCAGCCAGCTTTGTTTTGACAGCACTGCTGAGGGTAATGAAAACATCCAATTTGAAGGCAAGGAGTGTTACACGATGACAATCATGAGCATTACACTATGAGCTCAGTACTAACATGTCACTGCTACTCAACACAAGGCCTGTTCGTTGATGGCCACATACTATTTCTCTTATGATTTAATTTTGGATGTTTACTTGGTGGCTTTGATGTTGACACTGGCAGCACAGTTCGTATTCATTATGGATGGATGGATCTGGACAGAAGTCAGTTCCCTAATACCTAATGTAAATTACTTGACAGCAACATTATTTCATAAAATAAAAGTCTTTTTCTATAAAGGGTAAAAAAAAACATTGTACGTAACATGGTGGAACTGTTACAGCATGGCTTATTATAATGTCAACACATCCACTTTGTGACGGATGCACATACTGCCTAATAGTGTCCAGTTGGTAAAGTGTTTCATATGAACTTTTAAATGATCTCTGCATGTCGCTTCACAAACATACGAAGTCTGTACAACCGCAGCAACATTTACAGATCTTGTACTTGGAAGAGGCACCAGCAGCTTTCGTTGTTATGGCGATTGGTTTCCGAGTCATCACACACACCAGGAGGGACCACAGGGGAAAAGACACGTACCTTTATCAACTTCATAGAGGCCAAACCCTTTGAGCTATGAGGGCAAGACAGTATAAGGACTTAAGCAAGCTTTGTCATTTGCCTTTAGTTCATACGTCAGTACAGTCACATAAGTGATGAGCTAAATTGTCATTTGTGTACTTATTAATACATAGGTGTGATACATAGGTGTGATGTCATACATTAATAGACATAGGTGTGATGTCATACATTAATACATAATACATAGGTGTGATACATAGGTGTGATGTCATACATACATAATACATAGGGTGTGTCATACATTAATACATAGGTGTGATGTCATACATTAATACATAGGTGTGATGTCATACATTAATACATAGGTGTGATGTCATACATTAATACATAGGTGTGATACATAGGTGTGATACATAGGTGTGATGTCATACATTAATACATAGGTGTGATACATAGGTGTGATGTCATACATTAATACATAGGTGTGATGTCATACATTAATACATAGGTGTGATACATAGGTGTGATGTCATACATTAATACATAGGTGTGATGTCATACATTAATACATAGGTGTGATGTCATACATTAATACATAGGTGTGATACATAGGTGTGATGTCATACATTAATACATAGGTGTGATACATAGGTGTGATGTCATACATTAATACATAGGTGTGATGTCATACATTAATACATAGGTGTGATGTCATGTGGAAAGAGAAATGTTCAGATTCAGTTCAGTCTGTCATTTGCAGCTTGTGTGGTTATTTTAAAAATCTGTGGTTTGTTCATGCAGTTTATGACAGATAAGCCCCAAAATGTACACAGCTCCAAAATCTGCTTATGGTTATGTCTATTTTATGAAATTACAAAACATTGTGTTGAATTTTTAATTATTAATTTGAAAATTATTTAAATAATACGGTTATGTCTATTTTATGAAATTACAAAACATTGTGTTGAATTTTTAATTATTAATTTGAAAATTATTTAAATAATGATTTGAATAATGCATTAAATTATCATTCATAATAGTATTTATATAATTTATAATAGCAAACTTACCGTGCATTCATGTTTAATTCAAGTTTAATATAATAGTTTATTGCTATCACATCACCATCAGCTATATATATATATATATCTAAATATTTGCAGTATTTTCAAAATGTATTATAACAAAGCTTTCATAATTTCTTTCATAGTCTATACACACACACACATAAAGACATTAATGTCCAAAAGGTAAGGTTTAAAGGTAATCTCTAAATACACAGATAGATTACACTCATAACATCACACATTACACACACACACACACACACACACACACACACATAAAGACATTAATGTCCAAAAGGTAAGGTTTAAAGGTAATCTCTAAATACACAGATAGATTACACTCATAACATCACACACACACACACACACACACACACACACACACACACACACACACACACACACACACAAGGACACTTCTGCCAGATCCCAAAATACATGTTTTGCCCTTTGTGTCTGCCAGAGTAGCTTCCACAGTTGTTACAAGCCCAAGGTGCAGTACACGTGTGGAGTCTGGTGAGGCGCTGTTGTGCTTCACTGTCATCATGCAAGTCTCTGTCTGAGAACAGAGCAGAAAAGCTCCAGACACCTGAATAACAGTTGAAACACGTGTAGCTGCTGATTTGGAAAAGAACAGTGAAAATACTTTGACAATGTTATGAAGCCCTGTTATTCTGAAATGAAAAAAGACTAATTCATTCAAATGTTAACATTTCCATTTTTGTTGCAGAGGGAACAGTATTTATAGGATTATCAATAACTGTGTATTATTAACTGTGCATTTTTCCTGTAATTAGATAAATATGTAAAATATGCTTGATGAGTTTCTATAATTCCACATAGTAGTATAGTTTATTTACATTACATGCTTTTTTTGTAATTCCTGCAAATCAAAATGAGATTAATAACTAACTAATAAAATTAGATTCAGACACAACTATGATGCATTTTATTTCTCAGTTTGATTTATGAAGAGCATAAAAATAAATAGAGAATAGATACTACATTCCAGCATTAGCAATACTCCTGAATAAGCAGGTCTACTAGGGCTGTAAGTGGAGGACAGAACTGGCCCTTAAGCATAAAGAAGCGTCTGACCTCTAAAACTCTGACATCACACCCTGCTTGCTATTAATATTAACCTGGTAAATGTGTAAGGTTTACAACATCACTTATCATCGCATGCATTACAGTCACGGAATCTGTGTATTTTTCCATAAAAAGAGGACGTTCCATTCTCCACACCAAAATATGGTTTTGAAATGTTAATAAGCATCAATAAGTAATACCACTTGCTATGGCTCCAGATCCTCGGGTCGTTGTTCGCGAGGAGGATTTATTTTTCCTTTGTCTTATATTACGGTTATTGAGTAATTCCTACAAGAGCTTTGACAGCTGCGTGTAATATCCACTTTACAGCCAGACACGGACGGGGTGTTTTCCACTGGCCTTGTTTCTTTGGTTGGTTGGGTTTTGTCTTTATGGCTGCAGTGTGGTAATCTAATCTGTATGTGAGAAATGTATTGTATACACAGCGAAATGTCTACAAAATGGCCATTTAAATATTATTATTATTATTATTATACAACATTGTTTTCCAATTGTTGATGTGTGTGTGTTTCTGTTTTTGTTATATATGCATATGTACTAATGAATATGTGTTTTAAGGTTGCTCAGCAAATGTACTGAATTATTTCAGCAAAGACCAAAAAAAATTTTTAAACTGAGATGTGAAACGAATTTTGTAGAATATTCTTTTTTGTATTTTATATCATTTTTGTATTTGTAATTTTGTAAGATAAATGAATTCGCTAATTCAGAGATGGGACCGCACGGAAGAATTTCTGGTATCTGTAATAAAAGCAGAGAGTTTGCTCCCTTGAGTTATACAAAAAGCATAATATGAACAGTTCAGTGTCGGCGTTCAATGTCGTAACAGGCTACATAGCAGCCTACAATATTTATGTGTACTGGTTGTCGATACGATACAGAGTCTTGTATTTTGTTTGTTAAAATTACTGACTACTTGACCTGTACGTATTTTGATGTACTTCAAACACATTTAAAAATAGAATAAATTGTTTAGTTTTAACTCTTCCGGTGGAGGGTACAGTGTAGGCACTGGGCCCAAACAACGTGACTGGATCGTTTCTGTGTTAATTGTAATGCGACTAGGTAATCTTTGAATGGCGCTATATAGAATCTAAACCTAAATCAAAAATCCAAAAAGCAGCACAACTCTAAAAGCATCTTAAGATTTTATTATAACATACTGCAAAAGATTTCCTGAAATCTCTTACCTACTGTTATTCATCATCTCGTCTATGATGTTATTTAACAAGCAAGATGACGCAGATATTTAATTAATGTAATTTCTTATATCGTCTATTCATTGCGTTGCCTGCTGTTGACAGACAGATGTGTGTGATTCCATACACCTTTGAAATATACTAATGGAAATAACGCTTAGTTATATTAGATTGTAATTATTATTATTATTTACTCTATGTACGTGTATTTATGCAATTATACAGATCGAATCGAATATCTAATTTCATTTGACATCAGAGGCAGGGCAAGAGGAATCCTTTATTTTTAAAAATCAAATAAATGCAACAAGGACTTACCTACTATATTTTATTTTTATACGTAGGTTGAGCAACATATTTTATATAACGTCGTGAGCATCTGATGTGCTGTCTAAACAAATTCTAAATAAATTTAAATAAATAAATAAACTAACTTTAAACTTGCTGTTACGAAGGCATCAACAGCACGTGTACGTCTTCATCTCCATAGGAGACTCCTCGTGAGCAGATACTCGTTTCTTTTATCAAAATCTTGGGGCGTTTGTTTCATGAAAACATGACGTTTTCTAAAGGTTACTGATTTCGATTGCCTGAGTTCTTCTTCTACGGGGGACGCGTCTACAGGACACCTGCCCCGATCCTTCTCTCGCGGAAGTTTCTCGCGTCGATGAATGATGAGCTGAGTGACTTCTCAGAAAGCGAATGTGGTACTTCTGCACTGCACGCCCACGAATAGATTGCAGTCAATTATACAACCAGTGGAGTCTGACGTTAAAGATATCAGTAACTGCATCCTAATGCATTCCAATGGGAAGCAAATCAGCAGCATAGGTCTAAATACACGTACTTTGTCCAACATGAACGTCCTTGATTAAGCTAAACTTGTGTTGACGCTGTGGATATTTTACTGAGCAAATTCAATTCCTTTCCATTCATTAAACATATTATTGACTGATCCCCACTGATTTCTTAATGAACTGCTTTAGTCAAATACGTATAGACCATCCTAGGTTAAAACAAAGTAACAGGATTTGTACGTGCAACGTCCATAAACACACTCTTCCGTTAATACAGAAATAATACAGGTTTATTTCTTTGTTCTGAGACAGATTCAGCTTGTGTACAGAAATAAACAAACAAAAAACAACAAAGTACAACAAATGCGTATTGGATGGCTAATTAAAGGTGCAAAATGTAAGCTAAATTTTTACAAACACAGCTTGAAGAAAACCTGCGAGGAAACACACGAGACCTTCTAACGTAAAGTTAAATATGCCGTGGCGGGTGAGGTGACCAAATTATAACGGTCACAGTAATTGTAATATTAGTGAACGGAAAGGGAAGCGAAGATTAACATTTAGTTTTCGACGGTAAACCATTTACTATATTGTTAGGAAATAATGCCTCGTCATTTTGAGGGCTTCCTGTGGAATAGTCGCATACCATCTACATGACAGCGTGATAATATTCGGTTTTTATTTATTCGCTTCTTTGTTTGTTTTTAATGCAAATGCTTTGTTTTTTTTAAATTTCATTAATCCATGAGACAAATATCAACACCCATAGCTGTTTAGACAACCGACACGCCAAACGTATTCGCCTGCCCAAAGAGAGGTAAATCAGTTGACAATCACTGCATATCGGTTTGGTGTATTATTGTCAGGACGCGTAAAGAGATGAGTTCGCTTAAATATTTTGTGATGTCAACCCCTGAATAAACGTGTTAAGGCGCATTCACAGTTTGGGACATTAAATCTACGTAGGTGAGGAATATTTAAAGGATGCTATTTTATGAGACCACGACATAGGCATGTTATTGATATTTTAAATAAATATAAAACACGGATTACGTAATTCACAAAGAAATAGGCGAACTTTAAATAAATACTTATAAAAACACATATACGACTATGTATCACCTTTGGTATGACATTGTACTATTGTTACAAAATTACTTTAAATAATAAAATTAGCAACAAACTGTCACTTAGTCCACGTAGACCACAAAATAATAGCTTGAATGTTGTGTGCTGCGTTTGAGGGGGGCGGTTGTGTGACCGTTCTTGGTTGTTATCGTCCGACGCTCAACTTATGAAAGAATTTGGCGCGAGCCTTTTAGGGTGCGACAAAACTCCTGAAAATCCACTCGAAAGTGTTGAGGGAAAAGACGGCACGGTAGTTCTTAGAGAATCCGACAGTAACGTGGGCGAAGAGCTTGAGATTCCAAACCCAGGTCCGCTTTGAAGCACCTGAGATTGTTGCGTTCCAGGTACAAAATAGCCATTGTGGCCGGACAGTATTCCGGCGGGTGGTGAGCTCAAACTGTATCCGTTAGACAAACTGATGTTGCCCGTGGAGGCACCAAGCATTGGACGAGAAACGTCCCCGTTGATAGGCTCCATGCTTGGAAGAAGTGATCCATACGCGTGCCCATGGTTAAGAAATCCATGCGAGGATCCACTATAATGTGGGTGGTGTAGAGGTATAAAAGGAGACAACGGCCAGCAAAGGGGATTGCTTGGGCGTTCGCCCAGTCCGAGTCCGAGCGGCGCAAAGCGGAGACCCCTTTTCATAACCAACTTGCCCCTTGAAGTCGCCGACCGACGTCGAAGCTTCCCCGTGGTTCCACCGATAAACACATCATCGCTGGACGGGTCCAACATCCAGTAATTTCCCTTTCCTGGATCGTCGTAGTGTCGCGGTACTTTTACAAAACACTTATTGAGGCTCAGGTTATGCCTAATTGAGTTCTGCCATCCTTGCTTATGGTCTCGGTAGTAAGGGAAATTCTTCATAATGAATTCATAGATGCCATTCAAAGTAAGTCGCTTTTCCGGACTCTGTCGAATCGCCATCATGATGAGCGCGTTGTAACTGAACGGCGGTTTCTCGTACTTTGCATTTTCCCCCTGTTTCGAAGGCCGCTCCTCTTCTGGGCTCGTCTCAGACTCGTCCTCGTCTTTCGCCTGCTCCTGTTCGAAAGGTGTAGAGTCCATTTCCGATGGTTCCGGTGATTTTTCTGAGTCTGACCCCAAGACTGGGACGCTTTTCTCCGTGATCTCGGTGCCCTGGCTGTCAACTTTGGACGGGAGCAGGAGGCTCTTGATGCTAAATGAAGTCGACTTCTGCACCATTGTCGGCTCCCTCTGATCTCCCATGCCGGGTAGTAACAAAAAAGCTTCGCTTTCCTACTTGAAGACGAAAAGGTCAGACGCGCTTAGATCGAGACATTGCATGCATGACAGGGCTTCTAGGACGAAGGACGCGGCGCCGTGTTGGACCCGAGAAATTAGTAATTTAGCAGACTTCGTATGAGCGGCGTTCTCCTAGTTGTGGGGGAGGAGCTTTGAACTTTCTGAAAATTGTGCTATGCCAATCTGCGCTCCTGCGGTGAGCTCGCATTTAACGCTCAGCACCGTGTAACTGCGAAAGGCATCGTCAGATCTCTGAAGTGTGACACTGTAGCCTGCAAGAGCGTCTCCTGTGCGTCTGACGTAGACTCAACAGGAGGGAAATCCAGTCCATACCTGTGAACCACAATAACAAGTGATATTGAAATGTTAAATAATAAATGTTAATAGAATTGCCTGGTTGTGTGTTGCCGTAATCTACAGGGCAGTTTACCAATGATGTTAATGCTTTAGAAATGTTGAGGTCTTCAAACGCGCACGCATAAAACGAAAAAAACATTAGGACTGAAATACTGATATATTTTTTGTATGTGCTATCATTAGTTTCGCACCAGCACACAGAGCCAGCGCCTGAATGAGACTAGGGCGCCTCCGGTGGGTCGTCTCACGCGCAGAATCGATGTCTTTCATTCCTGTCCGAAATTTTCAGACTTTTGGAGGTACCGTTTGATTACTGTGGATTACTTCTGATTGTTGTTGATACACACCTTGGCCTCCCGTGACGATAGTTGAAACGACTTTACGGCGTTCAAGACTTGCTCTTTCGCGAAGTGCTCAGGTGCTTGTCATTGAGCAGACCGCGCGTGATTCAGCATCTTATACATGTTAAATTACAAAGAAAACAAATTGTATTCATTCTGAAAATGACACTTTTATTGACCTTTATACTTTTATTATAATGACACCATTATTTATTTATTTCATTATGTGCTCAACTCTCAGTCATAGCCTCTTGTTTACAATATTTTTTACTTTAGCTGTATTACAAATCCCACAGAAAAATTATGTTTTGCTTTGGCTTTACAATCCAGTACCAAATAGTTTTGAAAGATGTGGAGTTCGATCTTCGAAATGAGATTATGCTCACATGTTTATCATAAATAAGCTAAAGGCGTATATTACACACTATGCGCGTCTGTACGCGTACAAAAACATCACGTACAGAAACCTTGCTTCTTTTAAAATCTGTATCAATGACTCTATATTAACAATTATTATACAAACATATACATACATATACAAACATTATTATACAAACATATACATATCAGCATATGTATCAACATATCAGCAAGAGATACAGGCAAACATTTCTTACAGACATTACAAGATGACTTATAAAATCACATTTATTATCTTATGGTTAATATTAGATTTTATGGAAATGGTCTCAAAACGCTAATTAAGTACATAAGCATGTATTAAGCATGATTTATATTATTTCGGTAGTATTTATATTTCATCAACTGGGCACTAAATATGTCCAGCTACACTATATGTATAAGTACTGGGGGACACCTACGCATTACACATTACACATTACACACACAGGACACAGTCATGCTAGAGCAGAAAAGGACCTTCTCCAAACTGTCCCCACAAATTTGGAAACACATACTTGTCCTGAAGCATAAATCGCTCTCTTCAGTGGAAATAAGGGGCAATAAAACCTAATGGCATTATCCCCCCACCACCAGACTTTACAGTTGGCACAACATGGTCAGGTAGGTAACATTCTTCTGGTATTCTGGAGTCCAGTGCCAGTGTGTTTAATGAAACTCCAACACCTGGCACTGTGAGTGGTGATGTAAGGCTTGTATGCAGCTGCCTAGCCATGGAAACTCATGCCATTAAACTATGTAACACTGAAAATATCCACGTTACTTAATCTTGAATAATGAAACACCATATATAGGTGGCTCTATACATTTTAAATATCTCATATGTATTGCATAATAATTTGAGTAATTTGGAGTTCTACTGACATATAAAATGTTAACAATTAGAATAAAAAAGATTATCATTATTAAAAATTGTTGTAGTATTTAATAAAATCATTTAATGAACTAATAATAAAACACATTGTTATAATGACAATAATGTGCCCAAAACCTCAATATTAATACCTACAGGATTTTCAATACAAATGAAAGTGCAAAAGTTTGTTCAAGCCTTGCTGACTACTCCTGCTTTGCAAACCTTTCCAAACTTCTTCTGTCCTGTCACTTCTTCTCATGTGTATTCCTGTGTCCCATGCATCATGGTATCTGAAAATGGAGACTGTTTGTGTGTGTGTGTGTGTGTGTGTGTGTGTGATATCACAAGGTGCCTTCCCCATTTATCACCCTGTCACTATATGACAAAACATACTAATTCCAGCATTTGACTAGAATCATTTGTGAAACCTGAACTGATTTAAAGCACCTCCTATGCACCCCAAGAACAAGCCCCATGTTTAACCATCTACTGTTCAGGATCAGAAGTATATGTCCAGGATTACCTGGTAATAGCTGAGAGAGATGTTGGTAATGTCAGAGCCCAGAGGTCAGTGTTCAACAAGGTTCATCTGTAGTAACCAATCAGAAAGCTCCTCTAGAAAGAAGCGGTCCCACTGAGCTGTCAGTCACACCACATTGTCAGGACTGGCTCCAGATCCATTCCTCTTCCCGCCACTAGAGGGGGGTCTGGAGCTTCTAATTAAGAACATTCCTCAGCGATGATGACCTGCAGCTGTCCGCCTCACTACTTAAGGTGGATGGCTGCAGTGTCTCATCGCTGAGATGTTTTGTCAGTTTATCTGCAAGCTTCACAGCTGTCGGTATCGTTGTTGCGTTCCTGGTCTCTACTACCAGTCCCCAACATTTACCGGTATCGGTGTTGCGTATATGGTGCTCTCTTCACCATCCTTTATATTCGAGTCATTAACTCCTGCGCCCTTACTGGCCCATCTCAAGTTTTCGACCTCTTTGATTTCCTATCGTTATTATTATTTTGTCCCTGACACGTCGAGGTGTTCTCCGTGTGTTTTTGGTTTCATTTGTATTTTACTTTCGCCCCTTTTCCCGTGCTGTTTTTACGGAGGCCTTAGTTCATTATATTATTTGTGTTTTGGCACTTGGGTCCTACTCCTAAAAACCTCCCCGGACTGAGCGCGTTACACACATGTGCTTGCAGCACTGATAATGTAAAGGGCATATCAAAACTGGCCCTGGAAGAGGAAGCCATCCTGAAGGGTTCTGCTCTGGTATCAATCATCTGTCTCGTAAAAGACAATGACAAAGCATAAACAGATGGAAAGCAGTAAGATCGGCATGTATGTTGATGATACTGCAGTTACCTGCTCTACAAATATAGATATTTAGGTCTTTACCGATACTGTATTCAGCCAGTCATATGAAGAGTGTTTAAAATGTTTTTTAATGAATGTTTATAAAAGCAAATTCATGGACCATTATTGTGTTATCTGGGTTGATGATGAGCATTCAGTAGCTTTAAGGGACCAATAATTACTCATCAACAAATCTGGGCCAAAATCTAGGTATTAAAAATCCCTCATCTAGTCCACACCACAGATAGTTATTTTTAATGAAATGGAGCAAGAGAGAGAAAGTGATAGAGAAAAGGAGAAGGAGATATTTTACCGGGCTGTTTTATACAACAGTTATTTTAATCTTTTTGTACTATTGTCATTCAATAATCTGTCTTTTGAGTTCCGCATGTCATTATAAGCTTCCTCTATTGAGTAAGGTGGATTATGATTATGTGTGTGTATATGTATCTTGTTTATATGTGTATTCTTGTACACGAATGTGGACATATGTTTATGTGTTTGGACAGTGCTTAGAGATTAACAAACCATGCGAAAACATCAACACATATGCATTTCTGTGTATATGTGTGTGTGTGTTTCATAGATCAGACATCTACACAACTGTTTCTGAAATGCTAAACTGGGCTCACGGTGTTGCGGGGGTCTCCAGCTCTGGTGTGTGTGTGAAGTTTACATTACTGTATTACTGTCATTACTGTCTTTAGTTCTCTGTCAATACTAATGGATTTTTATGTGGAAGGTTAATACAGAAGGTACTCTTGCATCTCCTCTACAGAAATACCTTACTTAGATACCTGCTTGTTACTGTTTGCTTGTTATGTGACACAGTTATTTTGATTGGCACACCTATTGTAATTATTATTATAGAGAGTTTGTGTGTGTGGGTGTGTGTGTGTGTGCTGGGGTCCACCTTAATAAAATGTCTAGAGACTGCGAGTTTGGTGACACCTCGTGGGTGTGCAGGGTACTGTTCATTCGTCTTAGAATCGTCTCGGAGAGAGACTACAATGAGTATATATGGAGGGTTCGACGTACGCAATGTGTAAATATTTTTTCTCAGTATAGTGTTCTTGTTTTTAATTAACAATCATTTAATTGACAAGAATAAACATACGAAATGTGTATGAGGAGACCACGTTACGGGTCAAATATAATAAAGATAAAATATATAACGGTCTTGCAAAAATATCGTTCGACTAGAAAATCTCGCGATGTGAAGTGGTACTAGTTTACTCTTGCGGGTGGTGGCGACATAATACCATTTATGTGTGGTTGCGGCTTCAACGTGTTTGGCTTTGTGTTCTTAATCCTTGGCCTGACGACACTGTTTGCCATGTCTTCCGGCACAAAACTGACATCCATAGATTTCGAAATATTCGGAAATGTTCAGGGTAGGTATAGCAGCTCCAGCTCGAGACTTACGTCGCGTGTAGAGTGGCCTACAATAGCTTACACATAATGGCAGCCCCGCCTCCAAAAATAGTTGCAAAGTATTTTCATGTGTATATTGGTGTGAATAAGCGTTAATTCAGATTTTATCTGTATTTCTATATATTATCTGTGTTCAAATCCCCAAGACCAAAATAGTGTTTACAAGGAAAACATTTTACTAAAACAAAGTTTTTATTTATTTTTTAGGTGTTTGCTTCAGAATGGTAAGACTTATCATAATTAAATTAATCCGTATACTGCTTTCATCATACCAATATTAGAGCATAATTGAGGAACACAGAACAGTGTATGAACATAAGGTTTCTCATTTAATACAAGAAATATCTGGCTACACGGCAGATCTCAAAATGCCATTTTCCTTTCAAAACACCTTATCAAGAAATATTGATTCTGTATACTGTATATTGCATAATGTTATTGCAACGGTATCTCAGAGTCCATGTGACTGCACTGTGTCCAGTACACGGAGGATCAGGGGAAGAAGCTGGGGGTTAATGGCTGGGTAAAGAACACCAGACAAGGCACCGTGATCGGCCAGGTGCAGGGGCCTCGTGAGAAGGTCGACGAGATGTGAGTATGCGAATGCTCTCGCGATGAAGGCTCACTGTTCCCTAATATTGTTAAGAAGAAGCTGCACAGCTTCAAAATGTCCATTTGCATGCTGGAGGTTTTGAGTGATTCTTTATTTCTTCACATTTTTATAGTGTATATTCGTTCAGTTAACTTAAGCTGTTATTGGGTTGTGAGGATAATAATGAAATTAATTAGCAAACAATAAGAGCTTTTATACGTATGACTCTTTATGACATACTTATAGTTGCATTTTCCTGCAATACCATTTTTTACCAGTAGAAGGTGCCACTCACTCAGTCTTTGTGGCATGGAACACTCTAGAATCCAGCCGTTTTTCATGACCCTCTTCGTGCTCTGTGTGTACCATAGTGTATACAGAAAAACTCTGAGAAGTCCTACATGAAGACATACCTTCAGAAATCACATTTTACAACCCGACATTATCCAAAAGCATCAATTCAACCACAGAAACATAATTAATCACAGGCAGCTGTAATCACAGATGGATATAATTTGTTCTGACACAGTTAGGCTCAGCGTGAGTTAAACAGAATTCTGGTGTTCTGTCTCTTGAGGTCCGTGCTGTTTGCAGCCAAAGCCTGGGTTCTGCCCAGAGAGTGATGTGATCTCCGGCCTGCGTTGCTTAGTTTGTGAGGGTGTGTCCCCATTCTGCAGTCCCAGATGCGGGGCGGGGTGAGGAAAGGTGATGTCATAATGGGAAGGCGGGCTGGCACGACTCACAGGGCTGAGGGGCTTATGACATCACAGCTCAAATGTGAACCAGACTTTCAGGAGTGAGGGAACGTGAGAGACTCACCCTGTCGTCCGTCATATGGGATTGCCTCTCGCTGGAGTTCATGTCACTTTAAAGCATGTATGGGGGGGAATTTATGGGGAAAATGTGTTCTTATATGAGCATATGTGTTGTAAATAAATAATCCAATATGCTGCCAAATATGCAACATGGTTGGTGTGCTGGTTATTGCTCTTTTACAGTTTAGTCAGCTTGCTATCTATTTAATCAACAGATCTGCCCTGCAAAAGCATCCATTTGTTGCCTTGGTTGTAGCCTGCTTACCTTAATTGATCATGTTGCATCTTTGCTGGTTTGAACTTTTTTAAAAGCGTGATGGTTTAATTTAAGATCTTTTTCATCGCCACTGCCGAGCCCAGCTGTCTACATACGACCTCGCGACCCCAAAAATGCAGTGAACGTGTGAGCACCCTCCAGGCAGGTGTGAGAGAGTGTGTGATGGTTGGAGAGTGAGTTTGGCCGGGTGTGGCGCCAGAGTGTCTCATTTACTGTCGCTGAGATAAAAGCTGCTCTTCACTAATCTTCCACTCTCCTCCACGTCTACATTCCGGCTCATGAAGTCGGGATGTGAGGAAGCAGAAATGTATTTGCTCATTAAATATTTAAAACACCCAGAGAGGGCAGGATGGGAGTTCCCCGCCCTCTCCTGTATACCTTCCACTCGTCTCATCTCGTCTCTTTCTCTTTCTTCTCTCACCATGTTCCGTCTGCTATCCGTAGCCCCCGGTCGGTTTTTGCCTGCATGTCTATGTTCATTTATTCTGGCGAGTCCTCCATTACATGATGCAGATTATCTGACTCCGTGTGTGTATGTGTGTGTGTGTGTGTGTGTGATGAGAGCAGAAGTCTCAGGGGACCCTCATTAGCATTCTGTACACCCTTTCCGGAGACATGAGGGTGGAGAATCTTTGACTGTAGAAGTAGCGCATGCATGTACTTCACCAATCCCATGATCCCTTGTGTCACACAGCCAACTGACATTTCACATAAAATGGTTTATTACCCAGTGACAGGACAAGGTTGGACTTCTTAGACTTCATTGTTCGTTTTGTAATAAACATTAATCAGTATCCACTCGAGTTTTCAATGCACAACCATCCAAGCAGAACACCTTGTACGAGCTGTTCTAGGACCAGTGGGCAGCCCTCACTGACTGCTAGCTTGTGTAGTCAGTGCATCAGTTGATAGTCTCCCAGCTGGAGGAAATTCCTTTCTATCACTGCACTTCAATGTTATCAGACTTCCTCGATAACAAGGCAAGGGTGAGACTCCTTTCCTCTGGAACACAATGAGTTGTCCACACACACACAGAGTGGCACACGCAGTAGCACAGTGTTTTTTGTCGATCCGCTGGGGGAGGTAGTACGATTGAGGATGAGAACGATCGAGAGAGTACTAGGAAAACAGGAAGATTCGTTCACATGGCGAAAGAGTAGTGGAAAGTTCTTAGTGCTTTTTATTTGAAGCACAGCTTTTCAGCTCTTTGAAAACACAGAGCAAATACCAAAAGCAGCCTGGTCTTCTGTCTTCACCACTCACTCGTCTATGTCTCCGAAAAGAACAAAACCACCCGTCCATCTGTGAAACATAAACTCCTTCTCATGTTTTCCCGTCTCAGGGCCGGGTTTCCTCTTCTGCGTGAGCCCTGCCCAGCGAATGATTTATATTGGTGATGCAATACTCAAAGCTCAGATCGAAAGCTTAGGTCTGGGTTTTGGCCTGCGGTCTCGTGCATTATTTCAGATGACCCTACACACCCTCCTGCCCTCCCTCTGGCCCTCTGGCCCTTCCTTCTCCTTAGTCATATTCCATTGTGATTTACTCTGCAGCTTCCTGCTGCTAATTAACACAATGACTCTGATGCTACCTGACTGATGAACACTGGGACATTTTCATAACGAGAGATGGCAGAGACACTGGAAACTTTATTGACAATAACTTCAGCAGATTTGTTTGCCCTGTGCTGAGCATGTAGTTGCTGACCTGTAGTGGGTTTTCTCTTCTTCCCACTAGCGCCATCCTCTGGGTGGATCACAGGCAGACATGAACAATATTGTACCATAAGATCAGCCAGGAAGAGACTCTGTGGCCCATAATGCATTTGCAGGTCCTCTGAGGAATAACTGCATGAGCAGTCATGCCTGCCCATGCTCACCCTAGGAGGGGCAGGGAGAGACAGAGAGAAAGGCTTCTGTGCGTAATCTCCCGCGGTGCATTTACTGACTTAGCTGATGTTAGCTGGATTTGTGTGCAAGCATTGTTGAATATCAAGCACTATGGCCCTTCTTCAGATTAGGATATTGACTAAATAACTTTCCTGTCATTTGCTGTCTTCCATTGCATCTTGTCTGTATAAAATTTACAATACTATATTCAATTTGCTTTGAGTAAGAATTCTCTCTCTTTGTCTCTCTCTCTCTCTCTCTCTCTCTCTCTCTGGCTGTAGGAAGCGCTGGCTGAGATATGAAGGCAGTCCCAGCTCTCGTATTGACCGGGCCGAGTTCACTAATGAGAGAGACATTTCCAAGCTGGAGATGCGTGGATTTGGTACTCGTTACTGAGCTCCCCCTCCTCAATAGTTCATTAACCTTTAAGGCCAATTGCTATAAAATATTCATTAATATCTTCCTCCCTGCTGACCCATTTTCAAATACAAGCCTTGATTATATTGATATTCTCTTTACATTCATCACAGTCCATATACTGGTGATTACATCATACGTTAAAATATATATTTTGTTTTTTTTTATTCATTGTGTAGAGTTTGTGATTCTAAACGTAGGTTTTCTTCTCCAAACTAAAAGCAGTAACAAAAAGGCCCTGTCGGTATTTTGTTTGTATTTTAACAAGCACTCAGCAGCCACCTTGGAATCTGAATCTCATATTTTGAACCCTGCTCTCATTTCCACATTACGCCTTGACACTATAACTGTCAACTCACTTGCGTTATGATAATGCTAAGTCACTCGCCATATATATACACTATATTGCTAAAAGTATTCGCTCACCCATACAAATCAGAATCAGGTGTTCCAATCACTTCCATGGCCACAGGTGTATAAAATTAAGCACATAGGCATGCAGACTGTTTTTCCAAACATTTGTGAAAGAATGGGTCGCTCTCAGGAGCTCAGTGAATTCCAGCGTGGAACTGTGATAGGATGCCACCTGTGCAACAAATCCAGTCGTGAAATTTCCTCGCTCCTAAATATTCCACTGTCAGCTGTATTATAAGAAAATGGAAGTGTTTGGGAATGACAGCAACTCAGCCACAAAGTGGTAGGCCACGTAACCTGACAGAGGGGGGGGTCAGCAGATGCTGAAGTGCGTAGTGTGAAGAGGTCGCCAACTTTCTGCAGAGTCAATCACTACAGACATCCAAACGTCATGTGGCCTTCAGATTAGCTCAATATATGTATATCCTTATATATTTACAATCTTTACAACAATACTTCAGATACAGTATATGCTCTTTAGTGTATTCTGTTTCAGTTGCTCAGATTATGGAAAATCCACCAATCACAATGTTCCCTTACATTGTTGCCATGGTGAATGTTGCCCCTTAAGGTGGTTGGCTTGAAGCAGTCACAGCTGTTCAATTTTGGTGCAGTCATATTAACAACATAATGAGACGTGTTGTCCTCTTCATTTACAAGACATCCATCTTTTGAACAGCACTCACGTGGCCTTTTATTCACCTCATGCACTGTAAGTGTGACTACAGATATAGACGATCTATTGAGGTCCCCCTTTTTCTCCCAGCATGCTTGGCCACCACAGATCTGCATACCCACTGCAATCCTCTTAGCTGACAGCGGTAAGATCAGATCAGGGGCTCGTGGTCGACCTAGAGATACAATCTGGATAGAAGTTACACTTTTTACTGACCTAGGAACAGAGTCTTGCATAAAATACAGAACTCTGCTTTCGTATCAGTGTAAAAACGCATGTACGCACGCAAGTTGCATGTGATAGAAACTCAAGGAGGCCACACTGAAATGTGCTTCGTTGTGCTGGTCAAGTACACTACGACATCACTGAGTCTATTAGCTGCAAAGTGCACTTGAATTTCCCGTATTTGTTCCCTTTCTGTGACTGTTACTTTTGGAGGGGGAGCGGTTAGTTCAGGAGGTAATAACTAATTTACAATTTATAAGACAGCTGACAAATTTAGAGACATAAGAACTGGATAAGAGACAGTCAGTCCCACAATTCACTCAGTGCCATAATATGCCTACTGATCCGTCGCAGTAAAAGCAGTGATCGTGTCATACTTTAATGGGATCAGGAGGTGTAGATGATGCTTCAGTGACCCAGGGATGATTTATTCAGCATGTTTTACATTGCCCTGTCTAATCCCAACACAATCAGCAATTTTAAACATTTCTTCCAATTAAACACGATTTAAACAATCGTGTAGTACGTATTTGTCTGATTACATTACAATGCACTTGGCTAAATGGGGCTATCTTATAGCAAAACGATATGTTCCCGGTGTCCGCTCACATCCGGGTATCGAGCTCTAATCACATTAAGAGCCAAATTGGAGGAAAACGAGCGCAAGTCACAACGTAACAGGCAGGAAGCTGTGAATGAACACAGGAAATTGCTTTGTTTTCAAATTCCCTGAGCGAGCCTGAAATTCGCTTCCAGTACGTGTTGGCAATGCAAAAGGGTTTCCTATTCTTTCTTTCTTTTTTAATATGGCTAAGAAATAGTTTGACCATTGACTGGCACATCAGGTTCGAAGCACTTTGTAAAACATACAAACAAACAAACAAAAATAAACAATACTGACGCATGCTCATACAATATATACACGCAGGTATGTTTATAGGGGCACGCGTCAGGTTCAGTGATGTTTTACTGTAATTTAACGGTGGCTATGCTATGGCATGGATTGACTTATAGCTAGCCTAAATAATTTTCTTAGTTGTCACAATATATTCTTGCGATGCTTATTAAAGGTCCGTTTCCTATTCATCTGTGGTCTATAGAGCGTATGACCTGTTGAGTGTCAGATTTCGGCTTCCCTGGTTACATAGCAACGTCCAAATAATGGACGTGACTTCAGAATGAAAAGAACGAACTATACTACTAGATACTAGACATGTATCAGCGTGCGGAGATAAGTCTACCTCGAAAGAAGAGAGTACGAGAATCCTTCCGGTACGTGATTTTAAAACTGTAACATCCAACTTTTCCATAATGTACTCATTGGAAATGCAGCAGATGACGATACCTTTCCCTATTTCGCGTCTGCTTTTTATGACCCAGTTCAAACACATACAGGATTTTTGATGAAAAAGTGCCGGATCGATTAAATCCGGACGAATTCTACAGTGACCACAAATATGAAACCAGAGGTCGGAGAGAAACGGAACTACTGAAAACGCACAACATCCCGCAGCCGTACAATTCAAGATTCATTCGAACCAATGTCAGATTCCTTAATGAGCCTGTCGCTCATATGGAAACCGAGGACACAGAGGCTCAACAGGTTGCTATACGTGTTTATAGATTTCCTTAACATGAGAAACTAGGTGTCACTAGCCTCAGGTCACATACATTGATGCCTTTTTTGTTTCCTTTGTCATATGCCATAATACTATTTCCCATTAGTATAAATGGTGGTCAGCTGTTCCAGGCAAAGAGGTGCCTAGGAAAACAGTATACAGTAAGGACAGCACTCAGAGGAGTGACTACCAGCCCACCACAAACACCACAGTAACCAGGGTCCTAGAGGGAAGAGACAGGCCCCCAGCTACAGGAATCGGTGAGCTCTCTCATTGTGTGTGTGTGTGTGTGTGTGTGTGTGTGTTAGGCATGGTTATGGATAAGGTCTGCAATTATTATACACTGCCTGTCAGTATGGAACTACGGCTTCTTTATGTTTGCAGTTCCAAATCTGAGTTTACTTGGACAGCCTAAAGAGCTAGTGGAGTACATGTCCTTCATACACCAGTATGATTCCAGGAGACTGCACGACCAGCCCGACCAAGGAAAAGTAAGAGCCTGTTTATATGACACACTCTTTAATGCCCTAATTTGTATGCACACAGCCGGAAGACATTCTAATACACATTTGTGTGTGATGGCAGCAGTAGTGCTCTCATCAGAGTTAACGGCCTTTAAATGAGGGGTTTCAAAAACTTATAGACAGTACCTCACTCATAGATAAGGATAGAGAATAATTCAGTAGCATACTTAAGTACACATTAAAAGCATATCTACTTACTCATTTAGGGCATTATAGACCTTTCAATCTACCTAAAACCCAGGTATACTTTTGGCTCCATCACATTCACCCTGTTATTTGTAACATGGATGAGTTCCTAATCTCGGTACATAGTTTGAATCAACTGTAAGGGGATTTGGTAAAGAGAACTTTTTTTTTTGCCATAGAACTGACTTATATCGATTCAAATGTCTGCAGCAAAGGAATCCTCCAATCGGAGTCACATTTTGACATAGGTGACTTCACCTTTTAATACTTTTATAGCTCAATCACTTAGCTAAAGTAGATTTTCGTTGCTGAACTATTATCATGGTGATAAAATAGGCAGGATATTCAAACGTTTTCTTCAAGAGGATGACATAAAGCGGTTCTTTTACCACTTCGCCAGAAGGGCTACTCTGCCTTGTGAGATCAGTTCATTCTAGCCATTCGTTTATTATTAGTTTATTCTAGCTATTTGTTTATTCTCAATTTATTCTCAGTTCATTCTAGCCATTAGTTTATTCTCAGTGTATTCTAGCCATTTCATTGTTTCTGAGCTTCCTCCACCCACTCATCATCTTGCTTGCAGGCAGTTGCCAATGTTATCAGCGGTTGCCTCTTCATGGGCGTTTGGATTCCATCCCAGTTAACATCACGCCGTCTATGCAGCATACGAAATCCTGTGTGCGAGCAGAAAGCGCCTGTTATTATCACAGTAAAAATCTTTTAACAGGAATATGCTTCAGTGTCAGAAACTCAAAAACATCAAGGCATTAAACATGCTTTCTCAAATGAGGACCTCAGCATTGAACTTATGCAGTCTTACAGTTGTATCAGAGGTAAAGGATTCGTGTTTTAAAATATCCACTAAGCCAACCCTTTCATACTGAACAGGGAACCGGAGGTTCGTGGATTAGAGTGACCATTGCTTTATATAAAATGCTTGTATGCTAAAATCAGTGCAGTTGCCACGAAGTATAATTTGTCATGACATACAGAAATACATGTGCACACACATACAGATGGACTTTAAATGTATTTTCTTGTATGAGGAAAAGTGACTTGATCTGGAAAGACTCTTGGCGGCTTGCGAACTCTGAGATGAACTGTTTACTACAGCTGTGTCTCCCAGCTACAACCCCCACCCATTCGGTACTGTACGTCCCCAGTCCGCTTTCCGTCTGTTTTATGTTTGCACCCCTCTCTCGCTCTCTTTCTCTCTCTCTCTCTCTCTCTCCCCCTGTTCCTCTCCATCTCTCCCTCCAGCGTCATGGAGCCTTTGTGTGGAGTGAGAGGGGGGCGAGGGGGCCCGTCGCATTCCAGAGTGCGGCGGGGCCTCGTTCGGCCTCTGAGGGGAGGGGGAACGGGCTGACCCCTTCCCAGCAGGCTCCTTTCGGCTCTCGGCAGATGTGCATGTCCACGAGGGCCCTCTCATGCCGGCCGGGCCCCGCTCCTTGGAGCCATCAGAATATGACTCAGAAGGTGGAGTGGGTGGAAGACATCGCTCCTACAGTGAACGCAGTCCCGCAGGGAACGGAGCCTCAGGCGGCATATATCCCCGTCTTGAGTTTGGCTACCACAGAGTGAACTGGTGTAGCCACCTTTGGTGATGTGCGCTGGAAAGGCCTTGTGGGAAATCGCACCATTTCACAGTCACATGTCTGTGTGTTCTCCTAGCCAATCAGCTGCAGCTTGGATCTGAGCAGTATACTTGTGGTCCTTGTAAATTAAATGATTTTGCACATGAACGTCACAGCAGTGTTTAACCTCACAGTCCTGTATGTAGAGATATGTTCAGTCTGCACCAATATCAAGTTATAAAATTGCCTAGAGCAGTCTCGAGCTCTTTCGAGTAATAAATGCTGCTCTGCTGTAGTTTACCTGGCAGAGCAGGTAGTGCGAGATACTGGCAAACGTATAGAGGTCCCTGGAGAAGGGACTCCAGAAGTGTCTGCTCATTACTGTGAATGTACATTACTAATCATTTAAAAATAATGTTTCCGTATTGAGCAAAATGCCTTTAACCCACATATTTTCTATTTGAACAACGCACTGACCTGAACATTTTTTCTTTAAATGATTGCAGTAATTACCAGATCTTTTTGTCTAGACCCCAAAAACAAAAGCCTTTCAGAACCATAAGTCAGTGGTAGTAATGTCCGACGGGCTTGTAGGCCTATAGTGCCACCATGACCCACCATATTAGAAGCCCACTGCTGCTCCATAAAGTAGCGCCTCATGAAATATGAATGTGTTATAGATGCACTGCGCAAGAATATGCTGAAAGCCAAACCAAAGATCGGGGACATGAAATAAAGAGAGGATACCCACATGGGCACTACTTTTCATAACCGCTGTACTTCTGCAGAAATGATCAATCATTTATGTGCACTTGTTCGTGATTCACATGACCCTGAACCTAACCGTTATGTTAAATATTTTCCGCTCATTTGGCTAAGTGCCGAAAACCCTCCAAGACGCTCCCTAATAAGACGAGTGTCGCCATTGTAAATCAGAAGATGCTAAGTCAAGACGCTCCGCACCTCTTCCAGGCCGCAATTTTTTCGCTTGGATCGGACCTACAGTATGTGAGAGAGAAACCACTTCAGCTTCGCACACGCAAGCCTGTCCCCGCCCACTTAGCTCAGTGCAGCAGCTGCCCGTGTGAGAGCGAGAGGAGGAGGGAGGTAGTGCGGATTCCGCTGGTCACTCCCCGTGTCGCTTCGACAGCCTCTCTCGTTTGCTCGTTGCGGACTCGTAAGGCGGTGAACTTCATTACTTATTCTTTTCTAGGTAAGTGTAAATAGATACTGATATTTTTTTTATGTTAGATTAATTACACGGACGCAGATTGTTGGAGATAAATAGAATTATAGCCTGAACGTTTCATTTTATGGAAAAAACGGGTATTTTAAATGAAAGCTCGGGGCGATGATGGAGACGTTGCAAGGGCCAAATTAGACACTTTATCTTCTGGTTTGCGTCAGTGAAATCAGACTGTGGTAATACGGTGCCCCCGAGTAGAGTTGTAGAGGACCTGTTTAAATCGCTAATTGCATGCTTATTGTACAACAATTTTGAGTAATTGGTCAGTTTCGCAGGTTTGATTGCTAAGAGCGATGAAATAACGGTACCATGCAAACAGGCGTGGTCGGATCCTGGGCTGTACCGCGGCTGGAGTTTGTTATTGAGAGGACGCCACAGTGAACGCTATCGGAGGCTGTAGCGCGTCTCATTTCGGGGTTGCAATATTTTCTTTATTTGACCGCATTATAGCCTACGATTACGTACGTGTTCTGGAAAATATTCCGTTGGTACTTGCACTGATCTAACGGGTAAGGCTAACAACAGGCAAAAGCGTTATCCTTGTATGTTGCAGATGCATGATGTTGTGCTGAGTACATGAGAAGGCTGACATCAAAGGCGATTTCTTGTTTACCAGCTACAATTTAGCACGCTCATGCCTCCGCGCGCATTAGGCTGGTTGTCAAATAGCTGCCACACACGCGCAAATCACACCGCAAGCAGCTCGACATGCAGATGGTCTTAGAAGCTGTTTGTGAATGCTTAAACGTTTGTTTCGAATGTCTTTTGTGTAAATAAAGAGTCATAAACACAGCGGGGACTGAGATGTTGGGGATTTTTGTCACACACTCTTTACTGCAGTCGTGCCGGGGAGTTTCGCACTTAAAACATTCGGTGCTGATGCGCCACTGGTGCGGCCTTTTCCGAAGACAACCGCTCGGTCCTCTGACAGCGATGATATCGTTTTCTGTGCGAAAGGCTTTACACGCAGATCTCTTTTTTTTTTTACCAGAGTCATTGAATCAAGCAAAACATTAGGCGATGATGTAATACTGCCACGCACGTCCCTCGCAAGCCTCGAGGTTTAGGCCCGCTGGCTTGCTAAGCAACGCTGTAGGCTAATCCCCACAGTGATTCATTTATCTCCGAGCAACAGGAAACCGACAAGATAAGAACGGTATTATGGCCGCAGATCATTTTGCCCTATGTCTAAAGGGGATGGTTCAGAAGGTACTAAGGAATACATTAAAAAATGCGCGGACTGACATTTAAAGTACAGACGGTTGATTGCAGCGACAGTAGGACATGTGTGTTTTTACATCTGAACCACACCTTTCAGTTAAAGGTTAGAACTGTTGCATAACGACTGAGAACAGTCTGTTTAAGGAACCCTGAAGACTCATGGGCTACGTTATTACATTAATCAACTTTGGTCATCTTATATTGCCAAGAGATTTGTCTGTGATAGTCCACCTCCTACATTTCTGCAACCTCAAAGAACCTTAGGCCTGTGTTGTTTATTCATAATAGTACTTTTTTTGCAGGTGTCTTTATTTGGTTTTGAGTTCTTATACGTTAACATTACAGTCATCTATAAACTATTAAATATGCCAATGAAGAATATTTAGATATAAGATAAATTAATCCTCTATTGGTTTTTCAAACAGAAATAAATCTCATCAAAACAGTAACATACCATATAATATACAGCTAGGTGACATAGAAATACAATTGCTAATGTGTTTAATAATATGAAAATGAATCATATAATAATAATAATAATAATAATAATGATGATGATACAACTTGAAGTTAATAATAGTGCTTGTTTGCTAACTTGCTAAGCGCTTTTCCACCTTGCTTCTACCACGGTAGCTCTTAAGTGTGCTTACCATTTAGATATTTTTTTGCCTTCGTCACAGGCGTGCAGTCTCTCTGTCTTCAAGGGCAGGGTCACCTTGTAGTGGCGGAACACAGTGCGTTGTTTGTGTAGATAATGCCTGCTTGCTTCTCCGAGGCCCAGAGGACCCCGTGTACGCTTGTTCACAAGAGAGCGTGTCTGGGGATTTTCGGGTGCGTTTGTGTGTTGGTTAAGAATAATACTGACACTGCAGACAACTCAGTTTGGAAAAGCAGTGTGCCTTGTGCTCGTGTGCCGGTGACGGTAGAGATGAGGCGGCTCGTGTGCGAGAGCATGTAGCGCTTGGCTACGTTAGCTCCACTTCTCAAACCTCCTCCTGCTTCATACTCTAAGAGGCAGTGGCTGAGAGGCATTGGAGGAGAGAGAGACATTGGTTGCTCGGTGCTACTGCCGTCTTTAAGACTTTTTCATACCCGCTCTAAGAGACCTGTGGTTTTATCCCGTTATTACTAGCTACCTGCTGAAGAGGACGCAACTTAATTAGTTTCACAGCACAGACAGTGTTAGAATCAGCCAGGTGGCGGGGGAGTGTGGGGGGAGAGGGGCCTGTTTACTGTCCGAGATGTCTGGCCCTTAAGTAGAAGTGGGAGGGGAGGAGCTCCGGAGGGTGTGGAGTGATCAGGGACCAGCTGTCACAAGAGGGTAACGACAGGTGAGGGACACATGCTCCTCCTGGGAGGCAACACCCCCACCCAGCCACCCCACACCAACCCCCACCACCACCCCACCCCGCGGGAGGTTGGGGGAGGGCATGCTCAGGCCACGTTTAAGTCATGATCTATGTTGTGACTCCCTTTGCCACACTAGGCAAGCATGTTGGCTGTCTATAGCATGTTTCTCCAGCTGCCTCCCAAGGGACTGCCTGGAATTTTAGGCTTTTATTTTGGGTCTGGGAGTCTGAGAATCTTACAGCACTCCAGAGAACCATGTAACTGTAGGGACCAAGCACCATTTCTGAGTTCCTGTTGTGTTTCTGTTGTTCAGATGCTAGCTGGCTGAGTCTGCCTGTGACCTCAAAGGGAATAAAACTAATGATGTTTTTCTCTCAGGGCCTGGAGCCGTGTGTGTGGATGGAGGGAGAGGCAAATATGAGCTCACGGTTCACGATGTGATCTAATCACATAGACCCTGTTTCTGGTGATAAAATTATTCGTCATCAGTGCTGTGCTGTAAATGTTGCACACTGATGAGGAGTGATGGTGCTTTTTATTGTATGAGTTTACTTACAAAATTCACTTATCTGTTTTAAAAATCCTATGTATTTGGATAGTCTCAGAGTCCAAATAGCTATTTCATGTTTCTGTAGCCTTACAAAGACACCGGATTTACAAAATGAATCTTCCAAAGTGAAACATGGCTAGAGCAGCAGAGATATTTCTGTGCTGATTGTGTTTGTAGGAGCAACTCCACAGCTGACGTGCTCAGGGCTGTCGGAGCCCAAAGTGGATTAGAGGAAATGAGAGAGACCCTGAGGGACTGGGCGGGGCCCCCCGGCACAAACCTCTCACTGCTCTCCCCTCTCTCTGCTCTACTCTCCCCTCTCCCCTCCTCTCTCCTCTTTATTCTCCTCTTCCCTCCCCTCTCCTCCCCTCTCCTCTCCTCCCTTCTGCTCTATCCTTTCCTCCCCTCTCGTCTCTCCTTTCCTCCTCTCTCCTCCCTCTCCCCTCCTCTCTCCTCTCCTCCCCTCTCCTCCCCTCTCCCGTCCCCTCTCCTCTCTCCTTCCCTCCTCTCTCCTCCCCTCTCCCCTCTCCTCTCCTCTCCTTTCCTCCATTCACATGGTGGATACAGTTTGGCTAGTGCATCGCTTACATTAAGATTTGAGTGTCTGAAAGCTGTTTTTATTATCTGTGAGACTCTTATCGCAAACCCCGCGCCGCCGATCCCCTATCTTACCTGGACGCTGCCCTGCTGGGGAGCTGACAGGATGCGGCTCACTCAGACTCTGACCGTGTGCTCCGCTGTAATCCTTAAGGCCAGGATGCGTCATCGGGGTCAGCGGAGCATCTAGCTGTTAGCCACGGAGGCGCCACTACGACCACCTGCGCTAATTAGTAATGCTACGCTAGTGGGAACATGTCTTTTCCTGAAAAAACTTAAAATGTTGGGGATAACAGAAGCAGGCTGTAGCTCACATGTTATAATCCGTGATTAACATCTTTAAACCTTCTGACAGTTCAAAGGAAAGGTCCCACTGCTGTGATGTAGGCCCATTGTTTAGGGAAACTTCGGTTCAATGGTCTGGCTTAAACACACACTTCCTGTATCTCTGTACCTTAGCACGTACACCTCCAGGCAGTTGGAAAGTTCTGTGGTTGGTTTCCAAACTTTAGAGGAGAGGTGTTAGATGAAC